>JAOYRR010000229.1:0-731915 GCA_038994665.1 Podotricha telesiphe | reverse complement strand
GGCAGTTTTACGAGGTGTAGACAGCTTTAAAGATAGCAAATAGCTTATCGGGGGCAATCCGAGATTGGAAGTGTGGGTAGAGACATAACAGTATTAAAATATAGCCTCTTTAATATAACGACCCAATAACTGTAACAATGCTATAAAGGCGTGAGAATGACTGTATTTATGTACTTTTATGAAAATTATTTCAACGCCTAATCGATTATTAGCTGACATCATAATATTCAACAGTAGACAGTGGATACGTGCCAGCTCGCTAAATAAAAATATCGTATAATTTATTAAGTAGAATTCTACAAATGTTTTTGAGATGAGCGTTCGTACAGTTGCACCTCATAAAAACAAACTTCAAGACTATTTTCGCGAATATCGCAACACCTCGCAACAAATATAGACTATGCATATTTTTTATATAAATAATCTACATTTTATTTGTCTGATTTCTTTGAAAAAATTTCACGCTACAACATTGGTACCTTAAAATACTTCTTTACTGGAATCTTCATATAACAAAAACATTATTAATATCTTTATATTGAAACAATGTAGAGTTAACCAGTAATGTTCTATAATTAAGTTAATTGAATCTAAGCATTTCAAAAATATATATAGTTTAAACGCTAGCGCAGTGAGACAGCGCCATTCTGAAAACGGGGTGGTTGTGGATTTCATCCCTTTTTTTGGAAATGATTAATAAACTATTTACATTTTAACGCTCTAAAAAGACAAGCTGTGGCATTTAATGCTGCAACCCAACACGGAACTGCTCGAATTCAGGCTGAAAGCGGAAGCTGGAGTGTCTAGACAAAAAAACTCTCTGTCAATCCTGCTATAAGGAAAACCAGTAAAGCTACAGTTACAGTTACTATTTGCTACTGTAAGTGTTATATTTTTTTAGAGCATTACTAACTACAGAGAGAGTTTTCGATTTTGTTTACAAAATCACATGGACTTTCTGCAAAGTAAACTAAAAACATATTTTTCTATTAAGATGATTTTTAAAGCAAAGTTCGAGAGCAGTACACCCGAACGACACTAGGAGGATTTATGGTACTGTATATAAATAAAAAAAAGGACATGAAATAAAAAATATTACAAGCAACTATTACAATACTATCATTAAAAAAATTATAAAACAATAAAAATTTGTACATTAAATATATTGTATTGTATATATTAAACTATAATTTAAGGGTATGATAAAACAGTAATAGAATATGAATGTATGATTTTTTTTTTAAATATCCGTCTGTGTATCTGTTTGTACAAGCATCTTTGAAAATACTAGACGATTGTAAATCAAACATTTTTATTGTGTAGGTTATAAGCCTGGGCAGAGCTTTTAGCCGTTACAATTGGTATAGAAGAGTGGAGCATCACATTTAGAATGACAATAGACCAGCTAAACCCACCATAACGGAACGGAAATCCAGAATGATGCACATTTTCTGTTTACATATAAAAATTAAAGATTCGAAGCACTGATCATAATAG
The DNA here is from genome assembly GCA_038994665.1 of Podotricha telesiphe. NCBI lineage: Eukaryota > Metazoa > Arthropoda > Insecta > Lepidoptera > Nymphalidae > Podotricha > Podotricha telesiphe. The sequence goes on along the minus strand of JAOYRR010000229.1, from coordinate 730,418 downwards.
TCAAGTTAAATTATAAGAAATAAGTAATGAAAAATGAAAAGAAGAACCGTGATGGACCAGTTGTAAAACAAGAAATAAGTAAATGCTCGATTAGTAAAAGTTATTTAGTATGATAGGCAGTTTTCATTGTCAAAAGAAATCAATAAACTTTGAGGACATTATGGCGAACGCGCTTCGCGTTTGATACATCCGACAGTAAGCGCTAAGCGCGTTCGATTCCCACTTATTCCTTCAAGTAGGCTGTAATTATATTGTTTTCTTTTTTTCTGTCTGGCAAGACAAAGTTGGGCGTTGAGTTTCGGCATTCAATACGAAACTAGGTCCCTTCTTGTATGCTGAGAGAGAAAAACATAAAGCTGCATTGGAAGATCTGAGGTAAAAGTCTAAAAGAAAAGAAGAAGAAGGGAGAATTTCAATGTCAAGAGGTGGTAAATGGAAGTAGTATACCATAAAATCATAAAGTCCACACAAGCCAAGTTGCAGGCATTAACTATATTATAATAACCAGCTTTACCTATAACAAATAACCTAATGTCACTTTAGCAAAATCATCATCATCAGATCAGATCAGCGTGATGCGCATTTGCCGTTGATATATAAAAAGTCAAGATACGGAACCACTGATGAAGAACCATGATAGTCTAGTTACACTATTAGAAAATAGCTAAAGCCCCCATACCAAAAACCGTTCAACGTGACAGGCATTACCCATTGTCATATAACACAATCGGATCTGGAAAATTTGACAAAGAACTCTGATAAACTAAATAAACTATGAAAACAAGTCAACGCCGCATTAGTAAAAATTGTTCAGCATGGCGACAGTTTTCGTTAACAAATAAAAAGTATTAACCTTTGCGGCCATTGTGTCGCAGTGACATCGCAGTTGTGAGTGAGATTCCCACTTGATGGAATGGTTATATTTATATTGTTTTCATTTTTTTTTCTCCAGTAACAAAAATATGGGCCTTGAATTTCGGCATTCGATCCACAACGTCTCGAGAAGGGGGAAAAGCCTTAAGCTTTATAAAATATATCAATCGTATAAAATATTTGATGTGTAAGTTTAAGAGACAACAAAATTACCACTTTTAAGGAATTATTAAAATTTATGGTCCAGCTTTCAATTTCAGTTTTTTGTTGTATAGCTTTTAACCCTGAGCAGAACTTAGGCTACAATACATTTCGAAGAGTGAAACATCTGATGTAGAATCATAATATACCAGCTAAAAACAAATAAAAAAAAAGTTTATATATAGAGATACTTGAGAGATGTACATAGGCTACTTCTTTCTCCCATTTTAGTTTTTCCAGAAATTTCATTGTTTTACGAAAAGGCCACTGAAAATACAAAACAGCTATATTTACTGCGGGTTAATATTAATACAGCTATATTTATTAGCCGCGACCGGGTCGATAGTTATAATATAAAATCCTTTATTCGAATGTGACATTTACGAGCAAATTCAACAGTTGTGTTACAATTCAAAATTTTCGTATTGAACAGAGTTATCAATCAAAAAACAAGAATGTAAATCTTAATTGTACTCAAGCCAGGTCGATGTCGCGCGATATTATGATCGCAATTTATTAACGCGACGAAGTGCGGGGCGGGGCGCGCTGCACGCACTGCACCGGGGTGGGAGATAACCGCCAATTATGAATAAACTAGCTTTACTACTATGTTAATAAGACTTGAGATTTTTCCTTAGCGATTTCACCAAGCGAGAACACTCATTAATTAATGGTTTTGTGTCTCCGTTATCAGACCTCGTAGAAAGCTTTGCGATATACTACGACTCATTATACTTCAGAAGAATCTGAAACCGTTACGTATATAGAAATTATTTTATGCCTATTCTTTATTAAATTTTTCTTGCAAATGCATGCATCTTGCATAAAATCGATGTAATTTATGCGAATTTTAGATGAGGTCGGCAATGACGCCCATGGGGATATGTAGCATTTGTACTAACGATGATAAACGCCCGCAGACCTATCGGATTTATTTACCACTCCCACTCGCACTCGGCTCGAGCTCCAACCGCCTGGTCGTAACATACGCATAATATTGTATCATTGTCGCATAATCGTAGCTGGCGCATTTAACTTGAGTGCCTCGACGCGAGGTACCTAACTCGTGTGCTAGTGTGGCCCGATAGCTAGAACGAAACGCGCTGGGGCGTCGACACGTCCTCATTTTTGTCTAAAAATAATTTCATTCGATCATTTAATTATATGGAGATTAATGGGCGAGCAAAGATGCCAACATTTACGTTAATAAAGTGTACGATATGGCGTGAAACATTGACTACTGGGGCACGCCGGCGTAGTCTCGTGAGCTTTGTTTATGAGCTTTGTTTTTGTCATTTTATTTCCAGGTTTGCGTTTTTAAATCCTGAATATACACAAACACTTCCGTTATGTGCTTATAACATAAACTGTGTGTAATAGCCGATAGGATAGGTAACGTTTAGAACAAAAATAAAGAAAACAGTATTTAACCCGCAAAACATAAATATTATGATATTTAATTTGAAAAAAAATTATAGAAGGTCCACTCATACCTATTTATTCACATTTGCCGTGAAACAGCAAAGTGAATTGAGTAAAGCGAAAGGTCATCAATACACACCCAGTGGCGCCAGATAAAGGAATGTAGGTAAGTTAATAAAAATAACGAGGCAAAATATGCGACTGTAATTAATATTTCTTGTAGTGTTATGATTTTACAATGATACCCATACTTTCTTTGGAATAAAATTATAAGACACTTTATTATATACCTATTTTTTCTTTTACCATATTTTTAAGTAGGTAATTCTTTTAAAAATTACAATATTGTAGTCTTTGGTCTAACATGTCCATACAATATTAGTCATTTAATATCTAACAGAATTAAATTTTCATGATTTTGACGAAACTTCTTATTCCGCATACAGCAACAGCTTTACGCTTTTTTTTTTTATGAGAATCAAAACATTTTTTTCTACAAATTACATTACTTTGTAACATGTCCACTAATAAAGATCTACAAGAAAGTTGAAGCTCAAAAAAATATCACCCTCAGACAAAAATCGGCAGCGGCAAACAGCTAAAAGGGTTATTTATACTTGTTTAGTGACAGAGCGCCTCTCAGCGCCTCTGGCTGACCTAATTATAATTTAATTTTGGATACAGAATTTTCAACTTACCTTTGCCATATAAATTACCTTATTTTAATCCTGCGTCTTAATTTTGCGCACACATTTAAGATCTTATTTCAGATAATAATTTAAAATTTTTACATACTTTAAAAATAAGAGCATTTCTGCAAATATTAAATAACATGTCTATTAAACTTCTTAATTTGTAAGAAAATATAGATGAAAGTTTTTTTTATATCACATTTTATTTTGATTTCAGAATTGCGTATTACACTCAGTTTATTCTTTTTTATTTGCACTTTACTAGTTTTGACAACGTATTCTACCCATTCTTATAGAGCTTTTATTTTAATTACGATTTTAAAGTAACTTATCAGCGAAGCATTATTATGATTTGCACATTAAGCCGATAAAAATAGTTCCCTCTCAGCTTAAGCAATACATTAAGTTAAAGCAATTTGCTTTCCATTTTAATTAATTCGTTTATATATAAGTATTTTAAAAAATATAGAATTGAAAAAGGATAGAAATATATTTAATTAAAAGATGATTAAAATTCATCAACAAAAACATATAACGTTACAATTTTAATATATGTACATAAAGAATGCATAATTGCTATTCGAAAAGTAAATTTATGGGAGCATACAAATGCAACAAGACATAACGATGTGGCACCCACCGCAAACCAAGCCTCGCACCTCGAATCGCGCCCTGCATGGTGACGTGCAGGGATTTGAATACAATACTGTAATAGCTCAGGCTCTGCGGTGAGGATACACGTGCATAATAATAACGCACGGACCCAAAATCTACAACATTCTTCGATATACTCCGACATATAGCTACATTATACATACATAAATCTCTTAACCCCTTTTTATAATTGAGCATACAAATTGTAAAGGATTTAAGTGGCAATTGAGTTTCAATTAGGATTAATAAGCAGTACAGGCCCAACGGTTACTTATTGATTTCTTGCCTACATATTTCATCCATTGAATGTTTCGATCAATCCCCAAGGCTACATTCCGCCAACGCGGCGCGACGGCCAGTTGCGGTCGCATATCTCAATGTGATTTCTGTTATTCTACTAACTAACAGAAATGTCGGCATTAACATGTCTGAAATGAAGATAAACTTAGAGTTGTAATGTTAAGGATGTTACAAAGCGCAGTTTGGTCAACGCCACGATGTGCCGCGAGCGTGCTCTCGTGTGCCCTTACGGCCTACTGTATTCCATCTATCCCCACTGACGTCAGAGAGGGTAACTGGAGGTCAATAAGCGATAGTGTTCAGTCACGAGCGATTACTCAATGCCTTAAAGTACACGTTCAACTGAATATAACGTGCAATGTCTATCTACAGAATCAAAAATCGAAATAATCCGCTGACTCACAGTACAACGGAGATTTTCATATATTTTAAATAGCAATATTCTACTTTATACATTTTTCATATTAATAGAAAATTAACAAGTATGAATGTCTGCAAAATATTTTCGCGGTGAATCTTAATTCCCTAATGGAATATTAAATATTTCAACGTATATTACATTTATCTGAAAATAGCGATATTCTAGAAAACGTCGCCGAAACAAGTTTATTTCCAGCGCTGGGTACAGTGACACCGTCTGTAGTAGACTGGATGTCCTCGATGAAGATGCAATGTTGACTTCAGAGCAAATAAAAACATATAGACAATGAAAATGTTGCGTCCTCGATAGTGGAGGTGGCGGTGGCGACCGCCGCCCGCCTCTTGCCTATTTGGGAACCCACGCTCCCTATTTGGAAGGCTGTGCTTCGAGTCAGATCGATATCGTTCAGTAACTGCGATGCAGCACACGGCATGGCCCGTCAACCACCAATCAACCACCTTTACAGACTATTATATTCCGGCTTAGAATAGTATTTATGCTTAATTTTTTGAGCTAACATATTTATAATATAGATATAAAAATAGTATAGCCCATTTAAAGACATAATGTCTCTAAATATGCTAAAAAATAATGTTACTTTACGCGTTGTCGTAAAAAAAACCTATATACTATGTGACAATTGTACAGTTTTCTTTCAGGAACAATTGAATCTCTTCACGCAAATCTATACGGTACTAATAATTTTGTAATAATTTAAAGGTACTTTTGGAGTATATGTTATGTAATAAACACACCACTATGTAATTGTTCATTATAAATTATATCTTCATTACACATACAGTTCAATTTATTCAAAGTAACGAAATAAAGACTACAATATTCGTAACGAAAACTTCAGCACTAAAATATATGCAATAGCAATCCGTTAGGTCCTCATAATATATAGGTAGGTCGTAAGGTTTAAAGATAAACACTGAATATAGCTAGGAATAGAATACGAAACGACTTACACACTGGTGCACATAACTTTAATACATTTATATAAATTTTACGTGGGTCAACATTGTGTTATCTATTTTAATATGAACGTACTATTCATAATATACGCCTATAACGTACATGAACCAGATACAATGTCGTTTTAGCGGTTGGTTAATGCAGTATTATTTGTTTTATGTCTCCGTTATTTGTAGAATTTTCGTCGCATTCCATTCTAATACTAAATAACTCGTAAAACGTCTGGGCTCGCGTAAAATACGCTGGTAAATTTATTAGCAAGCACTCATTTATATTTTATAACGTTGCTACAGAAAGTTTTTCTTTCAAATGAATATTGTAAACAGAACGATATTTTAAAAGTATATTAAATTGATGTATTTGTTACAGAATATTTATTACAAAGAAGCTGGGTGGAAAAATGACAGGTAACATACTGGTTTTAGACTTTAAATGAAATATTATAGTAAAACAGGTAACCGTTGATAAAGTTAAAATGTTGATATTTTACATTTAAATCTACCAATATATTCACATCTAGTTTACTCTATTATAATTCTTTATAAAAAATTAAAAAGCACAGTACGGTAATCAGCATGTGCCGATACAATTGGCGAAGTGCGTAGGTGTGACGACTGCGCGTGCGCGTGCTGTTAAGCTGAATGAGTGCTCGTTAAAAAGCGACCCGCCATGTAATTAGCTGCCGGCACAGCATAAAGCATTAAAAATAAAACAAAGTCGCCCTGTCCCACGGCCCTCGGGCGCCGCGTGACTACTCTCACGGATCCATCACGAAATTTTACACTCGCACTGCATTTTATTAAGTGTTATGAAAGGTCTCTCGTAAGTAACAGTACCTTTTAAGGTAAGAAGGTTGCCTCTCTTTGCGAACGCCGATAACACTACAGCCATGCCCACAAAATTGCAATTTCTACGTTAAATATCAAAATACCGCTTTTCAAATTTCGATATTACTTTTAAATTAGCAATAATTTAAACACGTTAATTAAAGTATTTTTGATTAAATAATATTATAAAAGGTTTACTAAGAAGTAATCCTTGGTCTACCAGTTGCAATTTACAATTTCTTCCTCAATTCGTTGCACGCCTTAAATAGGCAAAGGTAGCCGCCCAGGGGTGCCATTATCACGTCAGAGCGTAGACTTTATCTCTCAATTTAGTGATAATTTCATAAAGACAAGGAGGCGGCGTCAAGTATGGCGTCTCGCGCGGGAGGTCTGCACTTGCATCGCTTAAAGAAACTACTAATTGCAAGCCGCTTTAAGAACTCTGATCGAGAACACGATAATGTATTTAATGCCGTTCTTGTGTCGGTTCATTCTGATCTGGCGACTCGCTAAAACGTCCTTTTGGTTAACATTTCTCACGTAAAGTATTTGGTTGATTGCTTTATATCTACTTAAATATATTTTTTTAGAGTTGGTTTTATGATATATGTGTTTTTAAAATATTAAGTAGCATATTTTAATGCGATTAAACAAAAAAACCCGCATTGCAGCTGCGTTTATATAGGTATATGTTATTTGTTGTAAACAAACCGGCGTCCCATAATCATAGAAGTTATGCAGGACATCTGCGCGGGCCCTGCTACCCTCGGCTCAGTTTGAACGCCTTCAAGAGAGCACAAATTGCGACCAGTTACATTACATGCATTATTTAAACACGACAACCTTATAAGAAAGTAATAATGTGATAGTGTATATGTCGCACGCGGTGAGTCAGTCGGGGCGCATTGACCCTCGCGCAGACGCCGACGCACACTTTCTTGTTTGATACTCAAATATTACATAACAAACACTTTATTGACAACCAGTTTTTTACATTATTTCTAATAAATCATCCTCCACACTACTATAGAACAAACAATACTATCACAAGCTTAGTAAGAGACTGCAGCATATATTTAATATGTAAAATACCTTTAATTGGTTATTGAAACATGTGAAAGTATGCAACATATCATAGAAGCTCATACAATCTGAATGGACTGCTTCGAAAAGTTTTTAGTTGTCTGTGGTCACGAACGGTTAATTACTCCGAAAATAATGTTTCGCAATAATTGGAACTATGTAGCATACTGAAATTGTAGATATTGCATTGCACAATATAATTACACAAAATCCAATCATTTATAATTATTTTAAAATTATTTCAAAATATATGGGTACTTGTTAAACTGTAATTTTACTCAAAATATTTCATCCGTTATAATTAAAATTCCTCGATACAATTAAGACCAATTAATATGCGTAGCTCTGTCTGAGTCATTATTAAAATCTCGCAATAACACGACAAAATTAATTTCCTTAAAACCTTAATAAGTCCAACTATTAAAAGCTGTATAAATAAAAATTAAAATTAGCGTTAACGTTCTTTTACAATATAAAAATAAAAGTTCAAAGGGAAAAGAGAAAAAGTTGATTGTTTAGCAATGGATATTCCAAATATGGAAACATAACATAACATTACAGTTAATGAACAGAAAATATGTATAACAAAAGTTATCGAAAGTCTATATTAGAGGCGCTATTTAAAGCCTTGCTTATATTGGGTACGGCAATGATTCGATCTTTGAACGCACACACCTTTAATGAAGTGGAATTGTTCTTGAGAACATTGCGTGAATGTGCACCAGCGCGTCGGTATATCATTCATCAGTAGTACTGTACGCGTGTAAATTTGCATACTGCAATATCGGTCTGGCGGGCATCGATGGAATTAAAAGAGGGCCGAGAGGGTCGATCTTATGTCGATAATGTCACATGACTAATGGAGCAGGCGCCGATCACCGATATCTACAAATAAAAATATACTTGGGCCACCGCTAGCGGCGCTGCGTGAGCTGTCTTTGCTTACAGGCCGCGTACCGACGCTAACGACTGTATCCTGCGTATTATTTCTGGTAATATTGGTACAAACATTTATATCTAAAATAGTATGTGTCAATTGGTACAAAATATAAACAATCATATTGATCCTCATTAACGACTGGTGTTTACTAAACAATTAAATAAAATTATTTATACACCTTAACGTGGCTACCTGTGAATAAACTGTGCTGTGTGAATTTTAGTGATTTCGTAATTTATAGAGTTACATAATATATCCAAACAGCAGATCTCACTCATCTCACAATAACAATTGTGCCAGAGTAATGATCGAAACCACGGCCACCGCCTTAGCAATCAGTTACCTACATATTTATTCTGTAATACTTATAAGCAAAATCGAGAGGTTGAACGTTGACGATTAACAAATACATTAAAAGTAGAAATATAATTAAGATAATATTGAAATCTGTAATAATTCTACAGCCATTACTATGTTTATGTACCGAAATTTCAAGAAAATTGAGGACGACTTTGCTATTATTGGACTGCTTATGTTGCTTAAAATGATAAACTGACCAAAAGTATTTTCAAGAATGTATAATTTAATACAAAATATCAAGTAATATGCGTTATGACTGCGTTTAAATATATTTTCATTTGGTATTAAATAAAATATAAAGAAACGTAAATGCACTAAGCTATAGGCGATAGGTAGTAATAGTTATAAAAGCATAATTATTGTCATATATATATATATATATATTGCTCTTTACGACCGGTTTAATAAAGCCTCGTAACAGTTACTTTACGAAGATGATGTCGATAACGTGGGTGGCATGTCACCCCTTATGCAATCTGAACGAAAGCACTTCAGATAAGCCAATTACTGTCCGACAGTTATCTTCGCGTGTATGAAAATTTATTGAAACGCACATGTAAATATAGTTGTCAATGTCAATAGCTGATAATAACGTTTGTTTTGAATGTTATGAAGCATACAAGACGAACACAAAAAATTAGAACTCGCACAAAAAATAATAATACTTTAAATATTACATCGCGTCGTGTAATAAAGGTTTCTTTTCGAGATAAAATATTATTTTTGTATGTGTTAGCCTCTAAGAGAAAAAGATAATTACCTATACTATAATAATCCATACTAATTAATAATATAAATTCGAAAGTAAGTATAAATTCGAAAGTAAGTATAAAGTCTGTCGGTGACGTCACCGCGGCCAAACCGCTGTACCGATTGTGATGAAATTTTATAAAGATATACTTGAATATAGGCTACGTCTTTCTCCCACAATTTTTTTTAGTTTTTCCATGAGTTTAGTAAATCCGTGACGCTTGGATACTTTTTTTATTGAAATCCTATGTAACAATAAATATTTTAAAATAATAAATACTATTTTAATTCAAAATGTCACCACTATAAAAATGTAAGAAAATGGATCAGACAAATTAGTGTAACGATTATTGAAATTAAGGAAAATCGATCTTAAACTTAACTTATAACATCAGACAGCAGCTTACGTCGTAACTACAGATTACTTATAGAAGTTTATTGCTACTATGCAATTATCAGTCCATCACGACAAAGCGGCTCCCACTCGATAGACATTTGTTTAGATAAAACATAAATAAATAAATTGGACAGTAATAAACCGAGACGGACTTGACCGATGACCGAAAGTGGGCGCGGCGTGGGCGGGGCATTCTAATTATCATGTGATGAAGATTTGATATATCTATTATTATGTCATAAATGCTTAAACACTACATTTGGTTACTTAATTCACCAGGAAAATAAGAATTCTTTTGAATAATGAAAGTAAAGGATTAATTAATAGGAATATAATAAATAGAATTTTAAGAATAGAAAATAATTAAAAATGTAGTTAGTAGTACTACTAATATGGCAGTGCAATCACCACTATGATTACTCACTAGATTTTCTCTGGAAACCTCCCATTACGAGCGTGCGAACCTTTTAGAAGTATTCCTTTAGAAGTACTCGTATGCATGTGTATGCACTCTCTCACACTCAATATTCGTGTCAGCATTTATTGGCAGGCCTCAAGAAAGCTTAAACCACACCGCTAATTATTCCAGTCTAATTATATCATCATTGTAATCAGAGGGCGGTAGACGTCAATATGTTAGAAAATGCGTCAACGTTTACGTGCAAGACCAACGTGCGAGTTTGCAGGCCGGCCGGCCGATCGGAGGCACGTACACAAGGACCTTGCCAAATGATCGCTGCATGGTGGACAGGGGAGAAGGGACCTATGCTGCTGGTTCGCCACACGAGGTGACGGATACTTCCGGTCGGTCACGCGTCATCGCCACTAAATATAAAAATATGACAATGAGACGTCCTCGACGCAATAAATACCTAAAACTGAATGCCGCCCTGTCGCCTGCCTGTCTCAACCTTAGCAGGAGGTTCAACACCCGACTCCCGAAGTAGTGACACGACGCCTAGATAAATGCGGTATGCGCTTTAATATCTACTGAGATCGAAATAAATCGCTAGGATTATTGCCAAGTGGAAAATCATTTTAATATATTGGACTCGAGGAATTCTCTTTGACAATATTTTGACAGTGTGCGTTTTGTGGGATTTAGATACGTTCGAACTCTGGTTTTTATATCTTTTTATTTTCACATCGTATGCTTGTCTCTTTCTATTTTTGTCTTATGAAACATCTACTCCGAATGTTTATTATTATAGTCACATACGTTTAGTTCACTATAAGTTAAAATAATTTAAAACTGTTTTTTTACGTATTTTTTTTTCCACGATATTGTTCATATATTTCCATGTGGGTATATTAAATACGCTATACGTCTTTACTGCTTCTTTATAACTCTTTTTGGCAATAGCAATTTTATTTTATCCCTCATACAGAAGGTATAGCATACGTAATATGTGCAAACGCTCCATTTAAGTATTATGAGGTAATATTTGAATGTTATTACAATATTTAAATACAGTTTCCGCTTATATGTATGTATGTATGTATGTAGCAAAAACATAACATAACCTAATATATATTTTTGGTATCAAATAAAATACATTTTATGAATATTTATACCAGCTTAAAGTTCTTCAGATGATAATATTTATTTTTCCAAAATGGATCAGTCATTACGTTAACACACTAGTCAGATAGGTAAAGGCGAGAGAAACTGGCGCCACCCGACCATCTAAGGAGTGCAACTGTACAACCGGACAGCCTATTTAGAAATAATCGGCCCGTATTTTGACTTGTCGGGCAACTATACTGCATGCGCCTATGAGATAAATCCGGATATACTTACCGACTCCAATCATATAAAAGCAAATGTTTTTGTTTATGTGAAGGTGGTGTGATGGTATGTTAATTTAGGTAAGTGCAACGCGGGTGTAGTATATTTGACGAGCAAATTTATATATCTATAGGGAAAATCGAATGATAAAGTAGAACAGTGGAAAAGACTGACTAACTAACTGTAAGCGCAATTGATTGGGGATACGATCCCAAATCGAGGGAATAATTATATTCAAATCATCAATATATAATGTTTCCATATTCCCGCTCTGGTAAGACAAAGGAAGAAGTCGGGTGGAAAGTGAATAATCAAGTGTCACTAAGTTCTCTATGGTCCTTCTATGCCGAAAAAAGCGTGAAGATACTATCTGCGCCTATTCAGAGACAATATGTTTTGAGTAGACACAATGATACAATTTTTTGCCGTAAAGACTAAAATATTTGAAAATGTCCGCCTGAGTTGAATTTAACCCCGCAACAACCGCGCCCAGTCAAAAATACGGCAAATTAATAATTCTAAAAAATAAACAAAGTCGTGCGAAACAGGGAAGAATTATGCTCTTAGTTGGTATTATGCTCTTTCCTATATATTTATAGAATACAAACCGGGATATATATAAAAAAAATTAAGATACTAACAAAAGTTTTACTTAGAAAACTACTTTCCGCATCCATTATTACATATACGTACTTAAATTGATTAATTAGTATCAAATTAGAACCGATATATTATGTAGATAGAACGTTTGCGTCGTATATTCTAAACATGTTAATTAAGCCAGCGTTAAAGTGACCGAATACAAAGTTTACAAATAGTGCAGTAAGCTATAAATTGAAGGAACATTTTTCGCTTACGGAACAATTTGTTGTAGTTACGGAACAATTAGAGTAGTAAATTTAATAATAAAAAAATAATATGCTTTTTAACAGTTTTAAAATAACTGCGGTAACAAAATATATTCTTTTATTTATACTGTACACACAAGAAATTACCTATTGTACTTCTACTAGCATATTAATGTTTGCAAAGCAAAGCGATTTATATGTAAACATTTTAAAGTGTGTGAAATTTGAAACATGAGTAATAATAAACATGTTTTAATTGTATTAGTCTAGTATAGTATTATAATATGTAATGTTATACAATAGACTATATAGTCAATTTGTGACATACACAGGTCAATCACACATTTGTATTAACCTACTTGTTCACTTTTTTATAGCTGGCAGTGCTTGTTTGTTTGAAACATTTTTTTAACTTAGGTTTCAGAAATAACGCCTAGCCAATATACATGGATGTTATGAGAAAAAAGATTTTTATATTCCTACTACATAAACGCAGTAGACGGCGGGACGACAGTTAGTCAGAGCGGTTTCCTTATCCACGCTCCTGCTCAAGATCGTTAAAATGTTCAATTAAGTATCTACGAGTATATATCGATTCTACTGTGTATAAATAGGATCCAATGTTTTTATTTACAATAATTAAGAAAAACGAATGTCCAGTTTTAAAAGATTGTACTCAATGTTTCCGTAATTACTTGAAATATGGCGATAAGTGATATTTTCAATAGTACAAACAATTACACTCTTACCAAATAATTTATGATGTAGCGTCGTTTAAAGATTTAATTATTGATATTTATATATTTTTTATTTACATTTGATTTGATTGTAAAATAGGTCAAATATAAGTAGGTATTAAATAGCAGCCAAACAACAACAGTTTTTTATGTAGATCTGTGGCGGATTTCAATTCCTAACTGGTCTTAGTGCATCGATTATAAATTAATCATCGCGGTATAAATAAATATTTCGATTTAAAAGAATATATTTTTACGTTTAACAATTGGAATATTTTCAAAAGGAAAACGCAATTATTAAACTGAATCCTTTAAAAATCTTTATAAAGTACCACAAATTTAAACAATGATGTACTACATAATACATACATAATACATAACACTCTTAAAAAGAAAGCAAGACGCCGTAAATATTGAAATTTTTCAGTTTACTATATTTTTATGATGACCAACAAACGCTGCGACGCAAACATTCAAGCAGTTAGGATATGAAAGTCACACTACCATTTATCCATAACACGTTTCGCAGGCGATTGAGAAGAGTGCTCGGATCCATTACATGTTGCGTGAACTAACAATCTCTCACAACGCGGTTATCGCAATTACTGTTCTCTACATAAACTCGATATTCGCCCGCCGGCGGCTGACGGTCGACACCGATAGAAGTGCTTGTCGACACTGGCCGCTGATGGGTAATCTGCTGAATTGGCATTTGGCGCCAAAAGGGGCGCTGTGAGTGATTTTGAGTGGACCATTTGGCGAGAACTGGAAGCTGATAAATGTTTATTGAAGCAGATTCTAAGTGGCGCTATATTCGTATTTCCATACATTATTTTAATACAGCTTTACATGACACTTGAGCGTGTAATGATAAATTTCATATAATGATGACAATTCTACACGACCCGAGACCATTCATGTACCAAATTGGTTTATTGTGAGCATTTCCGCTGCTACCGAGCAATAAATAGCAAATAACTAGAAGAACGGAAATGATTTGAATTAATAATCCTAGCCCACTCCATGTATTACACTAATTACTGTAATACTAATAATATACTATATATAGATTCGACAAGGCCCTTAAATGGATTATTAAATAATATTACTTAAGGGTGCAAAGACTTACAGCTTACAAGCTGCACTGATATCATAACATGAAATAAAGACCAGAACTTGTGTGCGTTTGAATTATAATAACTAATTGCTAATTTATGCATTAGTAAGGCAATAAAGCATTACGAGGCCACACCTGCGACCGTGATGATTAATTTCTTTAAACAAATACATAATCCTGCGAATTACGCTCTATTTTATTGAAATTTCTGATATTATTGAAGAGGTACATTACACGGTCTACATATAGTACTTTCGGTGTAAAACGCACCACCACTGATTTCCACTGGGTTATCTTTTAATAACGAATATTAATGTTAAAGTAAAGGTATAACGAAAAGATTTAAATATGACTCTTTATCAAACTTATATATTTTAGAGTTTGAAATGAAAAGATGTATAAACACAAAATAAAAAATAAATCCATTTATTATATCGTCTAGGTTAAAAGATATTTATTTACTATGAAATATATTTGTAGACTAAACAAAATATACTCATGGTGTTTTACTAATAGACTAGGAAACATTCCAATGAGAAAATGAATCATAGATTGAAGCAACTACTTTAATTACGTAAACGCATATCGTACGATCGCCGATTTAAGCGTAAACACTGTAAGTTTTCCGCTACGCAGTTCCGTTGAATTGGTATTTATTTAAATAAGCAAAAAAATCTTTTATCGTGCTAGGATGAGTTTTATTTTAGATATCTGTTAAGATCATCAAAAATATAATAACGACTGTAATTCTACTGTAATAGATTAAATTAAAAGAAGAAGAGAAAAAACTCCTTGCATTCCATGGATTCACCGTGCGGGTCCATAGCGTTGCAGAAAGAGGACCTTGAAGCAGTGCCTGGGACTTGCGAACCAAGTATAAGCTAAAGGGCCCCTTTAAAATGCATTAACGCTCGCCTCCACTATCCGAGCTTCTCTCTCTACCTAACTTGAAAAGATCCGTCAAAATGCCGCTTTTGAAATACTTTTTTTTTAACATTTTTTAAAGTGTTAATCGCACACTTAGGAAATTAAATATTCTTTTAACATTTTTTAAAGTCTAAATATGTATTATTGAAATACTTGCTAGAAACGAACTGACCATTGTTCTAGACAGGCCGATATCTTTTAGTAGATTATAGAGAAATTTCGCTATTATATCTCTAGCGCCTATTTCTACTGCATATAAATTAACTATACACCTATTAATTAAATTAACTATAAACTATTCCTGGTCCGGTCATTAGTTAATTCGAAGAATTTCTTTACTTTGAAGTGATGATGTTTATAAATGTTTGTTTTCCATGGAACTGTAACTTCTACCAGCATACATGTCTTGACGGACATTTTACTTTAGAGTAAAGGAAACCATCCAGTCTCGTTATGGGAGTAAGGCTTTTTTGTGTGGATATTGTAGACGAGCTTCCTTTAACATACTATATTAATCGGTTGTTAGTTGTGATATTCTCTGCGCTCTTAAGTTACTGGAAAGACATATTGAACAAATATCCAGTAGAGATCGAATACAAAACCTTCGCATACACAGTCAAATACGTCTTCGCCGTCTCCGGGTCATGGTCCTCAGTGGTCATATATATTATTAATATCATATAGTGGCAGCATAAAACTTAAATTGAGTCATGTTTCAATATATATACGTCCTTCTTAATAATACGGTTTGTTTAGTTTTTACAGCTACACGCTTTTTCTACTTTCTGCCTGAATCGGAGATATTGCGTGTTCAGTGGCGGAACTCAACACCGCGCTTTATCTTACCAGAGCAGAGAGAATGTGAAAATAATTTAAATGTAATCACCCCCGAATAGGAAGCGATACCAGTTTCATCCTACAGTCACGATGGCCACGATCTAGTTAAGATGTTATTTTAAATCATTAATTTTATGTACATTTTCAAAAACAATGGTATAAATTATTTTGAATCAGGTAAATAGATAATGTATGTAATTTGCAAACAGGCATCTATAATTAAATATTGTATTCTGCAAAGTTAACCTGTTACCCGTATTCTTATTACTTTTTTATTTTTTTCTATATTCATGTGTATTTTATTACAAAATTTAATAATTTTTAAAATTCTACGTTTTCTTTAGTAAATAACAATATAAAAAATATTGTACAAGATCAATACCACATGTGAAAAACGCATGCTAACGACTAGTAAACATATTTTCAAGGTCATTTTACTTTAATTGTTGGTTATGGCTTAGTTTATTTATTATATTATTCTAATATTTTTCAAATAATCCTAAGTATTTGTTATCTCACGACCTAAATTTATCTCACAATTCCTTCTAGTTTTCTGACGATAAAATCGCGTTATTAAATAGCGTTGATCCAATAAATTGTTATCACACTCCTTTTGCACTATACGTAAGTAGAATTTCACCATCACACTAGCCGCAAGCCATTCTTTAATAACCGCAAATAAAAGGTTATAAAGGTAGCTTATGATTAAATCTTTGCCGCATTACGAACTGATCCGCCGTGTCAAATCTCAGATGCCATAGAGCCCATGTCATCCGTTAATTTTGAATGAATATATAAGAATTATGACTTCATTTTTTAAATATTAAAGTTTATCAATACTAAGAATGGCATGACAGGTAAGAAATATATAAAAAATACGCTTTCAAATCAAATAACATTCTATTCTTAGGGAAATAGTATGGTTTTTTTAATATGCAACATAAAATGAATAGCTATTATGTAAGAATCCGTGATGCTGCAGAACAGCTCATGCACATCGCAGAGGCAGGGCGGATGCACGTGTGCCACCGCAATCGACTAGCGTGCTGAAGCGCAGCTTGCATTTCCGACTCACATTCATTGCCGCTCCATTCATACAAATGCGTCATTCATTTAATTCAAGTTCATAACAAACCGGGCGTACGTGGGAGGAGTAATTCACCCGAACGACCAGCTCCCTCAACCTGCCATGTTATCGAAAATTTTAGTATCGATAAAGATAAAAATCTCTCATTCATCTCAATTCTCAAATCTCGACATTGTGATTTTGATCACAAAATATTCAATAAAATAAATAAGATGGCTCAAGTTTCATTGCTGCATTTATCGATTCTCAGTATTGACACCGGAGCGACTTAAATTCTCTAATGTACGCAATAATTCACGCGTCCTTAAAAGTAAATTTCTAATTAAATACGTCCGTCCGCACCTTCGTCGGCGGATGCATGAGCTGCGACAGTTACAAAATGGTCGAATTCAAAAGTGAATTGGTACAGGCCGCGGAGGCCGTGGCGCCGAGATGGCATCGCGCGGGCGGAGCATCCCACCGTGTCACACTTTTCTAACTTTTTGGTGTGTCGGGTCGCGCGGGGGCGTATTGTGTGCAATTGTAGCACGCGAGGGCACCGCCGGCCGACGACCCGCCGGTCTCGGGCCGCATAATCCGACAGCGTTATGGCCAGCCCGGCGCCTTTGTTGACTACCAGCTTAATTAGAGCCCGTGGGTGGCGTATGACACGCCAGGATCTGATCGTAAAGGCGCTAAAAATTCTACCTGCCCGAATCCGCGCCGACGGCATTCCTATCTCGCGTTTTCAAAATTAATGTCTATTGTCCGAATTTAAAAGGCGGCTTGTGATTGCGGACACCTTTATCAACCACTCCTGTCAATGTGAATAGGATTTCTCGTGAAGGATAAATGTTACTTTATAACGAATGCTTGTGAATAATTACTACAGTTTAATGTCGAATGGTGTTAGTTGTGGAATATAAATTCAAACTCTTTGGACCCTATTAATATCATGGAGGTATGTTCACTGAAACTTGTGTTAAAACTTCCTAATCAAGTATTGGCGAAAGAATTCTTATTTATAATGTTTCAAATTTAACATAATACTATAAGAAAATATACATACGTGGTACACAATAAGCTTAGCAATAATAGTAGCTTTATAGATTATATTAGACTCTTGCCGCATTCGTCACTATTGACAGCCCACAACATTCAAAATTTAAAATTTATTTTGTTAATGTTTAACACATTTTTTTACTATAGTATGGTAAATTTTTAAAAAGGTGTTTTGTATTTTTTTACGAAAGTTGGCTTCCTCCGTTATATTTTAAAACTTAGTACGAAAGGGGTTCTGAATTTTTAAATGTCTGTGACCCATAAATATAGTCTAGGATGTCTGTTATATCTTTTAAACCGCAATAGAAAGCAACGTATTTGCTGCACATTTAGTTTGATTAGTGCATATTAATATTTCATTTATACTTAACAGCTATAAAATAGAAGGCTTGTGAAAAATATAAGAAAATTTCGAAGAGCCGCAAATCTCTAAATTAACTTACCATTTATTCCTGCTAAGTAAAACAAGAGGTCCGAAAAGAAGCAAGGCAGTATAACCGTCAACACAAAAGACAATATTGTACACTTTCTACAAATTTTGCTTTAAAATCAGATAGGAGAGAATGAAATCGAGTGAGAAACTTAAATTTCTTTATATGTCATATGAAGTTCGAGTTTATTTTTAATTTTGAGAAATCTACTACAGTTTATTTTTATCTATACAGATTTCTCCCATTTAGTAGGGTAGGAAGAGAGCATTCACATTTAAGAGATTCTATTTTACCCTTTCGTCTATTTTAATGAAATGCAAGTTGGCAGACCAGAAATATGACAGTATATTCAAATGTGTTTATTTAATTAAAGGTTTGAATAGTATACTTATATTTTGGAAAATAATATATATATTTTTTTATATATATATATTGATTTAGCAGAACAAGCCAATTGACGTGACGTCACATAATGCATCGCTTGTTACACGCAAGTAGTATATATGGGCAAGGGCATTGAACTATATATACTGAATTGGAAGTCCTATGACAGCAAACGACAATGCAATTTACGATTTACGGTACTGGACATCACACTTTGGTGGTGCGGGAACAAACTATTTTATGATCTTAGTATCTGATAGATAGTTTGTTTATAATTCACATACCGTATACGTGGCATCGATAAAGATAAAAATATAGGAATTTGCTCATGTATGCGTTAACAATAAAATTGGTTGAATATTTAACTTCATACGGATTCATTATAATAAATTAATTATCAGTATCGCATACAGTATTATGTTAATCTTGGCTGGCTGTTTTTTATCTCTTTGGTTAGTGTATGATCACTAAAAGACTTTTGTTTCAAATCAGAAAAATAATTGACCAGATGATAAAAGTGTGTGACTAAAATATAAATAAAATGGAAGAATTTTAAAGCATTCATTGACTAAAGAACTGAAAAATCTATTAATTTGGTATTTTCGAAGTCTTAGTAGTACAAACACAGCAATAAAGCGTTAAGTACACTTCAAGTGTCTCATAACTTAGTAATTTTTCTGCAATTCTTGTCCATAAATTTCCTTTGTTTTTGTAATTCCACGCAGGTCATTACCATTTAACGTTTAAGAGGATATGTAATATGTATAACTAAAAAGGTAGCATACGACAATTATCCGACGGAGTCGCACAATGTCATGCAATAATCAGACGTGCAAACACATTTTCATTCCAAACGCGACGTTACACAAACAATCTTGTATAATATAAAATGCATAAACATTCCAGAAATCAGGATTATTCTCATGCACAATTACATGCGTGTGCGCAACATTACGTATTCATTAGTGACACACTACAATTCTACGTCCCATATTGGCCCTGACTTTAACTGTACATGTCGTATCTACGTTCTTAATAACGCATCTCATTGACGTGTTAATTTGGAACATTAACACAAATCTCATATTTGTATTGTTTTGAAATATAACAAATTTCAGCCATATCATTCATATCAATCGATTAAGATTTTACTACACCGCACAGTGTGCAAATGGTTTAAACACGGTTGACCATTAGCGTAACTAAAATCTGTTCTAGAGTTGCCAGATACTATTCCATGCGGTTTCCGATAAGAAACAAGGATATCATTACTACAATTTATGTATCTTGCATGTATTTTGTTAAAACTTAAATTGTTAATTAAAAATATTATAAATATCATTAAGTTATTTAATTTCTTCATAATTTCGTACATAATTTCGTCTGTATGTACTATTTAACGTAAATTTCCTTTTTTCCCACTGCTATGGGAATTTCGGGATATCCTCTGTAAGTGATCCTCTACACTCCGCGAGGAATCTCTGTTTTTCTGTTTTACGCCCATTCAGCTGTGCGTTGTCTGTCAGTCACACTGTTACTAACATTAAAGTTTTATATACATACATACATATTATACTTGTTTTCTCGTTGGCTAGACTGGCTAGACATAGTTGTGCTATGACGATGTCTTTAACGGCCAAAATATGGAGAAGTGAGTGAATAATCTCAATGTAGCTAATCAATAAACAATTAAGGTAAAGAATAATAATAATTAAAGCAAAAAAAATACATTTTAATACCAAACTAAACTTGTTACCAATTACATGCTTTGATATATTACGCCTTCGGGTTACAAGATCATTTGATAAAGTCCAATCATTGTGCCAAAAATAATATGTGAACAATATCTAATTATAGTTCCTCGTTTAGTTTATTATATTTATCATATTTTTTTGTATAACATTTATTTGTCTCCAATTAGCGAGGTCAATAGTGCACTAAAGACTACGCAACTTCTATAACAATGAAATAATTACAGTGAGTAGGTAATTACATTATTATTAATTTAATTTCTGGTCTTATTAAATATACGTACACAATTTCATTTATACTTATTTCTATGAATTCCAAAGTTTTACTATTTAATAAAATACAAAATTATATAAGCTTATTAATATTAAGTCCATAATCTTATACTTGCAGTTTTGGTGAAATAGTATTGCTCGTCTTTTCGCAATGAAAACAATTTATAAGTAATTATGATCAGATGTAGTCGATTGTTTTTATCCTTTGTAAGCTAGCACTATGGGTTCGCCCCCACATGAAGTCAGCATTTATTTATTGAATTGAATGTTAGTTTAGCGAGACGACACCAGTGGGTGGCAATTGTTCTTTAATTTTAAGCCATCAATGTCACCCACCACTGTCTATAAGAGTATAGCGAACAACGATGATTTTAAACAAAATTTAATGCTTAGTAATCATTATTGAGCAAATAAAGCACAATTAACAATAATATATAAGTTTGTAAAACATAATTTATAATTCATACAAGTATCCCTATCACGTCCGCGTCTCGTTGTATTGTCTAGACGACGACAACTTTTTTCTCTTCTCGGTATTACAATTTTTGGCACGTTTTTAAACATATTTTGGCAAACATTGTTGATTTTAATTTTTACGAAAAATGAATGAAAGTTGTCAAGAAAGTGAATCATTTGTAGCTAAGATGTTGCTGTGTCCTTGATGTCTATTATAATTATGTTATGTGCATAACATCGTCCTGGCCTGGCTCAGACAAGGTTAAATGTATAAAATATTTTGTAATTTTATGAACACTGAGCCGAGAAAGTATCTTCAAGGCAAATATGTAAATAGCAAAGGAGCGTTAAGTAAGCTTAACTGTTTTTATACTTCTGTTTAAACTAGTGGTATATACCATATATATGTAATATGATGAAGAGGGAAATTATTAAAATTATTATTATTATTATTTCTTTATATTTTTAGACAACATTTTTCTTTATATTCATAATTTAATATTTAGAAGTTTTGCCACTATTGTATTTACATTTACAGTACTTTAGTAGATGTACTCGTACTTAAGTAGATATAATGTTATTTAGTGAATACACGTAAAGTTAAAAGATTTTTACTGAATATTTTACCTCTTTATTAACGGTATGTGTTATTTAAATAAGCTTAACCTTAACCATACAGATAATGTACGTACACATCCATATTTAAAAAAAAATCAGATACATAGAGTCATTTTTTTAAATGTATGATTGCACTTTTTAAAAAATATATTTTTAATATTTTGCTTTTTGGCAGTTTACATTATACAGTTTGCAAAAAATTTGATTTTGAAGTAACAACTTACTTTGTTTATTTTAAATATTTTTTTTTGTTTAAGTAAATTGTAACATGGCCTTTACTTGAAACGTAACGCCTACTTATCATCGTTTTGCAAAAGTTATATACCTTATCTGTGTGCAAATCTTAGTTCATACACACTCCATTGTTATCTGTATGAATAATTTTAATAAGGCATTTAGCTACGTATATTTATTTGACTATTCTTAAACAATTGGTAAAGAATTGGAATGTCAAGCAAAGTTTCACCTTTAAACGACCTTCCTTTGTTTAATTTATTCGACTAATCAAAAACTTGTACATATTACTATGTTTTACAAATAACTAGATACACTAAAAACACATATCTGAACAAGTACAACTAAATAAAAAATAAGGAAATCAAAAAAGCTTTTTATTAAAACCAACATAATAATATAAAATCAAACATTATAAATTTTTATCATCATATTCCAATATAATAAAAAATGTAATATCATAGATAATAATCAGTTATATTCATATACAAACCAATTAGATAACCAATTATAAGTAAAAAAGATATTAAAAATCAAGATATGAGGAGACAGCAATATTATATATATTATTATAAATATTATTATGAAACAGAAAGCGATAATTTAAAATCTTAGCAAAATTACGTTTAACAAACGTTGAGTCGTTTCACGTTAGTGTTTACGACACAAAATAAAAAGGACCCATTTGAAATGATCTTGACACAATCATTTTATTGTTTTAAATTAAAATGTACTCGCCTCGCCTCTAACTCCAATTACTTCGAAATATTTTACATCTACAGTGACTTCAGCAGTTCACATCAACTGACTTTTTAGGTTTTGGTTATAATATAGAGTGAAAAATAAAACATTTTCAATTGTGAGTAACTTTCGATCTATTTTTTTAACATTGACAATGTAATTTTTTTTTGCTGGGTATATCATATGATAAATCAAGGGATACAATAATTTTATAGTATTACACATTTCCCTCGAGTCAGCCTGTGTTAGCAAAGGTAATGGACACCTGTTATCTTTGTTATGATAGCGTACACTTTAGTTTCGTAACTTATTTATATAGTTATAATCTTCACTTATTTTATGTCGTATCTGATTATTACAATAACACATGTATTTGTAATTATAATATCACAATTTACATTAAAAGACGCGCTAACGTACTGTCAATAATAATAAGATTAACCGGTTTCTTAATTTTCATTTATTGCACTAAATGAAAAAGAAATTAACATATAACGGAAGGCTTTGATTTTATTATATAAAAGGATACGTTTATCAAATGTATGTACATATAATCAAATTTAAATGGGGCTCACTCAAGTATTAACAACAAACTTAAGCTCATATCAATATTAAGGAAAAATAGTCAACCAAAATTTATTAAAATTAAGGCGACTGTAAGTCATATTTGAAATTGTTACAAGCGAACAACAAATACATATAAAATGTTACATAAAGTAGTTACTCGTAGGCATCTACGTCTCGGAGTCTTTGGCCGATAATAAAGATAACTTGTATCATGAATCAAAAATAGATCACTTGACATTTCTCGGTTCAACGTAAGAGCAAAAGAGCCGATTACCGTGGCATCTCACGTGGCATTGTTTTTATTGTCCGTTACGGTAGCGATACCGAAATGATAACATACGTCAGAAATATGTCAATATTCTGTCCTATAGCCGTCTTGTTTATGGCGGCACAGGTGTTTCACACAACACACCGAAGCCGTAGACATGACGCGACGTTTAGTACTAACCGTGTACAAATTAATTAATTAATTGCGTCGACCTACTCCTTTAACAGGTCAGCAAATGCGGAATGTAATTATTTACGTAAACATTCTAATCCGCTCGTCGTACGAGTCGTAGTTATCTAATACTCGAACGATAGTAAGTCAGACTAAATATTAATGAGAATGCGTCGCGACGACGATGAATTTAAATGCAGAAGATTAATTATAATTTGAATTTAATTGAGTAGTGTTCGTGCGACAGTGCGAGTGCATAGAAGGCGGGACTCACCGGCTGGGCGCGTGGTGCGGCGCGCGGGCTCGTCCTCGCGCAGGTCGGGTGCATGGCGGCGCGCGGCGGCGGGGCCGGCCGGCGCCAGCGCCAGCAGCGGCAGCAGCAGCAGCGCAGGCAGCATGTCCACTGCCCGCACTTACCACACGTTCTCCCACCTGGTCGGTTCCCGGCCAACGAGCTCACTATTTTCGCCTCGCGCTCTTTCGTTCGGGTGTCTGATGTAGCGTTCCGAGCGGAGGCTCGCGATCGGCGAGTGCAGCGCGCGTCTCGTACACGTCAAAGCTATACGACGGCTGAGCCGGACTGAGGCGAGCGAGGAACAATTTCCCAGCTCGTGCGCGCGAGGGGGCCGGCGCGCCCCTCGCGGAAAACGCCGCGTAAGCGCGGCCCACGGCGCGGGCGGGGAAAACTGCAGGCCGCTAGTCGGCCGCCCGCCCCGCCGCTGCCGACACCACGGCCAATGTGCACTATGCACGTTACTGCTACATACAGCACAGCGCACATCGCATTCTACTACTCTCTAATATGCTAACTTAATATTATTTTAAGCATAATAAAAAATTGTTATAATCGTGATTACAAAGCGAAATTTTAAAAATGTACAAATTGAAATTTGGGCAAATCAGTCAGTCACAACATACGCAATACGGTTTTCAAGAGGCGCAGGTTCAAATCCCGCTGCGTTCAAAATTTTTATACGTTTTCTCAAGTCTTTTTCAATTTCCTAAGTGTGCGAATAACACTTTAAAAAAATGTTAAAAATATAAAAAAAAAACATTCTTTCAATGTTGCTGAATGGTACTGGTATAAAGAAGGAAACTTGCAATTATTATATAATATATTAAATAATTTCTTATAATTTTACACTGTAAATATAACGCACTTCAAATATATTTGCTACACCATAAGAAATGTAAATATAGTAAACGTATACTAAACGTTTCGAATTCTAGGAATTTCAGGCATATGGGACACATTTATATCAATTTATTCCAAAATTCAAATTGGCGTAAAGCCAAAGGCATATTTTGCGTGCGTGTTAGAATCATATAGTAAAATTATTAAGGATTGCACAAATCAAGACGCATTGAATAGCAAAGTACACATGACATTACAAGTTAAACAGATAGAAACGATTTATTATTTATGATATGAATAATGTATATTTCCATGTTATTAATGATATCTACTAACTCCCTTTTATAAAACAACTATATTTCTTTGTAAATAAACATCATATAAATTTATTTAATTTACATACAAACGATGTAGATATAAAAGTAGAAGTGCTTTATTATATATAGTACTTCTAAATAAAGTTTACATACCGCAGACTGTCACTGGATTTTATATTACAACGGTACTAATATAATCAATACAATAAATGAAGTAAATATTTTTTTATAAGTTACAATGTATTGGCCGCCTTGGCGCAACGGGACAACATTTAACTGTATTCGCGATTGGTTGTGATGATGAACGATCATCATTTAACTATTTTCATTTCTCCGTTCTGAGGAATAAGTAAAACGCGGCGTTGAGTTCCGCCACTCAACACGCAATGTCTCGAATTCGGGTGTGTATCTTGACACTAGGTTCTCTCTGACTACCCTGCTATGCGGTAAAAAGCCTAAAGCTGCAATTTTTTTTATATCGTTTTTAGACAACATCCAATACCTAGTTAAAACAACAAAAATATAGATCTTAAAGTTAAATTAATATAAATTATAACAAATTACATAATATGTCGCATAATAAACAAAATTTTATGGATTAAAAAAACAATAGAAATAACATGGAATTGGTCTTATATTACTTTGAAGACGATATTTTTTGTAATGACGTGCAGTGGGTATGACTTAGTTCTTCATAATCCACAAATTTTAGTTATTAAAAATTGTATTTCGGCATCCAAGGCGTTGTTTTACGCCACTAGACCGGCAATATTAAAATATTTATAGCATTTTTCTAAACATTCCCTTAAATTTAGAACGAACTGGCAAATTATCGCATGGATAGGTATTTTCCAAGTGCGCCGTGATGGCATCTATATTGTTATGCAAATCATATTTTAAATATTTTTATATGTATAGGCGATACCTACTGGAAAATATTAATGCATATTACGTCCACACGTCATTCGTTCATAGAGATCAATTAAACCGCAATCATGTCATTGTTTTGAACGTGTATAAACTAATAAATTAAGTCGGTATGGTGTTATGCGTACAAAGTCACCGCTGCTAGCTAAAGATAAAATATCATTCATATAATATGTACATGGAATACCCATAAAGAATGCAAGTAATTTTAAACGCTTTAATATAGTCTCGTTTATAAAATTAAACTTAAATAAAGGCAAAGTCCATGGAATTTTACGCTGCAACAAACAAGTTAGAAGATTTATGTATGTTTATATCAATTACATTTATCAGGTTAATATTTAGAAAAGTGCTAAGCTACCTATTAAGCTTTAAGAAATCGGGTTTTTAGTAATGGCACGTGAGTACACGTCATCTATATTATGGTGACCTATTCATAAGTTAAATTATATAAGCATTACTAACAGAAATTACAACAGCAGCATTATTTGCATAATATATAAAATACAGAAATCAAATCTTTTTAGAGACCCAGAAGCGATAATTTAAGAAAATTTAATGAAGTAAATTAAAAAATATAATCAAAAAATAGGTTACTGTCGACGAAGTAAAGTTAAGTGGGGTGCAGAAAATGCTTGTGAAGTTTAATAGAATAATATTATTCGACGATTTAGGACAGAGATTGTGATCGTTTTAATGGGCATCAATGAATCTTCAGACGCCATATGAACCTGCATAAACTTTCTGTTGCATGAAGGCTGTTAAGGTATTCAATTGACTAATATACTCGGTGTACTAATATTAAACTAATATACTTGTACTATGACACAGGCTTAATATGTCCTGTAATATTTACGCCCCATTTTTTTCCACGCTTGGCACAGACATTTAAATTCATATTAAAGTTTTCAATAATGAAATATGTGAAATACACATGAAAAATGTTAAAAACATGAAAGTAATTAAATGTATAAAATAGATATTGTTCAAAACCCACGAAATATAAAAAAGCTTTACAAAAAGTTCTGTAATTTAACTTGATATTTCGTATATTATGAGGAGAATTGTCATTAATAGCTATATCATGTTCCAAGGTAAAGAGCGTCTGTTATATTTATGTCTCCATTATATTTCTCTACGCTTATTTATTTCTAGGACTATGAATTTTAATTTCATATATCTTTGTACACATTACGTATGTCACTAAGTACTTTTCTATGAAGATAAACAACTTAAATTGATGACAGATTGAGTGTCCACTGACGCTTTTTGCTTCACAGTCCGCCCAGACATTCTACTGAAGACATTCTACTTTTTAATGAATCTACGTACAATTGTAATATAATACGTACAATGTAGGGAGCCAGTATCCTAATAATAATATTGTGTGTATATATGTATACTAGAAATAATTTAATTATAATACTAAATATATAAAAAAATATAGTATTAATGATTGGAAAATATATGTCAGACTTTCAATGATAATATTTGTGATTGTAGGTATCGATATCTATTAAATAATCGTCCTTGGATATTTCGATAAAGCTAAAAATGATAGCCATAAGATATTATCAATTGTATAGAATTGAAATTAAATTAAAAAAAAATTTAGGAATACCTACGTTTAAATCTTTCACCGTTACGTGATAAAAAATATTTTTACTGAATGGCTTTACTTAATTATAATTTCCACAGCGCGCATAAGATTATGAATAAAAAGAAATGATTTTGGTTGATTGGCCATAGAAAAAAAATGTATACTCTATTTAAACTTATAATTCTGACGGTCTAAAAAAACTATTTCGGCCTCACGAATTTTATACAACTAGTAGAACCTAGATTACTAGAAATTTGTTATTCCGTTCTTTTCATTCTTTATTTTTGTCCATTCAGACACATTGCATGTTGGGTGATTCATCTTAGCGCTATGCTTTGTCTAACAAAAACCTAGAAAATATCTGCATTTAAAATTTAAAAATATTTGATTATACGTGCCGAGGACGATCACGTACCTAATAATAAGTCTCGCCAGTGTTTACTTCAGTTTGCATAGCTACCCTGACGACAGCACTATTTATACAATTATTTTCACCTTAAGAATTAATTACTAAAATAACTTCTTAGTAATCTTTGTTAACTGTTTATTTTCTTGTTGTGCAAAAATGCACTAAAACACTACTATTTTTAGTACAGCTTGTCTGCTATTACGCAATATTAGACGTCAGTTGGTCAGAAGTTTTACTACAAAAGAAGAAGAGAACAAACTCTTTAGGATTCCATGGATACACCGTACGAGTGGCGGGCACATCGCGTTGTAGAAAGAGCTCGAACTGCGCCTGGGACTTGCGACCCAAGTCTACACTGGGCCTACGTTTAAGAGGACCCTTTAAAATGTATTAACGACCGAGCTCCTCCCATAGTGCCGATCATAGTTCTATACAAGCCGAGATCTTTTAGTAGGTTATACAGAGATTTTGCTGTTATAACTCTCGCATACGTCGTTATACCTACTTCTACCGCATAACAATTAACTCTAAGCCTATTCCTGGTCAGTTCGTTAATAAATCGAATGATTTACTTTCCTTTAAAGTAATGGTCTTTAAGAATATTTGTTTCCCACGGAACTGTAAATTCTACCAGTATTACATGTTTTAGGTTTGTAGAGTAAAGGAAGATGTCCAGTCTGCTACTGAAAAACGCTAGACGCTTCATTTATGATTTCCAATGCCTTATCATGGCGACGCGAGTATTGTCCGCTATACAGGAGTAGCTTACACCCTACCAACATATTTTTAGTCACTATTGCCTCGCCACAGATATAGGCAACAAGAGTTTTCGTTTGCTTAGTCCCAACTTATCCAATTACTTTAATCTGGGAGTCATTTGGAACTCATTAAGGTAGAATCCTAACAGTGCTGGTGACCAATCATAAATTAGGGTTCCCATTTTACAACTTCAGAACTCTCCTATAGTTAGCCACTCGTATTGCATTTCTAAGCCCATAGTGTCTTCGTCAAAATTTTCATACGTATGGCTTAGCGGTCAGAGCGCTTTAAGGGTGTCCATGAGGCGCGGGTTCAATTTTTTTTCAATTTCCTAAGTGTTAAAAATGTTTTTCAATTTCCTAAGTGTGTGAATAACACTTGAAAAACATTTTAGACAAAGTGTTAGTATGAGCAATCGGTCTAGTATCCTATGGTTTAGTAACGGTCCTTTTTGCGAATTAATAATGCTTATTTGATACCAATTTTACAAATAAGTATTATTAATTACAAAGGACCAAAATTTTGTGCTTTGGTACTTAACAATTTTGCATATGTATAATAAAAAAATAATGATAAGTAAATAAAATTACATATCATTTGTATTTTACTTCTGAAAATTAAGATTCTATTACATTTCTATGAAATTACTGCTTTTCTTTTCTGGTATCTTTTCATTTAACTGCAATTTTACCTTTTCTTCAGATGTCATTAAGTACTTGCTATTCGAAATATTTCACTGAATTATGTTTTGATCAAGTGACTCCCTCCACCGCTTTCCACCCGAATTCGAGACGTTTATTATACAATACCGTAACTCAACGTCCATCTTTATCCTATGAGAGAAAAGATTACAGCATACATATACAAATACAACCATTCACTTATATTTTAATAGAACCAATAACTATTGTGTTTACAGTCAGACGGGATACGTCAGTCAGTCAGTGATTATTATTTGTTAACGAATAACTTCATACTGAACAACTTTTACTAATGAATCTTATTTATTAGTGTATCAATGGACGTAATCAGATTTACCAGAGTTTTAATTGTTATGTTGCTAAATTCAAAGTGCCCATCGTTGAATGTTTTTTGCTAAGGGGAAACTTACTTATTCTTTATAGTTTAGCTGGCCTTTTATGGTTCTACATCAGGTGTTCCAATCTTTTAAATCTATTAAATCCTGCTCAGGCTTAATAGCTATACTACAAGAAAGTTTAATTCAAATCAATGTGCACTTACAAATTAAAATTCGACTACTGTTTTTCAGCCACCGAAATTATTTGTTGTAAAAATATTAATAATATTATAGTATAGATTATGCCTATCTAAAGACACGGCGTGGCGAGTGTAGGTGTTTAACCGAGGTAACAAAATTATTTTTAAATATAAACATTTCTCAGGGTAGAAATTGAGCCCACAGCTAATATGACATGAGGACGCAAATGTTCCAATATTTATTTGCTGTCAACATCACCATTAAGCCGCATTATTAGGGAAATGCGTGAAGATAAAAATTATTATCAAACCAAATTATAATTCATACATAATTATAGTAAAAATATTAGATCAATCACTTTGAGATTATTTTAACAAATTTTCTGATCTTTTAAATGTAGATTTTATCTATACATAATAAAATATGTAATTGATAGCTCACTTATATCAATTTAAAAAACTAACTTACATCAATTTAACTAATTAATCTTTATTATTTAATACAATATTTATGAAATAATTATCATAATAATGATGAGACTTGACTTGACCTTGACCCCTTAATAAATTGATAATCCCTCCTTTAACCATTACGGTCCATCCAACTGGTACTTCCTTCAGGACCCTGCGTGTCCAAGCTTTAATGCATGAGCCATCACCCTTTTTTCATTATTCCAGGGTATTTTCCTAAAAATAAAAAAAGAACAACTAGCGAAATTAATTCTGTCTCGGTGTACCAGAACGAAGAGGCATAGTTATGTATAGAAACAGAATTAATATTAACAAATACTCCTTAACTTATGGCGCGCACCAAGACCAGACTAATTGGTGCGTTTATATTTGCAAGCCATTTTGTTCAACTATGATGAATGCGTAAATCAGTTAAGCATCGCCATCTCTAAAATTGTCGCTTTATATAGATATTTATATAGGTTTCCTTTTTTCACACTAACCTTTTTGTAATTTATGTAACAATCACAAATCTATATACTATAAACTAGAATCTAGAACTAAAGAATGGTGTTGCTCCTAGGGCAACTATACGCAAAAGCAACTGGGGCAGTTATACTTTTTGATACTGATACTTGCCTTTTTACAAAATAAATAAAATTTATTCAGCAATAAAACGTTTTAATAAAATGTAAACTATAATTCATACGAGAAAAAACGATTGGAGTGAAACTACAATCAGTAATAAAAATATTCAATAAAAATGACTTACCAATATAAGATTAATGCCTGTAGAAGTATCGCCGCTGTACACTTTCGCTTCCACCGACGAAATGTGTACGTCTATGCTGACGATTTCAATGACGCTAAGGTCCTTACAATCATACAATAAAGCACTAGCGCCACGTAACGTACCTAAAATAGTTTATTCAAAACTAGGGCAACTATCCTGGTTTTGCTCCATATGTTAAAGTCATGGTAGTATTTTTATTTATATACAATATACTACCGCATAATTTTCTTAAGGGGTCGAACATTTTACCTTAACGTTGATTATAACTTTACTTTGATTGTGTACTTTGTCTTTTGATTGTGTTATTTTTATAATACGTGCTTGTAATAAATGACAATATTTAAAATGTAAGCAATTAAAGCAGTGTTATACACACCGAGTAAATAAAAAACATATTTAAAATTTTTTTAAAAATAAGTTGTTATAAACGTATAAGAATGTCGACGTAATCGTATGTAGAACGAATGGCTTAGCGGTCAGTGCGCTTGGACGGTTTTCATGAAGCGCCGATTCGAATCCTGCTGCGTTCAAATTATTTCAATTAAAGCACGTGTATACAAGTCCTGAAATTTTATTATAATTTTGTATTGACCGATTCGATTCCAACTCTTGGGAATGGTCATGACTAAATAATTTTTATTTGGTTCCGATAAGACGTTAAGCTTCTCTACTCAATGTACAAAGTTCTAATACGGGCGGAGCGGAGAGCGGCGTCTTAACATTATGTCGTCACTACTACTTATCCTGCTGTACAGAAAAGTGTAAAGCTGAAAGAAAGGTGTCATGAGGTTTACAATAAACCTATTATTTAAGAATTCTATATCATTAGTGTATAAGTGTAATATGATAAGTTAGTTTTATTTTAAAAATGTTTTTATATTTAAGATTTTTTTTTATCTTTATTATAATTATGGCTTCTACCATAATAATGCTGAAACAAACACTAACATAGTATATTACAATTAATGTCTATTTGTTTAGCCGAAAACAGGTACAAGCACAGGATTTATAAGTAAAAACTAAATTTGGTGAGGATATTTTATTCCATAATACAGCATATTAAGACAAACCGGAATGTCACATTTTGTTTTCCATTGAATCTTCTTGATTTTCATAAAAATTAATTAAAAAAAAAATCTCCACCACACGCCACATAATCATATCCTTAAATTGTGTTTAATAATTTCTTCTAAATTATTATAAAAATGCTAAGTTATAATTAATTGTGTAAGAGCAAAGTACCACCGAAGAGTTCTGAGCACAAATGCACGCAAGCACTTCAATGACACCATGTCCGTAATACATATACCTAAATTAAATCTCGGCTCGTCATGAGAAGTCAACTTTAAATGCAAGTCGTCACAACGCCATCCGACGAAATCGCTCCGAACTGTTTCGAGTGTTAAATACATAACAGCTTACTCTATCTAGTTAACTTCCGTAAAAATAAACTATCATAATACATTAAAGTCGTTCGAATCAAACGAATATACACCAAATATGCACTGAATATGCAGTCGAAACTGATGAAATCAGCCACAGAGCGATGTGAATAGTGACATTTAATTTAAACACGACATTAAACACCTATTGCATCTGAAAGGTACTCGGTAAAAATTTTACACTTAAAATATAATACATCAAAGCTACATATATACCACTCGTAAATAAAGCTTAAAACGTCGATACTGGGAATCTATGAAGTTTTTAATACTAAGCCGCGATGTAAGACGGAGCCAGCTCGTAGCAGTTGGTTGATCGCAAATTTAGATTTATGATGCGATAAACGTTCTTTGAACTAGGTCACGTCCAGTTATGTGTTCCGAACCCACTTAAGGCATCGCTAATAAACTAGTGAATCAAAGTCATGAAGTGAATTAACTTTAAATACTTTATTACGACAACTTATTCCACATTATTATAGTATACATATAAAACATGTTATGCTGTGATCCACTTTATCACGAGTCAGCTACACATGTACCTATCCACATCACAATGCGATTAATCGAATGTACAGTTTCATATTTCGTTTAGATGAATATAGACACAAAAAATGTAATTTTGCAATAACTTTACACACTATATTTGTTCAACGTCATCAGAGATCGAACAAACAACGCAGTCTCATTGACTAATACCATTGCACTACAGCACAGCGTGACTCCTAATTTTGTACAAATCATAGATACCGATATCTTAAACGAATGCCTCGCACTAGTGGAAGGGAACAAGAGAGTCGCGAGTACTCAGCGCGGCAAGCGGGTTACGAGAATGCGATGCGAGCTCGGTCAACGGGTGACGGTAGTACATTAATTTCGCACATACATTGTATTTATAGCAAATAAAGTGAACATATCTTAAACCATAGTCTCTTTCAGTAATCAGATAAGTCTGTGAGGGCACAGGTTAGCGGTTGGCGTTCTTGAGCTGGTTGGAGAGCCAGTCGAGCCCCTCGTAGAGGCCGTCGCCGGAGGTGGCGCACGTCGCCTGGATGTACCAGTTGCGGTTGCGCAGCGAGTGCAGGCCCAGCTTGTCCGTTATCTCGGCCGCGTTCATGGCATTCGGCAGGTCCTGTCACAAAACATGTTTGTGTAATAAATATACATAAATAGTTTCTTAAAACACTATAATTATCAAGCTTATAAACGTTTCAAATGTGAATAGCATTTACAAATATTTTTAAAACGTTTTATAGATAATTGAGAGTAATATATAAAATATTTGTAAATTAAGTTCTCACACCTACACATTAAGAGAAAATGACTCATAAATACATCCTCTGGCCTTCACTCTTTGGATATCTTTTTTATTATTGCAGGCATGACAAAAAATCATAGTTATATATTAACATAATATATTGTATTTATAAATCTTAAAAAAGTGAATTTAAATAATTGATGGGAATTAAAATGCAAATTTACCACGCAGAGAGTTAAAGACACTAGATTAAAGAATTAAAATTGCACAAAGTGTGTAATTTTAATAAATATCTTACAGCATATTACACATCCCAATTATTCATACAAATATATGAATAATTGGGATGTGTATATTTTACTTAGTTAACCTGTACACATAGTTTCTTGTATTTAACCTTATTTTAACTATATGCTTTGAACTACAACAAGATACACAAAATGATTACCTGTTTGTTTGCAAAGATCAAGAGTACTGCATCCCGTAACTCGTCTTCACTTAACATCCTCATGAGCTCCTCGCGCGCCTCGCCGATACGCTCTCGGTCATTACTGTCTACTACAAAGATGAGACCCTAGAAAAATATTTAATTTCATTGTTATAATTAATATATCTAACAAGGTCCTTGCCAGCGGGTGGGGTTAAGTAGTGTGAGTTTTAAAGTAAATCTAAACATTGGTATCTAACATATCTACTTCATATTAGCTAATGCTAATCTACATTATTTACTATAGTTATATTATTAAACAGGCCATTTGGTGCAGTGAGACATTGTCTGACTGCAAGCAGTTGTGGGCTCAATCTCCAGTAACAATTGGTTGAATCAATTATATTTAAATTACTTTAATTTCCTCACTGTGATAAAACAAAGCACCCTACTGCATTCCACCTCTCAACAAGCAATGTCTCAAATTCAGTCGGAAAGCAGAGAACAGTGTACACTAGGTTCTCCCTACATATACTATGATTTATGCAAGAAAGTATGACAGTTTCTTTATATTATTTTAAAGTATGTTGCACTTTGAGAGGAAAAGTATTATAGCAAGTTTACTTGTGAATGATTTAGATTAGTTAGTATACAAATGGGAATTTATTAGTAGTAGGATGAAATAATTCTTAATACAATAGAGATTATATTGTGACAAAGATATTTTATATTTTATTAATGTACATTGTTTGTATAGCATTGTATACGTTAAGATATAAAAAAAAATTAATAAAATTTTTTTAAAATATAGAAATAATATTTATTATTTTTCCTTTTATATATTGTTTTCACCTTCATCTGCATAGTGATCATGCTATGCAATGACTACCAAGTCATAGAGAGTCTAGTGTCAAAACATTCTCCACTATCTACCAGAATCAGAGACATTGCATACCAAACATTAATACCAGGCTTTGTCTTCTTCACCAGAATGGAGAAATGAAACTATAATTATGATCATTCCTCTGAGTAGGAATTGAACCCACAACCAATCGCTATTATCAGCAGATGCTGTCCCACTGCAACACAATGGCCTATTAAATTTATATTTTTTAAATAATATGAAAAAAGAATGAATATAGTGTCAAATCATCTGATAGACTGTGTAGCATAAAAATGTATAATATTATTAACATTCAAACACTAGTATAAATTTATTAAAAAGACACAAAAATGGGCATAAAACTGATATATATGTTATATAAATTTACCTGTGTGTTCTGGAAGTAATGCCTCCACAGTGGTCTGATTTTGTCTTGACCACCTACATCCCATACAGTAAAACTGATGTTTTTGTATTCTACAGTTTCCACATTAAATCCTGAAAACATTAAACATTAATGATATACATTTTATTAAATAAAATATTCTATTTTTAAAAACTATATGATATAATATATTTAAAATGTATATATATTAATTATACAGGTTAATTATTGAATTATTCATATAACAGATCGATATATAGGAACAGATATATATTTAAATTTATGTAAAGATGTTTTACAATGACACACTCATTGACACAATGATTAATCTCATTATCATTTCATCATCACTATTAATGTGAGAAATATGGACACTTTCTCTTTGACACCATAAAAATATGCTTTATTGAAAATACATCTATAAAATTTATAATGCCTAAATAGTTCTTGATGTTATTCGAAAATATACCATAAATTTAATAACCAAAATGTTAAAAATACATATTAAAAATTAATGGCAAACCTTGATATTTCCACATTGAAAAAAATAAATAATAAAAACTTACCAATAGTGGGAATTGTTGTTACGATTTCTCCTAATTTAAGTTTGTATAAGATTGTGGTTTTACCAGCTGCATCAAGACCCACCATCAATATTCTCATTTCTTTTTTGCCAAATAGGCCTTTAAATATATTCGCAAACATATTCCCCATTTTGCTTTATTATGATATTCCTGAAAGATAATTTGAATTATAATGAATACCATTCACATTTCACTCTGACTCATCCATCACTACACGTTACTATAATCAATGATAATGACATGGCAGTCGTAGTTGAATTTCGACATATAGTTTCATATAGAAAACAATTAACAAGAAAGTTCTTGCAATATAACGAGGGAATAAGCATTAAAGACATTACTATTGAATCCCAAGTTACAATATTGCGACTTAAGACAAAGATTGGTCGACACCGCTGTTGGTAATTCTGTTAGGGTCGACACCCAGTTTGTTTTACTGAATTATTATAAGTACAATCACAACAATTTTTAAATTTAATAATACCTGTATAAGAAATGCGAACTTACGTTTTTTTTTGAAGCAAATATATGTAATATGTAGTAAAAACGTTTCAATCCACTGAAGTCTCTACAATTCGCTGGATGTCAAAATGGCGGCGAACGTGGAAGTTGTTCGTGCCTATGCCACGTATCGGCGAAAGTGGCCAGCTACAAAATATGTATCAATAATTTTTTAATATTAATATTAAAAAAAAATCAGATTATTCACAAATTTCAATAACATTAATATGTTAAAGTTTAAAGCAATTATTTTAATCTAAACAGTATTTAGAATATAAGAAAATAGTAGGAATATATTACTTTTATTCATTGCTGAATAGCTAGCTATAATCTATAAAATATAAGCCAATTGTGATACGAATTGTGTTATCTCGAAATACACAGCGAAGATTTATGAAGCAGTCTCTTAATTTCGCCTTTTTGACTTGACTAATTGGTGAAAGTGTAACTTATCAAATAAGTCTTACCTAATACTTTTCTCTTTTACATTCCTGCAATAGCGCGCCCTCTTTAGTCTCTAGCGGTACACTGACACTCATAGCTGATAGCATATTAAAATTTTGCCACGAATGCATACAAAATATTCAATTGATTTTCGTTATTCGTCATATCACAATTGTCAACAGTCAATTGTGACTGGTGGGCAAAGAGTAAATACTTCATTTGGTCTTCATTTACGTTTGTTTTGTTTGCCACACGTGGTAGTGAGCATGGGGCATGGATGCTTCGGAAGGTACCTGTGGCTGGAGCCCAGCCTGGGCGTCTCAATGCTGCGCAATGCGCGGCGTGAGGGCGACCTCTCCCTACCGGCTGTCCTGAAGGCCACGATGGCTTGCGAGAGGTCGTGGGACGCGGTCGGAACCTTCTGCGAGGTGGTGATGCTCGAGAAGTAAGCCGCGGAACGGGCAGTAGGGCCTCCGCCAACCTCGCCATCCACCGCAAACGACCGGGTCACCGGAGGGCGGCACAAGATCGCCGCCTGATTCGGCCAGAGGGTGGTCAGCTCGGGGAAGCTGATCGCCTAGTCACCTGGCCCGAGTAGGTGCGCTGGTCGCTTAGCAGGCCGTCGAGGGTGCCCACCACCTTTGACTCCACTACGTGCCTTGCTGGCCCCCACCGCTGGGGTTCACAGAAGATTGGGGTTCCCGTGGCCTCTGCTAGTGGCGGTCGAGGAGGAGCACCGTGAGGTTTTAGTGGGTATACGGACGGCCTATGTGACAGTCCGGAGTCTCACATAACCACGTCCGAGTCCCCAATCGGGATGGTATCCGTGAAGGATTTCCTCACGTAGAAAAAAAGAAAAAAAACGTTATTTAAATGTAGAATTTTTTTTCTTTTTTTTGTGGAATTATTTAGTAAAAAAGGATTTATACTAATAAGGTGTTTAGTTATTGTGTTTGTGTTGCAAATTTGCTGAGTCATTGAAATTTTCCTCTGGGTGTGAACAAGTGATGAAAGCAAGAATATTAAACAGAAAGAATGTAAGTGAGGGTGTGACTACATGAGTTCCGACTCAGTCAATTATAGTTGCATTTCGTGGACAAATGTTGCCTGAAAGAGGCTTCTGCTACCATTCAGCCTCCCTGTTGAACCCTATAAATTTACTGTCTTTAGTGCTGTATTTTTGGCCATATTATGGCACAGTGTCGATCATAACCAAGGTGCTATAGGTATACCCAGCCTCATACTGGTGATGCATGCATCACCACCAAGGAAAATGCCAACTGTTTATATTGCACAGCAAAGCATTTTGCAATTGACAAGGACTGCCTAACTACCTACCTACTTGTTCAAACTAGTTTCCAATCAACCAACGGGCCGTGTTACTGCTTCCCCTACTGTTTTCAAACTTCCCGTTCCCATGCTCCTTTAGCAATCGTATTTAATACACAACCTCACCAAGCCATTATGAGAATACTATTTATTAAATATTATTAACATGTGTTATTCTCACACTAAGTAAATTGAAAAACGGTTCTAGAAAACGTATAAGAATTTGAACGAACATGTTTTATAACGCGGGATACGACACCGCGCCTCTTGAAAATTATCCAAGCGCTCTAACTGCTTAGCCAGGCGTTGAACATCCGGCTATGTCGAAATTCTTATACGCTATATGGGGGTATTAATTACTTTGACAAATTTTTGCCTTCGTTGGTTGTCATGATTGATGATGTTGATCTCTTAATGATGGCTGACATTCTTAATGATGGCTCACCGACTTTCACGGTTAATTCTAATCGGAATCCTAGGACTGCCGTCGATCTTTCTTTATCTTCTCTTTCTCTTGCTTGCCAATTATCGTGGTCCATTCTTCATTCCACACATGGTGATAACTTTACAATTCTGCTTTCTCTAAGAAATAAATTTCCTCCCTTATCCAATCAGTACCTGCCGCTTAAATATAATTTTAAAACGGCCAACTGGAATGAGTACGCCGATTCTATGGATTGCATGTTGGGCAATCTTCCTAAGTCTGGTAATTATGATAATGACTTTTTTTGTTATGAGCGGTTTGTCTCTGCCATATTACCTGCAGCTGACTTACTATCCCCAAGAAACACTCCTTTCAAAATCAGATGCATTTCAATCCCTGGTGGGATCAGGAATACTCTGATAAATCAGAGTATTCCTGATCCCACCAGGCTCACTAATCTACACAGGCACACTAATCAATCTGCTAACATCCATCTGCCAAGGCGTCGTAGCCTGTAAGACGATGGAAAGTACGTTGAGTACAAACGCAGTGATGCAAAATGTTCCTCTGACCCTTTGCCCTATCTTCAATATATTGAACGGCTTACAAAAAATCTGCATTCACTTCTTACGGTACGTCCAAGACGTGTCTGGAAAGGGCTGCCTCAAGGTTCAGCTCTCAGCTCTCTATTGTATAATATATGCAAAAAGTTTGTTAATAGTTTTTGTAACATTCTTCAGTATGCTGATGACGTCGTCGTACTTATATTATAGTTCAAAATCTGTGGGGGACATAATATTTCGTGGTTATGCTCACACAAAGAGAAGTAATTCTAAATTTTGAAATTTATTACTTTCATGATACCATCCAATTTTTATCAATTTGCATGATTCTCGACAAAAGACTGAATGGAATTGGGCACGCTGAATATTTCAGTAAAAATGTGAGAAAGGCACCAATGCTTTAAGAGCTGTGTCTGGTGTGCACACCCTTACACTCTAAAATTACTGTCCAGTGCTATAATTCGTAGTCACATGACTATGGTCTGTTTATAATAGACCCCTTCAATATGATACTGAGTAGATTACAATATAAATGCCTACGGATTACTATAGGTGCAATGAAGTCTTCGCCCACCTTTTCCTGTCCGCCGACAATTCTTGTCTGATCGATTTATAGGTAAAATGTTAAATCTTTCTTCCCATAATTTGTAATCTTGGAATGACTTCTGAGATTTATTTTAATCTTTGAAAGGTAAGTACTATGCGTCTATCCAACCGATTATACCAAGTCGACCTTGGTTTTATACTCAGAGATATGATGAACGGAGGATTATTACAACAATCAGTCGTTTGCACCGCGGTCATGCATGTATTTACAATTTAAATGGTTGTAACACTTGTTTAGGAGCCGATTGAAATGAAATAAACACTAAGTGTAAGGGGAAGTTTACCACAGTGCAATAATTAATCAACAATACAATAATTAAAAATCGACAACCGCAATTAAATCGGTTAAGCCGTTTCTTCATTTTAAGATTAACGCGCACAAACAAACAGACAAACAGAAAAGAAAATTAAAATCATTATTTTGGGTTATATTACATTGTTATATGCCCCTTATCATATTTTTTTTATACGTTTTCCATGTACAAACTACTGTTTTATTGTCGAACGATCAGTTACATTTTTATTATATGTATAGATAACAAAATCAAATTATAATCTATTCCCTTAGTTATTTATTATTAACTATGTTGTGAATTATCTGTTGCAAATATTTATTTTGTTATAGGTGAAGGTCGCCTTATTGTTACTGGATCTCTTTTTAACATGCAATCGGTCATAGTGTATGTGTGACTGTATCTCTTTTTTACAATCTCCTTCGTGTGTTTGTCATACAACGAGACATTGGCGAAGTGAGTTGTCTCTACTGGCACGTTCGAAGCACTATAATTAAAGAACTGAACTGAACTGATACTTCATTTCTTATTACCTATTTGGAAGTTTTCTTAAATCTTAATGACTGTGAATTATTAATCGTTCAAATAGATGCCCGCTTGCGAGTAATAAACAAAGACTAACATCTATCCTGGTTTTTGTTGTTTTTTATCATAAAACACTTGATACTGTATATGTTTTACCATAATTATGTCTAATCTTTCCTATCTACAAAATTGGCTTTCAGAGCCACCAAAATGTACAGTTTTTAGAATTAATAATTTAATGACATTTAACTCTAATGTCCTTCAAATTTGTTTGCAAAATGTAAGTATTTTGTATATAAAAATATAAGAAGTGCTAATTTTAATATATAATGATAAATAAATTTAAATACATAATTAAAAAACTTTATAGCAAAAAGCAAAATTAAACTGCATGACTGTTCCTAAGTTTTATCTCTTAAAATCGGATTGTATTATTATTGAGCAATGGCCTGAGGAAATTATACAAGATGAACCGAGAAACAAAGTTGTAGTTGATTCTCTATGTGCAGCAGCAGTTTTGAGGGGTGCAAATGTATATGCACCTGGTATATTAGCATTACCTACAAGTAAGATATATTTATGTAAGCTATTGAAAAGAAATAAAAGATAAAATTTTCAGTATAAATATTTAATATAATTAAATTATATGATATAAATTTAATAGGTAAATTAATATTCAGTTTATATTGTTATTCTTGGTCAAGAAGTCAGTACAATGGTGATAATATTTGTTGATTAGTCATACTATTTCAGAGTGCAAAATCAATGAAAAAGTTGATATTTATGGTGATGTAGATGGTCAGTGCAAAAGAGGCCTGAAAATAGAGTATGATGGCAAAAAGGTCTTTGTGGGAACTGGTTATCTAAAGATGCTGCGCAATGAATTGTTTGATAAAGGAGTGCAACCATGGTAATTATTATAATATTTAATAAATGTATATAATAATGACTCATAATAAATATATTAAATATTTTTAGTGGTATTGCAGTTCATACATTGTTACCAGCATCGAGATTGCCAGTAATAAATGAATCTATATATCAAAGAGGGCAAGTTTTGTTACAAAATTTGCCATCTATTGTAGTAGGATGGGTTGTTAATGCTAAGCCTTTTGAGTATATTCTGGACATGTGTGCATCTCCTGGAAATAAAACTACTCATTTAGCAGAAATGTCCAACAATGAAGTACAGTATTGTAATTTTTAAACTTAATTAATTAATATGTTAATAGCAAAATTGAAAAATAGTTTTAATTTATATGTGGGTAATTGGAATTCTGACATATAGCTTCTTCATATTACTATAGTTCAAAATTAGTTGTTGTACTGACAATATTTAATCCCAAATATCCTAAAAATAACCTGTAGGTCATTAGTCAAGGTTGTATCAGTAACAATAGAGATATTTCTAATGAAATCTAAAATCAACACTGAAGGTGTAAACTACTTATTCAAGTATTTTTAATTTCTTGAACCAACCAACCAAATCACTGGATTTCTTTTAAAATTTTATTGTCTTAATTAATAAAAAAAGATTATTATTTTTGGACTGGCTACAATCAACATAATAGCATAGCACATATTTACAATATACATTATAAGTGGTCTATGATGTTAATCTTAAAATATTCTTTTCAGTGTCAAATACAACTTGACAATACTTTTTTAATGAATTGATATAACCTAGCCTGTTGCTGGATATCATTACAATGCAGTTTTGAGATATCCTTGTTTATGGTGTATTGTCCTTTCAGGCTATTATAATTGCTATAGATAAAACTGAGTCAAAAATTGATAAAATTAAACATACATGTGAAATACAAGGTGTAACATGTGTCACTGCTTATGTATATGATTCCACTAAATGCCATTCTGATGAAAGCCAGAGAAAATCACAGCCTCCGTTTCCATCAAATACTTTTGACAAGGTTCTTTTAGATGCTCCATGCAGTGGGTTAGGACAAAGACCTCAATTAAACTATAAAATGTCACCAAATATGCTTAAGTCTTACAAATATTTGCAGAGGAAGTTATTTGATCCAGTAAGTACTTGAAGTCAAAATTTTGTCAAGCATGGTGGATGTAGAATTGTGAATCATGGTGAATGAACAATTTTAAGTTGGGTTGTGACCTATTTTCACATAGCTGACATTAGTATTTGAGTTTAAAAAAATGTATTTGTTATACAAATAAATATATATTTTTTTCTTAAGTTAAATTAAAATCATAAGTGAAAAATATTTTCAGGCTATTAAAGTTTTGAAAGTTGGAGGTAAATTAGTATATAGTACATGCACTGTGACCATAGATGAAAATGAAGGCATGGTCTCATGGGTATTGGATAAATATCCATGTTTACAACTTATTCCTGCAGAACCTTTGCATGGAGGTCCTGGGCTTCCAGACGTAGGCCTATTAGATGAGCAAAGGTAAATAATGTGACCACTTTTTATTTTATTATTTAGTTAACTCTTAAAAAAAAGAAGATATTGTTTATACCAATCTTTATTAGTACATACTAAAGGAAAACAATTATAAATATCACATATCAATTGACATTTTTTTATATTTAATTTACACTGACAAATAAATTTTAATTACATAGCACCCTTCACCAGTATTTGATTAGTTAAGATTTAATATGTATCTAGTACAGTATACATATAGTTTAAGTAGTAATAGTTCTATTGTTTAAATTATATTTTAAGTGTTTTGATTAACAAAAATAAACTTTTCAGAGTGATGGTACAACGTTTTGGCCCAGAAGAAGATCCTCTGCGACCGGTTGACGAATTATACAGAAGCACTATAGGTTTCTTTATAGCTGCATTTAAAAAAGTAATGGATTATACATAATGAATTAATATAATGTACAGTTACATTTGTATAATGTGTGTATATTTTAAAATACCTATATTTTCTCCACTCGTACTGTCGTAGGTCCAGGGCTGAGTAAAATTTCACTGTTTAATATTTCCAATGGATAAACAGTTTTAGAACACATTGAAAATTTGAAGTTTGTTAGCATAGAAACCATAGCTGCCTTTGAAACAATCATTGAAAATCTGCGTCCTGAAAGTAAAACAAAAATATTAATATATATTACATTTAGAGTAACAGTTATTTAAAAATATTTATGTAATTTGTTATTCTATTATTAATATTTTTTCTTGCAATTTATTGTTGCTGTTGTATTTTAGTCTTGGGTATTAGACAATACAGTAATGTTCAGAGATTTATGTTTTTACTTAGTTACTCGCACAATAATAACTTGATATCAACATGTTCTGGTCATATTCATGTAAATATGAGATTATTTAAAGTAGGAATATAAATAGATAATAATATATATTTTTTCAGGTACCTATATAATACAACCCGCCTACAAA
The DNA here is from genome assembly GCA_038994665.1 of Podotricha telesiphe. Lineage (NCBI taxonomy): Eukaryota > Metazoa > Arthropoda > Insecta > Lepidoptera > Nymphalidae > Podotricha > Podotricha telesiphe. Next base: position 685,582 of record JAOYRR010000229.1, on the reverse strand, counting down.
AATTTTTAAGTTTCTTGTGTAGTTATTTTAAAATTTATATTAAATTATAATGAAATCGTGACATATCAAATACGTGCATAACGTTTACCATAAAATTTTAATAGCTACGCGAATAATACTTATAATAAAACTACAACTGCGTGACTCGAAGTTAAGTTTTAATTGTAATAGATAATTAAATATTGCTCGCACATCATGTCCTTTTAATTTAATGTATAAATAATATTGAATGCATTAATAAAAATATAATATAATAATATGTAGGTGCATTGGTTTTTTATATAATTAATATAGAAAATAATAATTTACATTTGCCAAGCATTACAGCCATACAAACTATGTAGTATTTGATCTGATTTTACGAAATTGATTTACTTCAGCTTCATGAGTCTTCCTTCGTTCATTTAAGACAGTAGACCCTTTTATATACTACGAAACATAAAAGGGTTACGCGATAACAGGGTTCAGATACTGTTGTAAAACTCTCTTGTGCGCAGTGTCTTAGAATAGGCATCACTATGCAACTCATTCGCTATAAATAGAACGATTGCAAAAAAGACTCTTGCGATATATAAAGAAAACACTAAGTAGTGTTTTCTAATGGGATTTCAAAAAAGAAAGTACGTTTTTTTTATGTATGTACCGTGTAAACAAATGTTGGTGGATAAAATAAATAGACAGCAAAAGTCTAGTGTTAATCTACCAACCAACTCCGGAAATAAGAATAATTTTTTGTTATATTTTCTCGAGAAATTGTATCCACAGTTATCGCGTTTATACTCGTATAAGTACCCAGTAGCACCAAGACGGTGTAAATTAAAGAAAAAAGAATTATTTTTTTACTACACATGTTAATGATTGTAAACTTTTTATAAGTAGATCAGCATTTAACATATCCTAAAATGTCGTTTGAGACTTGGCCGACCGAGTCTGAAAGCAATCCTTTATTTAAGCTAGTACCGTTTCTTTCATTGTACTTTTTTCAATTTACACTTATAATTGAATAGTCTAGCGATTCACTGCTACGGAATCTAGCACCCATTTCTAAGATAGTCAAGACAAACATATGTTGTAATAAGCGAATAATAGAATTTCTATGTAGCCGGAGGTAGAACGCATGGGGGGTTAGCGGTCAGAGCGCTTGGACGGTTTCAGAGAGTCGGTCGCTGGTTGGAATCCTGCTGCGTTCAAATTTTAATACGTTTTCTAAAAATGTTAGTCAAGAGACAGGTTGTTCGTAATAGTTTTTTTTTACATGCTCCTTCGAACAGGTATGACTAGTGTCATAGGTTCTAGAACCTGAACATAAAGAATTTGAATATTATTATACTAAATTACTAAAGGCAGTTGGGTATAGGTATCTAAACCCAATTGATAAAAAGTGGCACATACCAATGCAATATCTCGGCCCAGATCCGAAAGCTTGGAAGGCGTCCGGCATTCTATCTAATTTTCCATTCTTCATGAATCTGTCGGGTTTGAATATGTGCGGTTCTGGGAAGAATTCCGGGTCCATGTGCAGTCCGGACACAGGGATGACCATGACTTCGTCCACCTTCACGCTGATGGATGTCCCCGGCATGGTGTAGGGTTTGCAGCATTTGCGGTCTATCCTGGGCACCGGCGGGTACATCCGGAGTGTCTCTGAAATATATGCATTTCATTACAAATATATGTGACATATGCGGTGCGGTAAGAGGTAAGTAGACTTCAATTGACCTTCGAGAACACAGTATCGATGGAGGGTCGGTTGATGACAGTTGACGAGGTAAAAGAAATGTGCAGGGCCGTATCGTTTGGCGTAACGTTCTCGCTGTCCACTTAATTATTAATGACTCAAATATCAACTACCTTTTTCACTCTTAACACATTTTCTGTAGTCATCAGAATTAAGTAGGTACATTTCTATTAGCAGATAATATTTTTTTTTATATAATTAAACAACAACAAAAACAGTGATATAGTACATAAAAAAGGGTATACCATTTAAAAACGATTCCAAGTAATTAAGTTCGTTTAGTTGATCGTAAGTTACTTCTTTGCCCTTAGTAACGGCTAATATGTGAGCTCTTAATTTGTCTTGCATTTCCGGATATATAGTTAAAGTGTATAAAGCGCATGTTAACAAGGCACGAGTAGTTCCAAATCCGGCCTGAAGGAAGAGTAAAGCCTGTGCGTATATGGTATCGTCGTCTAATTCTAAAACGTACATAATAACATTTTATTATAGAGAAATTACATCTCTGACATGAAATATGTCATTTTTCTTAAACTTATATAACTAATGTAGTTGTAATTCGCGTTGAGTTGCGGAGTTCAATGTCGCGCTTTGTGTTACCTTTGAAACAATATATACTTATATTGTATTGTTGTCATTACATTTTTTATGAGAAATATATATCGTTAAATCCATGTATTTATTTTCTATATAATAATTATTAATTCACTATACATACGTATTTTCTGTTTTTTACCACTTTTAATATACTCTTCCTTCTCTGCCATCGCAGCATCTAACAACAATTGCAATAAATCATGTCTCCTAAAACAGCACATGAGTTATTAAATAATATACTTATTACTTGTATACATATTACATATATCTATGTAGATTAAACACGAAACATCGATTAGCAAATTTTTCACAAAAAATTTTCTGTTACGTTTATATTAACTACTTCGAAGTTCCTGAGTTTAGAAGTTTCCACTATATTTTGTTGTTATATCCGAATAGTTTCTGTCTCCAATTAATTGTAATTGTTATTTCTCTTAACACCTAGCTCTTCACATTAGCAGCCAGCTACTTTTACTTTTTTTTGTTTAAAATAATTTCTATTTCATATCATAAAAGTTTTAAAATTATTTCATAAAATGTTAGGTTACGATCAAAAAGCGAGGTAAAGCGAAATAGGTACCTAAACAAACAGTCTACGGTAATCTCCAATGAGTCAATTCAATTTTCGATGTCTAAAATCGCTAATAGGTATACTTAATAATGTGCTGTAACAGTTGTTTTTGTGTATGTACATCGACAGTGAATTGCGAATATCTATATCTGAAATATATATTGTGAAATAATAATTGTAAACTTTAAAGGTCTTAATTTTTATATAAAAATAAAGCATGACTTGCAAAGAGCTTAAAATTTAGTTTTACTACTTGTAAAACCTCCAAGTGATAAGAATAGAAATGACCGTTCAAAAAGATTGTAGATATATCTACCACCGAAATTAACATTAAATATATATTATTGTATATATTTATAAACAATATATTTATCAGATGAATAAATTACATTAAATATAAACGTACTTTGATAGACCAGATTCTCTTTCAGCTTTCGAGGTTTTTATTATTTTCAACAGTTTTCTGTTAGTATCGTCATCCATACCAGATATTGGCACGTATTTAAGCAGAAATGGCGTCAATAAAAGTAAGATAAAAAAAATCAACCTTTTTGGGATAGACATGTGCGCATTTCTGGCTGCTAACTGCAAACAATATAACATGGTACATGGCACATACGGATTCGGAGCCCACTTGGAAAATAATACGAATTATAACAGACTACATGTAGTACTGACAGTTGTAGCAGACACAGAGCGCCTTTAATGCCGGGAACTCCCGGCTCTGTGTGTGAGTGTGCAAAAACAGAACTAATTGTAACCAATAAAAAATCCAAAAACCAATTACATTTTACATATTATTCGATATTTTCATTATACTTCACCTTGTAATACTCTGCGTTTTCGTCTTTCAGAACGTCAGTGCTGATGCCAAAAGCGCATACACCAGTTACTTCTAGTGATAGATGTCCAGTAAAAGCTTTCAAATCAATATCTTTTTTATCTGCAAAAACGTTATTTTATTGGCTTGTATCTATCATGTAAGGAAAATATAATATGTAAGGAAATCTTGCAACGCTTATTCACCCACTTCTTGGCTTCGTTAAATTTTTTATTCACACGAGTCCAATATCCAATTAAAATACAATATTTTCGACGCGTCCAAACCATTGTGGCGCAGTTGGACAACGTTTAACTGCAATCGCACCGGTTGTGGATTTGATCCCCACTCAACACGCAATATGTCGAGTTTGGGTGGAAAGTAGGAACGAGAAGAAAGTGTCATGACACTAGGACCCAGCCAGTGCCGGATTAAGCCCACACGGGGCCCTAGGCCATAGTGATTTTGGGGACCTCCTTTTTTTTTTAAATTTTGTAAAATTGGTGGTTACTTTTGCATTTCTAGAATTTTAAACACCTATTTATATCATATCAAGGTCCCAAATACAATAAAACTAACAAAATCATTTTTTCTCTGAAATTATATATTTTTAATTCTAAATAATCAACAGTACGGTATCTAAACAACTCTACAGTTTAACAGTCTTAAAGTTGAACCAATCAAATAACTCGAGATCGTTTATTTATAAATACTCTGTTTCTATTATGAAATAATCTTGGGACATCTCTATGGAGGATAACGACGACGTTCCTTTTCAGAAAACTTGCTTTTTCAGAAAGCTTGCAAGCGCTCTTTCGGTATTTTAGCGCGCAATTCAAAATTCTTACATTGGAAAAAAATAACAATCGAAAGAATAAATTAATATAGATTTTAAAACATTTAGTGTTTGAAAAAACATTCTCAGAATAAATTCAGGTTTAATTATTTTTTCAAAATTTCAATGAATATAAAAAAAAATATTAAAATTAAAAAAAAATATATATATATATATATATATATATATATCAATTTTCGTGGGGGCCCCTGATGGTCAGGGGCCTCAGGCCATGGCCTAATCGGGCTTATTGGGTAATCCAGGTGTGGACCCAGCTGACCGACAAGGATGGCGAAAAAAATATTCAAAGCGTGATGCTTTTAGTTTATTTTAAGCGTAATTTGTTATTATTACAACGTGGAGTACTGGAGCGTAGCTTAAACCCAAATGATGTAAGTATTGTTGGCAGCCAAGCACTAATTGTAATTAAAACTTTTTAGTTATTATGACATAATTCGACAGCCAATAGATATATACGCAATTAACATGGCTTGGATCAAAAAAATTTCGCATTAAAATTATTTGATTCAAAAAGATTTTTCCTATGAATGTTTTCCACAAACTGCCTTTTTTCATAAGGTCACTTTCATTTTCACAGTGCCATATATGTAGATTGATTAAAAATGCGTTTGTTATGCTAATAAGACAACTGACATCGTTTGCTGAAAGATGATGGAGTAAATGTTTTTAAATCTCACAATGCTAATACAATAGACGCAAAATGAACTCATTTGTATAAATATGCATTGAAACAAGGACTATGAAAATATTAACTAAGTAGTTTGTATGTAACTTAAAACATTATTACATTTTCAGAATAACAATTTGAACCTAACGTGACTTAAACCTGCGCCATATCAGAAATGTAATTATGGCTGAATTCTTATACGCTCGTTTAAATTTATATTTCTGCATTTCTGTAGAGATTTTTTAATTACTACTACCTAAACGGTTAATACTAATTTAATCGGTTTAGCATGAAATTATGTTATTTATTAAATAAGTGTGTGAATAAACAATGGTGCTCACCGTGGCGGGCTACGAGTTCCACAAACTGATCACAGCACGTTTGAATTAATGGGAACATATTTTTTAGTCGTGACGAGCTAAATGTAGGCGTCATCAGACTTCGGACTGCCTTCCATTCTCCACCCTAAGTATAAAAATATTTAGTTTGATTTAATTTCCACAGAAAGTACGTAGCACATAACTAATATAAAAAAATGTTTTTTATTGAAATATCGTTTATTATAATATAAAAATGAAATCTCCGGTGATGGATCGAACCCCGGTCTCCTGCGTGACAGGCGGGATACTGACCACTATACTACCGAAGACTGTGTTTACTAGGTTTAAATAAATAGTTAACATATCTATCATATAGTAAGGTAGGCAAAGAGAGACTAACGTTAAACCATGTGGCATTCATCGACTAGGAGATTCTTCTATAGACAAGTATACTATAGTATAGATAATATTTTTTATTTACTCATGTATTATATAACAAGTGCAATAAAGAATATAATACGTTATTTTACTATACACTAAAGGTTTCAGGCAAACAAATAAATCATGCCTGAAATATAAAATTTACCTTTAATACTAAAATAGATCTACTGCTATATCTTGCTTCATTGGTTATGATAGCATTTCTATCAATGAAGTGGTCAGCATCAATGACTGATATTGCTTTTATCAATTGCGGATCTCGAAGAATATACAAAGGTTTTGTTCCCTCAAAGAAACCTAGAAAAACATGTATAAAAATACATTTTGCATTTATATCAAACCCATATCTTAATATACTCTTACCTCCAAACCGATGTCCCTTTAAATCATTGTAAAAATCTCTTTGCACTTGAAATTCTGACTTTAAAGAAAACAACCTTAAAACGTTGCTACCAAAGAAAATCACAGGCTTTATATACATTACATTACGTTTTTTGAAAAAATCAAAATTTTTCGTATAATGGTAATATATTAATATTATTATTGTAATTATAGACAATAATTTTAAATTATCTGATAATAAAGAAAGAAATCTATTCATATGAAATATGTTTTCCATTACTTTTCCAAAATAATGTAGTGTATGATAGAAACTATTTTATTTAAATTAAATATAATTGCAATGTTATTCTCGAGAAACGTTTACTTTTTAGCAAGTCTAGTATTTAAATAAACTTGGAAAATAACAATTTTAAATGTAATAGACATTTAATGATGCTACAAATTTTTATGAATTATGAATTTATAATTTTTTCATGACACGACAATCTATGTATAAAAATTTATATTTCATGTATATCTGTTATATTTATAGATAATACTAGCGATCTGCTATATATGCGAACTATAGCTGTTTTGTATTTTCAGAGGCCTTTTCGTAAAACAATAATATTCCTGGTAAAACTTCAGCGGTTCGGCAGTATTATTTGATGCATTTACTTATTCAAAGTCAAATAATTTTATTTAAAATAAGAAGTTACATAAATTTTATGAACGTCAAACAATTAACTTCTAGTTCACTAAAGTTAATGCCTCAGACCTGAAAAGAACCGGCTGAGAAATTGCGCATCATGTTGAAGAAATTGTGTTAATGCGGATTTGACTTATTTCTTATAGTTTAAAGATGAAAAAAAATATTTGTTTTCGCTTGATGCACACTTCTACTCCGCTTTGGCCCCCATTTCCGCTCTCACTCATGCTCCTGCTTACTAACGCGGCATTGACTTATTTCTTATACTGATATTTTATGGCACTTACAGATTTTCCAGATATTTAATTGTTTTATGACAATGAAAAATGCGTATCACGTTTAATTTATCTTAAATTTTATATCTTCACGGCAAAATGCTGTAATTTGTTATAGTTTAGCTAGGCTTATTTGGGTTTTCAGCAAATGTTCTAAATCTTTAATTTTTATGTCTTTACGTATAATGTTCATCACGCTGAATAACATTTATTATTGGCTGAAAAGGCTTAAAAGGAATACAACAAAAAAAAAACATTCAAATTGATCAACTACGAAGATGTGCGCATACAAACAGACAAACAAACAGTCAACAATATTTAAAATTTTAGATTTATAGTCTATTACTGTTGTTTTACATCCCCCTAAATTGCGTTTTCGTAATTACATTGAATGTACAGACACAACTTTAATGTTTTATTATAGTATATATATGTTTTAGCACAAATCAAAATCACTAATAAACCTACTTGCTTAAGAACCTAAAGTAACTTTACTTATAAATAATATTAAGAATGTCTAAAAAAAACTAAAATTGTAGTTTCAAATGAATATTAGAACATATTATCACATAAGAAGGTAGGAAGGAAACAATAACCAAATTACAGAAAAATGTATAAGCTGAACGCATCGTAAATTTCAATATATTTTTTGTACGTGCATCAATGACTGTAAAATTAAGTAACGTATGTTGGACTCTGGATCTTCAACTATTTTCATTTTAAATTCCATCCATTTCGCGCCGGTGGTTCAGCCGTGAAAGCGTCTCGACAGACAGACTTTCGCATTTATATTATTAGTATGGATAAACGAACTGAAAGTACATTTAAAAAATATTTTACTTCACACCTTCGAAAGTTAAACACATACATATAAATACATTAAAAATAGGTTGCTCATATAAAAAGTAAAACTAAATTATAATTTTAATCCCTTTATTCATTTTTTTTCCATAAACAAAGACCAACACAAAATAGAAAAAGAATATACTGAGTGAAACTTAATTTATAAAATACTAATATTTTTGTTTAAAACTAGTATCATATTTATAATTATAAAATAATAAATTTATCCGTCAGTACATGGATACATAAATAGTGAACTCATATTAAAATACTGTTATATAAAATCAAAGCTGCCTCTACTTATCTTTCAATAAAAAGAATAAAAAATACTCATTATTTTCATGTATAGTTTGTTATTTTATTGGAATTCAGAGTTTTATAACTTTTAAAAGAAAAACAACAATACATGTACTCAACATGTAAAACCTACATACTAAACAATGCAGTTGCATACACTTGCAGTGTACAATTCTTAATATATCAAAAATAATCAATAATTTTAATATTTATTATATTTACTTGTAGTTAACAATAATCATGGTTCACTAAAATATAATATAGCATTGCTATGGATAAAAATTTGAATTACTATAATTTAATAGTTGTCTACTATAATAAATCTGTAAAACCAGAATATTTGTATATACATATCTTAGGAACTACTTGACGGATTTGAACAAAACCTTTTGTATAATATAATTGGTTTTGAAGAACAGTTGCGGGCAGAGTTTAATAAATTAGTTAAATAGTAAAAATATATAATCAATGAACTAGCTGGAGGTAGAACGCTAAGTATATCGCCAAACATTTCAAAACAATACATCTCAATACCTCCCTTACAATATGCTATATGGTATACCCAGTGAGGTCAGTACTTTTGTAATTTATAACAATGTTATTTCAATTTACTATCGTTATTTGTTCTTAATAACATTTAATTGGTACTGGTTTTTCCAAGAAAATCAAGTTTATATTATCATATAGTAAAGATTTTTGTGATCTTAGTAGTAATAAGTAATTGGCAAGAGGCAGGCAAGCAATTAAAAAATATTCGAATCAATCATTTATAATAACACAATTGAATAATATAAATATTTGGACAAGTAGCACACATAGCCTTTCAATCTTAAACCACAGCTGCCATATTAATTTAATAAATAATGCGCCATTCATTTATAACGCATGACGATTTTTGGCTTTTGATATATACGAGACGAAGAATCCTCCAACCCCTGCTTATTATTTGGTATGTAAGAATCTAAAGAAATAATTAAGATACGTTGTTTTTCCAGTTTCTAATTTTTATAATTCAAAAATTTATTGTTGTGACCTTAGTAAAATATCAAACCTTTCCCAAAATGTAAGCAAAATTAGACATGGTCGATTCTCCCGCCCTCCCTGTCAATAAATGGATTACGCTTAGAGAGTTCAATTAAAAGAATTTTCATAAATACAATATACTTTATAAGTTTATAATTTCCCATTCACTCTTATGTGTAAATGAAAATAGGCCCATCAGAAATTCAGCATGTAAATTATTGTTTCTATATAAAATATCTTAAATAAATAAATATTATTTTGTTTTGTGGAAATTTTCAAATTATATCTTAAACATTAGTAAATACAATATAACTAAAATATTGAGGTAACATATATTAATGTCCTGTTTTATGTTCTGATGTTTTTTTAAAACATTATTATGAAGAATATAATCTCACTGTTTCACAAACTTAAATAAGTGGAGTATTTATAATATATGCATATTTTGACACATAAAGTCACCGAATATGTTATGGGCATTTCATTTATATGATAAGTAATTTCTGTTGTAGTTAAAATTTAAATAATATACCACATACCCCTAAAATAAATGAATGAGATATAGAATTTCTACACAGATGGAAGGAAACTATTAATTAAAAGTTAATTTATTTTTCTGTTCATGAAGACCAAGTAATATATAATAACTAATTGAAATATTTAAGTATTGGAAATATTTCAATTTCTATTACATCGCTCCAACAAAAAAATACAAATCCTTTATTACTTTGTTTATTTAAAACGGAAAAAACAACTATTGTTCTTAAAATCTCACTATTAATGTTTTTTGTGTTATGTTATATTTGAGTTGTTTTATTTAGTTTAATGATCTCTTATTTTTAGAGAGAGCTACAGTGAACAACAAAATGCCTACAACAATTTTATCTTTGTACTATTTCATTTTAGTATATTTTGTACATTACACTGTTATTCTTTTTTTATTTTCCGTATGAAATTCAATATCTCATTATAAAAACTATATTTTCTCAACATGTACCCACAGTCCATTCGCCGGCTTCAATAACATTGAAGTTTTGTGAAATTTCACGGGATATTCTGTTTTAGAGCACGGCGTAAACTTGAAGTTTCTCAACATAGCAACAATTGCCGTTTTAGCCACGACCATTGCGAAACGGGAACCTGGAAAATAAAATTCAGCATATAATTTAAGCTTCTTTAGATTTCTTTCCTCTCAGTTTAACGCTTTTGCCCACACGGTAGTAGGTTAGCCAGACGCAACGTAGCGTCAAGACACTCGTTCTTCATCTTAGGTAGTGGATTAGAGTAGGATCTCAACGACGCGCTTTTGTCCCACCAGAGCGTGGAAATGAAACTAAATAAATTGTTATCATCTGTTTGAGTGCAGATCAAATCCGCAGCCATCGCATTTCCAGTCAGAGCCTGTCCCACTTAGCCACCGCGACCTCTCGATTGATAATGTAATAATCATTTAAAAGTATAATTTAATTTACTTGAAGAAATATGAGCCTGCTCTGTCTCTCTGTAATCTATATTTATCATATTTACATTTCATATCACAATCGACAATCGAATGTAAAGATAACAGGCTTAGGCTTATTCTAATAATCTTAGGCTAATCACACTCGGATGTAAAGATAACGGGCTTATTTTAATAATCATTTGCTTTCCACTTATATATTATTTGTCACCTTTTTATCATTTGACTTAAGTGACATTTGTAGGTATGTTAGGTGAATATGTATAGAGTGGTATATATAGTAGGTGAATAAATATATTATAGAGAAGATATTGTTATAACAATAAAAGTTGTTAACAAACCAAATGATTCTTAAATAATAAAATGATTCTTCAAAACAAATGATTCTTAAATAATAAAGTAAGTAAATCAAAAGTGATATTTTTTCATTTATAGGTACCGATTAAATATGTCATCAATATAATATATTCTTAACATAATACCAATATATATATATATATATATATATATATATTAATTGTATTATGTCACTATACTAATACGCCTTTTATGAAAGGTCCCCCCCCCCCACGCCTTTGAAAACGCCTTTGATTCGACTTAGTCGGGTGTCGGTTTTTTATAAAGTTATTTACGGTCAAAAACCACTGATAATTGTCCGTCTAATCTACTTTTCAAATACAATACAACCCCTTTAAAATGGTCTCATGGGGACCATACAAAAAACGCGTATTAAGCAAGAAATCTTATTAAGCGGGAAAAGAAAAATAAAAAGTTTTTAAAATAGTTTCGTGTACATATTGAATTATACACTAACAAAATTGTAAGAAAGAATCATATATTAGTACTAGTTAGGTTTGGTACAAGTTGGAAGTAGGTTACCTTTTACTACACTTTTTATTACTATTTCTGTTTATTAATACTTTGATGCACCTATTAGATGATTTCAAATGTATTTTAAATTGGCTTCGCCTTCGCTACGTTAATTGTCACAAATTAAAATTGGAGTTGCTCTTCTTCTTTAACTTCATCTAAAGCTCCATTCATTTATTCCCTATTAAGTTAATCCCAATACATATAAACCGATTTTTTGTCTTTCAATATATTTAATTGACATTGTTTAAACATAATTTATCTTAATACGGTATCAATTTCGGTGATGACTAACTGACCGCAAATACACTACAAAAATACAGTATTTTTTTTCTAAATATGTCTTTTTAAAAATACAGTATTTATTTGCAGGCCAGCTAGTTATTAACCGCCTTCGTTACAGCATGGTGATGATGGTGTATTAAACGGGAATTAAGTATGAATGAAATGTATGAAAATACAAGTTGAAGGTCACTTAAAACAACGACTTATGCGTGAAATCATATTACCCCAGTTTACTGTAATGGAAAGCTTCACTTACCAATACAATTACGAGGTCCAGCCCCAAACGCGAGGAACAAATGGGATGGCCTCACTTTCTTCTCTTCCTTCATAAATCTCTCTGGTCTAAAAGCTGTTGGTTCTGGATATATATCGGGATCCATGTGAATCCCATATGCTGGTATAGCAACTACTTCACCCACGTTCAAATAAAGATCCGAATCATGCACCTTATACGGCTTAGTACAAATTCTGTCGATTCTGCTTAAAGGCGGGTACATTCTTAATGTTTCTGAAATAAATTTTTACATTTTATTTCTTAAGTAATGTAGTATGTGACAATGTAGGCGCTAAGTCGTTCAAATATTCCCACAATATTTTCATTTATTTATTTAAAAAATAATACAAAACAATAAAATATGATATTAGAAGCATATAAGAATTTCGACGTAGCTGTAGAAGGATGTAGAAGACATGGCTTAGCGGTCAGAGCGCTTGAATGGTTTTCAAGTGGCGCGGATTCAAATCCCGCTGCGTTCGAATTTTTATACGTTTTCTATATATGTCTTTTGCAATGTCTAAATAATCTAATATATACCTAATATGACAGCTTCCAGAAAGTCAAGCTGATAAAAATGATCATAGCTTAAGTCATTTCCATTTGTAACTTCTTCTATATGGGCCCGCAACTTATCTTGTATGTCGGGTTCCACGGCCATTGTGTAGAAAAAGAACGACAGTAATGTACTAGAAGTTTCAAAGCCCGCCAATAAAAATAGAAGAGCTTGAGCATCTAAAGTATCATCATCCAGATCTAGAAATAAACATTTTATTTTACAAGAATAATTCAAGACATCCCAAGTATATGTATATGCCTACTCTTTGTAGACCACTGTTTATTTCAACTAACTCTCATGAAATATAATTTTTTCATTCATCATCACCTTTTCTATTTCAGTAGGATAAGTAGAAAGAGTCCAGAAATATATAATTTTTGATTTCATTATTTTTCCGACAAATACATCAAAATGGTTTATACTTTGTCTAATCGAACATCACACAAATTAGTAAGTTTTCAGAGTCAAATCAATTTAATTTCGCAATTTACATGGTGTGTCTAAAGTAAGCTAACATTAACCACATATTTTAACAAATAACAATATGCTGTTAATAACAATATCCTGTTGCATATCTATGAAAATGAATACATACACCTCTTAGATGACTCTGTATTATTTTTAACTTCTTCTTTTTCTCTCATAGCAATGTCAACCAAAAGTTGCAAGAAATCACTCCTTCTGCAATATACAAAACTATATAATGCAATGAACATTTTATACAAATTGGTTTCAGATATGCATACAATACTTACTTGGATTCTTGGGTCATCCTTTCAGCTTTGGTAGTTTGTAATATTTTAACTAGTTTTGTAGTTGAATCTGCATTCGTAAATGAGATATTAATGTATTTAAACATTGAAGGCATAAACAATAAAATGAAAAAGAAAAACAATCTCTTTGGAATGGACATGTAAGTGAACTTTTCAGCTATCTAAAAATAAAATTGAGAAGATTGTCAAGTGCATAATAATAATAATAAGCAAAATAAATGTACAATCATTAACAATATACCTTATAAAATTCAGCATTTTTATCTTTTAAATTATCAGTACTTATACCAAAAGCTGTTACTCCTGTAACTTCAAGTGTGAAGTGACCTGTTATTTCTTTGAGTTCTACATCAGAGTTGTCTAGAAATCAAGTAAAAAAATAAAATAAGCCAAGAAATTATTATTACTTTCATCAAATATCCATGGTTTCATAATTAATCTTATCTACTTTAGATCATACTCCAAGAGTAAACATAAATTAATATTTTTCTAATTACAAGCATCATATAAATGGTACAAAATTTGGATAGGTTTTGAATATTTTTTTCCAAATTGTTGATGTAATGTAGTAGTGTAGTTTCATTAAATGCTTAAAAAAAATTTGTAAAAATTATGAATAAAAACTGATAAAACTTACCAAATTGTGTTAAAAGTTCAACTAATTGGTAAGAGCAGTGCTGCATTAAAGGAAACATATTTTTTAACCGAGCTGAACTGAATGTTGGTGTAATTAAACTTCTTACTTCTTTCCATTCAGATCCCTAAAATTTTAATGTTTTTTTAATGAATCAATTTCATTTGTTATTGAATCTAGTTCAAAAGTAATGTTTTACTCTTAAGTACTATAAATACATTTATTTAATAATTAAATGCACAAGAAGCTAGCACATTCATGTTACCTTTAAATTAAGAAGTGATCTGCTCGAGTATCTTGGTTCATTTGTTCTTAATGAGTTTCTATCAATAAAATGATCAGAGTCACTAATAGTGACTGCTTTAATAACGTCGGTATCAAGTAAAAATAAAACAGGTCTTTGTCCTTCAAAATATCCTATAGTAAAAAATAAGTATGATTTTTTAAGTAAAAAATATTTATACTTGTTAATATATATTTTTTATATGTGTAATTTAGCACATACCACCAAAACGATGTCCTTTAAATAAATTGTAAATTTCCAATTGATATTCAAAAAAAGACTTTTTAGCCATTACTCGCGATAAAAAGTATTACCAAAAAACAATATAATAGGTTTCTTAAATTTAATATTATGTTTTTTGAAATGATCAAAAGAGCGCGTGTAATAAAAATAAAGGTAAAATGCTAAATTGATACACAACAAAGCTTCAATTTTCAATGCAATTAATTGTAGTAATTGCGTAAATATCCTTAATTCCATGTTTGATTATAAAAAATATTAAAACTATAAAAAGGAATAATAAAAAGACTAAGTCAAAACTATTAACATTTATTTAATATTCAACGTTTATTCAAACAATGTCTCGCTATACTAACTCGCTTTAAAATTTTAATGCAATATGCAAAGTACAATTAATAAAATGACTTTGCCGAAAGCCAAGACTGCGCAAATATTTATATATTTGACGAGTCTGGTCCATTCTATATATTATTCCATTTAGGCGTGTCGGTTTTACAAAAAATATACTTCGCATAATGTCACGAAAAATGGGAAATAATATTGTCAGACTTTAAAAAAGTAGTTAAAATCATGTGGATGTAATAGATTCGCTGTCAACACTAGGGTATTGTTACAAGTTTTGTTGTTTATCTTACGAGTAGAGTAGTAAAATGTAAATATCTTTTTTAACTTGCAATCTAATCAATATTAAATCTTGCTGGAGATAAAATTGACGGTCATCGAATCTAGTCGGGGTCCCACAGCGCCTCGACTACACATAGATTTAATAATTCATTATAATTTCGATATCGAGTTTCAGATATGAGAATTATATCGTAATGAAAACTCATTACTGTTAAAATACAAAATGATGCACTTTATTCATATTCGTTACTTCACTTACTGTCATACTTTATATTGTTTGATAAGAAATACCGAATATAATTTCGTATGAGCGAATATGATTACTTATGAATATGTTTCTATCAAAGTTTTCCATAGGAATTACACAATGAACTGACTATTATATAGTTAATTGATAATCAAATTAATATTTTAAGTGTTGCAAATTTAAATTAAATATTTTGAAAATAAATACATTTTAGAAATATGAATTAAACTATTATTTAGTGAGTCACTAACTACAACAATGATAATTCATATTTAAATCAAAATTTATATAAAAAGATTATTACTATTTGTGTAAATTTGAAAATGTGGTGATATGCACTAAAAAAGTTAATCCCCTTCTAAAAATAAGTGATGAGTTCTAAATTAAAACTTTTTTGTTACTTTTAATATTAAACGTTTATATTTAAATCAAATACGAATATTAATAACTATAATTTAAAAATAATATAATAGTTTATAGTTTAGTTTTAATTCTTGTTTACCATATTGATATCTGAAAATGGTTCTTGATATCAATATAAAATCATCATATTGGATATGTAACAATGCCTTTATTTAACTGTGCATCAGCAATAAAAACATGGAAAGGACACAGTTATAGCACAATAAACTGTTATTAAATAATGTAATTTATTTGTACAATATTAAATTCATAAAGTTGACCTGTCACTAATACAGGAGATGCACAAATTTGACATGGCCATTCATAGCAAAAGAGAAGAAAAAATTTCTGGTCCACTACCTGTGCAAATTGTAGATATAAGTCCAAAAATAGAAATACAAATTAAGCAATTATAATTTTTAATCTGAATAGTATAGATGTGTATGTACATCATAGAACTTACGATCTTTTTAAGTGGCACTATTGAGCACCTTCTTCCTTATACCAAGGACAATAATATATTGTTTAAATAAGCAGTTGCTTTTAAACTTGAAATCTTTAATATTAATAAAAAAGAATTAACAAAAAAAATTCTAAGCCATATGCTATGTATTAACTACGAGCTCTTAGAATAAACTATATTGCATTTAGCTCATTTAAATGAACATATTTGAGTTGTATGAAATATATACAAAAACAAATCTGAAAGCAGCAGTACTAGCTTATCCTTTGAGTTAAACATTTGTAGCTCCAAGCTCAATGAGATGAACTTTAATAATCATAATACAATAATTATTATTAAATTTCATCAATTAGCCTCAAAATTTGTCTCATTTAGCAGGATAGGTAGAGAGAAACTAGTGTTAAGACACTTCACTCTCCACTTTCTATCCGAATCATCAGATTGAAGATTGCATGTTGAGTGGCGAAACTCAACACTGCGGATTTTCTTGTCACCAGAATTAACCAGATGACATTCAATTTCTTATATCCATTATTTAAATATTTTTCATATTATACCTAGGATATTCTCATTGGAAATATCTTTGTACTATTGCATCTCGTGCTGTGAAGCCACATCTATCTGCATTAACTAGGGGATTTAACATAGTTTCATCTTCATCATGTAAGAGTGGGTCCATGATATCACCAGATAAAATTGCTATATTGTGCAATGTAGCACATGCGCAAATTACTGCTACAACTGTGTCAAGTTTGATTCCCATCCCAAACTGAAATTATATACTTGCATTTAAAAACAGGTTGAATATATTTAAGCTCTGAGAATCCGCAAATTTTAAATAACTACAGCAATCTGAATGCTGTAAGTTGATTATAAAAAATATAACCTGAAGACATGGAAACCTTCTTTTCCAGATTTCAAATGCTTGTTCTAATACATTTCTTGTTTTTATTAGGCTTTTATTGTATCTTTCTTCAGCAGCATTACTTGGTGACAAAAATGGTGTCATTACTACTGGATTTATGCTGTAACTATTAATCAAATGTTATAATCAAAAATTGTCTATTTACACAGAAATTGTTTGTAAAAAATATTGAAATTTCTATAATTGATATTGTAAGTTTGGAATTATTAGTGACTTACCTACCATCCCCGAGTAAAATTCCGTGCAACTCACCATTATCAATTCTTTGTTTTAGTGAACTACTATTATATATAAAATTATCTTGGGTGCTCCCTGGCCACCGTGCGACCAAATTTAAAAATTGTAAATCAGGTCCAACTACTACTTGGACATTGATAGAAAACCATCCTTCTCCATTTCTAAATGCTTCTGCAGCATTACCGCCAGGATTTTTTATTTTAATGTGGGTGCAACCTAAGCAACCCACAACTCCAGGAAAATCAGCAATTTCGTAGAACCTTTGTCTGTACATTATCAAGAAAAATAGTTTTATTACTCTAAAACATGTAGTTTAAAGAACAGGTTATGCTTACATATTTATGTATATTTATGTATACACATACTTGATTGAACTGATTCCCTCTAGTTTAGATGGAAATTTAACCAGATCTTTCATTTTTTTTGCCAACAGCACTGATACAGTAGCAATAATTCTGGAAACTGATTGCTGGCAAATACCCATAACATCTCCTCGAAGTTTCTAAAAAGAGAACTATTATATTCTTTCTAATAACAATGGCTACCTGTGGTGGATAGTTCTGTCGTCTTAATGAGAAAAGTCACAAATAACATTTTGTAAACAACAAAAAAAGGGCATTTTAAATATTTTTTTATTTTTCTTGTACAAAACATTATTACAGACGACGGACGAGTTTGAGAGTGACTTTTATGATATAGAATACCTGAAAACTTCCTGTTGCATAATATCGTAGTGATATTAATATCATTATTTCAGGAGCAAAAGGAAGCCCTCTTGCAGTTGGTTTTCTCAGATCCGACTCCACCATAGGTATAAGATTGTTTTTAACAACTTGTGGCGTAAAACGGTATCTAGCAAAAAAGTCTTTTACGCTGTATTTTGTGAAGGGGTCATCAAAATCCCTTAAATACTGCCTAGAAACTTGTTGCTTAGCTCTTTGAGTAAAATCTAAGAAATGTTGGAATTCTTGTAAGTCGTCCGTATCCGACATTGTAGTTTCCTAATAGTCTGGTGCAACATCGGCAAAAAGAAAAGACTAAAAAGATGTATTAAAAGGATAGACTGATTAAAAGTAAGTAAACTAAACTGCGAAAAACGCTTTTGAATACTTTTAAAATTTGGCTAAGCGTAATATAAATACACTAGACGCACTATACGAATATCATTATGCTAACAAATTCAAATTATAAAATTGAATGTTTACAAAATACGAATTAACAATTATGACAGTGAATTGTGAATACGCTAGTTTCACAGACGTTTTATATTTGGTATTTTATTTGCTTGTATTTGATTTCATGGCTTTTAGGCGTGCCACTTTGACACGAAGTAAATTACTTCGCGAATGTCGCGAAGAATGATAAAATAAACCTCAATGAGAACCATTTAGTTAAAGATGTATAGAGATTTATAATTAAAACAATCAAAATCATAAATGTGATACAACAATATTTTAGATATAGCAATAATGACACAATGACAACTTATTGTCTAAAATTTACAAGTATAACTACAACCTATCTGTTTTGCTTTGCAGATGATTGATATGTTTTGTTTTACTAAATTATATATTACATTTGAAAAGTAAATTAAATAATAAATAAATACTGTGTATATTTATACTATTTATTTATAAATAAATACATTTGTTAAGTGTTAATAATTAACCATTTAATTATTGTTGTAGTTTAAAAAATAAGTTCATCAGTGTAAAATTTTAAAAACATGGGGAAGACGTCAAAAGATAAAAGAGATATATATTACAGATTAGCAAAAGAGGAAGGCTGGCGAGCTCGAAGTGCTTTTAAATTATTACAAATAAATGAAGAATACAATATTTTTGAGGGTGTTTTAAAGGCTGTGGATCTATGTGCTGCTCCTGGCAGCTGGAGCCAGGTTTTGACTAAGGATCTTAGAAAAAATACATCAAATGCCGATGATGTAAAAATAGTTGCAGTTGACTTACAAGCCATGGCATCACTTCCTGGAGTGAAACAAATACAAGGGGATATTACTAAGATCTCAACCGCTAATGAAATAATTAAAGAGTTTGAAGGTTTAAAAGCAGATCTAGTTGTCTGTGATGGTGCACCAGATGTGACAGGCTTACATGACATTGATGAGTATGTCCAATCACAACTTCTTCTTGCTGCTCTTAATATAACTACACATGTTCTGAAGGAAGGAGGTGTATTTGTTGCCAAAATATTCAGGGGCAAAGATGTTACTTTATTATATTCACAGTTAAAATTGTTTTTTGATTTTGTAACTGTCTCAAAACCAAGGAGCTCAAGGAACTCTAGTATTGAAGCATTTGTTATATGTCAAAATTATAAGCCACCTCCTGGTTACGTGCCAACCATGGTTAATCCCCTTCTAGATCATAAATATTGTAATTTTAATGAATTTACTGGTTCAAATAGGATTATAGTACCATTTAATGCATGTGGTGATCTAAGTGCTTATGATTCTGATACATCATATTCATTGTTATTAGATGGACAAAAATCATATGAATATAAAGAACCTGTACAAGACCCAATAAATCCACCATATAAGGAAATACTAGATAAAACAAAATTATTACAAATAAAAAATGATTGATTCTCATAGGGAAAAATTTTAAAAAAGGAACAATTAGAGCATGGGCATTATTATTAATACAACAAAAAACATACTAATAATTTTTTACATATGTGTTAAAAAGATATAATTAATTCAGAGCTGAATAATATTAGTGTTTTAAAATGTTATTTTGATACGTAATTACTGTTTAATAAAAAGGTTATTTACTTTTGGTTTACTAGTATTACTTTTTTATTAACTCTTGAACTACTATACTTCATGTAGAATACACTGTAAAAATATTGCACATATTATTACACAATATTGAAGAACATAGTTAAGAAAATGTACTATACTACCAAAATACAAAAAATTATTGCTGTATACAAAAAAATATAATTAATTACAATATAAATCACAAATTAAATCTGCTTATTAAAACTGATTGTTTGTTACTCAGCACTAGGGTACATTAAAATGCTAGAACTTTACAAAAACATGTAAGCACATTTATTTGTACTGGCTGAATCACCTTGAAACCAAATAATACTTACTCTATATTTGCAATGTTTAGGAATTTGTTATAAAAAGGTTTTTGATAAATGCATTTGTAAGGTATATTTGGTATAAGCTCATATGGGCTATTCTAGGGGATGTTGATATAAAATGTATTAACTCAAGAAGTACTAACTTCATAAGAAAATCGCAGTGTATTGAATTATAATAAAAATGTTGATAATATGTGTAGGTACTAGGTTATAATCAAAACTTACTTCAGAGGGCGCTGAGTACCACCTGCTAAGTACCTGTCCGATAGTTGGTCACCCCGGATCGTCGAGCCACCACTATCATACTCCTATCCAAGCCATGAAAGTGGTGTCCTTATACCCTTATTCCTAGTTTCCTTCCCTCTTTTACCTCACTTACCTGGATTTACCCGTAAAAGGTGGTTTGGAGGACAGATGGCCATCGCTCCATTAAAATCACTATTCGCCACTTTAATGGATGGCAAAAAGAAAAGGCTGGGTACGGCTAGGGTGTCGCGTAGGCAGATCGCTCTACACCTGCGACAAGTGAGCAAGGGCTACCGTGACATGTACGGGCACGGCAAAAGACGCTAGTACCTAGACGAAAACTCCGCTTTGCAACGTGGAATATTGGCTCTCTAACCGGAAGATGCAGAGAATTCGTAGACACGAATTCTCTGCTGTACTACTCTGTACTACTACTGTACTACTCTGTACTGTACTCATGAGACGTCGGGTCCAGTGTGCCTTCTTACAGGAAACTTGATGGAAGGGCAATAAGCCTCGGAACATCGGGCAGGGTTACCGGCTCATATACAGTCTGGTCCGGTCGCCTTCAGGCAAAGTTGGTGTAGCGGCAGTGCTATCTAAAGAGCTACGGAATGGTCTCGTCGAAGTCCACCGGCGCTGCGATCGCCTAATGCGAGTGAGCGTACGCTCACCTCCTGAACCCTCAATCAGTATTGATCTGCAGAAGACGCTTCAATAGTTTAAGTCTGCTTTTGGCGACACGAAACCTTTCCCGATTTCGGTAGGGGTTGACCAAGGCTCAGCTCTCAGCCCGTTCTTGTTCAATGTAGTGCTAGATACTGTCTCGGCTTAAATCCAGACCCAGCCTCCATGGCTGATGACGTATGCTGACGACATAGCGCTCATTGACGAGAGCCGGTTGACGCTGGAGCGAAGAGTAAACCTGTGGAAAGGTACGCTTGCGAATGGTGGTCCTAAACTTAATGTGTTGATGACCGAGTTCATGGCTTGCGGGCGCCTGGACTCTGGCACTATCCATATAGGTCCTAAATCAACCGTTCAATCGGATAAGTTCGGGTACCTTGTATCTATTCTGCACTTGCTTTGGCATCGATCACGAGGTCAAAGCCCGAATAAGCGCTGCTTGGGCAAAATGGCGTGAGGTCACAGGAGTGGTCTGCGACCGCAGAATACCAACCAAAGCTTAAGGGAATAATATACAATAGCATAATCCAACCGGTTCTCTTATACAGCAGTGAATGCTGGCCAATACTGTCTCAGCACGCTCAGGAGCTTCATGTCACGGAAATGAAGATGCAGAGGTGGATGGGTGGCGTAACGCGGGCTGACCGCATACGTAAATTCATTCGACGTAGTCTAAGAGTCCGTCACGTAGCTAGCAAACTCCAAGAGCGTCGCCTCAGATGATATGGTCACATTGCGCACCGACCTGAGAACCATGTCCGAAGAACATGCCTTGATATATCTGTCCCTGGAAAAAGACCCCTCGGACACCCAAGGAAGCGATGGCTGGATATCATGAAGGATATGAGAGCTAATGGACTAACCACTGAGGATGTCAAAGATAGTGCAAAGCGGAGGAGATTGAGTAAGAAGCCAGAACCTGGCTAGGCCGGGATTAGTGTCAAGTAGAAGAAGACTAGGTTATGATCAAAACTTACTGTTTGTGCTAGGTTTACCATGCAGATTTCTTTCTTTATCTCTTTTATTTATCTTAGTGGAAAATATTTAATCACTATTGTCACTATCGTTATCAATAGTTTTTGTAAAATAGTATGTCTATTTTTCTTTCATTGCTTGCTATCGTTGATTATATAGAGCGAACGTTGCGTCAAATAAGGTAGACACTAAATACCGGTGCGCGCGTTCTGTGATGCAGCGGGTCGCCGGTGATCTATTGAGACGGCAGGCCACAAAAGGCCTACTGCCGTACTGAGTGCTTGATTTTCACCGTCAGTGCGTAATATTCCGAAAAAGGACTGGAATGATGTTTTGAATTAAAGTGCTTATAACTTTAACCATAAACTGATATATATTTATTTTATAATATTTTATAAATATATATTTGTCTCCCTCGAACTCTCACAGGCACTTAATCATCCGCACCAGAAGGACATATTTTTCTTCGACGCCACCAGCTGAAATAACTGCGGTGGGCCGATATCAGCCTGTTCCGCAGTAAAGGTCCTAAAAACAATACTAGCTGGCAATAAGTTCATCAGAGTTATAAAAATAATCATTCTTGACACAATTATTTGATAAGTTGTCATTTAAATTTTTTTGTGCTAGTTTTAGCATACTACTAAATTTCAAAATTCATTGAATTATTTTTACTCAAAATTATTGTTCTCTTTCGTATTACATAATTTTATTAAAATGTCTCCATACAAAATACCAACTGTTCAATATTTTCTCAAACGCAAGGTAAATGACTAAATTCAATAAAGTTTGTGTAGTGTTTTGAAAATACTTTCCATCTTCTTATAAAAGTATATTACTTTCCTCATATAATTTTTCTTTTGTAGAAAATTTATGACCCCAAAGAACCGGTATGGGTTTATTTAGAGAAAGAAATGAGACAAAATATAGATAAGAAGCCCTACAACGAAAAAGTTGGAATTTGGCTGAAGTTTTTAAAAGATTTGAAATATTATTATTTTTGTGAAGGTATATGCTTTTCTATACTAATCTTATATATTAATTGTACCTTGTCGTTTTTATTTGTCTTTATTAATTTAAAATATCATATCTGAAGAAAAAAGTATTTATTTCGACCAATTTACAAATCATTTCCATTTTCCCTATACTGTAGGTCAAAGCGTGTCGACGACGATCTCGGTCGGTTTAGGCAATGCTAATAAATATAGACGGAACTCGAAAGGAAAACATTTCGAATTTCGAATGGAGGAGAATACGTGAAACTATAAATAATAACTATATACTTTTATAATAAGTTCTTTGATTTTCACGATAATTAAACATTTTGAAATGAAACTATTTTTAACCGGATTAATCGCGTATAATATTGTGAATAAGAATCTAGGGCAGTACGCGAGGCAACTAAGAAATCGTTGGCGGTAGTTTGATATAATAATTGTATCAAATGACAGACAAATGCCACCTCAGTCTACCTGTGACCACTTACTACTGTAAAATGTTCGAAACGTCGGGTTCTAAAATGTATTTTAAAATACCAATATTATACGCGATTAATCCGGTTAAAAATAGTTTAATTTCAATATATACTTTTATTTTACGTTACGTTATTTATTATTTATACCGGCTGTGCTCGGATTCATAGTAGCTTGATCTTATTGAAGCTTGCTCAGGTATTAATATTTTTGGTGATAATTGTAGAAAAACGTAAATTAAGAAGGCTAAGTCGAGAAGTTGGGCCTCCGTGGTATTGCGAACTTTCTAGTAGCCAAATAGAAATCTTAAGTGACTTAAAATTAAATATACATCAAGATTTACTGGAAGATCTACCAAATAGGATACGAAAGTCGTTATCGGACTTAGGAATCACATTAAAAATACCAAAACTTATTCTTATGAAAGCTATGACAGATTCTGTTGAAGATCCCGGAGTATTTATTTGGAACCTGTATACTGCACACTATAAACATCCACCCAGTGAATTGCGAGGAGGTAGAAATCCAATATAATTATGTAATATGTTTAATTTTACAACAACTATCAAGTTTTTCAATTGTCACATCAGTAGGTAACATAGCTTGCAGATTTTAATGGCCCAAGATTGAAGAGATATGATATATGACTTAAAATTATCATATGATATATCATATGATATACGACTTAAAATTAACTGAATTGCACAACTTTAATTTTATCTTTGTAGAATATGATATGAATGCAATGATTTTGATATCATGTCTTGTATTCGTGGATATAGCAGAGTGCATAGAAAGACTGGAAAAATTAACATATGGGACCCGCCCACCAACAACAGTTCAAGAGAAAAGTAAGATTATAAGGAATAACGCAGTTAGGAATTCATACAATTCCATTATAAGATAAATAGGCACCCTTTTGTATAAAATATAGTTTGTGATTAAATATAAAGATCATATTATTTCTAATAGCAGGTATAGATTATTTAAGTAATTTTAGTATTTTCATTAAACGTACGCCAATTTCTAGATCCTCCAAAAAATACTCAACCTAATATTCGTTACGGTGAATATCTTCAAAAATGTTACATACCGTGTTATAGTACTCATTCTAAAGAAAAACAAAAGAAAAAGCCCTTACCACTTGGATATAAAGTCAGACTTCGAAGTGAAGAGGTATTAAAATAAAGTTACATAGTCATCTATATTTTATATTACATTATGCGCATTGTAATAATTATTAAATAATTACCTATAATAACATTTTAAACAAATTTCAGAGTTACGAAAGGCTTTGTAAGGATCATAGATTTGTAAGATATTGATCTATATTATCTTAGCATGAATTTTTTATCTAAAAACATCTGTTTGTTTCATTTAGTTTTTTTTGTTATAGCTTGAAAAACGTAAAGAAAGAAATAAAAAAGAGAAACATTCTGAGAGAGTATGTAAATATAAATTCTGGGAACCACCAAGTACCTTACGTTAGTATTATTAAGAACTTTTGTATAAATTATGTATACCTACGTTTTATTTTTAATAATAAACGACTATTTATTATAGGTAACACCGATCCTAAGATGGTTGCGTATGTTAATAAGTTAAAAATGTTTAAAAAGAAAGCAAAAGCTAAATATAAAGCACCTTACAAAAATGTACAGTATCATGTAGGAGGGGTGTCGTTCGTAGGAGGAAGACCACGCTATTCAATAAATAGTAAGATATGAACAATATTTTTTTAATATTAATTATTATTATCATTAAAATGCTTGATAAATTATACAAAAAATAAAATTTTGTTTTAAGATGTTGCTCTACTTCCAACTGGATATATTCCGGTGAACGGTGGTGTAGCGTGTTTTAATGGAGAATTTGTCACTAACATACAAGGATATTGGAAGTTTCCGCGGGAAGTTAATGAAATTTGTGATGAAAACTGCAATTGTTTAGCGAAATGGTAGTTACGCTTCATTTCTTATTTTTTCGTAGTTGTTGTTCTTTAGTTAAAATTTTTGAGCGACTTCTTCGTAGCAGTAATTCATTATCTTTGTAGACAAAGATGATAATAAACACCTGTCAAGTAAATGACTGTAAGTTTATTAATATCGTCGTGGTCTCAAGGTATTGTAAATATGTATTTACATTTTTTTCTCCCGATTGGTTAAAGTTAAGACAAAGTGCAGTGACTTAGGTGGGTTTCGCTTATCAACATCAAAGTATTTAAGATGGACATAAAGTACAGGACGAATTCTTTAAAAATTAGTCTCCGTTTGAACTAATAAATGTAGGATATGCATAACGATAAATTAAGATTAAAAAATAAGTTATAAGTTACGGTCAACTCTTCACGTCACGGAAATGAAGATGCTGAGGTGTAGCATTTCGCGGGCTGACCGCATATGTATTACATTCAACCGACGTAGTCTTGAAGTCTGTGACTTTGCGGACAAGCTCCAAGAGCGTCGCCTGAGATGGTATAAAAGTCACGTTGCGGGCCGGTCGAGAAATTATGTCGGAAGACTATTATATTAGTCCCTGGAGTTAGGCCCAAAGACTATATATAGTGAAGCAGAAGATGAGAACCAATGGACTTAAAAGTAAGGACGTTGCAGATCGTGCAAAGTCAAGGAGACTAAGTCGGTAATCAGACTTTGGCTACGCCGGGATTTATGCAGAGTACAATTAGGTATGTATTAAAATGAAAGTCAGTTTGTAACATAGTTTTTTAATGTTTTTTAGGGAAGGGACTATTATGGAATATTTAAAAAAATCCAAATGCACGTGTGGTCATCTCTATGATTTTTATAATGAAGGAAAATGTATGGAAAAATATTACTACCCACCGACAAGACACGGGTCTCATTGGGTGGACAATGCGAAAGTCTATCAATTAGATCCGGTTGAAGATTTCATAAAAGACACTGTTAGAGAGTCACTGATGTCAGCTGAACCTACTGTTTGTATCTTTATATAATATATGTATAATAAATATATACTTGACATATTACCTGAAAAGGGAGACGATTAATTTTTATTCGATAATGATGTTTGTGATATCTTTTTACCCAGCCCGAGCCGTCAATGCCAACTATTTCACCATCGGGTCTAAAAGAAAAAGATTTGCTTGCGGTAAATAATTACACAGTGTACAAAATACTTCATAACAGTCTACAAAGAGTTTTAAACTAACTGTATTTTCAGGCATTTTTAGCTGAACTGTCGGATACTCCTTTGTTAATACCGCATTTACCAAAAGCAAATTTATTAAATAATCTACAAGAATGGGTTAGGAAAAGAGTGAAAGGGAACTTGTCATCATCTAGTGAGAGTATGTTCAATCTATTTTTAAAGTATAAAATCAACTCGATTTTTTTTATTATAAGAATTTAATTTTTTACTTGATAAATGGAAATCGAACCCATTAAGCGAAATAAATAGCACTAGACCAAAAATAGAAATTGAGAGGACGTTTTCGTTCTTATATTATCTTATATATATCTGAATTAATTAACAGATTTTCAACATTAAAAATTGCTATATAAAGAGTACACTCGTTTAAAAATATAATATACCTACATATTATAATATTTGAACGAGTGAGTGAAAAATTATATAAAAATATCATCCTATTTTTTCTTTTAGAAAAACTGTTATTACAATCGCAACGTCGATGGCTTGACCTTAAGCATATGGATTTTAGAGCACGAGCGTTTAGAATACCTTTTACGCTGAAACAGCTAAAATATATGAATTGGTCTCATCGACACTTGGTGCAAAAATTGGTAAACATTTCGCTTTTATTTCAAATAATTTACGAATAACTTATGCGAATTAATTTTGTAACTGATTACTTTCAATATTATGCACATTGAATTTAACAGATATCCGTTAATCAATCAAGATTCTGTATAACAGATTATTATAATTCAAAATCAAAGAACCTAGCACCTGATTAGCTGGTGGCACAATTTCATCTCCGTTGATATATTTTATTTACAGTTTCAAATTCTTCTTAACGACTTTGTAACCAGAAACAGACTAAAGCAACTGAATCAGACTCGATTGTGGTGGTCAACAATGAAATATGATCCATATCCTAGTAAACCGTTTTTGTAAGTTATTAGCTTATTTTTATTTTTGAAAAA
Source organism: Podotricha telesiphe (assembly GCA_038994665.1). Classification (NCBI taxonomy): domain Eukaryota; kingdom Metazoa; phylum Arthropoda; class Insecta; order Lepidoptera; family Nymphalidae; genus Podotricha; species Podotricha telesiphe. The sequence goes on along the minus strand of JAOYRR010000229.1, from coordinate 657,190 downwards.
TACAAATGAGTATACAACAAATACAACCTACTATTAGGATATTAAATATACATCTGTAAGCTGCGCTATGACATGACATTATTTAATGAATTGAGAGTTGAGACCTCGAAAATTACAAATTTATCTATTTGTTCTATTTTTTGTATGGTGCACTGGGACAGCGTCCGACTGTAATTTCCGAAATTGATTGTGGATTCGATCCCCACTCGAAAAAATTACTATATTTAAAATAATTTCCCCGCTCTGACAAGACAAATCGCGGCGTTCAGCCCTCCCACTCAACATACAAATTCGTGTGGGAAGTGTACACTGATAATAGGTCTTTTTAATTAGCAAATACAGAAGAAAGCATAAAGCTATAAAGAAGTTATTTATAATAATTAGGTACATTATTATTTTTTAAAAATGACAGAGTCAGAGACTCGAGAGTAAATCCTGTTCCTTTTCAGAGATATTTATTTTACCTATATGCCTGGACGTATGAAAGATACTTTCCTAATCAACCCCTATAGCTCAGAACTTACACCAAAACATGGATCTAAAACATGTCCACTATAAAATGCGACAATATGGTTTGAATTTGAGTTAACTTCGTATGTTTTAAAAGTTTAGGCATTTAAGAGAATATATAGAATATTAACGTAAAAAATATACATTAATTATATTTATTAATTATTAAACATGTGTTTTATTTGTAATTTTTTTTCTTCCTTATTAATAATACCTTTTTTACAAAGAAAAATAAAATACAACTTCAAGAAACTAGATATTCGTTAATAAATCATTATAAAATCCGAAATGTTCTTCAACATTTTGTCGTTTAATATTTTATCTGTGTTAATCAAGAAGTACATATAGCTCTACATTTGTAAAGTTGTTGATAGATGTCAAGTTATAGGATGTCATCTGTCAGATAAAATAAATCATAATATCGAGTGATCTGAGCGACAAGAAGTTGAAAATATTTTTGAAAATGGCTGCTAAACAGGCCATTCAAGTTGGTACGAAAAACGTGAGGCCAGTTCTATCATTAAGCCAAGCTGAAGCCAGATTAAGAGTGTTAAACTTATACAAAGCATGGTATCGTCAAATTCCGTACATAGGTTTGTAACCTGTTATGTCATCAATTGAATTTATGTTTTTAATAATAACAATTTTTGGACATGACGATAAAATGTCTTTGAGACAATTTTTGAAAATGTATTTAAACTTTACATTTACTTCTTTACTCGTATTTAGTGCAAATTAAATTTTGTTTCAGTTAAAGACTTCGATATTCCAAAATCGGAGGCCCAATGTCGTGAGAAATTGAAGGAAACCTTTCTGAAAAATAAAAATGTGACTGATATTAGAGTAATTGATATGTTAGTCATTAAAGTGAGTATTTGGTGATTTATTCATATTTTTATAATAATAAAATACATGTCAATTATCAATTTTAGCCCTCAAAAATTATAGATATTAGTGAGTTATTTATAATTTAATAAATAAGTTATAATTCAAAAAAAAATTACAGGGACAAATGGAACTTAAAGAAGTGGTAAACATCTGGAAACAAAAGGGTCACATTATGACATATTTCAAGCCTACTGAAGAACCTAAGCCTAAGGATTTCTTATCAAAGTTCTTCTCTGGTCTAGATTAATATTTAAGTCTTTAATAAACTAATAAATCAATCATTGTATAGAAATTATGAAATAGAGAAATATGTTACCTTATAAAGTGTTATTATTAATGTATGAAAATATATCCATGTATAATATAAAGGAAGGATACACAATAAAAAAATACATCTTATTTATAAAAAATACTATATTGATTTATTGAAATTATATTAGCATATAAAAACAAGTTTGCAATTTAAAACATAATATGTAGTTATGTGCTATTCATACTATGAATAAATGGCACACTTAATCCTGTACCTCTCACTGAAATAAAACAAAGCATTTAATATATTTTTTTAAATAAGATAAAATACACCAACACATGTTTATTCATGATGTATAAAATATTGCACTTATTATATACTGAACTAGCTCCACAAAGGCTTTAGTGTTTGTAAAAAGCGTCAAAATAAATAAAATGATAGAGATCTGCAGGTTGAAGGTTGGCAAAAAGGTGGACAACTTACAATTGTTGGTACTGTAAAATATATTTATTATATATGTCTTTTTCCAGGCAATATATATTTTAAATTTGATACAAAAATAGTATTCTCAATATTTTTTAGTTATCTGCATATACCACCACAATATAAAATAATTTATATTGTGCAAAAGTATCAGAACGATTTTGTGGGAGTTTTGTTATGCAGCAAAAATAGGTAGGCATAAAAAATATTAAAAAAAAAATGCATATTTGCGAAAAGTTAATATAGAACCTTCGTGGATTTTATGACAATATGAAACGTAATTTCATAACACCATCGAAATTTTGAATTACTAGAACATTTTCGTTTTCCTTTAAATTTGATACAAGCAAAGACTTATACTTCTATATATAGTTATGGCAACAGTTTCTGCAGGATGCAAGATCGCTAAGCCTATTTTTTCAACTAATTATTGTGAGGCTCACGTACGCGTCATGAGCTTATATAAAGCATATTATCGATATATTCCCTATATCAGTAAGTTCTCCATTTACATTAAGTCAGTTTCTTAATTTTTTTTCATGGGGTGTACCCATAAAACGACGTCTGCTTGTGTAGTTTAAAGACAAAATGGACAAAATATATTTACAGAGATATTTAACTCAATAGTGATTTTATCACAACCAAATTTTAATTTTTTTGGCTGAGTATGTATGAGATACGTATAATTATTGTTATGATAGGTACTAGTTTTCAATACATATTATTTATTTAATTCACAGTAAAGCATTTCGACGTTCCAAAAAGCGAGCATGATTGCCGAAAGAAACTGAGAGAATATTTTTATAAAAATGCATGTGTTATGGATCTGAGAGTTATTGATGTTTTGGTACTAAAGGTGTGATAGAATTTTATCTTCTATGTTTTAAATATATTAAGGTATTCTTTATGATAAATCATTACTGGTGATAATTACCTAATGACGTTTACTCAAGCGCAATCGAATCAAGCAAGCAATCAAATGGCGACTGAACTAAATATTTTAAAATATAAAACATTATGCTCTTTACTTCCATCGACATTATGAGATGATGCGTCTTGGCTTTATGTGCCATTATAAAAACCCAATTAAGTATAAGATACACTGAAATAAAGTTAACCCACAAATTTTATTTATCACTTAATTCGTTGGGCGCGTTCGGCAAGCTTAATGTATAATAAAAAACATTTTGGCAGGGTTTCATAAACCTAAAAGAGATAACTCATCAATGGCAACAGAAAGGTCATATTATGGCTCACTGGTATCCAAATCAAAAAAAACCATGTGACTTCGTAGAAAAATTTTTAGCCAATGAAGATTGAAATAGTGCGTTGACAGTTAAATATATTTGAATTTTCGCATTGTAAGCTACATCATATTATATTAATATGAAATAAAAAAAATCTGTAGAATAAACAAGTGTTTAAAAAGTCTTCTTTTACACCCTTCTATTTATATATTGTTGTATAGCGTTGTCATTTTTCCGTTCTGGTCATAAGACAAAGTGCGGCGTTGAGTTGTCCATTCAACACCCAATGTCTCGTATTCGAGCGGAAACCGGAGAACGCTGGGTCTTGACACTAGCCTCTGTCTGACTATCCTGCTATGCGAGAAAAGGCGTGAAACGTGCTTCTTTATATAATCGCATACTTTTATGCGATTCGAAATAGAAGAACGATACTTTTTCATTAACCGTTTGAATCTATTGGTGAACAGTCTAATGAACAGTTGCTCCATTCACACTCACACTCCTTTTTCTTAAGACATTTGACCGTTAGTGGGATGTAGGTAAGTAGTATCAATAAAAGGATTTATGCAAATTTAGTAACACATTAAATAAAAGAATAAATTATGATTTATTTGATCACGTATATTCCACATCACATGCCTTACAAAGGCGAAATCTGTTAAACTATTGCAAATGTGAACTGCAAACTATGTGAAGCAAAAGCAAAAACAACAGAAAATATGACTAGTTCACTTTTGCAATCGTTTTCACATAACAAGACGAACATTATATTATTATTATTAGGTATATAAAGACGTGGGCACTTGTTGTTTACGTTGAACATAATGAACAATTTAATAAATACTGAAATGATGTATGTACAATTTTATATATAAATTATATTTCACAACCATAAAATTACAATATTTTATGATAACCATAATATAATATATACTTTTTTTCCACCATAGCTGTTTGTAGCTAAATAATTTTTTTGAAATACAATATTTTAAGTTGGCTGCACGGAAATAAAGTAATCTAAACATAAGTTTTTTAATAAGTTGAATAAGATTTTTTGCAAATGGTATATAAAGAAAAACTATGAGATTAATGATAGGTAAAGGTAAAATAAAATTCATAAAAATATAAAGTATACAGAATGTTCAGTCGTTATCAAATTAATAGGAAGGAGATAAAAAAAATCATATTTTATTAAAAATACTGTTCGCAATACTGTCCACTTATTATTATATAAAAAATAATTGTACAATCAATAAATAAAAATAACGAAGATGATAGTGTGTAACACAATGATGCTCCTTCTGAAGGTTTAGCTCCTTCCTATATAACAGCTTGGCATCCTGTAATGCGCCTATATACGACATCTAATATGCATGATACATAAAGCATTACGTCTATAGTTATGATTATCTAAGTAATCTGTAAAAAACTATAAATAAATTAGCCTAGGTCACTCCTTGGACATTTCATAATAACTACATTCCTATCAAACCTACGTCCTCATCTCAAGACGTCGAAGACAAAAGTCTTCAATCTCCTACCAATATAACTAATGAGGTCTTGCTTTTCTTTAGGGTATGTTACAACAACATCTTCACAAACTCTGTAACGAAAGATAAAAAATCAATTGCATACATTTTATAGTTTCTACTTATACAGCACAGCAAAGAAAATATTAAAATAAATGTATCGGATATATATGTATTGATATAGCTATAAAACATAATAACTATACAGTACTCGGTGGCGTATAAAGAGAGCGTATTAAAATATTCATTAAAAGGCAATGGGAAAGAGGCGTTCCTAATAAAAGGTAAGAAAATTTAATGTTTTTCTTATATTAATAAATTAATCAGAGAGAATACATTTCTGAAGTCCCTACATGTTCTTTGTCTAACCAAACATGGAAGAGTTAATATTTAAAATATATATATACAATAAATAAATACCCCCACCGAGTATAAGTCTCAACCGCGCTACGATGGTCTTTAACACCACAGTTTATTGTGTCAAGAAAAGTTATATAATTAGGTACATCTTTTTTAAGCTTTACCTTCATAGTCGATGCGGCCGTCGTGGTCGATGTCCCCGAGAGCGAGCACCTGGTTGAGCTGCGCGTCGGTGACAGGCTCGCCGATCATCTCGAGAGCGGATCGTAACTCATCCCGCGTTATGTAGCCGTTGTCATCGCGGTCAAACACTCTGCAAACAAACAAATGTTATTAACATTGAGGAAAAAGACCCCGCTTAGAAAACGTATTATAGTTTTACTATTTAATGTCTTGTTAACAAAGTTATGTATCCTATGTATACATATGATACAACGTGTCCAACGTGACGTTTTTCTATAACAAAACCCAATTCAGGGCATATAGCAAAAGTTTAATATTAATATTAATAATTTATGAAACTCTGAGTTTCACATTTCATATCATAATTTGTTTATTTTTTGGGGTGATTTAATTTTTTAGAATCTTATACCATTTTGGAATATCGATTAGTTGTGGCAATTTTTTAAAATACTTGTCATAGGTTATTTTTCACCACAATCTGAGAAACTGGAGTGAAAGTGAAAATCTTTCAGAATTTTAGGAAAATTAATGTTAATCAGTAAATTGAAGGCGTAGGTGTAAATAATATTGAACAAATAAATTAGAAGCTAAAAAACTTTATCAAGAGTTAACTCAACAATCATTTTCTTCATTTAACGAAAATAGGTTGTCTATTTTTGAAACAAAATGTGAACAATTTTAATGTGTAGATTATATCTTATTTTATCTACTTAGTTGTCACTGTAGATACTCGAAAGTTGTGAATTTAAATTCTTCTTTATGTAATGATAATGATTGGTATAATTATTTTAAAAACTTATTACATACTTGAAGGCTGCTAACAAATCTCTCGTAATTTCTTCCTCTGAATCCCCCCCACTCGTACTAACGTCTAGACCTTGTAACGCTTGTATTTTTGTCACCCACTGCATAAACTCATTCTCGTCTATTAGGCCATTTCCTGTAACAAAACATTTTATGTCGTAAGCGAGAGTCATAATCTCCTCATATTTTATTTATTGTTTATTTTCTCACTTCGTCATTATTATCCGGCATGTTAATACGAGAAACGTGTAAGGTTTGTATGAGAAAGCGAAATTGGTAGTCATCTTTTCTTAATAGGTCGATATACGAGTATGCTACGTATATACGTAGCTATCAAGAAAAGATTATTAAATAATATAGTAGTAACGATACATATAATAATGTAACTGATCGCTGTCTGTACTTGGAAGATATATGAGTAAAAATATTATGGGGGCATTTATCCATGTAATAGAAGACAAAACTTTTTTTTTCTGTTAGTCTGTGCGTTTGGGCTCGCTAATCTCACAAACCGGTTAACCACCGGTTGAAATGCAGTTTTTACTTTTATTTCGTTTTGCTTCATAAATAAAAAAGTTACAACAATTTAAACTATAAATTTAAGCAAAGTTTGTGATTTAAGTGGGAACGTCACCGGGTGAAAAACAAAATACTTATGTAGTTAAAGTCGTGTAGTTTACGCAGGCGAAGCCGCGAGCGGGTCGCTAGTACTAATTATGTTAGAGTCATATATCACTACAAACCCACAATAAATTATAAAATAAACTTATTTGACAGTGCATAACTTATATGTTAACTATATGTATAATTAACGTTTTTTATTTTTCTTTTTCTTTTTCCAGCGTTGTACGTACTCAGTAGGAGAACACACGTTTATACTTATAACACTTACATATTTATTATCATAAATATTACTAATGCTAAAGGCATGTAAAAAGGCGTCCACATAATCTTCGTCCTTAATGCGTCAGCCAACAGAAGGGTTGTAAAGGTCGTTAAATCTTAATTAACGGTATTATGGAAGTCATTATAGTCATGACGTCGAACGCCCTGGCACTGCTGGTTATTTTTGTCTTTGACACAATGTAAATGTAGCAATGTATAGATTTGTAACTTACTACCATACTTAAAAGTGTAAATTAGCGTATAACTAGCTGGCATGTAATATTAGTTTTGTACTTTTTTGTACATTGACTTTCATCATTTACAGCTTTCCACACTGTGTTGTCAATTGTGATTTTACAATTCGGAATTCATTTCTAAAGCATATTATGAGCAACTCTACCAAGCCATTAATTTTTCGCTGGGAAATGTTTATGCAGATCATCCCAACGCAGGCAGATAAGCTGCCTAACGGAACCCAGCGAAAACCACGGAAACATCAACCACGTTTTCGCTAAACGGGACATGTAGAATAAAAAATAACAATAATACGAATGACCATTCGCCAACAGGTGTATTTAAATGACTCAATAAAGATAACATAAGTTTTATATCGAGTAAAAATCATCACCTATCTAAATTATATTGATTTGTGTAATAAGTATACATCATATTCCCACTTATTATTATTTTATTTATTTCAACAAAACCAAAGTTATCATAAAAAAACCGTGTGAAGGTCATAAAAATCATCTACTTACGAAAACATAAAACAGAGGTTGTTCTAATTTTAATAAAGTGTAATGTAATATATTCAAACAAGTGAAATGAGTAATTTACTGATATTATTAATAATTATTAAGTAAGTGTATAGATAACATATAGGTGTCATTTAAAGCCCTACTAACATAATTAAACGAGCTCGCTTTGGCACCTAAGACAACTTCTACAATAACAAGTAAAAGTAATACCTTTAAGGTCTTTAAGAAAAATATTTAAGTGATAAATAATATTTCTTAAATATTTTATCAATGTACATCATTTTTAGATATTTATCACAGCTTCACACTCTTCGCCGTATAGCAGGTTAGTCGGAGAGAACCTAGTGTAAAGGCACTTCGTTCTCCACTTACTGCAAGAATCCCAGACAGTGTTGAGGCGTGTTGAGTTACTTGTTCACCAGAGCGGAGAAATTAAAATAATTTAAATATAGTTATTCCCCGGAGAGGGAATGGCGCGACCCAGGATCGATTACAGACGCTGCCTCATTGCGCTACGGTGGCCTCAAAACAATAAAAATTGTAATATATTTAGTTAAAAATGTAGCTTTAACAAAATCAAAGTAAATTATACATGACTTGGAAATGTAACCGTAAACTGCAGATTTTAGATCTAATTTAAAGCTAAAGTGTATACTCGAAACAATCTGATAGAACCGGCGGATTAGCATATTGCGATCGTAGATAGAGCGCGTTGCGTGCTCCGACCGGGTATTTTTGTTCGGTACAGGTGCTTACACAATGACGTCACAGATTTACTCAAGACAACGTAACGACTCTTTCATGTTTCCATCATAACTCATTTTCTTTGAAATTCTGTTGAAATTTTCCTCAAATTCCGCTGTTTTACGATAGTTTTTTCAATAGCAGAAAGTAAAATTTATTAAGGATAATTAATACCTACTTTGATTATTTAGAGCAACTAGCGACCCACCTGCTCGCGGTTTCGCCTGCATAAATTAAACGACTATAACTACTTCGTTTCGTATACCGCTTTGTAATTTGCTTAAATTTATAATTTAAATGCGGTCGGCAAAAATCGGTTAAGCTGTTTCTTAGATTGTATTTGAGAGATAAAGCACAGTTAAACAAGTAAACAGAAAAGAAAATTAAAAATCAATGTTTTGGGTTTTATTACATTGATAAATGGCCACACTAATATTTTTTCTCATATATCTTCCATGTACAAACAGCAATCAGTTACATTTTTGCTATACGTATAGATATAGATATAATCTACATATTTAAAGTATACTGAAACATGTTTTTGGTGAATATCACAATTAAAATCAATTTATTCAGCTTTTTATTAAACATACGAGTATAGTATATCAATCTGGAACGGCCTACATTGAAGAAAGTGATGTTACTACGACAGAGGCTATTTTAAATATTTTTATAATTATCTAAAAGAAAAAGAACATGCTGCAATCTTTCAGGACATTAATGACATTCGTGAACGTAATGTTCAGTGGCAACTTTGGAGGAAGGGGGTGTTAGTATGGGTAGCCGTGCAAAGGCGCGAGGTCACCGGATGTAGGCGGCTCGCACCTGCACGCTATTACAATAAAACTTTGAATTAATTATCTCAATCGATTTAATGAACTGTTATTTACTTTGCTTTTAGATAGATTGTATGACAAATTATTTTCTGCGCTTTTTTATGCCAACTCAATTATTTATCATACCTATAGAGTATACTTTCAGTAATCAATCAGCAATCATAATCTTTATACTCTACTAGCCGACCCGGCGACCTTCGTACCGTCTCAGAATTAAATATGATAAAATTCAATAAAAATTATCAAAGAACCAATAATAAAAAATATGCAAGGAATTATTTTATTACTATTTTCCGTGCAATTTCTTTATGTTTTTTGAGCTATTAATTTTTTTTTGGATTTTTACAAATATTTTGAAACCAAAATTAGCTACATCGTCCCAGCCAATCTCGTGTTTAACTAGGCTAACAAACGTCATTTCATTATTGTATATATACCTAGAAGATAGATAATCTAATATTACTTTATAGAGGAGAATAGTTAAATGTCGCAAAATCACGTTCGTTTTTGGCAACAATTCAAATCAAAGTGCAAAGTGGGCGATGCTCAACTGAAAGTACTCAGCAAGGACATATATTTTAAAATCTCATGACATTTTGGCTTGTGATTTAAAGATATTAAATAGTGTATGATCTACAAGTATGTACGAGTTAATCAAATATATTCATTACCAAATATAAGGTAAATTTACATTTACTGTTTTTTTAGAATACAAAGAAAAAGAATACAAAGAAAGAAAGAAGAAGTATACAAAGCAAATGATTAATGGCAATGTGGCTACATAATGTCTATTTTAAAAAGATCATGGTTACCATAACAAATGTCAGCCGAATGTAATTAAACTCAGTACAATAATAGCTTACCAGTTTTACTAGCGTCCTTTATGAGATCGGCAATGAGTTCGTCACTAACTTCAATACCCAAGTTACGAAGCATGAACTGGAGCTCTGCCGGTGTTACATGCCCGTCGCTGTCCCTGTCCAAAAGACCAAATGCCGTCCGTAGATCTAGAAATAAAAGGTTCGTTTTAACAATGATAAGTGCTTTTACGTAATACATTTGCTAAAAATGTCGTAAACAAAGGAATTATCAAAATAAAATTATTAAACATTGTATAGTTTTCATGTATATAAGTATTTTGTTTAAGTGAAGACTTATTAGGAGCCTTATTTTGCAGGAAATAAAAAAAAATGTATACATATTGACTACACGTATACAATTGTTGGAAAATTTATATATTGGTATAAGTAATTAATATTACAAATTACGGTTTATCACATTTATTTTTTAAGTGCCCTAGTATTCATAATATCATTTATTTTGATTTGACAAATATATTTTGAAGACTTCAAAAATGTATATCTAATTGTAAACGGACCTTTACGCTTTACAGTCCATGTTAAGTTCTGGGCCTACAACTCATGAAAAGATATAATATAGGATACGCCACGTACGTCACATAACTTCTAAATTGATAACGGCTGTTTAGACCTCGTTCCCACTTCTTGGCTATGAATTCCTATTTATATTAATCCTGCTTCATACAGGTACATGCATAAGTTTAGTATCAAAAATAATATTCAATGGCATTACAACTAATAGTCGCTGACTTTTATTTATAACATCGATAGCATTTCTGATTATTATACCTGTTCAAATGTAATAAAACAGATGTATTACATAACTTTACTGTAACCTTATGTTTTATATTATAGTTAATCAATTTTTCAATGACATTATTTTGTGTAATGTGTGGGAATAGATATTAGATATTACGATATCAAAAAATAGTAAAAAGATAGGTTGTGTGTCATAAATATAAAAATTTAAAAAAAAAATCGCGTAGAATAACAAAGAATCAAATAGGGCCTAAGAACCTACACACTATTTAGTTATTTATGCACACGTAAGGAAGGAAAACAGCTCATCCATTTTACTTTACTCACATAACCGCCATTCATCATAATAAATATTAATAAAGAATCCAGAAAATTAAACTTACAAATGAAGGTTTGACTAAATCTTATTTTTTAATGGAGCTTCATGGAGGTCTACCATGCAACCTTTAAGCATTGTTTGTTAGATGAAGGAAACCAAAACCGTCCTTTGTCTAAAATGTCAAAATTATAAATTAAATATTATAATTTATTATATATAAATATTAAATGTAAATAATTATAAATAGTTTTACTAAATAATTTTTTACCTACAATTATCACATTCAATCAGAACTCCTATCTAAGTCACGATAACATCATTAATATCTTTACTATAAGTCATATTTGTTCACATAAACATTACCGCCATTTTTTATTTTAACATAAATTAAAAGTGAAATAATTAATGTGTGAGCTTAGACACCAGATTTTTCGTATATTTAACGTCTTAACTCGTTAACAGCATAGACTAATTTCTTGAATTTATCGAATATTATATAATAAATTAAAATATAGATACTATTTATTAAAATTATCTAAACAATAACAAAGACTTTTTTTATTACACTTAAGTTTTTATCATTTAAAATTTGTATAAATATTACTTACAAAATTCATTATTTTTTTGATCACTCATGGCACACGATAAAACTATGCAGTATGCAATGTAATGAAAGTCGTCTGAATTTTAGGTAAAGGTTTATGTAAAATAATAGTTAAAAATTAATAATGTACTTAACTGTCTTGTTTTCTAGTGAGAAATGAGTTTTAAGAAAATAAGCCTGTTTCCTTGCGTTGTGTGTGTTCACAATATTGACAAAAGATTAAAAAGCCGTTACGTAGATATTTTATACAGCTCTTATCTTTCATCTTTGAATTTTAAGACTATCTACAAACACATTTTTATTTTTATTATCAATGCATAATCAATCAGCCTCTAAAACTACATCTTCAATGTTAAAAAATGTTCTCTTTTTAATAATTAAATATAATATGAACGTGATTTGTAATGTTGAGATCAAAACTATATATCGAATAAAATTCCATCGTGTAGTAGTGTAAGGTCTTGTAAATGCTTGGCCAATGTTATTTTTCAGTGGAATTTATCACAGTTCCCGAAATAACACCTACGGATACATTTATACTTGTGCCGTGGGACTTTCTTAGTAACAGTGTCTTTTTTCAACTCATTTCATATCTTTGAGATTGACTTATCAGAACATTCTTGGCTCAACGTTTAACAGTATGAATGATCTAAATATTCTGCCGATTAAAATTTTTACTTATGGTTATTTGATTTTAACGAATAATATAAAATGGGTATTAACATAATTGTTATTTTTCCTACCTTTATTTTATTGAAACGAAAACGCTCAAAGTATTTTTATTAGATACTAGCGACCCGCACGCGGCTTAACCTTCGTCAAATACACAATTTTTTTTTTAGTCTATAGGCAAGGCAAACGAGCGTTCAGGTCACTTGATGGTAAGTGATCACCGCCGCCCACGACCCCGTGTAACACCAAAGAAGCTACAGGGATGTTGACGGCCTTTAAGGTGGAAAAAGGCGCACTTTTTGAAGGTAGCCATGTCTATCTTAAAACACGGCCGCTGGTAGGCCTTTCCACAGTTGAGAGGCACGTGGAAGGAAGTTTCTACGAAAACACACAGTAGTAGAGTGCCATGTATCCAGATGGTGTGGTGACAGGAATCAAGTCAAACAGTTCCCCAGAACACTCCCCATGATAAATGCGGTAGAGAACGCACAAAGAGGGAACGTTTCTACGCAACGCCTAAGTGTCAAGCCTTTCACAGATTATCGGGTCCTTAACGATTAGAATGGGTCTACGTTGTATGCGATCAAATGGATCAAGCTGATACTGGGGTGCACCAGCCCAGAGATGAGAACAGTACTCCACGTGAGGCCGAACCTGGGCCTTATACAGGCCAATCGGTGTTTGGGCGTGAAGTACTGTCTTGCTCTGGCAATGACACCCAGCTTTTTCGAGGTCAACTTGGCCTTGCTTGACTCTATATGATCGTGATACTGGCAGTCACTCGAAACGTTAAGGTCCAATATTCTGATTCGGGACGTGGCTTTAAGAGGAATATTCTCAAAAGTTTTTTTCGGTACGTTCGTTGGAGAGCGCCCAGAACTGACGGGTTCCGGATAGACAGCTCTCAAGCTTCTCACCAATTTTCGTCATATGCAATTTTTGCCGCTTAAAGTACCTATAGTGCTCGGTTGTACTTCCTTTTTAAGGTTTACACCTTCGGTTCCTTAGTGGCCAGTGCCTCGGCCCAGGATTGGTATGCATCGCGCTTGCCAATGGCAGCTTGTTTGCAAAACGTACCAACTAAACCATTTTATTTCCGCCGCCCGCCCTCGTTCTCACTTCAATCACATCTTTGCTTAAGTTGAATTGGTTGTATCTATTTTGTTTACAAAGCAATTGAAATAAGCACTAAATGTTAGGGGATGTTTACCAAAATATAATAGTCAAAGCTGCAATTTTAATCGGTTTAAGCCGTTTCTGAGATTAGTATGCACAGACAAACGGATAAAAAGACAAACAGAAAAGAAAATTTAAAATTATTTTTTTGGGTTAATAGAATGATTAATGCCCCCAATACTATATATTTTTATTCATCTTCCATCAGTTACATATTTTATTATATTTTTAGAAGATAATGTACATAGATAGGTTTATAGATATATTAAAAAAATCATAATAATATAAATAAAATTTGAAACTTAAAAAATGAATATCTAGACCAGGTAATACTGAAGGCTGCATTATACTTGTTAATCACTAACTAAACGATGTTAAGCCTCCATATCATTAATCATACTCGAGGTGATTTGAAGCCGCTATAAACTCATAGCAATTTAGTAAATAAAGATAAAGAAATTTAATTACTGTAGAGTGCAGGACCTTTTTGTAGGCCACATTTCCATGACTAAAGAATAGATATTAGTAAAAAGTTTTTTCAAATAAAAGTTTCTGACAACTGTGAATGTGTCATCGTAAGATCGTCATCATCATCAAAAACAATATTAACATTAAGCGTGAATTTTGTCTTCGTTTATAAAATAATACCTTTACGTTTACTAAATAGAAGCCAAATTTTGTAGATAATCATTTGGAATTCATTTCTATGTAAATAAATAAAACAAGGCTCAGAATCATCATAGTATCTATAATTTAAATTGACTTCTTATGAAATATCTTCTTATTATAACTGTTTATGAGGTGCATAAATAATTTAAATATATGATACTCAACAGATATTCCTTTGACATTTAATCTTCACACAAAAGCACTTCATTTATATCGTATTTTGTTAATCATTTTAATTATATTATTAGAAGGTAATTGACATGGCTGAGTGCGGCCGGTAAATTTTTAGCGTTAGATAGGCACCTATGTGTAGAAAAGGGTTCTTTTGGCTGGTGTTATAACAGCAGATTTATTTAGCCAAATGATGATTGGTACACATTTTTTTAATATATTTTAATTAGGGTAAACATAACATTAATTAAAAAATATCATTATCTTATTCTTCATTCACGATAATTATTTAGCCATAGATATATCCAAATGTTTTGGATAGACTTAAACTCCTATGTTTACCCTTGAATTGACTTAGTACTAGACTTATAAATTTGGCTGTGGCCATCTTTGCGGCATCAAAAGTGTACTCATTTAATTAAGAGACTACCTCATCTTATCCCTTATCTGTATTCAATCTTCAATCTGCAGTTTTTGCTAAGTAAATTCCTACTATCTTAAGTATATTTGAGAATACCACATTGCGTAAATCAATATAAGTTATGTCTGAACTTTGTTTTATTTTCTAGGAAATCTGTTACCTCATGCAAATTGACCTTTACAATCGATTTTTGTAAAGTGCTGCCATAATGGACATGACACTATATTTCACTTATAGACAGTTGACCGTGAAACATAAAATGGAATGCTCTTACCTTATTATACTATATAATAAACAATAGTATTACTATAAATTTTAATTGTCATATTAGGAGTGCATATTTTTTATAGAAACATACAAAAATAAAAAAGGCATACACTTCTAAATATTACTTAGAAAGATACAAAGGATTCTACTCACTGTTAAGCATTGCTTCGCTCGGCGCGGGTACTGACGGACGATCGTCGACAGGAGACGACTTTTTTTTATTCTTTTTCTCATCTTCTTGCTGCAAGTCAATACAATTATTGTTTACTTTAGACATACACACCACTTTTATGTAACACTTTCATTAATCTCTAAAGTTGACTATTAGTCTCCTTGAAAATAGCATGTTTGCTGTACAATGTCGGTAAAATGTATCAGCGCAATTTTATCAACTACTGAACGTTATCAGAGTTTTCGTATACGTTATCATGTAAAGGTTGATCAATATATTGATATTTTAATGTATATCTAAACAATAATTAATTTTTAGTGAGATATTTTAAATTGAAATATAGAATATATATATTTATACCTGGCAAGGTTGTAGGTTTCAATATTATAACTCGGGGAAATGTTTTTGTTGGGAACATGAATTAATATAATGGATATATGTTAGAACAATTTATTTAATAGAAATATCTCAGTTAGAAACATCCCATTATGTACATAATTATCACTGTCTCAATTGTTATTTTGAATAAAGCAATTTTGGTGAACATGACATTTTTATTACAATAGCCTGAACTTTTTGTGCCTAAACAAATACAGTAGTTGCTGGCACTCTTTGAGAGATGCTTGAGTATGTCAAATTAAAGCCACCGAAACAAAGAAAAAATAACACACGGTTGGAAGTCGTGTCACCTAAGATGGTTAGACATAAGCTTTCTGAGTGAAAGTAATATATGACAATCTATATATTTTTGACACATTGGGTACTCTTTGTATATCATTTGCTTACCATATCAGAAATACTGCAGATGTATTTTATTATAGCCAAATTTATATTGGTAGCGCCAAAGTGTAAGTGTAAAATGTTATTGTTATTATTTAAAAGCAGATTCAATAATTATTTCATTCGTATTTATATATAAAGTACAATGCATCATAAAAAATGCTTAAACAATGTCTCATATGAACCAATAGATCAAATATTTACGAACTAAATTAATCTTAATTAGATGTATACATTGAATAAAATAATTCAGTGGACCTTTGAAATACCTAACTAATGTCGCGCTTGGCACAATATCAACTTGAAACTTGGCCAGTACAATTCGCAACAGCATTCAACTTCATGAAAAAATATGACAATCCAATTCTGGCAGTATAACACACCGCTTATGAATTATTAGTAAGAGCAAAGGTGAGGCCGGCCATAAGTTATACTGCAATCTTCAATCTTCAAACTACATTAGACTATATTAAATGAATCGATTCACTTGTATGAATTCAACGAAGCTACTCAAAGCTAGTCTGCTCTCAGTTTTTCGCAGAAAAATATTTAATATTTACTTAACAATTCTACAAAATCGCTCAACTGATAAAAATATAAAGGTGTCATATGAATATATTTATTGATATCTTCATTTAATTTTATAAACTTAATTAGATATTTTCTACTCATTATAATTTATTGATAAAATGCCACGCCTCAAACAGAAAGACATAATTAATTTACTCGGTGCTTTTGTAATTATTTTTTTCATAAATGCATTCATTCTAAAGACATCGTACAAAAAGTGAAAAAAATCATGCAAAAATGATGCTTTAAGATTTTAAAATGATGACATAATACAACTGAAGGTTCTTGAAGTGAAATTACAAGTATAAACGACTATATAAGGAAGGTTTCGTTATTTTAACATACGTAATATTATTTTGGCTCGATAAAGTGACCAAAGTCAAGGGCAGTGATGTTCAAATTAGGCACATAGTTGCGAATATTTTGAAACATACGTGGCGTAATAACATTGTGTTGGCACACGAGAGAATGCGTGTGATTCCAAACATAGTGACTGTATGTAATATATATATATATATGAGTTATATTATAAAAATACACAAATTGTTTGAAGAAATATGAAAGTTTAGAAAGGGGTAGTATTTTATAATTATTTAAAATATAAAGTAAGAAAATCGACTAATCACTTTTCAGTTCAATATTTTTTACAAACATTACAGGTAAATTTTTAATTGAATAAAAATAAAGCATAGTAAAATTTTGTCAATATAGTTTAATCTTTACCTTTCTCCTACTTCTGGAAGTGGTCGCCATACCCTGAAACAAAAGGTAAAATAAGTATACCGTGGCATATAACAATAATGTTAGGTATAGTCAAAACCCACAAATGATTTTGGTATTAATTACAAATATAAACACCAAACGTACACAAACTATAAGTAAACATTTTTTAGCTTTTCACTTTTCACTTTTCCAGCATATAGCAGATTGGCGGAGGAAATCTAGCATTATGACACTCCGTTCTTCACATTTCTTTCAGAGACATTATATGTAAAGAATCTAACGACGCTTTTTAAGACAAAAAATTTGTAAAATGTTAAACAAACATTCAATATTTATTTTACCTCGACGTTTGAAAAAACATATAAATCAAAATATTAATCCAATAATTCAAACATACATATATGTTATTAAACTTTATTTATTATGCAAGACATGCAATCCCGTAGTCAGAGTTCAATCTCGATATTTGCGGCACTAGGAATTTTCAAACCCGCGTATAGAAAATGTTCTCATTAACATAACGTAAACAAAGGGATTATCAACGTAACTCCATTTTTATTTAAGTTTTACTATTAATATATGGCCAGTAAAATTATCCAATTTATCAGAGAAAAGAAATTGAAATTTTTAGTTTGTGAACTTTTAAACATACGAGTACGTCAATTATCCAAATCCTGTTTATTACATCGTTAAAATCAGATATTATCATCATCTTCAGACTATTCAGTAAAGTTTGACCAATCGCCATTTATTTTAGCCTCCACATTGTCAAGTGAATCTTAGTCATTCGTTTTTTTCTTCTTGTGTCATTGCTAATAGGCCGCGCTTGATGATATCTTGATGATCACGCGGGATTGGAAAATGATGCAGGATCCCGCTATACCGAGATCGGTTACCGGATTGGTTATTACGTAGGGAAGTACGTATGAATTACTGGTACACTAATTTAGTACACATTACCCAAGCTCAGCCATGGCTATCGAATCCGTTGGCAATTTTTTAAAGTACCAACAATTGCTGAGTTAGAAGTCAATTAAAAATGAAGAAACAATCCAAGTTGTACAAAATCTGCAAGTAAACGATATTTTATATAATAATATTAGATTAAAAACTTTAAACGTAAACAAAATAAGAAAAATACTCTGCAGGCTTAAAACACAACCAATGATATTAAATTTTCAATCATTGTTGTGAATGTTTCTTTCACTAAATGTATGTAAAAGTAACAACAGCGTGGGTAATCGACCGACCGAAACATATTAAATAGGAATATAACAGACAAAAATAGTATAGAGAAAGATTCCAAATGGAAACAATTAGGAAACTACATATAAAAATAATTAAGTTACAAATATAAAAGCCAAAATTATTATCTGTAATAATTACAATAAGAATTTGTCACTTGTGGCCTGAACATACTGACCGCCTCCAAGGACTGGCATCTTGCCGAATTTGAAAGGAAATATTTCAAATTTCTTTTGAAGTAGGTATTAGGGATATCCTAACTAAATCATGAGAAAAAAAAGTACCTTGAAAATGTCCTACATATAATTTTGGTTATACTTACTTTACTTTTACGTCCTTACAGAAACTATGAATACAATGATAGCTACTACATTATAAGGTATTTATCAATTGTAAAAGTTTTATCTCATATAAGCCCCTATATTATTCTGAGAAAACTTAATATCTTTTTCTATATAAAGGGAAAGATAACTTAATTAATTTATTATGTATATAAAATGACTTAAAAATATGTTTTATATCGTTTATCAAAGAAAAAAGGGAAAGCACACTATGATACACTTGCATATCGTTTGAAACACAATAACCGGAATCGTATGTTCCTAAGCATGTAAGCCCATTCACAATGTCTATCCATTAAGCGAACAGCCCCGCGTTAACCTGGCCGTGTTCTTGATTCTGGAGTAGGTTTCAATCAGAAATAGAAAGACCAGTGGCCGAGTTCCCTATCTTTTATTTATAATCGCTAAACAGAACCGATGCGTGCCAATGTCCAATTGCTATTTCCCGAGTACCAAACGGTTTCGACTAGAACTACTCACTTTACGCATTTACATTTGTGATTTTTTTTGTTTCTTTAAATTTCTGAACTCGTACAAACGAAAGTTTACATTATGGATATGCAACAAATAATGGTAAATACATAATCTAGTAAAGAACTTACATAAAAGTAGGTTTCCATTTTAAATAAATTTCTAACACGATATAAGTAGATTAATAACGCTAAGAATCGTGAAAAAAGTGAGTACTTCTAATGTGAATTGATAATATTCACCACTTCTTGTGAATGCGGAATGTGTCCGTAATGCCGAGGCTCGTCAAGACTTACTTCGTCGATATAATTTAAATTTAGTAGTTGTAAGTATTTTTTAATGTCTGCCTACGTAAGTAGAAATATTAGGGCTATTTTTAATATAATTGCATGTATACTTAAATGTACATAAAATAAGCTATTTGTATGTCTGTGGATATTTCATATTTTTTTTATTTCAATAAGAAACCTTGCTGTAAAAATCATTTCCGATCGCAAACCTTTATACGATGGAAACGGCCTTGCACTGCCTTGTTGTGCCTAGTTTGTATTGGTGTAACCGGAATAATGGCCACACTGACTTTACACAATAAAAATGGTATGTTAATAAAATATTTAAAAGTTTTTTTAGTTAATCTAAATTTGATAAAGCTCTATATCTAAATTTATACACAATTAATCAAAACTGTATATAAATTTGCCTTCGTGCATGGAAAATATAATTTAGTGAGATGAAAAAATAATAAGTGATTACAATATCTGATTGTGATGTGCCTTTGACTGTAAAAGTAGTTGCGGGGAATGATGATACATTTCCCTGGTTTTTCTACTTGTCGGTTTATCAGTTCTCCCAATTTCTAAAAGTGCTGAATGGATTTGAATCAAACTTTTTTTTAGTTTATAAGTGATTTTATACTTTAAAACGATAATAGACCAAATAAACTGTAACAAATAAACAACTGCTGCCTTAGCAAAAGTTATTGAGTGTGATTAGTATTTTCCGTTGCCATATTAATTAAAAATATGAAAAATAGGTCTTGGCAATGTCGCTTAGCGTGTATATATTCTTACTTCATCGTACAAAAGAAGTTCCGATCAGCAACTAGTCTATACTAATTATTTTTTTTTCATTAATTCTGTCGGGTAACACACAGATGGGGTGATTGGTAAATGGAAGTAGTATGTCATAAAATCATAAACTCAACGCAAAGTTGCGGGCACCAACTAGTATACTATAAATTAATAATGCATCATAAACGCATAATAAACATTTACGCAATATGATGCTTATAGGAACTAAAAAAATTACATATTTAAATATAGAAACAAACTATCTGAAACCAGTAAGTAAATAATATCTGACGCTTCTTAATTATACATGGTTATTTTTTTTTTATTTTCTGTACAAAAAATGAGATAAATATGAAAGTGGTTATTTATATCACCATTATTTAATTTAATAGCACCTACTCGTACGTACGTAGAAAATATTTAGTCAATTATGTTAAGTCGTGTAGTTGTGAAAGGGGAGCAATGGTTCTTGATTTCATTTCCACATAGAATACTCATTATTTATATTATTAGACTTATCGTCATTTGGCAAAGATATCGCAGAAAAGAATATCAAAAATTAAATGTAATACAAGTTTAAAGAAAACAAAAAAAAATACATTCTGTACTATGGCGTTTGAATCCGCTTATTTTCTATCATAAAAAGAAGCTAAAATCACTGCACCACCTCCGCTCACTAATTAGTATTTGTAATGTATCACTTACTATGTAATATGTAAGCAAGAAGTCCTGACACTAATATATTATCACGACAATCGCATATAACTTGTTTGAGTAAAATGTTTCTCAAATTAGCAATGCTTAATTAACACGAAGACACATATTTTCAAATTAGTTTTACTTGGACAATAATGCACAGCCTAAATGTGACACTTTAAATTAAAAGTTATACTAATACAATCTTAGTTAAAAAAAATAAGTTTAACATACCTACCTATCTAATCTAGGTAAATTAAATAAAAAAATAATCTGTTATTTTACAAAGACGATGCGCTTTTTGTTATAAGACGTGTACTATAAAAATACTTTAAAAATAAGCATATACCTATTATAATATAGCTATGCACTTCACGAGCACTGTGTATTAAAAAAAATACTCATCTACCCAGCGACAGCTCGTATTTACGTTGGCTAGTTTAGCAATGTATAGTTTTAAGTTGGTACATGTTATATTAAAATTTCAAACACTTCATGATGTTCACTATTTTAACACTCACTTTTCACTTTTTCGTGATACGTTTACTTAGTCATTGTTAATCATTTTCATAACCACACATATAAGAACATACACAAGCGTGTAAATATTTTACAAATAAATGACATGATTGGATACTGAAGATACCTATGACAGGAGACGTGAAGACTGGTGGTGATGAAGAGTGGCGGTGGCCGTGGTGAACGGCGTGGCTAATAATCACGAGTGCCCGATGTCGCGCCCGGTCTTTGTACGTCTCGACTTCTGAGTACGTTTATTGCGCGGGTATTTCGGTATATCACAGCCATCAGACAAATCACGGCCGTGCGACCCGGTCCGAACGAGCTCTAATAATAAACTTGTTTATATTTTTTTATACTCTAGATAATATTTACGATTCTGTTGAAGCTACCCCAGAAAATCTACAATAGTAGATCACGAGAAGCACGTGCGTCCCCAAATAGAATACGATAAATTTCAATTATAAAAATTGGCGAAAGTTCTAGTTCTAATAGGGAATTCAAAAGATAGCATGAATCGGCGCCAAAGTCCGTTTTTGGCGACGATAGTGTCATAAAACGAGACGACGCTATGCCAACGAATAATATGCGAGAATCGTAGGCGGAGAGGGGTGGTTGATTGAACGAGGTACGGTACGTACCGAGAGCGTTTCAGAAATTGCGTTGCAGAACGCGCCGAATCCAGATTGCGCGGGAGGACTTTGCGGCGGAGAGCCGCTCGAGCGGTCCATGGCGCGGTGTGCCCCGGCGGTCGGCGGAGCACTGCCGCTACTCGCTTACGAAGCGCGTCGCCGCACCGCTTTACATTACATTAACCGTGTCCCTTAGCCCATACTCCACGCTACACGCTAAGCGCTACTCACCGCTGCTACGGCACCGTCGTCCGTCATCTACGCTCTACACGCACCTGCCCGTTGCTGACTGACTTTTGGAATAACACACCATTCAAAATCATGACATGTGACAGTTTATTAATTTCAAAACACTCTGCACATTTATCTATTAAATACTTAAGCACTAATACATTTTGTAATTGCTCAAGCAATATTGTTATCAATTGGAAAGTCCTTTACATATCAGTAAAAGATAATTTTCTAAGTAACATTCAAAGTTAATATCTACACAAGTTCCATAAATAAGTACTTCTACACCTATCTACCTACATATATCTATAGATGTAAATTAGGTTAAAATATAGGTGCTTTCAATAACGTTAAGTTATAACCTTAAATAAAGCCAATAGAATATGTTAAATTAGAGGTATAATTGTACCTACTACCTACCTACCCTTATCTTATTGTGTGGACAGTGGAGAATGCACTAACTTAACACTAAGCTTTCTTTGAAAAAATTGTGGAAAATACTGCGATACTTAAAAGCAAAAGAACAAGGAAAATGCTACGAAGAAAATGCTTCATGTTCTTGGTCATACATTTATCTTATTTTAAAATAGTAAGTACCAAAAAAGGCAAATATATCTTAATAAAATTAAAGGTTTGTAAGCTTTCATATTAATTGATAATTTGACACTTTATCATATCATTTTATATGTATAAAATTTTGAACCGTATAAAAGTTGGAAACCGTCCAAGAGACGCGGATTTAAATTTTTTTACGTTTTCTAAAAATATTTTTATAAGACGATTAGTTGTGGGTTCGATCCCCACTTGGAGAAATGATTGTATTTAAATTATTTTTATTTCTCTACTCTACTAAGACAAGGCATTGAGTTCAGCAACTAAATACGTAATGTGTCGAATGTGATGTGGCGTAGAGAACGGAATGTCTTGACACCAAACTCTCTTTGAGTACCCTACTATGCGGGAAAAAGTGCAAAGTTGGTAAAAATAAATCTAAATTATTAAGGCTCTGTACTCTATAGGTATCTAAATAGAACATATTTCTAAATATAATAATATGGCTTACAATTTTACCTAAGTATTAACAATGAAATATTAAGATAAACATTAAATTGTATGTGTATAACCTAAATGCATACAAATAGAAAATTGTATATTCGTTTTATTCAAATTTATTGAGCTATTTTATTATTAACATATCAACTTGGATCACTTTCGTTGTTTATCAATACTAAGGAATTCCAGTGCATGAAATTGCTCTGCTCTCCACAAATTGTATAAAGGTATCGATATCCATTGCAAAAAAAATGTGTAAATATGAAAAATGGGAGTGTGTGTCGCTAAGAGGCCTTAACTGCTGATAAATATCAATCATTATTCCTATATATATTATTGCTTCCATTCTCACTGAATCATTGACAGACTAAAGAGCTGAGCGTAGAGTGCTGAAGTATGGTAGAAAAACACTAAGGGATTTCCTCAATTTTTGAACGGGAAAATATGGGATTTTACGTTTTACGTACATCCATAGAATAGGCAGTCAAAAAGGAAGTCCACGTAAACAAAATTGCGGACAGCAACTCGTTTGTAATAAAACAATATTAAATTAAGTATATACATACATACACATCTTAATATAATACATGATATGAAAGTAATATACACCTGAATACACAATTATAATTTGTCACGATTTTGTACAATAATTTCAAAGAAACGTTAATGGCTACATATTATATTTAGAACATTTGTTCAATAATTAAAGTAACTATCAGTGGTGTGGTTCTGTAACGACATGCTAGTTTGTAAGCGATGTTATTTTATATTATTTACAACTATAGCACTCGTTGCACTAGATAACAATTATGTACGGTGTAGGAGGGTTAAAAGAGTGGTCGGCGGAATGGAGGTACCTTGTGGTATTTAGTTTTATTACTTTATTACATTTGTCGATACAATAAAATTTAATATAATTTTCACTTGATAACATGTATATTCTGTAGGTATAAAAATGTTTCGTTTTATGGTACCTCATAATCACTTTAATATATATACATATTTATAAGATATTTTGACCAATGCATCTTTTTAATTATTATATATCTATATATATTCGTAGTTAAACGAGTTTCGTAATACAAAAAAATATATAGTTTCTACAGCTAGAACACGTAATCCGGAATATTTAAAAAAGAATGGGCAATATTGTATTGCAGGCACTCAGAAACAAATTGTATCTATTCGTAATGTGACGAGTTACAAGCATTTATGTGGCGGTACAATTTTGTCAACTCGGGCTATGATAACATCAGCGCACTGTGTTAAACAGAAACCCGAAGACTATGTACTGCTTCTGAACAATTATTGCATAAGTAATAATAAAACGAAACCTCTTACTCGGGTTTTAGATATAATCACCCACCCTCATTATGACCAGTAAGTTATATATTTTCTCATATAAATTAAAAAAAATTGAATCAATGAATATGTTGACAAAAAAAGGATTACTAATTAATTTTTAATCTCTTTTCTTTAATAACATATGGCTTATCTATATTCACATTGTGTTATTTACTTGAAACGTCCTAAAGGTCGCCCAACCACCCACCAAGCTTATTATTTCCTGTCTTCAGAAATATATTCCGAAAACTAGTCTTATCAAAAACAAATTTGTTTATCACGGAGAGGGAATAAAAACTGCTTACCTAAAAACGAATGTAGAAGTGTCGTCAAATAACTTGTTCCGTTTCAGATACTCTAGAGCACATGACATTGCAGTGTTACGATTGCAGCTTGAGGTTGGCGACGTAGTGTGGCTTAACGGTATAACGTTACCCAAGTCTTCGTTCGGAATATCAGGTAACTGTGAATGAACTGCTAACGAGCTAACCTTCAGCTATCAACGCTGTCACATCTAATGAGCTATTATTACCATGTCTTGTTTGTGTGTCTGCCAAGCTTTTCAATCAAAATGAGAAGGTATCACACAGGGACAGTTATACTGAAAAGTTGTTTATTTACATATCCAAATGTCAAAACGGCTTAAAGCGTGCAAAGTCATGTTAGACTTAAAGTAACTATATTTTTCGTTTTGTAATTTTACATTCAAATACTGAGGTAATTTGTATATGTAACAACAAAACAAGCTCTTTATGTTTTATTTTACAATCTTGATTTTATTGCAAATGTACCAAATTGTTATGCTGTTAACAGTTTATCATTGAGGCATCTCTGAGGTAACGTCACACGGTGAGGTGACGTCACACGTCACAGGTGACGATCACATTATTTGCTAACAGCTAGAATAGGTAGAGAATGTATCTATTAATAGTATTTTGGGATCGTAATAATTAACTGTCGAACTGTCATATCTATTAAATATAACAGTAAGTTATATAATTCTACGTTAAGCAATCGATGACAAGTATGGGAAATATTAAGATTCAAATCTAAGATCTATCCTAGCATACCTATTCTAGCATACATAAATATATATGTCAAAATTTCTAAGATTTTTTAAATATTTTAATTACGATAGGAAAGTGTACTATATACGGTTACGGGGTAAAATATCCTACAACACACAAGACCTCAGATATGTTGGCCGCTGCAGATTTATATCTTGTATCACTTGACCAGTGTACACGCTTACTAGGACCATACGTAGCTCCCGATTACAACAGTGGAATGCTGTGCGCTATTGGTGAATCTGTCGATGCTTGCCAGGTTTGTATATTTTTAGTCCTTTTGTTATTATACCTACGCACCGCTTGCACTCGTTTATAAATAAATTGTGACTGTTTGCCAATGGCCGTTATATATTAAAAACTGTATAAATAGGCACTTTTGAAATTAGAACTTTTATATTTTTTTTGTAATCTATGTCATTAGTTATTAGAACAAGAAGTGAAATGCTAACAGCTTTTCTGTGTTATATTAAATACACAATTATTAAATAACTTAGTGGCAAAGGTTGGAGAAAAATAGAAGTAATGTAATATATAAATAACCTTAAAACCATAATAAAATATGAGTTGAAAAAATGAGTTTATGTAAATATGTATTGAATACTTTTATTTTCAATAAAAAATCTGAATTATCTAAAATTGCAACAGAATTTATCTATGATTTAGAAAATTGTCTGTCTTTTTATCAGTTTATTTAGTTGTACACTCTCATTTCTAGAACTCCTGGAGGGACTTGAAAATTGTTTTTGTTATATAGCTATAAGTTTGGGCGTAACATAAGAAGATTTTGATTTTGAATATAAAATACTAGGTCATCTAGGATCTTAGCAGAAGTCGTTTAGTGTGATGAACATTTTCCGGTGACAAATAAAAATTAACATGTAAACAGCGATCAATGCTTTTAAATAAGTTTTCAGCGTTACCAAAGTGAAAACCGTTATTATGGAAAAAATGGAGAAGTAATTTATATACTTTATCGGGTACTTTGATATACCCGACGATATTTCTTTAAGTTTTATAAAAGTCACTAAACTTCATTAAGCAATCAATTCTTTGGTTTAATAAGTGATATAGAAAAAATAAACATATTGGATATACTAATTGCCTCAAAATGTTTTAAATGATTTCAAGGAATAATAATTTCTGCAAGGATGAACCTAGCAGTGTTGTAGTTCAATCACGTTCCATACTAGACTAGTCGTAAGTTGGTCGATGGCCTAGGTGTTACTTTTTTTACAGGATCGGTCTTTTTGCTTTGTATAGGAGAGGAAGCGACCGTATAAACTCATTTAAATTAATAAAAGTCAGAATTAATGTCCATATCTACCTCCAAATTCTCATCATGTCTTAGATTCAACATGGTACTGGCCGAGATATTATATAGAATATGTCGTATATTTGTACACGGTGAATTGTAAATCAAAGTTAACTTATATTTTATGATTCACAGTCAAGTTACACTTCCATAATATACAATAATTAGTCATAATTATGGTCATAGTTACAACCTAAAATAATAATAAAAAAAATTGTATTTATTATTTATAGGGTGATTCTGGAGGACCATTAGTATGTGATGGTAAAATTGAAGGCATCTGTGCTTATGGACTAGGTTGTGGTGTGTCTGGATTGCCTGGAGTCTACGTCAGTATCGGCGCCCATTTGGATTGGATAAGGGATGTTCTGAAAGAAATCGAATCGACTGTAAATAATCACATTACTCAAAGTCGATTTTCACGTCCCGTGGCCTGTAGATATCAATAATACAAAATTGTAAATTTACAAGAAATTCACTTTTGTGTTTCAAAGCAATCCACGTGCTTTGTTATTAAACGGTGCAACATACTTCCATTTTCTTATCATTTTAATTGTTCTTTTTTTTCATAGAAAGAAAATATAATAAATTTGGCCATGATATATTTAATGGTAAAACAATTTCTTTCATAAAACAAGTAACACTTGCACATTATAGGTTATATGTATGGCTTATATTGTATGGTTCTTCAAATTTAACGCATCTCTTGCAAGTTTTAGGATAAGCTGAAGTCTGCACCAACTTAGGAAAATGTCATTACTCACACCATAATCTCTATGTAGAATTTTAACATCAAAGGCTTCTTTCCTCTGACCAAGTCCACAAATTTTGTGTAGTCAGTCAGATGCGTCTCGACTGCTTCACAACGATGCCAAATTACAGTTTAATTATACTTTCGTTAAGTAACAACTATTGCGAAATATTTAATTACAATCTATAAATATAATGAAAATGTAACATATCGTTGTTGTCTGTACATAGAAGATATATTAAAAAAAAATTGATTGGGCGCATTTATCAATGTAATAGAACACAAAACAATGCTTATATACTTTTCAATTTTCAATTCCATAAGTTTGTGAATAACACTTTAAAATGTTAAAAATATTAAATAAATAGCATACGCTCTTGCCAAACGATTGCTCGGGGAATAATCTTAGGGTGGCAAAAATTTGTAAAAATCTCTCTAGAGATGCTACCAACAAAAATAAGACGTGTAAGAATTTTGACATATCCGGCTGTAGAACAGATGATTTAGCCGTCCCAGCGCTAGGACGGTTTCCAAAAGGCGCGGGTTCGCATACCGCTGCGTTCAAATTTTTATACATTTTCTGAAAATGTTTTTCAATTTGCTGAGTGTGCTTAAAAAATTTTATAAATATATATTTTTTTGTTTTCACGGAAAAGAATATTAAAAATCATTGTTTTGTTTTCTATTACATTGATAAATAACATATTTTTTCACATATCTTCCATTTACAGACAGCGCTCAGTTACATCTTTATTATATGTATAGATATACGTATGTACAAGTTTATGACATTCAGAGTACCCAAGAAATAAAATAATTGGCATAGTCAATACATTTATTTATTATACCAACTTATCAAATAAATGAAAGTTATTGCACTACAGCAAATGATAAATAAGCGAAGCGATGAATAACAAATTATACTTAAATTAATAGGAATGTTAGTTTATGTTGTTAGTTTATATTATTTTTATTTTAATACATCAAGGATATTTTTTATTAATATTATTAATATTAATTTTTTAGAGTAAACTCCGTACTAAATACCTTTAATCGCAGACAACAATTACAGTAAATAACATTATTAGGCCGTAAATTAAAATAAATTATAATAATTAAAACCAGTAGCGGATATGTGTTCGACTTTGGTATTAGCCAGAATATCAGCTACACACAATCTGATAAATTAAGCTTTACTGAAATATACTTACGACTACATGTCAATGATTATTATAAAATACTACAGAGGTCTAACTTCATGTACATATTTCATTTATTTGTAAACGTTCTAAGCAAAATCACCAAAGGAATTTATTTATCTAATACATAACCATAATTACTGATAGCAAACAAAAAATGCCAAGTATTTCATGTATAAATTTAAAAAACTTAAACAGACGCGGTCATTAAGATTATTGAACTATACATTAACATTAAATTATTTTCAGAAACATTATTATGATATTTGCTATTACAATTATTTAATACGCAACGTACCATTTTATAAAAAAAATATGTAACAAAGTAAACAAAACAAACGCTTATACAATTAAGTATAATGCTATTGGCTTGACTTCTACTTGATAGAATTTATAGCTTTATTTTGATTAATGATGCGGCCCGGCGCTCGCTCGCTCTGGCGTCTGTCTAGTGACAAACTAATTTTAAAATTTTATATTTAATACAATACGAGTATATTCATAACAAAAAAAAGCTAACAACCGCAATATAATAACAATATATTACTTTATGTTAGGTGTTATAAATATACAGTTAATTCGATTGTTTAAAAGTTAAGTGCTAAAGACAACTTGATATTTACATCAACTGACAATTTTTTTTTAATTTGAAATGATACTTTTAGTATATTTATGTAATATAATTTAAAAATGCTCTTATGGCACACTAGTGATCTACAACAATTAATATTAGTAATAATAACAGAGCTATAACTAACATATAAATAAAATATAATAAATAAATAAAATAATAACTTTATAATTACCAAAAAAAATACTAATACAACATAATATACAATATTTAAATTCCTTTATGGAGGGTACATTTATGAATTACTGCATTTAATAAATATCTTATCTATATCTGAATCATATGTTATATATCTCAAAACCTCACCTAGTTGTGAGTAACGTTAAATATTAATTATTTGAAGTAAAACTATTTGCCAACAAATGCTGAAGTCGTACAGGGAACAAAGAAAAAGAAATGTGAGTATATAAAATTCTACTAATATAATATAAGGCAATAGATGAACACATTGTGTCAACTATGTGTAAAATTGTACTATCAACACAAGCTTCTTCAAATATTTTGTTGTGATTGTATATCTACGAGTATATAAAAATTAAACTATATTAAAAAGTATGATTTTTAAATATATATTTAAGTAACTGTAAGAAATAAACAATACAACACAAAAACAAAGGTATTTTTGCGATGCCCAGTTAGAAGAGATATAATGTCACACTTATCCTGTATATCAGACCATAACCAGAAATAACCAAAAAGTAAAGTGGAAATTGAAATTTTGTTAACATTTTTTAAAAGTGTTATTCCCACACACTAAAAAATTGAAAAGACTTAGAAAACGTATAAAAATTTGAACCTGCATGGGAGTTTGAGAACCCGCGCCTCTTAGCTCCGTAACCAGGGGTCAGAGCGCTTGAACGGTTTTCAAGAGGCGCGGAAGGTTCATCCGGCACCGCCAGCCACACGCACGGGCATTTTCTAATATATGAGAGAATGAATATTAATACATATAAATATTAGAGAGAAAGTCGCTCTAAAAGTGTAGCATTGCAGAGCAGCTTATCTTCAGTACTAATTAAGAACAATTTTATTCTAATATTCCACGTAAATTCCACCAAGATAAACATACAACATCTCATATTTTTTTTACCATAGAATAATCTTAGTATATTATATTAACATTTACTTTCGCATATACCACCGCTCAAAAGTAGCGTTTACCTGCATTTACCTATAAATTACAAACTATATATAATTAAATAAAATTAATTTCATTAAACTTTTATCTATCTTACCACAAGATATTTTATTTAACAATGAGACAATTACATGTCATTACATTTCTCGTCACAAATGAAATAAGGGCAAGGAATTTTAGGCAATTGAAATATGATTTATCGCAGATGATTTTGACTGTTTTTTCCCGCATAGTCGGGTGATCAGAGAACCTAGAGTTAAGACACTCCGTTCTCCACTTTCTGCCCGAATCCGAAACATTGGCTATTGAGTGTGCGAAACTCAACGCCGCGCATTGTGCTACCGAGCGGAGCGAGAGTGAACAAATGTAAATAATATCATTCCAATATTTACAATATTGAACGGAAACATTAAAATATTCTATTATAAAGCGTGAAAAAAAAAACATTCCCCCGAGTGAGAATTGAATCTACAATTATCGCGTATACAGTCAGACGCTGTCACACTTCACTGCGATGTCCTAATTTTGTTTCGGTCCAGCAAATTGAAATAATTTTCGTCAAGAGTCCATACTAAATCCACCTGTGCCATCCAAAATTAGAACCAAATAACCTATAAACCTATCTGTTAATCCACAGTAATAAATGATATAATTGAGCCACAGAACATAAGAATTGGACATTTGTAGTTTTATAATATTTCTCCAACTTCGGGGTTTTACGCATTCAAGTATTTACAAAATTGATTGCTTAGATTGGATTGCCTAATACTTTTGGGCGAGAGTTAATCTCTGGGAGAAACTAAACCCTAAAGCTTCTAAAACATCTCTATGAAGTGGTACACAAATTACAATATTAATTACTCGTTTCGTGATTATGACCATGAAAACCATGATTTAGATTCAGATGGTGTGGAAGGGCTTTTTGGTGTTTTGGGAGTAGCTGGCTGTGATGACTTTTTGCTGTTTGTTTGTTCTTGATTAGATTCTGATTCTTCTAACGCTGTTTTTATCTGAAATTATATTTGTTTTATAAAACAAATGTTAAGATATAATAAAAAAATAGTGCACAAATATAGATAAACAAATTCAATGAAATAAAAAAAAAAAATAAACATTCCCCTGAGTGGGGAACCTAATTCACAATCATCACATGTTGCTCCATTCCACCAATAAATATTTAACTTTTATGTAATATACAATAATTATTTAATAAAATATGTAATTACTCTCGTATCAAATTCATATCAAAATCAAAGGGTTCAAATCCCGCTGCGTTCAAATTTTTATACGTTTTTTATATATGTATTTTTCAATTTCAATAAGTGTGCGAATAACAATAAAAAAATTGACAAAAAATTTTTGTCACTAAAATAATATATAATAAAACAATATTGAGTAACAATTTAATAAATGTATACCTTCATGTTGGTCTTGTTATGCATTTCCTTTTCATATGTCCTAACATCTTCTATAGTCATGTTGAACCATTCATCCATCCACGTAAATGCTTGCCGGTGTCCAAGGAGAAGGATTTCTCTTATCGCCTGCCAATGTTGTAAACATAAGTGCCTTTAAAACTTCCTTTTTAAATTTTATAATATTATATTTAGAATTTCAGGTCTAAGCGGTTTACAAATATTATAAAAACAAATGTTATTACGCCGTGAGTGCGGCAGTTGTAACGTCTGACAGCACTCAGTTGTGAGTTTCATTGTGTTCCCCCACTTAACACTAGGCTCTGGCTACCTACCCTACTACATACGTAAAGCTTCAAACTAAACAAAAGTAGTTACCTTTATTCAAATGTATTACTTCAATTTTATAATTTGTGTCATAATAATACAATGATCGAAACTCACTACCAATAAACTAAACTATTTACTATTTAAGAACTTCACAAATTATTTGAAAACTTTAGCTAATAAGTTATATAGGTGTTATATATATAGTTCACATTGTATATAAAACTATTGAAACAAAACTATTGCACAAATACAATTTATTGTAAATATATAATGGTATATAACACATACTGCTTGGACATAATCCTCCACTTTGCTTTGCAGTCCCCAAACTTCAAATTTGGCATGAATTACTTTGTAACAACACATAATGGGCTCATGGGTGTTTCTCCATCCTTCAATAAGAGGTCCACGGCCAGATTTCTCTGATTTAAATAGTTTAGGATCTTCTGCCTCTTTATAATGATGCGGTTTTATATCATCAAAAGCTATATCCAAAAAATCCACATCACGCTGTTCTAGCTCCTCCTGTGTTAATGCTAAACACTGGGAAAAAATAAAACATTTATTTATTAACATTTAACAAGACAAATTAACATTTTATTCATTTTATGGTATTAAGCCTAATATAGCTTGTTTGATCATTGCACATTCCTACATTAATTAATTCAAAAATTAAAGGCTTTCTTCGAACAGTTATACAATGGAATAAACAAAAATGTTATTGTTTTGTATTACTTATTGAACCAATTTCATTTATATTACATATGTATATTTAAACTCAATAATTTAATAATGTGTTCGGTTTTTATTACATGTTATTTTACTTTTTTTTTACCTTATACTAAAGTTGTTGTGATTGGTACAAATCCGCTACGAGGAACATGATATTAAGTTAAAAGTGTTGGTAGGTATAACAATTAATTCATTACTGTGCCATGAAATTACGAGGTCTAAATCTATATAAGAAAATATGTAATGTGCATCGTAAATTAGGCTGTTTAGTAAAAATAAATATATACATAAAATATAGAAACAAATAAGACTTTTGCGAAATTAAAATAATTTAAATTCCCGCCGAGAGTATGAAATCGAATCCACGACCATCACATATACAGTTAAATACTGTCACACTGCACCGTAGCTCTAGATTCAATTACAAAACTAAAACAAAGGGAGTCATGGACTAGAAGGAAGTATTCAATAATCAATATAATTTTAGAACACTCATTACTCACATTTTCAGTAGTTCCATTATTATTTTCATATCTAGTTTGAATTGATATCGATAACTTTGGTATGAAGGAACACTGAAAAAACAATATTTTTTTATAATTAAACATTGAAAAAAAAAATTATAATTTTAATTAAAAGTAGCACAAATGACCAATAAATACAAATATTAAATCACTTGACCGTTATTCAAAGCGTTTCCACTTTGTATACCCTTCTTTCCTTTTAGCTGCCCGTCTCCCCTTTAGTGCTCCGAACATGTGCTCTTGAGTTGACACGTCAACTCAAGAGTGCTTAACCCTGGTACTAACGTCTATTTCGGCACTTTTACGCAGTCGGCGTAGTCCATGATTCGTGGAAGAGCGCTCTGATCCACCCGATCCCGAAGAAAGGCGATAACTCCGATCCATCTAACTACAGGCGTATTGCCATCATTTCCCGCTCTCCAAAGTAATAGAGGGCATAATAAACAGCCAGCTCCAGGTTTATCTGGAGGATCAGCGTTTGAACAACGACCGCCAATATGGCTTTCGCCATGTTCGCTCAACCAGTGATCTTCTAGTCAAACTAACCCAACGCGCGCGCCAAGGGAGAATGCCTGGCAGTTAGTTTGGACATGGCGAAGGCCTTTGATCGAGTGCGGCACGGGCGCTCCATGCGAAACTTCCGTCATACGGGCTTCCTGAGAATTTATGCAAGTGGGTTGCCAGCTTCCTCACTGGGCGCAGCATCAAGGTCGCTGACGACGTATTTTGCTCTAATTACATGCCCGTGAACGCTGGCGTCCCCCAAGGCTGTGTTCTGTCCCCTACACTATTTCTTCTCCATATCAATGACATGTTAGAGGATTCTAGCAGTCATTACTATGCAGACGATAGCATGGTGGACGCCGTATACAGTGAGCCTTAACGTTTCGAGTGACTGCCAGTATCGTGATCATCTGAAAAGTAAGGCCAAATTGGCCTCGAAGAAGCTGGGTGTCATTGCCAGAGCAAGACAGTACTTCACGCCAAAACACCGATTGGCCATGTATTGGGCCCAGGTTCGGCCTCACATGCAGTACTGTTCTCATCTTTGAGTCCGTGCACCCTAGTATCAGCTAGATCCATTCGATCACATACGAAGTAGAGCGAATCGAATCGTTAAGGGCTCAATAATCTGTGAAAGGCTTGACACTTTGGCGTTGCGTACAGACGTTTTCTCTTTGTGCGTTCTCTACCGCATTTATCATAGTGAGTGTTCTGTGAAACTGTTTGACTTCATTCCTGCCGCTGAATTTTCCAACCGCACAGTAACCGACCGAAATATCATCCTCGTCATCTGGATACGTGGCACTCTACTACTGTGCAGTTTCGTAGAAACTTTTTTCCACGTGCCTCTCAACTGTGGAATGGCCTACCAGCGGCAGTGTTTCCAGGTCGAGTCGACATGGGTACCTTCAAAAAGCGCGTCTATTTCCACCTTAAAGGCCGGCAACGTCGCTGTTTCTCCTCTGGTGTGACACGGGGTCGTGGCGGTGGTGATCACTTACCATCAGGTGACCCGCACACTCATTTGCCTTGTCTATGGAATAAAAAATAAAAAAAGGCACAAAGTGGTGTTACTTTGTAGTACTTCCAGTTTTTACTGTTGCGTAAGTTTAGTAGTATTATTAATATGTACACACTATATCAACATTATTTTATTAATTGAAAATATAAGACTAATATAAATTGATTTTGTTTTCTAACGTCTTTTAGTTTTATTTTTACGTAATTAACTGTTACATTATTTAATATTAATGTATATATTTTTCTTTATTTTTTTTCTTTTATTTTTTTTTTATATATTGTAACGCCAGCCCCGCCATGTGCTATGCCTGCCATGTGATGTGCCAGTCAAGCCAAGGTTAGCCTTCATATAATGCTAATTATTTATCTTATATAATAATCCGCCCGTAAAATGCTCAAATGCTTGTTTAAACAGGAAATTGGTAAGGCTTTTTGTAAACTGGATAGAGAAACAAATGCATACGGCTATTCTAATAATCATTGACCTAAATGAATTTGACCCAGAAAGTGAGGACTGCACAGTTTCAGTGTAAGTAAAGAAAATTGATCAGTTGAGAGACATACATTTCATTTGCAAGGTAAACTACGTGGTCAAGCTCGTAAGTTGTATAATAGGCTTGATGACTACAATTATACATGAGACGAGTGGAAACGAATGCTGCTACGTGCTTTTCCTAAACACCGTGACTACAGCTGATTATTGGACGAGATGATGTATAGGAAAAAAAGTACCCAACAAAACAATGACAAAATACTACCACGATAAAGTAGCGATGTGTTTACGATGAAAATTATCAGACAACGCGAGCGTCTCGTGCATTATTCGAGGCCTATTCGCATCTTTACAAGTTTCCTGTGCGTTAGATGACTACCGTGGCTCGACATTAAAATCTTACACCCAGATTAAAGAAAAGAAAATATTTACGGAGTGTGATCCATGCCCTCGGTGTAAGAAGACTGGTCATATGCTTCGTAATTGCATGCTACCGGATCAAAGTCTAGGCTTCAAATGTGGTAAGTAAGGCCACATCGCTATTCGCTGCTATAATTCTATATCTACAATAGCCTAGAGGTCGTCGGTCGATTCCAGCAATAGTATTTAGGATATTAAGCTAAATCAAAGTTATAACGTAATTTATATGAAGATTTCCAAGATGAATGGGTTTCACGTGACGGCTTACGTCGATACCGGCGGTCAGGTCAAAAAAAAAAACAATACCTCTAATAATCAGAAATTATTGCTGAATTGATGCTGAAAATATCTCAACCTACCTACAAATACCGTTTTGAAAAGATTTTCTGGAGGATTAATAGCCGCACGAGGAGAAGTAAAATTCGACTTAGAAATTACAATATTCAACTTTCATGCAATACAATTTATTAATTGGGCAGCCCATTATTAATGGCAGTGATATGGCATTGATTGTCACTAATGGCAACGCTAACTAGAGATGTGATGCCCGGTATGGATGTAGTTGAAAACTAATAAAATTAAAAATAGTCACGTCGAATAAAGAACATATACCACCTGGGGCATCGATTATACAAGTCAAAGTCTTGCATCGAGCCGGCAATAAGAAACAAGGTAAGAAACGTCGAGCCATTTTCATACATTATGCCAAAAATTGTTAAGTTTAGTAACGAGCCTGTTCATTTTGATTTGCCTACCGCTTTGGCCTTTTAACTGTAAATCAATATAGTATGAGAGAAACTAGGTGGAGTTTCACTCTAGTAGTAGTATAAAAATAAGAAAACTTAACGAAAGCAAGCGCAAGGATTTAGTCAATATGTTGATTAGTTATAAAAACAGGTTTGCCAGTAATACTCATGATCTAGGCTGTACAAATTTAAAAAAAATGCGAGGGTTCACAACTGACCGACTTACTTACCGCCAGCCGTATAGGTCATCGCGTAGTGAATAATAAATAGTTAAATCTAAGGTTACGGAATTATTAGACGCCGGTATTATTAAATAATCTGAGTCGAACTATGTCTCACCGGTAATAAATAAGACTGGCAATAGTAGACTATGCGTAGATTACTAGAGATAATAGAGATATTTAAAGATATCCGCTGCCTAACATTAAAGATCACATATCTAAATCAACCGGCAAAAAATATTTCACTTGTTTCGATATCGCCCAAGTTCATCAATTATTGTTAAGGCATCAATTATTGTTAAAATCCGGAGCAACCTACAAAAGTGCATTCATATATCAGGCCCACTATGAATATTTGAGAGCTCCATTCGGTTTAGCATTTCACCGGTTGTTTTTATGCGTTTAATTTATAACATCGTTAATTCAATTCAAAACTCGTGTCAAATTAATGCTCATAAACACTCGTGCGAAATTCTA
The DNA here is from genome assembly GCA_038994665.1 of Podotricha telesiphe. Lineage (NCBI taxonomy): Eukaryota > Metazoa > Arthropoda > Insecta > Lepidoptera > Nymphalidae > Podotricha > Podotricha telesiphe. The sequence goes on along the minus strand of JAOYRR010000229.1, from coordinate 618,962 downwards.
GCGTTTTTAGATGATATATTACTACCCTCTAGTGATACTGAGTCTGGACTTAACATGTTAAAGATAGTGCTTAATAAATTCGTATTCGAAAAAATAAAACGGAATATGAAAGTGTACGTTCTTACAAGATCAGGTAGGTGTCTTATATAGAAAACATGAAATTTCCGCGAATAAAGTACTATCAGCAGAATCTAAATTAAAGGCAGTCGCACAGTTTCCCGTGGCGAATTGAAGTACGTCAGTTTATAGGATTATGTAGCTATTTTAGAAAATTTATTTATAAGTTCGCACAAATTGCACGTCCCTTGACAAAAAAACTGACTTGACAAAAAAAAATGTGCCGTGGGTTTGCCTACCTAGGCACGCGACAGTTTGAACAGATTAAAAAGAAGCTTGTGTTCAAAGCCCGTATTAGCGCTATATGTACCGGACATTACAGACAGAAATTCATACCGACACCTGTAAAATAGATATAGCTGGTATATTGTAACAAAAACGGTTAGACGACACTTTAAGGCCCGTGATGTATTTTAGCCGTGTGACTTCGAAACAAGAAAGTGTATATCAAAGCTACGAGCTTGAAACGCTAGCGATTGTAGAATCCTTACGAAAATTTCGCGTTTACGTAAATGGGTAAACTTTTTTTATTATTCAAAGATCTGTTTTTCTTGCTGTTTTCCAATTATATATTTGTAAATATTTACAGTTATTAATGTTTTATATAATTCAACCCCAAACTCCACAGTATTCACATTGGTGTTCTTTTTGTTGTTACCACCAGGGATAACAAATGCATCTCAAATAAATAAGCTTTGAATAGTGGTCAAGTGGTTTAATAGACACATTTGATACAAATAAGGCAAGTAAGTTAATATATGTTTTATTTTCATGTAAAATGTGTATTAAATCTGCACCAAGACCATAAATAGACTATTGAATAATGAATAAATACTTACTGTACATTCTATGTTGTTGAAGTTAATATGAAAAAGAAAATATAAATAATTAATTTTCAGATAATACATAACAGGTATGTTTTTAAAATATGACTTCAATATATTTACCAGTTATTGTATATGGGTAGTAATTCCATGCCTTTTCTGTTACATAAAAAATCTTTGGTATCATACTTTGTATCCAATATGGTAAATGGCTGAAAATGAATGCAACCTTTTAATATCAAATTCTAGAAGTTTTTACATTCTTAAGATAGAATATCATGATTGTAGATGGGAATTAAGTCCTACCCGATACCCGATTGTTTACAGTTCAAATCAAAAAAAATCCCAAAATAAAAAACCATTTCTTGAACTTTCTTTTAAACCAGTAAACAATCCCCACTTAAAATATTTTTTATGTCAAAAATATTTACACATTTCCATGAACCAATATGACTTTTGCTGTTGGTTCCAGCACTAAATATGCAATTTTTCTAATATAGGGAGAAAGTAAAGTGTATAATATTTTTAATATAAGTTCTTTGTGTGCCTTGCTAAATGCTAGAGTTGTATTAAGGTGAAAAATAAAAAATATTAACTTATTACTTTTTCACTATATCAAGACTTGGTACCATTTTCTAAGTCGTACATTACTAAGCGTTATTATATTCTGTTAGATATTGAAATACAATACCTAGAAAGATGAATTCTTTTTTCAGTAAACTGCCCAATGCCATTAACTTCATCATTTACTTGTTCATTAGCAATTACCTCTACACCCTCGCCATCGCTAGACTGCTCGAAACTATGACGTGCTATCATATATAACTGACCGATGCGATACTGTAATGTTTATAAAAATCTATCACATAATTCACATACATAAACATAACCTGTAAATAACAAGGATAGAATAGAAAAATGATACCTCCTCTACAGTCATTGGCATGCATATTCTATATTCTTTCGTTAAAACCATTATGACTTATGAATATTTGTTAAAATTAACTTTTGCCTGTTTAACGAACTACCTTTTTATTAAGAAATGACAATTCAGATACTAACAAACCACAAATTAATGACAAATGAACATCTGTTTTTACTTTATGGCTTTTAGGCGTGCCGGATTAATAGAATTTACTTCGTCAATCTCACGTACAATGGATAATCTCAATAAAAAAGTAACTACGCACTAAAATTATAATTAATGAAAGGCAGTGAAATAACAAATGACTCTTATTAACTAATATAATTCTCCCATATGAATATAACAGCGAAGTTTAATTAGCATTCGAACTAGAACTAATCAAAAATACATTTCAAACGCGAATGAAAATAACGTTCAATAACCAAATACATTTGATTAAAGGGTTTATTTATCGGAATTTAAATTGCTTTATACGCTTAAATGAAAAAGCTAAAAAAAAGTTACAAAATATATTAAAAACGCATTAGCTTAGATGAAATTAAATAGTTTTATCGATTTCAAAAATACATGTCTTATTGTTTCTAAACAAATCGACTTGAGTTTTCAATGACTTGTTTGACTTCACGTCTTGACGACTAAGTTTGTTTATATGTATATGCAACTTGTATCAGCGAACTTAGTTTTTTTGTATATTTTATTTTTTTATGAGATTAAATATTATAAATGATGTAGCAAATGCAGACTCAGTGGCTAGAGTTAATGAAATGAAATGAAAGAGGCTATGAAAGTTAAGTATATAGAGAAAGAACCTTTGATTTTGATAAAGAATTTAATAAACTTGCGATAAAAACAATACAAAGAACGTACAGCGGCTGTCTGTGTATTGCGAAAGATTTAGTAATGAAATAATTTCAGAATATTGAAAAGGAATTATAAAAATAAACAAAGCAATTACAATTACTTTTAAAATTACAATTTAATTTGTTGCGAATGTTTTCTCACCATTAAATGTCAAGTGAAAACTCGATAATTCTCGATAACCATCTTTTAAGATTTACATTACCGTTCCTCAAAACGAGATTCGTGCTGCTAATTTTCGCGACGATATGATTACGATACGAAAGTTGTTTACAATTATTCTTGCTAACAATTGCTTACTTTTACGCACGGTAGGAGCGCTTTTCAATTCCTATACAAATTGTACGCGATAACGATACGAATAGGCAAGTATTTCGTGCTCGCCCTACAGTTCATTAAATATAATAAATATTTGAAAAATATAAACACAACCGAATTCGCCGAATGTAAAATTAATAAGCTGCAATGTATATGGTGAAATGTTGTACAGTAATTTAAAATATACTTTGACAAGGTGAAGTTTTATTTAAACTGCGAAAAAAGAGTAAAACAAATGGCAAACAATTAAGAAATATTTAATGTAATATTACAGGACAAAGAAAATAAATATTTATAGAATATTATGATAAATTATAGATTTTTCAGATATATTTCACTTATACTATGATCCATTGTATAGTGGTTAGAAGACATATACAGATGCTATATCATCATAATCATATGTTCTCTTTAAAAATAAATCCACTAATGAAACACCTGTTATATTATGCAAGCCAGAATTAATAGGCACAGCAGTCAAATTTACATAAGTTGAATTGCCAGGTTCTAAAGGTCCTAGTTTCCTATTTGAAACACCACACCATAGCAGATTTGAATCTTGAAGTGATCTAAGTTTTAGAATTAAATCCAGTGTCCTATCACTTGCATTGATTATTTTGCATTTAAAGGTGAATGGTTCATCTACTGGAATTTTACTAGGTAAATTTTCATATGTAACTCTTATATCTCCATAATCAGGAGTCATTCTCTGCAACTGACTGGTTTGTAGTCTACCCTTTTCACCTAGATTAGACCTCCAAACAATATCTAATTTACCTATATTTTTTGCAGCAGCAATTAATTTAATATCTTTTGAAATATTTTCTTTTGGTGTAAGGCAATATAAATATTGGCAACTCTCTTGTGGTTGTAATAATGTCACATCCCCGAATACTGATATTCCACTGCTATCTTCATTGAGAGATTTTACTGTAAACTGATGAGAACTTTCTAACGAAACTTGTTCAAGTATCATTGGGCCTGATGTAATATTTTGCACTTGTGCTTCAACAAACACATCATCAGATTCAGCATTATAAAATTTAGTTTTTACATCAAGAGGCTTCAAAACTTCAAACTTAAAAAATTTTCTAAAGGAAGCCAGTGTATTGTAATTTGACATATAAGTGACTTCACAAACCAATATATGTGTACCTAAATCTTTTATTTCGTGATGTATTACATCACTCAGTGTTTCATCAATATCTAACATGATAGGTGATTGATTTTGCTGGGTAGGTAATGGGATTCTTTGAGAACTTGTTTGTAAATCAGCCTTAATAGAAACACTTTGAACGGGTTGATTTGTCTCATTGTGAACACAAATATAGCAAGAAAATGTTTCTCCTAGGTAAATATTACCAAAACTTTGAGGCAACAAAAGAAACTGTCCTGCAGCTAATGTTTCCATCTGCACAACAGACGTAGCATCGTCTTTTAAAAAATTATTTAATATATTTCCAGGCAAATCTTTAAAATCACAAGTAACTATTTTTGGGCTTATCAATGCTGGTTTCGTCAACCTCATGACTTTTAAAGCAACCAAATGATCTACAATTTCTTTATTATCCATGATTAGTTTTTTACTATACGATTAATTGTTACTTTAACAAGAAGTAAAGAAATAAACCATCGTCAATTAATGAGCAAAGTTGTAAATTCAATTCCAAACGTACTTATTTACTTTTTTAGGTTTTTATTTTGCAAAATCACAAAAAAATTTTTTATTTAACATCAATATTCTTCGTTTCCCAAGTCAACTTGTACCTACCACAGGTTAAAAATGAAATTTGTACCGAGTACAGAAGATTATTATAATGTAGATTACACAAGGGAGCAGTATTTTCGTTGCATGAAATACTATGATCAATATTATGTATACTTTCCTTCTCGGGGTGCTGATTTCCGATATTGTTTATACCATTAGGAAAACATACATAAAATTCTTTTATAAGACTTTCTTGTTTGACTTGGTTCATGAGGCCTTTTTTTAATGCTCCAACAATAGTCTATAATAATGTGAACATAATTAACAAAAACATTTTAATACAATGTAACAGAGTTTTTTGTGTACAGTATATATATTTATTTTAGCCGGTTCAATAAAATGAAAAAAAAATGGACAAAATTGTATTTAATCTAAGTTTTGTGGTTCTTATCTGTGGTTTGGTATTCGCTTTGCTCATTGTAGCCCTCTGTTAGAAATTGACAATTTTGCATTTTAATTTTTATGCGTTTTGTAATTTATAGATTTCACAAAACAGAATAATCATATTGTTTATTTTAACTAAAAATGCAATTATTACTGAATCATAATTTAAACATTATCGTGTAGTGACACATATATTATAATACTCTTGATCAAAGTATGCTTACTTACAACTGATAATAGTCTTTCGTATGAAAATATTTCTGATGTGGCCCAATCATGTTCACTTAAATAAAACCTTGGTTATTCGTCTATACAATTGACTATTAAAAATTAATGTAATCGCTGTGAACTTCGAAGAATATAAATAAATATGGCATATCAAACTCTTCTTCAGGAATATATGCTTGTTCCACCGGTAACAAGAGTCTATACAACAGCTTGTGTGATAACAACTTTGGCTGTTGTAAGTAATGCAATGCAAAATCATTTAACATAAATATATATTAAGTTATATTATGCTTATAATATTATATTTTATATTTCAGCAATTAGATCTAGTGTCACCATTTCAACTATATTTCAATCCTATAGTTATTTTAAGGAAGTATCAATTATGGAGACTAATAACAACATTCCTTTTCTTTGGGAATCTAGGATTTAATTTTTTCTTTAATATGATCTTTACATATAGATATTGTAGAATGTTGGAGGAGGGATCATTTAGAGGAAGGACAGCTGATTTTATTGTCATGTTTATATTTGGAGGAGTGCTGATGATTGTATCCTTTAAAAATATCCTAATATTGTATATAAAAGTGTTTCAGTTCATTTATTTATTTACATTTTATTTTCTCTTTTTTTTATACATATTTTTCCCTCAACTAAATTTTCAGATATGTGCTTTTTTCGTAAATTTACTATTTTTAGGACAAGCTTTCACTATAATGATAGTATATGTGTGGTCCAGGCGTAATATATATGTAAGAATGAATTTCTTTGGATTAATGAACTTTCAGGTAAAACAATAACAATATTGAATGTATTAAGTTAAAATTACTTTTAGTAGATATTTATATTAAATTTGAGACAGTAAAGGCAGAAATGACAAAATTTGAGCCAACCTAAAATTGAAAAATATAGTGTAAGGTCCTAATATTAGAAACTAATTAAGCCAGCTCGCTAGGCTTCTTTTTTATTAAAGGTTTTTCTTTATTGAACTTATTTAGTATTTCTAATGATATGTCCTTTCTACTGATTTTATATTGCATATTTTGTAGTATGTAAAACATACAAGAACCATCTATGTCAAGTAATGTAGATTAAGGTATTTAATAAAAATCATAAATATACATACTTATATTATGACTTGTTATATTAGCATATATAACAAGTCGTGTTTCAAGTTTAAGTATGATATATAGTTCAAGTAATTGAACATTGTTAAGATAAAAAATATATATTTTAATACATTACATATATATTTTTTTCAGGCACCATATTTGCCTTGGGTATTGCTAGGCTTTTCTGTATTACTCGGAAATGCAATATCAGTGGATTTGGTGGGAATGGCTATCGGTCATATTTATTTCTTTATAGAAGATGTGCTCCCACGACGCAGAGGTGGACAAAAGTTATTGAAGACACCAATGTTTTTGTAGGCATTTTTTTTGTTTGTTTAAAATATTTTAGTACATTGGTGTATTAGTTAAATATTTTTATCATGTTATATCTCAGTTTTTCAAAATGTGGACAAGAAATATTTATATGAAGTTTTTTACAGGAGGATACAATAAGGACAGTTCTTTATACAATAACTTTTATATTTACAGAAAAAAATTATTTGATCCACCAGCAGAACACCAAGACTATGAGCCATTACCTGAATTAGCCCAAAGGCCCAGAGGCTTTAATTGGCGAAATGCTAATGTTCCAAATGAAGAGGATAATGAAGTCTACAGATAAAATATTTTACTTAGAAGATTTAAGCATAATGCCAAAATATTTTTGTTTAACAAAATTTTTGATTTCACTATACATATAAAATGTAAATAGAACACATTGAAATATTAAAATCAAATAAGTATACATTTTTTTTGTTATTTGTGTAGCACATAAAAGGGAATAATAACTGTAAAAGTAATAGTTTTATGCCATGTTTGTTATGTAATTTAAGGTGTATATTAATGTATGTACATTATGGTTTATGTATATGTGATCACATTACACATTAATAGTAGTATGTAGTGTTTATTTCATTTGTTTAGTACCACACTAATAAACTATACTGACATGAATTTAACAGCTATCCAAATATATCAAATCATTTATTGAGTAGACATGCGCAAAACAGTGCGTCATGATGTTATGTGATATGTCATTGCGTTACATTTATGCGTAATATTACATCTTACCATCTCTTCAAACAAAACGCGTAATGCCTTTACATTACTGTGATGTTCGATTATGAGCTTATTAACATTGTAACATGGCTTAATTTTTACTGATTTTTACTGTGCGTCGACAGATTTCCGAAGGTTCGAGTCTTTAATTTTTTTCCTAAAATATGGCAACACCTTTGTTTTTAATTGCGCCATGTCATCAAAATTTGGGGATTCCCTTTCTAACTAAAAATCAACGCAAATTTAATACAATTTTATTTTTACTTTGTTTTGTTTATTTTAGAGTTCAGTTTTATTACGTAGTGTGTTGTGCGTTTTTAAAAAGAGAATAATAAATTTACATATATAAAGTTTTACGTCGTGTTTTTGGTTACAAAAAAGATAAATATTTCAGTAATTTATTTATTGGCAGAGTTATATTGTTTTTTACATAAATTTGTAATTTTTTTTACCCAAATATGAGGGAAAAGGGCGCTGCTGGTAGAATTGCCAAAAATACTAAAACAACTATCAGCTTGGAGACAAAATATATTATTAAAGATATTCTGCGACGATTTGATAAGGGAGAAAAGGCTGTGGAGATAGCAAAGGCTGTTAGTTTGGCTGTAACAACTGTCAGAACTATTAGAGATCGAGATAGGGATAAAATAAGAGGCTGCAAAATTGCAACATCACTAGATGCTAAAATGATGACGCGTACAAGGAGAGCTTTGATGATCAAAATGGAGTCCTTGCTTTCTATTTGAATTAAAAATTAAGTTGCGCAAAGAATACTATTAACTAAAATGGTAATTCAGAAGAAAGCAAAAAGCTTATTTGTTGACATAAAAAGTAAAGTAGTATCCGACGATAATGCCAATGGTAGTGAGAATGAAACTTTTGAAGCTAGTCAGGGCTGGTTTGAGAGATTTAAGGTTCGAGCAAATCTGCACAGCATTGCTCTTCAAGGTGAAGCAGCTAACGCTGATATAACTGCTGCAGAACGCTATCCGACGGATTTAAAAACATTAATTCATGTGGGGGGTTATGATTCGAAACAAGTCTTAAAGACTTGTTGACGAGACTGGGTTATTTTGGAAACGTCTACCTGACAGAACGTTCATATCTAAAACAGAAAAATCTGCGCCAGGATTTAAAGCTAGCAAGGATAGACTGACTCTTCTTCTTGGTGGTAATGCAAATGGTGATTTCAAATTTTAACCATTTCTCATTTATAAATCAGAAAAGCTATGAAAGGTTGTTTAAAGAATCTGCTTCCTGTCCACTGGCGAGCAAACAAAAAAGCATGGATGACAACATCATTATATTAAAACTGGGTTACAACTTGTGCTATTCCAGAAATTAAAGCTTATTGCATCAAGGAAAACTTAAATTTCAAGGCTTTGGTTCTAGTAGTCAATGCTCCTAGCCACCCAGTTTATGTTGATCAGTTGTCAGAAAACGTGAAATTTGTTTTTTTTCCACCTAATACGACACCAATTATTCAGGCGATGGATCAGGGAGTAATATCGACTTTCAAAAATTATTACCTTCGACGAACATTTAAACTTCTTTTAAGTGAGACTGATGGACAAGATAAGCCAAGCCTACCATGTTAGAGTTTTGGAAAAAGTTTAGCATTATGAAAGCCATAAAAATCATTTCTGATTCGTGGGAAATATAGCCTAAATGTGTTCACTGAAGCGCTGCGGAAGTTGATGGTACACTAGCTGTTCGTCATGAAATTTTCAATTTAGCTAGAGAGTCTAATTTTGAAGGTATGGAGGAGACCGACATAAATGAATTGCTAACCTCGCACAACCAAGAATTCTCTAATGAAGAACTATTGCAACTGGAATTACATTATGCTAATGAAGAAGATGACAGTGACCGTTTCATAGAAATATTCAAAGAAAAAAATTTTACCTCCAAACAAACTTCTAAAGCGATGTGTTTGATTGACGAAGCTATGGAGTTTTTTTTAAAAAACGGTCCTGACTGCGGAATGAGTTTAAAAGTGTCCCAGGCGGCCAGGCTACTAATATCAATTGCTACAAGGAAATTTATTTTACGTTGAAAAAAAAAGATGTTCAACAAACATTGGACCAATTTTTTGTAAAAGAAAGCCGACCTAGGATAACAGCCACTATAGACTCATCAGACAGTGATTAATTTTAATTAATCTTTCATAAATTAAATGAATATTTAGTTTATTTTGTTTAATTGAATACGTTTTTTGTATATTATTTTTGTTTAAAAATTTTCACTTTGTTCAATTTTATTTTTAAAAGGTAGTATTTTAGTAAGCCTGGTATCTATCTTCGATCATTAAATGGTTTGCTATTGTTTTTTTTGCAGCCCGTCGTAACACCAATCCGGAAAATCACCATTGTTCAGTGCTATGCCCTTACAAATGAGCCATCAGACGAAGACAAGGACGATTTCTATAGTGCAAAGTGCAACTTGACTTTAAAACACTAGCCAATAGGATATAGTAATAATCATTGGTGGTCTGAACGCCAAGGTTGGCACAAATAACAATGAATATGAAATTCGCATAGACTCAGGAGCCGGGTTCTGACATGATAACGATCTCACTTTCGGAGGACCTTATTTATTCACATTGACCACCATATATACACCCGGGACGCCCCCGGTGGAGCAACCAAGAACCAAATCGATTACCTTGCCATCAGCCCTAAATGGCGCTTGTAGCTGCTCGACGTCCGGAACCGATATCGATAGTGACCATCTCTAGTGGTTGCAAAATTCGGCTTAAAGTAGTCGCAACCCGACCTACCGGCACGTTTGATAAAATGGGCAAGCAATTTGGTATCACTAATTTAAAGAACCCCAAACCAGTCGACTCTTGTAGAATAGAGCTGCAATACCGTTTTTTAACTATAAGGACCCACAGAATTCAATCGACACGGAATGGAATCACATTAAAACGGCCTACATAGAAACCGACTCCCTTGTTCTTGGATTTCAAACACGTGCAAGTGAAGACTCGATATCACAGAAAACCTAGGACCTCATTAAAAAAGAAGAGAACTTCACCTTAATTCTCTGGCGACCAACGACAAGGCAACGCTGGAAGACCTCAAACGAGACCGACAACGCCTATCGCGCTACCGGCTCCGGTAATCTACGGGAGATATACAAAGCGACAAAGGCTTTGACAAGGAAGCGAAACTCAAGGAAGAAGCTCCTGTAAGATAAAAGGCCAATTAAAAGTGTATAATAACATTGATGTGTCTCCACCTACAGAAGAATTTATATGTTTCGAATATAGTTTAAAAATACAAAGGAACTTTGTTAGTTTAAGGAATAGGAATAAGGAATATATAATAATAAATAAATAACAATAAACTTGACTTTGTCTTAATTAATTTTATTTATAATTTTCTACATTTGTAATTTACATATAACGCGACTTAATGAATTGAACATGTAGTTGAACATTTTATTTGGAGCCTAACCTCATATAGTAAAAGCAACCAAAATAACACACCACTAAATTACTAAACATAGCAAATGCACCAATTTACGTTAACTCTTTATTATTTAAAAAAACATTAATTAAGTATTACAGTATTTTTTCGTAATAGGAAATCTTCGTGCAATTAACAAAATCATGCAACGGTTTTCTCGATACTTTTATTAATTGGCAACGTCAAACCAGGATCTATTAAAAGTGGCCTAATAAAAACTAATACATACTTGATTGAATTCCATACTTAGCTTATAATGAGTCTGATCATTTTGGCATTGCACCATCATACTCAAAGAGTCAATAACTATAAACATTCATAATTGTAATTATTACATGTAATTTGTGTTGTAAAGTGGTTTGCAACGTTATAAATATGTAATTAAGAATTTATATGAGACCGTAAAAAAATCTATTTATGTCCATTAGTCGCAACAATGTATAAATTAAGAAATCAAATAAAAGACAGTTAAGTAAACATTACAAATAAACTATGAAATAAATCACATTATATTCGTTGATAAATTAAAATCATCAACAAAAGGTTGCAGCCGCAACCTCAAACAGCCACTACCGCAAATGACCAACACAATTTAATTATCATTTAATAAAAAAAATATGAATATAAAATGTAAACTAATGTACACCTGAGACGCTCAAACTCGATTTACAAAAACAAATAAAAAATTACAAAATCGTTACTCGATTTTAATTACGACTCAACGGTTACATTTTCCATATACAACAAATTACAACAAATAGCTAAATTAGTATCAGTCTTCATTCAAACAACAAACATTCAATGAGTCAATGTGCAGATAGACTATAAAACGATATTTCAGTTACTTTATAATATTAATTTGTCATCTATACCTTCACCTTGAGTATGGCTGCCTCTAGATGTATAAAATTATACAACATTGACTAGAGGAGGTAAGAATCAACAAACATTTTAAGTCTTGAATTCAACTAATTATTGTTATATTCCATATATTTTTTGGATGAAACTGTTAAATGACCATTGTTCATCTTTTGCAGGATGATGATACAGAACAACAAATCTTTATATTATTGTTTATTAATATAAGTATATATTATTTACAAATGTTGCCGTTCATATAATCTTCAGGTTAATAATGACTACTACTGGTACGGACACATACTAAAATCAATGAAGATTTTTAATAACAGACAGAAGATTTGAAGCGAACAGTGAAACACGCCATATTAGAAAACATATCACTCTGTGACTAGAGTAGCCCCGTTGAAAATAAAATTGGCATCAGATCTTACTAAAATTACTAGTACTTTTTATAATTTTGTAATTTAATGAAGTAATAAAAATAATTAGTAACTAAAAAGACCGATATTGTCATTTTTGGTGTCGTTGTTTTTATACTAAGGTAAGGTTGCGAAAGGTTTTGGACAAAACCTGTACCTAAATAATCTAAAAAATCACAAGGAGACATTTTCATAGTGCTACGATCGCAAGAAGCACCGTTATGTCATCGGGTTTGCCGCCTGCAAAGAAAATATTCATTTAGGTAAATTAATATATAAAATGTATACAATTATACAAGCGTTAATTCAGCCATCATAAATATGAAATACTTTTGGTTTTCAGCATTAGCTCAATACAGTCAACAAAACTATTACATCTTTACAAGAGACACTGTTAAATTTAAGATATTATCGACGAATTGTACCGTTGACTGACTTGACTGTATACACTCAAGTTTTACTAATTTTCTTTGAATAATGATGAAATGACTACCATAAGAGCCTTCAATTGGCTCTCCTGTGAAGTTGTGTTTTTGCCTTTCTACCAGTCACATAGGATACGTTGTTATGTTTTGTTTTCTCATTAACATATTCTTAAAATGATAAAAATACACTTACCAATAGCATCAATGCCGTTCTGGCGTGCACTCTTCGCAAATGGCGACATGTAACACCCGTCGAAAGAGAGATTGCGGGCCATCCACGCTATAGAGTTGGCGACCGCCTGGAGCCGCTGAGCGTCGCCGGCCGACGCTTGCGCGCGCCGCATCTCCGCCAGCAACACCGTCTCCGGCACGTTGTCGAACACGCCGTCCGTGGCGACGAGGATCACGTCGCCGCATTCCACTTTAAACTCCGCCGTATCCGCAGAATCTGGTCTGGAATCATTTTTAATGGTCCGCTAAACTTTTATAACGACTCATCATTAATTATCCATTAATAAAATGGAACACACCAATTAGTAGCATGATGTATAATAGAGGGAAAATAGATATGAAACGCCAAGTGCAGCCATGGTGAAGGTGAATAATTCAGCACACATGCATGGAGACAACTGTTTATAAAATAAAATTGGTGAAACTTAATATAAAAAAGACTAATAGTTGTTTATGTAATTTTTGCCCTTTTTACAGTTAATGGATGGATTTCTAACCACCTCAATGTTAGGTAGTAAGTAAAAATAATTATAAAACTAATATTAAAAATCCGATAACATTATGATCAGATTTTTTGCATTATATTGTTGCCAGACACATTGCTGAGAAATATCTATGTAAAAATTATTCAACCACAAGGTTATTTTTATATGTTTTATATGATGCAAGTAAATACGAATTGGCTTGTTTTTAGACTATAAGCGTAAATAAACATATTTACATTTTACAAATTAAACGATGCACGTGACCGCTTAAGAACTGGCAAATATCCAGCAACCTAAAAATTCTAATATTAGTTCAAGTAGAAATACAACAACGCCGCACGTGAAATGAGAGCACATGACCACCGCAGGGAATTCTAAGCACTACGCGTAGAGCGAAGTCTCATGGCAAGAACATTTTTTTTAATTTTAACGCATCTCCTGAACTTAACGAAGCCAGACCCACGCTTTATCACACAATACGATAAGTCTAAATAAAACATAATAATTTAAAAAGAAACATTACCCCATGTGGGAATTGAATTCACAACCTTTGCTTGTACAATCAGATACTTATAATATTTAATTTCCAGTAAAAGGAATGTTACTACAGAATAAAATAGAATTACTATGATGTACATAATATGTCGAGGTCATATCGTAGTAGTGGTCCTCAATTATCGAATGGCCAGATAATATTAAAAAAGATACTTTAAAATGCTAAAGTATTAGTTAAATATAAAAAATGTAACCTAACCTATTCTGACCGTTAAAATTAATTTATACGGAACAAATCAAAATGACGTATAAGATTTTTTTTTAAGTAAGAAATTACTTAAATTTTTTTTTTTTGTAGTTTTTGAAAGCGTTTTAAGCTAGAAATACGCATAAGTCATCATTATATGTAATAACTGCGTACACATACGCTGCGTCACATATATTCTGAATTTATATTAAATATATAAAAGGTAACCTTATTTTACGATATGACTAAACGTTGAAAAATAAAAGTCGCAAAACGTCGCCGATTCAACTATATGGTTTAGTTGGTAATTTCATGAATCGATCATGAAATGACTAATTCGTCGATGATTTTATGAAATCGTCAATTCTACGATATCACCACGACAAAGAGAAAATAATGTTTAATGTCGACGATTCAGCGATATGGTTGGTAATTTCATGAACTACGATTATTTTATGAAATCGTCAATTCTACGATATGACCACGGCACATACATACCATGTAATACTATGTGTAAATCGCAATGAAATATCATTGAAATATATTTGTAAAAAATATTAATGTATGTTTTCCACATTTAAATCTCTCTACAATTCCTCTTAATAGAAGACTTTATTTATGCAACACCCAAAACTTTTTATCTAGTTAGTCATGTCATGAAATGTGCATATATATATCGTTAAAGGCATTAAATTTGTCATTCAATATTATTATACTCTTAAAAGCAATATTTCAAATTGTGCCGAAATGTCACAAAGTAATTAACATTCCTTGTAATCTATACATATAATAAAAAATTTACTGATCGCTGTCTGTACACATGGAAAAAAAATTAAAATAATGTTGTAACAATAAAATGTAGTGGAAACATGAGTTTATCAGGAAGATCTCCGAAGTAGTTACATTTAAATTATTAAATGTAACAGAAAATTATTTATGAAAAAAATCTGCTTATCGATGTTTCGTGTTTATTCTACATAGGTATATGTAAAATATCTATACACATAATAAAAACGTAAATGATCGCTGTCTGTACATGGAAGATAAATAAAAAATATATATTATTGGGTGCAATTATTAATATAATAGAACCAAAAGAATGATTTTAAATTTTCTTTTCTGTTTGTTTGTGCACGCTAACCTCAGAAACGGCTTACCCGATTTAAATTCTATTTTGAATTTGGTAAACTTCCCTTTGCATTAAATGTTTATTTTATTTCAATCGGTTCATAAATAAAAAAGTAATAACAATTTAAATTATTAATTTAAGCAAAGTTAATGATTTAAATGAGAACGCGGACGAGCGAGAAAACGAAATAGTTTAGTAGTCGAAGTCGTGACCGGGTCGCTAGTATTTAATTAAAACTTTCAATGTGTATTAAAAATATCTAGTTGATAAGTATTTAATTCAGAAATGTTATTCTGTTTAATAATAAAGTAATTAAGTTTATTTATTTTGTAATTGGGCTGTCTTCACCTTGTCCGGGCAACTGATGAGAGAGCTATCATTGCGTGAAATGTTTCTTTTTTACGGCTGGCAATACCTTTTCTTCAACAAGATAAAAGGCAACAAGATATTTGCTAGATGCAAGATATTTGCACAGCTAATTAGAAAGAAAACTATGTTTTCTTCTGAATTCCAATCAAAGAAGCTTGTCGCTCAACCGCAACCGACCGCAGGGTAGTAATACAGCTTCTTCAAAGTTTCAAGATGTTTTATTTCGAGGGAAACGAGGTTCAGAATCTAAAGGTAAATCTGCATCCAATCGACGTTATCGCGATTTGAAATCTATAAATATGCCTGCAGCAATAACAAAAATGATATCTAATTTCCGTATACCTATTATAAAGAACCCTTTTGATTATGCCACGTCTAACTTGTTGTCAAACACCGGATATTCCGCAAATTAGAAATACAACAAATGTTTTAAATTACAGGTTCTCAAAGTTCCAGAAATAAGTCTAAGTTTTATTTCTCCAATGTTTCAAATACCAAAACAAGATCAATCTTAACGTCCAATTTTAAATCTAAAATATTTAAACGAATATATTTATCGCCGTGCCTTAGGCATATTTTCACGTGTACGTAGTAGCGCCGATACATCGTCGATTCATACGATTGGAGTTCAAGCAGGATTTGTATCAGATAACGTGCATTTATGACACGTGCACCTTTCAGAATAGCGTGTGTTTCGCAATGATTACAAATTTCTTAGCCCAAACTCTTCGAGAGACAGGTTCTTAATTGCCAATAAAAACAGAAGCTTGCTTCACCAGCGTACTTCAATGACGATTCCATTTTTACAAGAGTTGGGTTGGATTTTTAATTTCGGAAATCTGTATTCAGCCCTAGACAAAATATCGATTTCTGGGTATACAATGGGATACGGACAAGAATAGGGAGTATCTTCCTTAGCAGAAATTTTTCAAACTGTGCAATGAGCTTCAGCGGCTTCTGTGCAAGACAAAATGTTCTCTAAAACAAGCATAGCTCAACAATAATAGGCTCGATTAAATTGCAAACTATTTATTCCACTTCTTTTCATACCTCTAGGGCGATTACGTTGCAGAAACTTTAAACGACACATATGTTATCTACGTCATGCCCATCCCAGGCGGAAATACAACTTGCCAGAGATAGTAATAGCAGATCTACGTTGGTGGGAACGTTCGGTAAGCAAATATTCAATATTACACTTTCCAGAAATTACTCATCACCTCGTGACTGATGAGTCCGACCTAGGATGGACCCAGTCATGCCCATGGGAAAGGAGTCAACAATGTTGGCACAGCAATATCAAGGAACTGGTTGCTATACAGAAAGCAATACAGGCTCAGCGAGAGGAACTGAGAGATGAGTCTCTTGATTCAGCAGGGCAATTTGACTGTATTACCTTATCTAAAAAACGATGACGGAGCGAAATCTGCTCACTTAATGATGAAAACTCACGAGATATATCATCTATTTCAAAGTTTACAAATATCTGTGACATTTAAACATCTTCCGAGTCGTTTAATGGCATTGCAGATTATTTATCTCCGAGGCAAATCCATTTTTTATTATATATAATAGAATTACCAATTGACTTGGGTTCCCCCCATGCTGTCACTTACACTATGGGTGCTAATTCATCTGAACAATTGCACAGGTCAGTATAAAGTAATTGCGCTCTAATCGAACAAGTCGTTTTGGAGGCCAGACCTGCAGAACTGAGCTCTCAGCGAGCCTGGAAAACTACAGAACCTAGATGAAATGGAATAGAGGAGTGGATGTAACGAAAGGACGTACTTACCCAGGGTAAACGTAAACTGAATTGGACTTCAGATGAGAAGAAGATACTGATAAATGGATGGTTTAAGTCTAGTAAAGTTACTATGATACAAATCACCCTAAAATCGCTGGATTCATTGGTATATGAGTAATCAAATATCTACAACTAGGCCACAATTTAGCTAGGTTTCTTGCATATTTGCACAATAAAGAAAAATTTAAGTATTCAATTATACATCTTTATCGATCAGTACTATCTACTATTTATGAACCTTACTTAGGTAAAAAATGATGATGGTGATGACATTTTTGTAAGGCATGTGCTTTCACAAATAGATCCTAAAACATCAAAAGTTCCTATTTGGGATACTTAGGAGGTAATATTTTAGTTAAAAAAAAATGTTCCTAAAGATATAATTTCTTTTGAAGCTATTAGACGATGTGCAGTAATTTTACTGCGTCAGGTAGACGCATACATGATGTAACCTTGCTGCATAAATCATCTGATCGCTTGGAGTATGACGGTACGGATATAATATTACGGCCTATATTTGGCTCAAAAACGGACACTGCTAATTGTCGACAATTAGGTTGGAAACTGAGTCCTCATGAGAATCAAATACTTTGTCCAGTATTTTGGATCCTTAAAGTCATAGATTTGTCAATGACTAGAACGCACTTATTTCAACAACTGTTTATTACTATTTCTAATCGTAGTAATAATAATCTAAATTGTTTCAATTTAATAAATTACAATATTTTATTTTTGTTAATATTTAATAAATATTTTGTATTGTTATCAAATCTTTTCATTTAGTCCTTCCTTTCTAGATTATATTTTACAATGATTACAGGTCATTTCAAACACCTCACCAGAAAATAACACACTTTTCACCAGTTGCCCGGACAAGGCGAAGCCAGGACAATGAATAGGTTTTACCTTACCAATAAAACCTGCATTGTGCACTGAGCCTTTCCAGGCACTTTTAAGGTACCTGGCGAGAATCAATAATGAAATAGAATCGCGAGGCAAGCGAGCCCCTATCTGGTGGTGGGGAACAATGGAGTGGGACACAGGAAGGTGTCAAGCTATAACTAGATTCATAATTCAGATGCTTAAAATGGAGAGAAAGTATTGCCAGCTGTGAAAAAGAAACATTTCATGAAATATCATTGATAGCCCTCACCAGTTACCCAGACAAGGTGATGACAGCACAATGCAGGTTTTATTAGTAAGGTAAAATCTAAAGTGCCAGTTGATCTATTGAAATTTTATCTCAATGATATGCATTGTAATTTGTACATAAATAATATTCACCAATATTTTAAATATTATTGTGTCACAACCAAGCTTGTTATGATGTATAGATTATGAAATATTTATATAAATAATTTATAATTTAACCAATTCATGGATTTCAAAAAGTATTTATTGGAATTATTTTAATATGCAAACCAAATACACACCAATAAATTAATATAGTAAAAAGTTATTATTTACATCACTATCCTTATTTAAATAACCTTTCAGTTTATATATAATCTTACTGATAAAATAACTTCAAACAACAAATAGTAATAAATGCACTTGAAAATAGAAATTCCACTTCTATGCAATTGAAAATAAAAATCAACTTAAATTTATACATATACTTTATATATAGTTATTTACTTATGTAACATTGCTAAATTGACTAAATGGTTAATTTGGATATTAAATCCTAACAGACATTATGAGAACTAATGAAAAAGAAAAAGAAGTGGTTATATCTCTAAGATCAGTAAAAAGAAATTACATCAATCTACAAGCATCAAAACATACCTATCACTGAGAACATTTCTATCATGTCCAGGTGGTGGCAGGCTTAGCTGATAAGGTGTATTGAAGTAATGTTGCTGCTCATGAGAGCGGTGTACTACACGGCCACCACGCACAACCATAAAACCACTGTCACCTATGTTTGCAGCCCGCATTATACTCTCACTTCGATCTAAGATCATCACACATGCTGTACTGCTACCTGTCAAAACAAAAGACCTATTTAAAAAAATATTGCAGTACAAGAAAATTGAATATTTATTTAATCGTGGCAAGCATAAGCGTTGGAAGTTTAACAAATGATAATTTCTTTTAAATATGCATTTCATATGTAGGGATTGAATGTGTATATTCCAACACAATAAGAAACCATAAAAATAATAAAGTAATGGAATAAATATATAGAAATATTAAGCTTAAATAAATATTAGTATACATGCATATTAAATTAAATAATAAAAATATATGTTCTTTTACCTAATATAGGTTTTTTATGTTCCAAAAGCTCATAATAGGACTTGGCTAACAGGTCTCCTGGTTCAGACATCTTGAAATGGCCCATTTGAACCAACCTTTCACAAGTTCTCATAAGATATGACGAGAACTCCCCAGGATCAATTCCATATGCACGCCAGCCTCCCACACCATCAGCAACACCTGATACATAATTATTGTGTTTTTACAAATAAATGCTAAAAAGAAGTTGGATGATAATAGTACAGTTCACTTTAATGTACTCTGATAATAAATGTAGAAAAAACAATAAAAAACTCATAATTAGTTAAAATATAAATGATTATTAAAGAAATTCTTAATTCTCTTACACTCAAAATATAAACACTTAAAATTAGTATGAACTTATATGTAAATTCGTACAATGGATAATTTATACTTCAATAATTAAATAAAAATCTCTTACAAATTTTTGACGACACTTTATTGTTATCATGGCCAGTAAATCTTGCGATATTTTTATTTACTTACCAATAACATCTGCATTGTTAAAATTTGTCGAAAACCATGCGTCGTCTCCAAATTGACCCTTATGAGATCTTCCATTAGCAATGTCTTTGGGAAATCCGCAAACTACTGATACTAAATAAGGATATTTCTTATTGCAAACGTTTAATTCGGTAGCACTGGAAAAACTTGAAAGTCCATTTCTTAAAGCACGTGATAGTACTCTGCCTGTCCAATATATTGACTGCATCATTCACAAATTCTTTCAACCTTTCATAACATGCCCCATTCACAAACATAAAACTAGCTGCAATGGTCGCATTTTAAAAATCACACAATTACTGAACATATATTATGTGATTACACCATAATCTATCTACGATCTTTGATCGCAGAATAGATATATTAAGAAACTACCTAGTACCTATATGTATTTTGATTAATCTTGTGACTTCTAAACTGAACGAAACATATTTTGACCATAAACAATAATTGTGATATTTTCATATAGTCTGAATTTATCACACTATATAGAAATATTTTTATTAATATTTTATATTTCAGTTTAATTAATGTGGAAGACTTTTCCTCATATTCTTATTATTATCCTTTATTATTTGCCTTTCAGATACAATTCCAAGTTAAAGGAACTGAGATGTTAGATATATTATCATATATGTTATGTTTCAGAATGTCAAATAATAATTAATTTGAAAATATATTGAGTAGTTGTGTTGAGTATTGTTATTAACACAAAAATAAATAGTAGTTTTTTTTTTATTTGACTAGTAACCTATTTATTTCGATATTGATTCATAAACAACTAATTTAGACTTTCTGACGTTTTCATTTCATAGATAATATCGGAATTAGGAAGGCGTTGTAGAAGAAAGATCAGTAGCCGAATCGGAAATAGTTTTTATTGACGGCTGAGAAGATATTAAGCTAAAATTAAAGCCGATTTTTACGTTATTTTCCTTTTTACAATATCTTCTCAATTTTTTACACTGTATTAATTGTGCAAGTTAAAGAAAAGGCATAAAGCTGGTGTTCGATAAGTCTCTTGGCAATATGCCTGCCGTCAGGGGAGATGGTATGCGAGGACTTGCAGTTTTCATATCTGATATACGAAACTGTAAAAGTAAAGAAGCAGAAATCAAAAGAATCAATAAAGAGTTGGCTAATATAAGAAGCAAGTTTAAAGGTGATAAAACTCTGGATGGATATCAAAAAAAGAAGTATGTCTGTAAGCTCTTGTTTATTTTCTTGTTGGGTCACGATATTGATTTCGGTCACATGGAAGCTGTAAATTTGCTCTCATCGAATAAATACTCTGAGAAACAAATAGGCTATCTGTTCATATCAGTTCTAGTGAATACCAACAGTGATCTCATAAAACTTATTATTCAAAGTATTAAGAATGATTTACAATCCAGAAATCCAATTCATGTTAACTTAGCTCTACAATGTATTGCTAACATTGGCAGTAAGGATATGGCTGAGGCTTTTGGTACTGAAATACCTAAATTGCTTGTGTCTGGAGATACAATGGATGTAGTCAAACAATCAGCTGCACTTTGTTTATTAAGACTCTTTCGAAAATCTCCTGAAATTATTCCTGGAGGAGAGTGGACTTCAAGAATAATTCATTTACTAAATGATCCTCACATGGGTGTTGTAACAGCAGCAACATCTCTTATTGATGCTCTTGTCAAAAAAAATCCTGATGAATACAAGGGATGTGTTACTTTAGCAGTTGCTAGATTAAGCAGAATAGTAACAGCTAGTTATACTGATCTGCAAGATTATACTTATTACTTTGTGCCTGCACCTTGGTTATCTGTTAAACTATTGCGCTTACTTCAAAATTATACACCACCTTCTGAAGAGCCTGGTGTAAGGGGTCGCTTATCTGAATGCTTAGAAACTATTTTTAACAAAGCTCAAGAGCCACCAAAGTCTAAGAAAGTTCAACATTCTAATGCCAAAAATGCTGTTTTATTTGAAGCAATAAGTCTTATAATTCACAATGACAGTGAACCTAATTTGCTAGTTCGTGCATGTAACCAGTTAGGACAATTTTTAAGCAATCGTGAGACCAATTTGAGATATTTAGCTCTGGAATCTATGTGCCATCTTGCAACATCAGAATTTTCTCATGAAGCAGTGAAAAAGCACCAAGAGGTGGTTATTCTCTCTATGAAAATGGAGAAAGATGTGTCAGTACGACAGCAAGCTGTGGATTTACTTTATGCTATGTGTGACAAAACTAATGCTGAAGAAATTGTTCAAGAAATGTTGGCATACTTAGAAACAGCTGATTATTCCATCAGAGAAGAAATGGTTCTAAAAGTTGCTATATTAGCAGAAAAATATGCTACTGATTTTACTTGGTATGTAGATGTTATATTAAATCTCATAAGAATTGCAGGAGATTATGTTTCAGAAGAAGTTTGGTATAGAGTAATTCAAATTGTCATAAATAGAGAAGAAGTTCAAGGATATGCAGCTAAAACAGTTTTTGAAGCATTGCAAGCACCTACATGTCATGAAAATATGGTTAAAGTGGGAGGATATATTCTAGGTGAATTTGGAAATTTGATTGCAGGTGACACAAGATCTTCACCACAAGTTCAATTTGAACTTCTGCATTCCAAATATCATCTTTGTTCTGCTGCTACTAGAGCTCTTTTATTATCAACGTATATAAAACTTGTTAATTTATTTCCTGAGATTAAAAATAGGGTACAAGAAGTTTTCCGTGCAGACTCTAACCTCCGTTCAGCAGATGTAGAGTTGCAACAGAGAGCATCAGAATATTTGCAATTAAGCATTGTCGCCAGTTCAGATGTCTTAGCAACTGTGCTGGAAGAAATGCCTGCATTCCCAGAAAGAGAGTCTTCTATATTAGCAGTCTTAAAAAAGAAAAAGCCAGGTCGTATTCCTGATGAAGTAAGGGAATCAAAAAGCCCACAACCTAATATGACACCAGCACCCATTATAAAAAACACTGTTCATTCAAATAATTCCAGTGCTGATTTGTTGGGCTTGTCTACACCTCCTGGCACTAATAACACTGCTACTGGAAATGGCTTATTGGATGTCTTAGGTGACTTATATACAACTCCAAAAATAAGTCCAACAACTGTACAACAAAACAACATTAAAAAGTTTTTGTTCAAGAACAATGGAGTTCTTTTTGAAAATGATCTAATTCAAATAGGAGTCAAGAGTGAATTTAGACAAAATCTCGGCAGAATTGGCCTATTTTATGGTAATAAAACACAATCTGCTATACAAAATGTCCGTCCTGATTTACAGTGGACTGATTTGCATAAGCTTAATGTGCAAATGAAACCAATGGAACCTATATTAGAGGCAGGTGCTCAAATTCAACAAATGTTAACTGCAGAATGTATTGAAGATTTCATTGATGCTCCTAGTATGTCTGTTTCTTTCCTATACAATAATGTACCACAAAAAATATCAATGAAGCTGCCACTGACACTCAATAAATTCTTTGAACCAACTGAAATGAATGGAGAGTCTTTCTTTGCGAGGTGGAAAAATTTGGGAGGTGAACAACAACGTGCTCAAAAAATATTTAAAGCTCAAGGATCTATTGATATTACTGGAACTCGTACAAAACTTGCTGGGTTTGGAATGCAACTATTGGATGGTATTGATCCAAATCCTGATAACTTTGTTTGTGCTGGAATAGTTCACACTAGGATGCAGCAGGTAGGATGTCTTATGAGATTGGAGCCCAACAAACAAGCTCAAATGTTCAGACTTACTGTAAGATCAAGTAAAGAGTCAGTTTCACAAGAAATTTGCAATCTGCTTGCAGATCAATTTTAATTTTCAAATTCACTTTGTGAATGGGCTTAAGATTCATGAAAACATTTTATTATTAGAGTTGCTCTCAGTGTTTATAGTAAATTAGTATTTAATATATATAATCCAAGACACTCTTTGTTATTTCTTATGTGAATATCTGAACATAAACTTCTTAAAGAAATTATATACAAATGTTGATAACCAAGTAAAAGACAAGAATAATATATTTTGTTAGATTATTTCTATTATACTGTGACTTTTTCATAACCATTTTTTAATGTCATCTATTTTTAATCATATTTATACTACGTAATTCCATTAGAAATTCTTTCATTTTTACAAATAAGAAGCTATATGTATTTAATGTTTTTTATTACCAATTTTAGTTTCAAAAAGTGAAACACAGTGCAAATTATTTAGTTATATACATCAGGTATAAAATTGTACCAAAAAGATTTTATTTGTATATAAGTTTGGTATTGCGTTTTATTGTACAGTGTTTTATTGCTTTTGTGAAATGATACAACTCTAGCCTTGTAAACAGATTTCTTAGTTAAAAAAATCTGTATCTGTTTATATATATACATATACATATAAGGTGTGTCATAATTAGTATCACTACACACTGACTGTTTTTTTTATGAACACTAGTTTATCTTAATATAGAATTATAAGCTTTCTCATCTCAGAATTGTCAGTGTTTTGCTGTAGTAAGATCCTAATTAAACATTCTACTATAATAAAATAAGTTTAAGATACCTGTTGTAATTATACTCTGTAAAATGTTAAAGGTTTACTGTTGTTGATAAGGTGATTCTCTTTCATATCATGCATTAGCTTTTAATGCATTGAAAATTGGAGTAATCATAGTATCTTCCTTTATGATGTTTGCTGTTTTACCACAAGGTATGTTATAGAGCCAGTGAGCCTTAAATCGTTCATGTGCATTATTGGGAATATGAAATTATAGGATTTTACTGTGTAGAGTTAGTATAACATGCAGAATTAAGGTAGTACCATGTCCATCTTATATTAGTTGCCCAAAAACTAACCATATTTTTTTACCCATCATTGTTTCAAAAGTTTGATGTATGATGCTCAAAATCTTTGGGAGTATCATAATTTCTCTCATTATTTAAATAAACACGATATGGTAATATATACATGGATTTACAGATACTTGGATCTTTCTAGTTGATATGATTAGGTAATAAAAGTATAGTATTCGTTATGATGTTCTCATGAGTTTATTTATATAGGAATCTCAAAACATATATTTTTTTTTAATTTGGTACTATGGAATTGCTATTTAGCGATAGTTTAGGCAGTGTTGCATATTGATACTGAAAATATTAAATGTTATAACAATTGTATCAGTAGCTTGAAGAAGCTTTGTTTGCATGGTAGACATGTTTGAGGATTAGATGTAATAATATAAGTACCTATATTTAAACATTTATGTATTTACAAAAATTGGAAATAATTACATGTTATGAATATAAGATACGAGTATAAATGTTTATTGGGTATGCTAACATCATATAATGTATGGTTATCTATGTAAAATATAGCATGATAAATTCGAGTGATTCATTCACAATTATAAAACAATAATATTTGCAGTTGCGCTTTCAAATCATATTGTACCTTATTAATATTTGTCTAAGTAAATATTTAACCAGTACATATTTAACATTTTCTTTTATTTTTAAAGTATTATATCCTCGTAACGTAGCTACGTTTATACTTAACAAGAATTTAGTAATGTAGATACATGTTCAACTTTGTAATAGGATTATATTATTCTATTTGAGCAATATGTTTGCTGTAGGTATATTAGTTTTTATTTATTGAATGCTATAAATATCCTTTTAATAAATTTGTATCGGGAACATAATGACTACATATACAAGTATTAGCGACATATTTAAATATTTTTTTTAAAACATAGTTTCTACAATGACACTTAGAGTTAATTGAGTATCTACGAAAGATATTATCATTCTGAATACTCATCACCGAAGTGAATAATAGGTACTGTTAATCAAACCATTCTTCAACATTAGGTGAGTTCTCCAAAACATCATTAGATTCACTGGAATGAAAAAATATATATAATGACCACAGAGTTTTTTTACTATTTAGTTTTAATTTGTATTACTTATATATTACACCTATATTAGAAAGATGTGTACATGTTAAAGATCATGCAAAGTAGATGATACTACTTATATACATAATGAAAAAGCTAATAAGTTGAATACAGAGATATTCGACATATTTTGATTACTTATCGTATGAATACCGTTCTCTAAGATAAGTAGTATAATGTAAGCAGCATAAGATTTTGCCCTTAATGAAATGAGTAAGTCAAATAAAGTATTTAACTAAAAAACAATTGTTACAAAATAAAGATTGATTTCAGGTAAAGAGAACAATAAAAATGTTTCTCAGAATAAATAAATATTAACTTTAAAACTTATTTTTAAACTTTGTAATTTAATGTTGTAAGCTATAAATAATAGTCAAGAGTTTTTCTATATAAAGGTTGTTGTAAGCTATACATTGAATAACAAACCTATATGTTTAATAAACCCACATTCAATGTGGGAATGTATTCAACTTCATTGTGCAATTATTATTAAACCTATACCATGTCAACGGTCAGTATTCATACACAGGTACTTTAATTTATATGTCGGCGGCTGATCCTTAAGTTGGCATAATCACGCCTATGCATTTCATTAAACGACCTCACTTCATGATTTTCAAAATTCAATTTAAATCAATTCAAGAGTGTGACTTTGACGATTAATAATGTTACGAAATAACGTTACTATTGATATATCAATACCATATCCACGTTAAGGGTTGATCGATATGGCTGGTCTGTGCCGTCGTTTTATGTAATGCTTAGCCGCATTGAGATCTGGCTAACTTAACAATCGGCCGCCGATATATATCTAAGAAACAAATCTAATATATATTTTACTAATTAATCATATCAGAACTAAAATATTTATTATGACATAAGAACAATCACGACCGAGTAAAAGTTCAATTACTAGGAGCCTGCAAGATAGATGATTTTTTTAGAAATTTTAACTAACGTTAATTTAGTAGTCTATGCAAATTTTTTTCATAAATACAAAACAGTCAAAACAAGCTTATTCAGCTTATCACCGGGAAATGATTAATAGATTTCACACATGGCAATTATACTTAATTTTGTACTTTTTTGAAAACTTTTATATTTTAGACATTTAATAATGTAATGTAGGGATGCATACACATCTCAATGGTATCTAACCAGATATAAATACCGATAAGAGTTCAATCTGGTTTCTTTTATTTATACATTAAATGATTTTGAAACTGTCTTTCAGTCTTATTAGACTAATAATAATTTTCCCACTTGGAGATGCAATGTCGACAACACACTGCATCTACATCACCATGAGGAAGTCAAAGTTTGGTATATTTAATTTTAAATGTTCAATTATATATTTATGTATGTATTAAGTACATATATCAAATTAATAAAAATTAATAAACCTGTCTAATGAAGGGTCATTGCTAAACATCTCTGTAGGTACAGTAGGTGGAGCACGCTCAGGCAATAGTTCCAAATATGATTGTCTTGATTGCAAATGACGCTCCACTTCTTCTGGTGTCATGTGACCATCGCTGGCAGACAAACCAAATCCAAGTGCTGGCGATGATTTCGCCATCATGGCACCACTAGCTTGATGCTGCAAACGAAAACACTGTCATTAGTTCACTTTCTTAATTTCTTTATAAAATTTTTATAAGAGGATGAGTGTCCCCATTTGTGCTAATTTCTCAAAACATCATGATGACACATGATGTTTTGAGAAAATATGAAAAATTAATTCCTTTTTATTAATATAACTTGAAAATATCTTGATATCTTTATTTATGTGGAGATCATGTTTTGTCTTACAGGAATATTAGTATTTGGTGTTTTTTTAGGGACAACAGCTCTTTTCCTTTTCATAGTATTATTAAGACCTTTATTGATTGAAGATGGTGTAGATAAGGCTTGGGGTCCAGTACTGATGTCCACCTTTTTCCTGCAAATAAAAAATGTTTCTTTTAAATATTAGGTTTACATTTACATTAACATAAAATAGCTGAAAATCAAAAGAAGTCAGAAAATTTATAGAATATTTTTACTGAAATACAAGACTCAATAGACAACAGCATTGTGATTTTTTTACCTTTTCATAACTTCCACCTGATTATATGCAGCATCGTCAGAGGATTCTGTATCTTCACTGTCCGAAGTAGTGCTATCATGTTTCTCGTACTGCAGAAGCCTATCAAGCAAGAAACTGCGGTCTCTGGAAACCTTTAAGAGTCTTTTCTGACTGCATCTAAGAGCATCTTGAAAACATTCATTCTCCTTA
This sequence comes from Podotricha telesiphe, assembly GCA_038994665.1. NCBI lineage: Eukaryota > Metazoa > Arthropoda > Insecta > Lepidoptera > Nymphalidae > Podotricha > Podotricha telesiphe. The sequence goes on along the minus strand of JAOYRR010000229.1, from coordinate 590,413 downwards.
AAAGAAAGTTTTTAAATTCACTAAATGTAATTTGTAATAATCCTACATATATATAACAATTTAAGAGATTTAATAATCCTATATATAATATTATTTATACTTACATAAATAAGATATTTTAATTTCTTTTTTAAGTTTAAATACTGTGCTTTATAATTAGGTTCGGGTTCTGGATCGCTACTACTATCACTAGAGTAATCCTTTCTCGAATCTCGACTGTTTGGCGCCTCGGCACTTACACTGTTACTCGCACTGGCTGCTTCATTTGCCTGCATATTCGCTATAGAGCGACAATACCACCCATCGAGCATTTTCTAAAATACGTGTACAAAAAAATATATACAAACTATTCAGCAGTTGCTTAATAGTTATAAACATTGGTATTGAAGTTAGTGGTAAATTTTTTGGTAATTACACCTTTGGGTAGTTTTCGGACGCCAGTGTTATTTTTGAAATTAAAAGAATTAATTTGTTGAGAAAGATAAGGAAACAAAGTATATATTTAAATAAAATGATTATTGATATATTTAAATAAAATGATTATTTTTCTAACAAACGAACAAATAAATATTTGACTTTGACAATTGACATCAACTGAGTAACCATAAACATAATATTAAATATATATACATATACATACAAATTTTAAATAATAATTTGTCTATGGTTTTTATTACCCGATTGTTAATTTTATCATACTACAATTAACAACTTTAGTAAAAAACATTTTGAATCATTAATTATTAGTGTTTTATTCTTATTACTGTATATAATATTTAAGATAACTTCTAAAATATGAATTTCTATTACAAAAATATATTATACATAATTAGTTTCTGTTCCTGTATATATAATTTATAGAGATCATATTTTATAAAGAAAGATTTTAGACTTTTCTATTAAAGCACCTAGATGGCACTTTACCAATAAATTCGAATTATTAAAAATTTTTTTATTGCCTTATAAATTTCATAGTTAGTTTTAGTAACAATAAAATGTATACAATGTTAAATACGTGATTGCGAATATATATATATTTTCTTTACTTCTTACGATAATATTAACCAATAAGATTTTGTAGGTAGGCAAGATTGAAAAGTCAATACGGTTTTCATAATTCGCTTCTTTGGTCGTGTAATATACGAACTTCAACCTGCGTTATAGGAAATTGAACTCTATCTAGGCCGCATGTGCTCTTTCAGCTGAGTGTGGACCGTGCTCATCGCGGTCAGTCGGTGCCGGATTTATTCCTCGTGTTGTTATGGCTCTCGGTGGTGAAGTGAATGACGATAATGCTACGAAACAAACATCACAGAAAGTGAAAAAATGTCCAGTGACCATTCATTTAAGCGAGAAAAGTGGAAGCGAGAATGGTAACAAAGGTAAGGTTTTCATCTATCATGCCCTCAGTTATGTAACATTTAGTATGAAGAAAATCTACAAAAAATATTATTTAATTTCATTTAGAAATAAGAACAATTTTAAGCTGCAGTCATGTGACTGATAACATGTGATCAAGTATTTTTTCATTTGTAAAAAAAATATTTACCTTTATATTCATTATACCTGTGTTAGATTTTATTTAGTTGAACTTTGGATTTTACTTAATTTATAAAATAATCTAAGTTATGTTATTTCAGTATTAAATTATTTGAACTTCACATGGCATTACATCATTACACAACATTTCAATAGTATTACTAAAGTAGATTTATTAACGAAACATAATAACCAAATATATTTGAGTATACTACTTAGTTGTGTGTAATACTATAAAATAATTTAAATCTTGAAAATTGTTGTATTACGAGTTATGATATAAGCTCGTTTAAGATGTCTATGATTACTAGTGACTTGCAGTAGTCACCTGACCTATTTCTCACTGAGTTATATTTTTTAAATGTAACTATAGTTACAATGGAATAAATTAAATACGAATAATAATTAAAATCTTCTACCTCTTTTATGCCATATTTTAAAAGAAATTATTCTTTAGAAGTTTATATTGATTTAATTATATTTTTTTGAATTTTGTTAAATGTTTTTATTAGTAATTATTATTTGGCTCTATGTAACTTATAAACCCTTTCAATTTGATGAATGAAATAATATTTTAAAGCCACAAACAGGAGGAATAAATATGGCTTGATTTAATGATTAATATTAATGATGGTTTATAGGTAATAGATTTTTTTTTAACTTTAGACATTCAAATCTTAATATTAAAAAGGTAATCTAGCAAAAATACATTTAGCTTCTAAATAATATAATATATAAAAAGTTAGTTGAAAATAAGATATATTAGAATACTAAAACAATAAAACTTATAATATGATTTGAATGAGAACTCATTATATTATTAATTTATTTATTTACAAATATAATAGTAGTGCTACTAAAATATGCCACAAAAAATTAAATATAAGTTTAAATTTTGATATAATTTCCAAAAACCTTAACAAATATGTAAATTAATAATGAATATCATAATTATATGCGAACAATTACTTAATTGCTTATTTGTTTGAAAATATCATTTCATTCTCTTAAAAATGTATCTGGAAATGTTACTTCCCTAAGACAAAGTATAAATAATGAAATTGTTTACATCTTTGTATGTAAAGTAGTCTGCTAGGTAGAGTCTCTAAAGTATTCATGATGGTGTAATCCATTTGAGCAAAGTGAGGTATTTTGTGGTGGATGTTGTTTTGTCTATAATAAGTGGAAAGCTATATTAACTAAATATAGGGCCAAAAAAGAGTGATTATATATATGTTATTACTTGCAAATCCATAGTTTTCATGTAAATAAATTAGTTATACTATTGAAATGTTAGACAGAGAAACAGTTTAGAGAGACAATAAGAATTAAAAATGACAAGTAGTGATTTTGAATTCTTATTTAAATGAGTTATTTATTTATTTAAATGATTTATTTAAAGGTCAATTACTAATACATTGCTTAATATTAATTAATGATAAACAATATACAATCTACATATAGTATATCAACAAATGAGCTTAATAGTTTCTTAATAAATTACTGTACATGTGGTCATCATATGCAAGCTAAATGTGTCATCAATCAAATTGACAATAGCTATACTACTTGGGAGAGTTTTAATGCTACAAGTCAAAAATAATATGAAACATTGTGCAATGGTACTATCATGCCATTGGGGTGTACCACCCAATGTTTGATCAAGAATGGTAGGCAATGCATAAGCTTTTTTCTTATAAAGCAAATAAGTTTATTTATAGAATATAAGCTTATGGGAATATTGTATTTTGTGATATTATTGTTATGTTATGTTTTATAGCTTTGTACATTTTCTTATTTAACAGGAGAGCTAGAGAACCTATTATTATGTTCCATTGTTTTCCATTTGCTTGCATTAATCTTATTTTAGAGACACTGATGTTGGGCAATGGACCCCCCCAATGCTGTGCTTTGTCTCACCAAGTCTGGCTGATTAATCTACTTGAATAATATATTTAATAATATAATAAATATATTATTGATTAACATGTACTTCTAGTCATGTAGTCTACCTGTGACTATAGACTACTGTAAATTGTTCTAAATGTTGGGTTTTAAAATGTATTTTCGAATTTTATACACAATTAATCCGGTTAAAAATAGTTTTCATTTAAAAATGTACTTCAACCAAAATTATTTATTAGCAAAAAATATAAGCTTAAAGAAATTTGTGTGTATTTAAATAATGCATTATTTTTAGTTCTTGCCATGAATCCATTGATTTAATCGGTATTACAGTTTCTAACACAACCGGTTAAAACTCAATAAAATATATAACAACTAACATTATCATAATGTATCAATATAATAACGAATATGTGAAACGAAGCGAATTTGATAGTGTTTAATAGGTTTTAACTTAAACTAAATTTTGTATGTAGAGTTTTGGAAAATATTAAATTTCGACACAATTTTATTTAAATCGAAAGACAACGCGTTATACAAGGTCATTTCTATATATCATGTCAAGCGTCTATTTACTGAAGCCATCAATATGTAAAGGCAGTGTTACTATTACTAGGTCACAATATTCTCTGTTAACATATATTTTCAGCTAAACCAAGTATTCTATAGTAACGATGACCACGCTTTACACACGTATTGACCAAACTTAGCTGGCCTCAATAATTTAATCAGGATAATTAAAAAAAAAAGTTTTGCGTATACGCGATATTCCTGTTGTATATACGATAAAACTTTTGAGAAAAGTAAAATCACAGGTTGGAAAGTTGAATTTTCATTTGAATAATATATTTACTCTACTCTATGTAAAGGTTATATGAATTAATCCACAGCTAGCTATGAGACTGTTTTCTCCATTGAGACTGTTTCTCCGATTCATTGTAATAAAAGGTTAATGTTGATTTATTAATGTTAACGTTTTTGTTAAAAGCTCAAATGGTATTCTAATGTTACTTATTCTAAAGTTCAAACTTTGTTTGGATAACTTCGCACGTTGACAGGTTTTAGATTGATAGTCGTGGTAGTGCTGCTAATGATAAGGATTGATAAGGATTTATGTGATGAGATTTTTTACTTTAAAATAGGACTGTTATCAGCAAAGTTTTTGCTTGTTTGAGATTTTTACAAAAATTATGTTGGTTTTACCGTATCCCAATCTAAGGGTCAAAATTAGTGTATAATAAAACTTATAAAAATAATCAAACTAAGCCTAAATGACATTACTATGTAATATATAAATAAATTATGTTTGAAGGTAATCAGTCACATAAAGTTACTAATATAGAAAGCGGTACTAGTCGTGACACAGTAATTTACAGTACAAAGGAACAGTTAAGAACTTACTTATTTTGGATTACAAAATTCAAATTTTATGACATTGTACCTCTTAACGTTACTAGGATAGTTTAAATTTACAAAAGGACACAATTTAATTTATGTTGACCTGTTATTTTAATGTAGAAAAAATATATATTTTTTAATATTACGATTTTTGTATATGTTTACTTAAAACGTTAATTTAAACTATTATATAAAAAATATTAAACGATAGTTGGGTAAAATAAATACCTATTCTTCTAATGTCAATCTAAACCAAGTGCCAGAGTCGGCGTATGGCCAACAGACGGAACTCTGGCTCGTCTTACGCAACGTCATTTAGTGTAGTAGTTGCCATGCACTTAGTAAAAACATATTTTATTGCAGCAATGACCCTCAATGTAGTTTTCATTTATACGTTATAGGTTCAAAGTCACATAATTACAATACATCAAGTTTTAAATATTAGGTATATACATTTTTTTCATACGGTTTCATATTATTCGCTATTTAGATTGTCTTTGTATAGGTATGTCGGTTTGGCTCACCTTACGAATGCTGCAAACAGTGAAGCGAACTTGATATCGAATATCTACATTTATTTCTACGTAGTTGAAAGTAAATTATTAATACCCAACTAATATCATGTAAAATTAATTATATTTATTATATTTTATGTCAATTGACTAAAACTGACATTCAATTTAAAATTACTCAACCTCGTATTATGTTACATACTATTTTCAAATATCATAAATTTGTCACCGCGGCTTGTAAATATGTCAAATTTTCAATAATATTGTTTCTTTTATTCAATTGGTTATCGAGAAAAAGCTAACAAATAAAGTAAAGCCAAAGAAAACAAATAGCAGCCAGCAGTTAAAGGTTAAATATTCTGAGATTGTTGAAGCAACGTGGGCTTCTCTTTGCATAATTCATTGATCGGTGCCGTTTAGACCGTCGGCACGAAATAATGCTGTTTATCTGAATCGAAATCAAAATATCTATTATGCAGCTTGACGTCACATTTCAAGCATAAAAAGTTCAGACTTCTCTTATTTTGATGATATATGTAGTCATAATGTCCTGTATAGGTAAGAAAAATGTTCTGTAAAGAAACGCGTACAATAAACATAGTCAATCTATTTCTTCGTATAACCATCGTTCGACTACCATTTGCGTTCGTCGAACGATAGAGTTCACACGCGAAGGCGAAGGAAGAAATGGTGTCAACGGCTGTTTATCAAGAATTCTGATTTAGTATCTGGCTTCATGTGAGCCTCGTTTCTGTTATCTTGTTTGTTGAACGACAACGAAGATAAAATCAACGTTCAGTAGATATCATTCCTTAATTCTTGTACGTCTTTACTATTAACAGTCACATTATTTTTATGATGCTTTTATAAAATGAGCCTTATTGTTTCTCATTATATCTTATGGTTTGTTGTTTGTGTTCTCTTATCAAACACACCTACTTGTTCGTTCATGCAGCTAAATTAATGACCGAAATATGGATCGTTGGAAATTGTTTAATTAAAAGTAAAATAACTACCTCTTATGTATTTAATGAAAGGAAGAAGAAATAAAGGTTATTTGTTTAATTAACACAACAAAATACAATAGTCTTCGCAATGATCCGCGTCGATTGCGTCTATTGTTGGCGGTATCCCGTAGCTATCTATTATTGACTCGTCGCTGGAGATATTTGGCATTGCGCCAGCTTTGGCCACGTGTTCGCTAGTCACAAGACGAGACATGCGTGTTCGATGTCTTATACTTTGTTCAACTGCTTTCCTCGCGTTATCATGGTCCATTTGGCTACAACATCCTACTGCTTATAATTATTACTACGGCTATTTCATATTTCGTATTGACTTTTTACAGAAACTTATATACGTTTTTAATGAAATATGCTTTTTTGATTTTTTACAGTCCCTAAAAACGAGAAAGTAACTAAAATGAAAAAAGAACCGAATAAAAACTTAAAAGCAGTCAATTGCAGTAATGGTCATGTCAGTACACCAAATGGACGCGCTGACGACGAGGGAGGCGGTGGCAGCGCCATATCACCACGTGTGTCTTATGCAGCAGCTGCCCGCAAAGCACCCTCACCACAAGCTAACAACACATCCCCACAGTTTCCGCTGAGCACAGGTGTGTCATTAACAAGTAGCTTAAACCTGAATTATTGTATGTGTTATCAAAATAGGCAACGACATTTGTGGCATTGTTTTGTAAATATTAATAAATAAATATGGTATATTTAAGTATATAATATTTACTTTTATTTTTACTTATTTTTCGAATATTCTATATGTGGGGAGAAATAGAGAGCGACCTCTTATATTTTTTTCTCTTTTTTCACTAACATGAAAACATTCTATGTACTGTGTTGAGTTTTGTCTTTATCAAATCTATGTAAGTATTGGTATATTTAATGGCAAGCTTTAACAACACCAGTATTTTTAGTATATATTATAAAATCGTTTTTTTGTAACCAGGTATTTATTATTTTTTAGAGTGCCCTAAAGAAAAACTGTGCGACAAAGCATCAGTGGCTATATCCGGCACTTCGGTCTTAAAACACAATGGTGAGAAATCGACGATAGATGATAATAATGAGAATAGTAAAGATAGTTCAAGTACCAAAGAACCAATTGTAAATGGAGCTGAAAATACGAATGTAAAGGTTGTTAATGGTGACCCAAAAAATATTTTAGATTGTGATATTAGTATTAGTAATGCTAAACTAGTTTCTAATGGAATTAACAGTGATTCAGATAACATAGAATCTAGTAAATCAGATAAGAACAACGATATAGTTTTAAATCCTGAGTTAAATTTAACTGATTTTGATACTAAATCAGTAAATAGCAAAAAGAAAGATAATAAGAAGAATATTTTGTCAGAAAAAAACAAAGAAGTTGATATAAAAAATTCAAAAGACAATAGCTTGGATGAGAAAAATGATGAAGATAGTTTAAAGAAATTAGACAACGATAAAGATAAAAGTGATGATGTTGTTTGTAAAATTGTTAATGGGGAGAAACAAAGGGAGTCATCGCCCAGTGAAGACGGAGACGAGAGGAAACGTGAAACCGAGGTTGTGTTCATGCAAGACATGGGATTTATTGTGAAAATTGTTAGTCCGCGAGCTGAGCCTTTAGATATTCAGGTACGTTATACTTAACACATTTTACTTTTTCCAAATGTAGTATGCAGCATTCTAAATGTTTGCTTTGCAGGTGTCCAGCATGGAACTTGTACAAGAAATACACCAAGTTCTTATGGATCGCGAAGACACATGTCACAGAACATGTTTTTCACTTCAGCTCGATGGTGTCACGTTAGACAATTTTGCAGAATTAAAGAACATTGAAGGTCTTAAAGAGGGTTCTGTTATAAAGGTATTGTTTTTGGAAAATAATTCCTATTACGTCAACATAACTAGTTTTTATATTTTTTTTGATAATTAAATTTGCTGAATTACTTACTAAATTATAAATATTACTACAGGTTGTAGAAGAACCATATACAATGCGTGAGGCTCGCATCCACGTACGTCACGTCCGCGATCTTCTGAAATCTATTGATTACGTAGACGCATATGCCGGCCAGGAATGCAGTTCTCTTGCTTTTCTTAATGTCATCACTCAAGGCGATATATTAGGTAGGTATTTCTTTTAAAACTCCAATGTATACATTCAGTTTTATTGTTAGGTACACATGTTATAACAGTGTTAACTTACAGAAAAGAAAAAATCGAGGCCGGAGAGTGTCGACTGTACTCCGCCGGACTACATAATGCCTGGTAGCTCAGAGCGACCTTTATTACCGCTTCACCCAGGTCTAACAAAGGAAAACAAAGCCCCGCAATGTTTAAAGGTATTGACATTAAAATACAAGGCAAATTGTGCATCATGTATTAAATTATTCTACCGGATATCTCCAAAACGACGCATAATTATAATAAAATAACTTTATACACACAAGTTGTTTATATTTAACATTTGTTTTAATAGGTTCTTACGACGTCAGGCTGGAATCCACCACCAGGTCCTCGTAAAATGTGCGGTGACTTACTCTACTTGCACGTTGTTACTTTGGAAGATCGCCATTTCCATATCACGGCGTGTCCACGCGGCTTCTACCTCAACCAGTAATTATTTCTTTCTCTCCATTATATATAAATATTTTTTGTGTTATGCTGTTAGCTGTTGCGCACATCTCGTCTGCTCCATTGCGTAACGTTATAAATATATATATATATATACACTCTATTATAACCAAGTTTTTATATATATATATATATATATGTATGCGTTTTATATAATTCTCACCGCACACAATGACATAGACGCAAAAAAAATTGACGTGTGAAGATCTTTGCGTACGAAGATTAGCGAGCGAAGGGAGCATAGAGAGGGAGCCTCCTAGTTTTTTTTTTAAATCATAATATATATATAATATATAGCAATGGTGGTACCATAGTTCATCAACATGCGGATGTATATTTTCGTTTCGAAATTGCATTTTTTTTATATTTTCAGATCCACCGAAGAAGTGTTCAATCCTCGTCCGTTCAACCCGTCCGTACTGTGCCATTCCCTCATAGAGCTTCTGAGTATTGTGTCTCCAGCGTTTAAGAGGAATTTCGCACTGGTGCAGAAGAGACGCATGCAGAAACATCCATTCGAAAGGGTCGCTACACCTTATCAGGTTTATCAATGGGCTTCACCAATGCTGGATCATACTGTGGACGCCATAAGAGCGGAAGATAGTAAGATGCTATTCTATTTGTTTAAATTAAATTTTAAATGTATATTTGTATGCTAACCAAGTGAAATTGAATGGGAACTTGTGTAAAGTGATAAGAATGGTGTTCGCGTATGCGCAGCGTTCTCGTCCAAGCTGGGCTACGAGGAGCACATCCCGGGGCAGACGCGCGACTGGAACGAGGAGCTGCAGACCACGCGCGAGCTCCCGCGCGTCACGCTGCCCGAACGCCTGCTGCGGGAACGCGCTATCTTCAAGGTAACTCTTCCTTAATCACAATCTGGGTACAGATTAAAAAAAATCTTTAATTACCAGTAATTTTATATATGAACAATTTTTAAGTGATATAAACGATTTTTACTAAAGTGACTTTGTGGGGAAAATCTTTTTAAAAACAATTAAAAGTACATTACATATATGTTTTTTTATGTATTTTGATACTTGCGAAATTTTAGATTTGCTTTTGTCCAAAGTTAAAATTACATTAATTATTTACTAGGTGCACAGCGACTTCGTGGCGGCTGCCACGCGCGGTGCCATGGCGGTAGTAGACGGCAACGTGATGGCCATCAACCCGGGAGAGGAGCCCAAAATGCAGATGTTCATTTGGAACAATATATTCTTCTCACTTGGCTTTGATGTTCGTGACCATTACAAGGATCTCGGCGGTGATGCTGCAGCTTTTGTAGCGCCAGTGAGTGCTTTTATATTATTAAAATGCAAGCTTACTAAACTTAATAGTTGCTACAAGTTGACTTATATTTTCTAAATCTTTCTCAATTTGAGTCATATTCTCTTTTATATGAACAGAAAAAGTCCCAATTGAAGATCGATGTGCCTGTCTTGCTTGTTTCTTTGTATGGTTAGTTACAAACGATAGTATAGATGTATAGACTACAATACGCGTACAATACGCTGTTCTAGCGCAACGACCTGCAAGGCGTGCGCGTGTACAGCGCAGTGGACACTGCGGGGCTGCACACGCTGGGCACGGTGGTGGTGGACTACCGCGGGTACCGCGTCACCGCGCAGTCCATCATCCCGGGCATCCTGGAGAAGGAGCAGGAGCAGAGCGTGGTCTACGGCAGCATCGACTTCGGCACCACTGTGCTCTCGCACCCCAAGTACATGGAGCTGGTGAGCTTTTTATACATATATTTGCACAGAACATTTTTGTTACAGTTTGTGTGATTAATTTTAATATTTATTTAGCAGTTTTAATAATTTAGAATTTTAATAGTTTTCTTATATAATTAATGCTATATGGCGATTCTAATTGAAGACATTTATGGATGCGATATGTTGCGATTGAGGTGATATGTTGCAATATTAAAATTTCAAGTAAATTGAGCCTAAAGTTTTGTTTCAAATTATAGCGTGGAGGAAAGAAGAACAGATAATTTATATATTTGATACTTTGATTTATAAAAAAATATTAGATTTATTTACAAAAGACAAATGTAATGAAAATGTAAAACTTTTTATAGAAAATAAAATAATTTATTTACACTTAAAATTGTCATACACGAAAAAAGACCTTTGATTCTTTTTTGAACTTTGATTGATTTCACCCACATGCTTTTTAATAAAATGTAAAACGAAGAGTCAACTTTTTTGTAAAAGGTTTAGGGTTTCAGTCTAGTTCAATGATATATACACACTTTAACTTTTAGTTGAGTAAAGCCGGTCAACAATTGAAGATAATGCCACATTCAGTGATTAGCGCTAATGGCGAAACTGTAGAGCTGTGTTCCAGCGTAGAGTGCAAAGGCATCATCGGCAACGATGGCCGTCACTACATACTAGACTTGCTCCGTACTTTCCCTCCAGATGTGAACTTTTTACAATGTATGTATTTAAAGCAAATTAATTTTCTAGTGTTTACATATTATGTGAAATTATAAATATTTAAACAATTTTCAGTGGAAGATGATGAGTTGAGAGAAGATATTAAGTCAATGGGCTTCCCGATTATACATAAGCACAAATTGTGTTGCCTCAGACAAGAATTAGTTGATAGTTTTGTTGAGTAAGTGTATTCACGCAAATTGACATACAACCTACTTTTTTATTTGGAATTACAGTTGACATTTAAATTATTATTTTAGAGCGCGTTACTTCATGTTCATACGTTACGCTGCCTTCCACTTACAGCAGTTAAGTGCGAAACGCCAACGTAAGACTTCTGAACAAAAATCAATTGAAGCTAACAAAGAAAATGTTAAGAAAGAGGCTGCCAAAGAGACTGAGAAAGAACCAAAGAGGGAGGGCAAGAGCCAAGAGAAAGAGACAAAAGATAAGAAACAAAAGAAAGATGAGAAAAAGGATAAGCTAGACACTGCCAAAAAGGTCGACGTAAAAGAGAAAGTTAAAGAAAAAGAGAATATAGTAGTGGAGAATGTAGAGGTAAAGGAAAAAGAAGATGAAATTTTGCTCAACGAGAATTACTCTGAAATCGATACAGATGTAGCCAAGAAAATTGTGGAGAGCATAACAGATTCCATTTGCAGCGGAGAAAAACAGGAGAATGATTGTAAGTATATTATGTAGTATAAATTTAAAACTTCATGTTTAGAAAACGTATAAAAATTTGAACCCGCGCCTCTTATTCATTTTCCCCTCACACTTCATCATCACTCAACTTTTATAAAATATAGAAAGTAAAGTAAAAAATGTGGAATATAATGTAATTGTAGCTGGCGAGCGGTCCCGCGCAGTGGTGGCGGCGGCGGCACGCGCCGTGGCGTCGCTGAAGGAGTCGGAGTTCGACGTGCGCTTCAACCCCGACGTGTACTCCGCCGGCATCAAGCACGCCGCCGCGCCCGAGCAGCTCGCCCGCCAGCGACACCTCGTGAAGGAAGCCGCCGCCTTCCTCCTCACCACGCAGATACCGGCTTTCGTAAGTTGGCGCGAATATTCTTAAGACGTGAATGCTCTCTTTATTTTCATTTGAGTTGAAAATGCGTGAGGCTTTCGAAGCTCGTAAGGACGTTTCGTTCGTGGTAGGTGCGCGAGTGCCTGGAGCACACGTCGGCGCCCATGGACGGCGCGGGGCTGACGGAGGCGCTGCACGCGCGCGGCGTCAACGTGCGCTACCTGGGCCGCGTGTGCGCCGCGCTGCGCCCGCACGCCTCGCTCGCCTACCTGCACAGCATCGCCGTCGCCGAGCTGCTGCTGCGCGCCGCCAAGCACGTCTACACGCCATATCTACAGGTGGGCCTAGCTTCAATTCAATTCAACACGAATACTAGAATTAAACAGTTTCATAGTACGTACCAAACCATACAATATTGGTTAAGGTAAAAGTAACATCGTTATTTTTAAAACGCGGTTAATACGACAGGGTTGCGAAGCAATGTGCACTGGTGCGGCGGTGGCCCACTTCCTGAACTGCTTCCTGGGCGCGTGCCCCAGCCCGGCCGTGGGCGCGGCGGAGGCGCCGCCGCGCGCCCCGCGCTCCCGCGGCCGCCGCTCCAAGAAGGCGCACCACGCGTCCCCCGCCTCGCCGCCGCCCTCGCCCGATTGGCAGAACCTCACGCCTAAGGCGCTGTTCACGCAAATTAAACAGGAACTCAAGGTATATATATTTTAGACGCTTTGTAAATATCTTGATTTATATTTTAGACGGATTAATTGCGTATTTTTTGGTAATTGAATTCACAGGTAGACTACTTGTGGTTTAATATCATTTGAATTTACTTAATGACACATTTAAACATGATATTATAAATGTATAACGTTTTGTCAATTTGCAGGCATACTGGGGTTATGAGCTCAATGCAGAAAATATGGAAAGCTTCATCGAAAAACACTCCCTTCAAAAAATATCTCTACTTAGGTATATAAATCATTGTTAAATTTATTTAAAATTATTATTAAAAATCATTTATTTAACTTATGATTATCGTCTAATATTCTTTTATTTTATTTATTTTAGGTCGTTGGCACTAAAGGTTGGTTTACAAGTGTTGCTGAGAGAATACGACTTCGATAACAAGAACAAGACCACATTTTCTGGATCTGACATTATGAATATTTTCCCTGTTGTTAAACATATCAACCCGCGGGTAAATATATATTTCTTACAATAACACTGTTCAGTAATATTTGAAACATGTTGCGGACAAGAAAAGAAAATCGCCACAATAAAATAAAATTGCAGGCGTCAGACGCGTACAACTTTTACACGACGGGGCAGAACAAGATTCAAGCGGGCGCGGTTTCGGACGGCCACGAGCTCATCGCGGAGGCTCTCAACTTGCTGAACAATGTGTACGGCGCCATGCACGGCGAGATCGCCCAGTGCCTGCGCATGGTGGCGCGCCTCTGCTACGTCACCGGCGACCACTTCAACGCCATGGCCTACCAGCAGAAGGCCGTGCTCATGTCGGAGCGCGTCAACGGCATCGATCATCCCTATACTATTACTGAATATGTGAGTTATTACGTCATCCGCCCTAGTGTTTTTATTTTACGATGCTATTTTTCTTTCTTAACCTGTACAACTTTAACACGTCAAATTATGTGTTTACAACAATACATTTTCAATACCCAGTCCCATCTGGCGCTCTATTGTTTCGCCAACGGACAAGTCAGCACAGCGCTCAAGCTGCTGTATCGGGCGCGTTATCTTGCTCTTCTTGTTTGCGGCGAGAGCCATCCTGAAATGGCACTGCTAGACGTGAGTATTCAATTCAGCTATCTTATTATTAAATAAATTTGCCCGCCGACTTTGGCGTAGAATTCTAGAATAAAAGTAGTTTAAGTCATTCCTCATTACATCAAGTATCTTCCAGTAAAAGTTTCGGAAAAATCGGTTCAACATTTCCAGAGATTAGCCATAACAAACAGGGAGAAAGACGAAAATTGTTAAAAGTCAAAATTGTTTATTTTGGTATATTTACCGTGTACGTATACACATGTAGTAAATAGCGTTTATTTTAATTGTTTTAAAATAAAATTGAACGTTTGACTTGAACAGAGCAACATAGCGCTGATCCTGCACGCGGTGGGCGAGTACGAGCTGTCGCTGCGCTTCGCGGAGCGCGCGCTGCGCGTGACGGGCGCCACGCACGGCGCGCGCTCGCTCAAGGCGGCCGTGGCGCGCCATCTGCTGGCGCGCACGCTCTCCTGCCTCGGCGACTTCCGCGCCGCGCTGCAGCACGAGAAGGAGACCTACTCCATATACAAGCAGCAGGTGTGCACTGACTTAATATTTTATTGTACTCTGCTAACACATTTACCTTTTCAATGTTATAGCAAGAAGAAATAAAATTTATTCCATACCAAGCTGTCGGTTCAATAAATATTCATATTCTTATAGATAAAATTAGGAAAAAGCAAAAAATAGTGAAATATGTGTTTATTTAATAAGTTCTTTGATTTTCACTATTAAGTGTAAAGTGTTCGAAACGTCGGTTTCTAAAATGTATTTTCGAATACCAAAGTTACAAATAGTTTCATTAATAATTTTGTTAGTTGTAAAAGTTAAATAAATATATGATGTATTATTAATTAGCTGGGCGAGAAACACGAGAAGACGCGCGAGTCGTCGGAGTGCCTGCGCCACCTGACGCAGCAGGCCGTGGTGCTGCAGAAGCGGCTGGCGGAGGCGAGCGCGCGCGGCCTGCACCAGCCCGCGCCGCTGCACATACAGCCGCCCGCCATGGCCTCCGTTATCGACATGCTCAATCTCATCAATGGCATACTCTTTGTGCAGATCAGGTAATCGGTTCTTTGCTCTACTTACGTTGAATTATCAACGTAATTATTTTTTTTAAATTAAAATTAAAAAGTTTATTTCATTATATTGTAAGTAATCAAAACCATTTGCTTCTGTGTACAGCCCACAAGACATAGAGCAGTTCAAAGCAGAGATAGAGAAAAGACAGCTCAAAGACTTGCCGATTCCGGGACTCGCTGAGGCCAGCGAGAAAAGCGACGTGGGGGCCGCGTCCGTGTCCAAGGAGGCAGTCAACGGCGCTGACAGTTGAAACGCACGCTAGTTGAGCCTCGTAGTTGTTGTTCGTGGCGCTTGTTCATGTTTTACGTGACCGATTTTGTTGAGCCTTTGACACTGCTTCCAACAAAACTATATGCAATCTTCATAAAAAGTATATAATTGTATTCTTTTTTAATATTTCTTATTGATAAAATTCCAAATACTATAAAAATTGTAAACATATTGTTATGAACTAGGAATCAGATTTTATAATATATATTTTTGTTATGTTAAATGATATTGATATTGATTGATAGTTTCTATACATATTAATTCATTATTTTGAGTTTATTGACATGAAAGGTTATGAGATGCAATATTCACTCTCTAAATCAGCTTACTTAACGCATGAACGCCAGAGTTTATGATTATAAATCGGTCGAACATATAATAATTGTTCCTTATCGTCAAAGTATGCCGTAGGAAATAGTGTGCTAAGGTTTGATGTAGATTTTTTTATTAGTCAAATTTTGAGGATATTATTTCGAAACAATGTGAAATAGTTACATGCATGCAATTCGGTCCATAGTTCGACGGACACCCAGAGTAGTGCAATGTCTCGTAGTGATATAGCAATAAGTTTTGGTTGTGAGCCCGCGACGCGGGTCGCTTAAATTTGTACTGGTGCTACTGCCGATTGATTGATACGTTCATAATATGTATTCCTTCTATTGTTATTGTTATACGGCCCCTTTACAGTACACTCGCATGTGTTTCTTTTTTATGTTACATTGTTCTCATTGAAAACGATCGATATTAAAATCGAGTCTCATTCACAAAACTATGTTTTATCATTAGCTTAAGCGTTTCGCTGTTCGAGAATATAAATCCAGGATGTGTTTCAGATTGTTATGAATCTTTTGGTATAAAGCTTTTTTTATTCTTTATATTAGAATTGAAATATAACAGAGTCAAAGTCAATTCAATTATTAAATGTATATTTTCATTATTACGACAAGCGATGGCTCGAGCGTAAATCACTGAAAAAACTGCCTTATCAATTTTATTATTTCGGAAATTAGTATTGTTAGTGCCATATATGTAGTCGAGTTAGGTTGTTTTATATCAATCTTCTGTTAGTCTGTGATACAGTGATTGTAACCGAGCCACTTGCTTTGTGATTAACGAATACTGACGCTTTAATAAAATTTAAAGATTACGAAACAAATAGCCACTATTTAAATGTTCAAGTGTTACTGTAAATAGCTTTTATGTCTTGTGACAATAACAAATCATGTAAAAGATTATATAATCTGTACGACGCAAGCAGGATGCTAATATGTTAGGTATATACTATATGAAGTATAGGGTATGTAATCGAATCAATATAAAATTAATGAGTGGTGTGTGAGTTTTTTTATTCTAGAAGTTGCCTGACACTGCGAAAGTTGCTATCTGTAAACTATTTACACAGAACAGAACATCACAAAAGTATGTTTTTATACCTTTTAGAGACTCAATACATTAACAGACATTCCAATCAGAAACTTTTGAGAAAAAAAAAAAACAATAAGTGTTGTTTTAATCAGTAATAAAATTGCTTAATTCTCTACATACAAATGATTTTTTTATTCCTCTTTATTTACAGGCACCAGTAAATTAATAAAACTTTATCTCTTAACAGAACACATATACTCTGGTTTACAACAACTTAAATCTTCTTAAATCTCTGGGTGTCCTTAGATGTTATATTTTTAGTTCAAAAGTAATGTTTTAGCAGTCTGTTAATGGTTTGGGTTCTAAAAACGATTCGTAGCCGGTAGAGAAATAAAGATTGCTTAGTTCTAGCGACCAGTATGCCAATGTTTTTCTCGAGTGTGCGTCGATTCGTACATCATTATTCCTAATATTAATTAAATTGTAAGGAATTGTTTGATGAAGTACGTGCCTAAAACATATAATAATGTTATTGTTACATTTCTCTAACAATATGACGATCGTGTAAATACGGCGCTGCTCGTAGTATAATATAATTCGTTTTTAAATAAAACTTGTTTTATTTCTAAACTTTAGAAGTGTCCTTACTCACGTTTTAGTACAAATTAATTATTCTAAATATTTTTTTATGGTGTCAGAAAAAAATACCATCCAATAAAACAGGTTACTTACTGTAAGACATATTATTTTTAAAATAAAAACTTACTGATGAATTTCAATAAATACTACTACAAAGACATTTAACTGTTTAATGCCGCCCAGCAAGCATTATTTGAAGTCACACTTGCTATAAATGTTACCTATAGGTACGACACCTTTTTTATAAGTTATAGTACAGAACTATATTAATATAATTTAATTGTAACACGATAAAGTAAAATAAAATATACATAAGTATACAGAAGATTAACATAGTATGTTAGGTGATTCACTTGCGAGCACGCGGGCGTGGACGTGGTCGGGCGCGAGGGCGGGGTCGAGGGCGGCGGCGGCGCACGCGCGCGCTGCGGCCGCGCTCCAGCTGCGCCGCCACCAGCTCCGCCAGCACGCCGCGCTCTGCCAGCATCGACAGGAACGTACAGATAAACTCGTCGTAGTTGTGCGTGCGCCGACAATCGTCCACCTTAAAAATAATTATATCCTTACAAATCTAAATACTTTAAAAACATCATAATGATGTTTCAAATACTAATATGTATATACTATATTACTTTTAAGAATACCTTATACATATCCCTCTTATCGTTTTCGTCATTCAGAGCCTGCTGACATGACTGAACCTCGCCAATAATGCTACTCATTAGAGAATTTAACTCAGAATGTGTGAACAATAACTTCCTCATTCTGTATGGTTGTTCTGGTAATACTTCAGTACATAATACTATTGGCAAGTCATCACTTTTTACAAGAGCTGTAGTGGATGTTGGGTAAATCTACAAATATTATTTTTCAATGTTATCAATATAATAGTAGATTAATTTGAAATGTATAAGATAAAAATGTAATAAGGACATACATCAGACAAAATTTCATTTTCTCCATTAATTGTAACAAATTTTACTATTGCAGATGGTTCTACTGGATCAGCTGTAAACCAAAAAAATCAATAATAAGAACAAATTTTGTAAGCCAAGTTATTAAGCTGAATATAACTTGATTATGAAAGTATATAGAATAATTCAATAATGAAATATTTAGAAAACAAAGATTTTACTAAAAGTTGCGAAAAAAATACATGGTGTAATATTTTAATATTGTAATAAGTGGTTAAACCTAATTTTAAACATCTTAATAATAATATTTGTGCAAATTAATCAATTGTATCATAATCTTACCTAAACTTAGAGTGTTGTCAAACTGGGCCCTTTCCATGGAACCAATCTCAATAGTAATAGAATGAGTAAAATCTATATCAAGTGATGACACTTCAGAGGCATCCAAACCATTCAGGATAGCATCTTCAGATATCTGAATAGTATTATCATTTATATTACTATTGTTTAGTGAAATTGTATCATCTGGAAATAAACAAGCAAATTCTATTAAATGTATTGCATTTAATTATTTAATTTGCTATAATTTTTAAACATATCCAAAAATATGTAGTTGTACCATTAAAATCTTTATTTTTGTTAAGTAGATGTCGTAAGTGTTTGCCAATTTTAGATATAGCTTCTTTCACTCGTTTCTGATTAATTTCTAATATATTTAACCTATGAGTTAGAGCTAATCTTCTATCAGGTACAACAGCCATCAGGTTAAATCTGAAATGAAATATTTAATAAAATTTGACAATACCAATAAAAATTACTGTATAATTTAAGTTATGTCTATATGAAATACTGTTAAATATTGCATTTAACCTGATGTCATGAACTTGTTCTCCTGCATCTCTACCAAGTCTTTCAGCCATCACTCTTCTGAACTTATCTGTCCAATCTTCATCTACAGCCCATGGACCATGATCTGTAGGATATGGTTTTAAGCCATCTAATTCAAACAGATGTCCATTGATTGGTACAAAACTAACAAAGTGATATGCTTCACCTAAAATGACAATAACTGATGTGTAAATTTGGTTTGTCACTTTTATAACCCTATATTTCAAATAGTTTAATTTTATAAATTATATATTCATAATTTTCATCATGATTATATTCATTAAAAATGAACACTTCATTATATTAAATGTATATACTGTAGTTAAATACATCCATATACATGCCTGTGAAGCGCCCAGTAGAAACTCCTGCATTTTTGTCAGTCTTTTTACGAGCTTGTGGTATAGCATGAGAATTATGTGCACATGCTAGCTCAGGAGTGTTGCCTATAGCCCATCCTTTATTCTCAGGATTCATACCAAGAGTATGATGCTATAAAATTTTTACGCCTTTAAATAGATTCGAAAGCTCACAATAACCATTATTTTAAAATATGAAAATATCACCTTTAGTCTGCTTAAAGTTTCACCTAAATGAAGATTAGGACAGTTCAGTAATATTGACAACAAAGCATGTGTTGCACAGCTATTTGGAACCATTTGCTGAGCGAAGAAGATGTTATTAATTGTTTCTTCGTCACGTACAAAACTTTCAGTTTGTTCAACAAATTTACGTCTAGAACGCCTCTCCTCTATCCATCGAAATAAGAAAATAAATCCATATACTGGACTTTCGAGAGGTTTGTGTAAATCGTATATTTCTTCCACTTGAACTCCTTTTACACCAAAATCTTCAAGTAGAAGAGTAAATAGGCCCGGATCACTCTCTAGTTCTAACCACCCTTCTGTAAGACTATTTAATTCAACTGGCATTATTTTCATCTATATATTTTTATTGGAAACGATTAGTGATATTCTTATCTTAATTGTTTCGTTACTTTATAGCATTTTGCAAATATGAAACTACCAACAAGAAAAACAAGTACAAACTATTGTTTATACACATGACAGTTGACATTAAACTTTCTAAACTTGCCTATGGTCTTAGGCTTTAATGACTGTGGATTTTCGTTTTCTGTATTTAATTATAAATTAATATGATTATATAAGTTATGAATAACCCTATTCAATAGCATTTTTATCATAATTAATACTTATATTAATATTAATAATGTTTGTCATAAATTACAATATTCAACTCCCTTGAAAATGTAATTGATTTTTATAGCCGATAGTTATGGGTATATTTTATACGTTTAATGCATAAAACTTCAAGTTAAAATTCTATGTATATCAATTACCAGATTATACACGATTAATCGGTTTAAATCTTTTTAATTAAATATGTATTAAAAGTTCCCTATAAAAATTATAAACCTTATAAAACAAGTTAGTACTTGTGAATTATGTGATTATTCGCTTATAGTCAATAACACTTACTAATGTTTCGTACTTTTTTTAATTTTAAAATGTCTACAAAAACAATATATTTCTTTACATTGGCGAAAAACCCAATAAGCTTACAGAATTATACTTACTGTATATTTTATTTTTTATATACGTAAAAATCAATCATATATAAAATATTTTCTTAGTAGTCATAAGTACTTTGAGTAGTTTTGCTCTTAAGTGTTATTGTTATATAAAGATTTAAAAATAAATGAAATTATGCAAATACAAATCTAAAACTACAATGTCAGCTCGTATATTATTTGATGGTCATATATTTATATATTTATACATAATAGTAAATTTTCTAATTACAATTTTTTACACAAATATGGTATAGTTAAAGTTTATATGGAGAAGATGTGCAGGAAGCCAGTAACTTCTTGTATGAAATGACATACACGCTGCTTATCAAGAAACATTATGCTATATATATATATAATAGCTTGTCCTGATTCTCTGACTGACTGATTCATCATCGCCGAGCGGAAACTATTGTATATAAAAAATGAGAGCTTCGAACATATTGTGTTTGATATATTGTAAAATACACAATTTGAAAACAAATATTATCTAAGGAAGGTATACTTTCCAATTCCATTGTGAATTAAAAAATCGAATAAAACTATATATTCTAATTTGTTGGTTTTTTTTTTTTTCAGCTCCACGCTTTAAACCCGCCCGCAGTTACATGAGAAAATGGTGTACAAAAAATAACTTATTTTTAAAATGTTCAGTAGAGAGTAGAGACGTTATACTATGTTATATTCAATCAATCAATATATATTATATTATGCGACCCGATCGACTATGTCAGTTAGATAATAGTGTATGAATTTATAGATCTTGGCCTGTTTAGCTTGTAACTCAATGGCATTTTTTATCATGCTAGTACTTACGAGTTGGACGACTATAGATGTATCGTAGAGATATTTTATTTCAAATAAAATATTATGAAATTATTAGGGGCCTTTGTTGTCCTCCTAGTTCAACGAATAAGGAAAATGATATGCTATGACTTTACTAGTTAATGAGTTGTGACTAGCCTAATCTCAGATAGGTAATAGTAATTTTCCATTTTTATGAGCATTTAAATGACAAAAGAAACCTGTTACATGTACGTCATTACATTAGTTAGATAAGCTTGTTAAAAGAAGTCTATTATTTAAAGTTATTTAAAGCGTGCACCAGTGTAACCAAGGTCATTTTAATAATATATAATACAGGTTTTATCATATTGAAGTCATATAATAGAGAGATACTTATAACGTCGTTAAAAAGCAATAAATGTACAAATTGGGTTTCATATCAATATTCATAAACCTATCACTGTTTTGAATATGAAAACAAAAAACAAAAAAGGTACGAATGTATATAGGGTATTAAACGAAAACATTTTTATTTTTTTCGCAACAACATTTATTTTGTATGAACACTCAAATTTTGTAAGTTTGTAAAATGTACAAATAATAAATGCACACCATCAGCATTGTTAACCTTAAAAAAAACACATAATAATAACCAGAAGGTCATGTACGTTACAATAATAATATATTGGTCCCAATTCGACGATAAATTGATTGGTGTTTAAGCGTTGACAATTGACATACGTGTTAACGGTTTATATAAGGTGTTAATATGTTAGGCTAAATGAAATTAAGAAATTAATCAAAGGATAGTTGATTTATATTTATATGCGTTATTCAGAAAAATAGCAAGGTAATAATTTTAATGTTTAGACAGTATTCGAAACCAAGAGTATTTACAACGCGTCTTACAACAAACCAACTGCAGTAACATGTTAGCTCCAAATCAGCAATATCATGGTTGATATAATTGTTCCGATATGCTAATACTTATTTACAAATGATATGTATAGAAGGACGATACAATAATAAAGCAGCTGCCTGATAAAATAACGATTAACATAAATTATGTATAAGGTTAATTAATTTTGCGTAGAATTAAAAATAACAAATACTGTAAAATATATTGAAAAAATCACCATCGAGTTGTGCAACAAAAACTTGTACAAATACAAATTTATATGCCTTGGTGATTAACAAAAAGTTTATTTATTATAGTCATTAATTAAAGACTAGAATAGAAACAAACTGATTGGTTCTCAACTTTATTATTACCTAACATTAAGGTTAATTGACAACAGGAATCAGGTAAAAAGTGAGCTACAAAATGCTATCGTACATGTATAGTACAAATTTGAAAAGAACACACCTTTCCCGCCATCAAGTGTCTACAGCTAACCATAAAGTATCACAAGTCACTAGCTACGAAATATTTACCTTATACACAGATACTGATAGTCGTGCCGATAAATTACAAATGCAGTACATTTTATGTACAAAGTGTAGGAAACGGTTATTTATTGCTAAAGAAATATTTTCGTTTTAGCCGCGTAGCAGTTAAATGAGCAGGATACTGTCTAATTTATTTAATTCAATTCAAAGTTATATTATTTTACTCTTACAAATTAATTTTAAATCCCTTCAAGTAGGCTATTTTATTTACTCGGGTACAAACAATCAATTGAGCAATCGAATCGTTAAAAAAAATCATCAACCAGACCAACCACGGGAATTTCTATAATACTGTACCAAATGTAATAATTACACATAATTATAACAACTAATTATTATTAATGGCACAGCGCTACACTACGTGACATTTTTTTTTAATTTTTTATTTCAATCAGTTTATGCAATTTTTAAGTGTAAATAGATCACTCCTTACTTCTCTATAGTTGAAGATATCCGGCTATCTCGAAGAGGTGTTTCTAAGTTCGCTTAGTATGTTTAATTTACAAAGTTTTTAAAATAAATATATACAGCTCGTAGGTTAATTAAGTAACTATTAATATTCACTCTTTAATATCACATAAGTACGCTTCGTCTCTACAGTCGACGTTCTACTAAAATAAAATAAATTCGTTCCATGTGTGGACAGTTGATGCATATCATGATACAATGAAATAATACCGCATAAGGACGAGGCATCCGTGGAGCTCCAGGGAGCAACCGCTCACGATGCGAGGTGTATTTACAAGTCATAGTCACATCACATGAAACAGCAGTCGATTTAAAGTAACACATAGGTCGCGCTGAGGGCGCCGACCTTTCATCTGATGGCTTGCGGCGGACGGTAAGGCGGGGGCGGCGTCTTGGGTACAGGAGAGGGCGAGGCGCGTGGCGGGTGCCCGGGCGGCGCATGCACGGGCACGATGGGCTGCGGCACGGGCGCGTGCGCCTCGTCCAACTGTCCCGGGATCACGCTGACGTCGGCGTGCGGCGGCAGCGGCGGCTGGAAGTCAGAGGCGCTGCGTGCGCTACTGGTGGCAGGCAACAGACGCGCTGGGTTCAGCTTTATGGCGTCGTCGTATGTCGGCGGTGCACCCGCTACCGTGTCGTAATCGGGAGGTTTCTGCTGCATCGTCTCCTCGTCTGGCATTGATATAACGTGGATAGGATCGTCAATCTGTAATTAAATAATATAAAATAACTACCTATATTTTCTTGAATTAACTTTTATAAGAATAATTTGGTCGATGGTTTACACAATTTCAAAGTGTGAATGAACTGAAGAAGAAATCGTTTTATCTGGGCTTTCTGTGCCCACCTTAAAAATTTAAATAGATTTGCGAAATTAACAGAAATGTAATTATTTAACTCACTTGGTGGGTGTCTGGCGAATTGCGGTCATTTTGCGGCTGCCTGGCGGGCGACTGCAACCAACAGCACATTGCCGCGCAGATGAGTAGCGCGCCGGCGACGATGCAAGCCACACCCACGTAGCGCACGGGTTCGGCGTAGTCCTCAGCCAGCCCCAGCCAGTTGATAAGAGCGCCTGCGCAAAGCAGAACCATGCCATAGCGGTATGGCCGCTGCGACTGTCTACCCTCGTCTAGAGACATGCCTGTAACAAAATACGATTATATATAAGCATATGGCGCGTAATGTTATTATGCACCGTTCGGTCAACAGAAGAAGCCCTGTAAGTTTGTAACATCCATTCTGCAGCTCTTTTAATAAAGTATATATAGATCTCTTTGCGGCATAAAGAAATAAAATAATATACTATATAATACGATAAGAAATTATGATTCATATATATGAATCATTCGAATATTCGAACCTTTTATTACCTATACAAGTACAATAGTTTTCTGATCGACATATATAAACAAAATCTTTTTTAGGGAATTTGAATTTTAAATTCCAAATACTGTAAACGTCTGTTACTTAATGCTTATTCATGTCTGATAAAGTTGCCAACAAAATTCATTAGATAATTTGTCATAAAATAAAATTTATCATATTCACTTTTTTATTATGAAGGTATCTATCTATCTTATATATTTTTAATCATGATATATTTTCTAAAACGAAAAAACGCATATTGCATTTTTAAAAGAGCCATTTTAAAACTACTGTTACATAAATATTAGATGAATATTAAATAACTAGCCACCCCCCGCGGCTTCGCCTGCGTAAACTGAGATTAGCGTGCACAAACTTAGACAAACAGAAAAGAAAAATAAAAATCATTGTTTCGGGTCGTGTTTCTATTACATAAATAAATAACCCAATAATATTTTTTCTCATATATGTTCCATGTCAGACGAGACCCAACTGTCAGTTTTCAATGTTATTATATTTATAGGCAATTAAACACACTATTCAGTACGACAACTAAAACATTAAAATACAATTTTTTTTTTCCTCTTTTAATATCTTTTAATATAAAATGTATAATCATAAATATTAATCAGTTTTATACTTTTCTATAATAAAACTAGTTACTTATACTTTAATTACTAATACGGATTTATTTCCTTTATGAATAAACTTGTTATTAATAAGTTTTAAGCCTGCATAAAGCCTGCTTCTTAAGAAGAAAAACAATCTGTTAAACCCGACCAGTGCCGAGAAGAACATAATGTGTATGAACTCATGATAAGCGTTGTCATGCAGTGACTGGGGCAAAGCCATATTATAACGGCATTCCATTTAATACTAAGTCCGAAATGAAAGTTGGGGAAATTTTTTGCTTTGACGTTGAATGATAATGTAAGTAAATTCTAGTAGTGTGATATTTGATTCTTCTATACAAATAAATTTACTACTACACTACGTTCTCAATCCTTTGATTTTATCACCATTAAGCATATATACGTGAAACAGCAATAAGAGAACTTATAAATGAAACTTCTCTCATTTTAGTTACGTCAAACATATACCAATAGCCGCCACTAAATATTGTGGCTCAAATTGTAAAGACAAGAACCGTACTGAAACCACACCTGTGTTTTGGAAAGGACGCTCCAAGGAAATGCAAGTCTTTTAATTTCAAAGTGAGGACTTTGGGTTAACATGAATCGAGGTCAGGCAGAGACAATAGGTTCTCAGGAGATGTGCAAAAGTCAGGATTCGGAACGTGCGATCGTTCGGAATGACTGTGACTCGATCACGCATTGGTAAAACATGCAAACAGTTTTAAAGGATAAAATAAATCTACTTTAATCTCTCTACGTCTTTCATACAATTTACTAATCCAGGCTTGAGTATTTATTATCTAACTTAGTATAATGTAAAAGGAGAATCAGTTTAATACTACTGAATACATACTGTGTAAGAAAATCAATATGAAAAATATAATGGTACAACTTACATGTTCCCGTGTGTCCTCGTAAATCGTAATTAAATGCTACCGCATAGGAATGCCACGCCATTCTAAAGGCGTCTTTCTTAAATATTCAAAATAAAGTTACGTAACTAGCGACAATTATATTATAAATATATAATGTTTATTTGTCTTTATAGAGCGGTGTAAAATGTGAATGTTGAAAATAACAAGATCAACCATTATTATCTTATCATTTTTTGTGGAATATGTAGATTGATGTTTATATTTTTTTTCATAAAATCTTTGATGATAAGTAATAAAAATAAATGTTGTTTTTTTTGTTTTAAGTCTTTTTATGGTATATTTGTGTCTAGTTTTAAGGATACATTTTTGCACGCACGCATTTTATTTATAATTATAATTGTGATCGATTTGATTATGCAATATTTACTAACAGTACACAGTTGTACTGTTCTTGTACAAGCCAGTCCTTGTTAACGTAAAAACAGGTGAAATCTATTTTACTGTTTATAATTCATGTAAATATTAACATATTGTAGCATTCGTTCGTCACAATGACGGAGATTAGTCATATCTACTGATCAAACTGCTGGCTACCAAAACACACTCATTATTTATAAATAAATGAGAGCATTAGAAAGAGTTAAGGCAATCATTATCTAATAGTTACAGAACATTCGTTTGAATAATGTATGCGAGTCAGGTGACCCACGTAAGGAACTACCCACGTGCGCATTGAGAAGGCTTCCACCAGCAGCTAACGCGATAGCGTTCGGTAATTGGATTAAAGTCGGCCATATTTAAATCACAGCGGCGTTTGCAGCTAAAATTAAAATAGAAATTAATAAATGAAAAGGATAACGAGTTATCTAAGTTTTGAAATGAAATTATTTTAACTGGATTTATTACGTATATTATTGGTATTCGAAAATGCATCTTAGAAAACCCGACGTTTCGAACACTTTACAGTAGTCCGTGGCCGCAGGTATACTGAGGTGGCATTCATCTGTCAGTTGATATAAGTATTATATCAAGCTACCGCAACGGTTTCTTAGTTGCCTCGCGTACCGCCCTGAATTCTTGCAGAATGCTCTCTGGTGTGGTGGGTTTGAGACTTCAATGGTTTCAGGACTGAGTCTCAGGTGGTAGAAAGTTTTCTCTATTGCAATTAAGATGGTGTTATATTTTATATTTCAATAGTTTCTATACTTAATTTTCATTTAAAAATGTGTAAAAATCGAGAACACTTCAGATCTTATTATGAGTTACTAGAGTTTCAACGTAATTTGCGTAGTTGCTTATCGAATACGATATACGACGAATATTTTTGCTTTTACTTTGCCTAGGGCAATAGAATCATAATGTTTAGAATATTTACTTTTTACTAGTATAATATTGAAGCCTAAATTTGGTTTTTCTCAGGACAAATACGTACTTGTAATGATAGATATTTCGGTAAATAATATAACCAACTAATACATTTTACGTACATTATTTTATACACCGTATGTTAATGTTGTTTCTTGAGTCTATTTAAATATTTTTATTAGGGTAGACAAATGGCGTTAAATTTAGTTTAATTGACCGCTTTGCAAAATAATTAACTAAATTTAAATAGCCACAGTATCAATAGTGTGTGTACTTTGCAATCGTACACTGTACAGTTCGTATTTGGCACTTGCATATGCACTTGCATGAAATTAAAATTCTGTAAAGAATATTATAACATAGCGTAATCTAGTGTACCTAAAGGAATGAAATGAAAATAAATATTTGTATTTAGCCTTTGAAAAAGTAAGTATGCAACATTTCAATATTTTCTGTTAAAATTTGACAATTCCAATACAATATACCTATGCATATTATTTTTTAGTGAAGTGATAATGTTCCTTATAAGAAGGTAAATACTAACGTATACGTAGGTGTTAATGTGACACTATATTTATATGTCCTCTTTTATTTAATGCGTTCAGCGTTTTCACCTGAGACTTCATACTCAATTATACAATATTTTAGATTTAACATCATAGAAGATTATATAAATAGCAGTAAACAAATATTTTATACAGAAAATGTCATTCATATTTTAATAAATAACAATTGAAGATAGAAATAGAGTAATTACCATTGCTTGATATGTTTTTATATTTTATTCATTAATATAAATATGACTGAACTTTTTCACTGGAGCGAGTTTGATCACGAAAATTACTAACTAAAATATCTAATTTACGACAACGAAACGAAATAGAGTATGTAAAAATACAGTCTAAAATGAGGAAAACTTTTATATATGTCCAAGAATTTAATAATAATCAGCGGTTTTATAGAATTATATTTCGATCTATAGAACCTGCTACTTCCTTAGAAAAATGGTCGTTATGCCAATTATGTGAGATAAGTACACCGACAGTACAATAAATTTAAAAACCAAGAAAATATACCGGTTTGTACAGCTCGAGCGCACTCCGTGACGATCGAAGGGGCAGCTTTCACGCAGAAAGCTATATTGCTTTATTATAAACAGTTGCTTTATTATAAACAGTATAGCAGTTTGTTTTCTCTCTATTTAAGTATATAATAAGGATTAAATACAATTAATTTTATAACATTTTAATTAACAAGAACATTTTCTAAATATTAATGTTTTTATGCACAGTAATCTTTTCATGTACTTAAGCGTAATTACAAGAATTATCTTAAAATATATACAAGGCTATCTGACAAATACTTTTTAATTAACATATTATATCAAATTTAAGATTATTTAATATGTTATAATTACATGTGAGTATTTATACTAAGAATATTCACGTAACGTTTTTAAAGCTTTGTAATTATGCGTTCTTTCGTGTTCTTTGCAAATGCATGAAAATATTATCCAGTTGAAGATTATTAAATATTATTCAATTTTCATTAAATTATTTTATCAAACGTGACATTCTCGTTACAGTGGAATTAAACAAGTGACCTTATCATACGGAAACCGTAGCCTGAACGTTAATAACCTTCAACAGCATACATGTTATGCTTATAAGTTATATCGCATATGTTGAATTATCAATAAAAGTACAGCATAAGTTGTTTTATGGATTTTTAAATAATTTGTATTATAATAAACATCTATCTGATTATAACTTAACATATAATTTAGTTCTTTAGCGTTAGTCAATATTAATTTAATGCAATTTTATTTTATCTTATTTCAAGTTTTGCAGATTTTGTTGCTAGATCTCAGTATGTTGTGTATTCTTTATTATTAACTCGTTTTTCCTTATAATATTGCAGATTGGTAATCATAAATACCTACACTACATCTAGTATTATCTTTATAAGTTTAATACAATGTATAATGAGAAGAGCAAAATTTTCACTTTCATTCTCAGAGCTGAATATCAATAGCCTAGTAGTTCCCGTCCGCTCGTACTGGCTTACCTTATAAGAAAAAACTTTCTCTTGACTATATCTATACCTACGGGTTTTCTAGGTTAGTGAAATAAAATGTCTATTTTATAGCGTGTATATTTCAAATTATATGTATAGTTTCATAGCGTGTATATTCGTTTTTAATCCGAAAGCAATATTACTGGCGATAATATGTAAAGTTTTATAACCCGTATATACCGTAAGTACGTCATTGTACTTTGAACATACCAGAGATATACGTACTTTAGATGAAACCCTAGCGTTTTTTGCATAATACGATATTTATGACAAACAATTGGTTGACTGTAGTTATATACTAATAGTCATATTAAAAAATATAACTACACCTTTGCAAAGCGAAATTTTAAATAGAATTGAAAAATAGTATTTGAAATCCAAGACGGGCCGCTTATTTATAAGGTAAGGTAAGTGAAACAAGATAAAACAAAATATTCACATATTGCTATGTGGAAATACCTAAATTATTTCTTTAATTTTTATTCCATTTGGTATTTCCATTTGGTATTCTCATACTGAACCTGTTTGGCAACATGTATGGTCAGTTATGGCAAGACGCTAGCTCAATTTAAATAAGTTTCTATTTTAAAATATATAATTTAGTGATATAGCTTAAAAGTCGCCATTATTATAAACGAGTTGTTGTCAGCAATTTCGTTAGCGTTGGCTTTATGATCCTTGTTAGAGAAGAAACTACTTGGATGGATGGATACTTACATGGATTCACCGTGCGAGCGTTCAAAGAGGAGCTCGAAGCAGTGCATGGGACAGGCGATATAAGTGTATGCTTAAGGGGCCCCTTTAAAACACATTAACGGTTGCCTTCACTATCTGAGCTCCTCTCCCTACCTAACCAAATTTGAATACGTAGTTTTGACTTTAAAACTTTATATTTATTACCATTACCGGTCTTGATTTCCGAAATTCCTCTTCTAGTACTGTTGTTGTTCATGTATTTTGGTGCGAAACGCAAGAGGTTTATACACATATACTCCGTCCTCCGCTTGCCAATCGTAGAATAAATTGGTCTTAAGACGTAATTTTATTTTAACTCATAATTCTGTCAATCGCCGCGCGTTACGGCCAAAACTATAATATTAAAAATATCGACGAAAACATGAATATATAATAAAGCTAATTAATAACAATAATAAGTTATTATTAAATTTGTACATAAAGATAAGAAATAATAAGAAAATTTATATTACATTCTTTTCTTATTGTATACCTTCCCATACACGTTTAACTTTTTTCTAATTTCTAACACGTTTGCTAAGGCAAGGCGTAATTTTCTGCTCCCAAAACTCATTTACAAACAGGCTATTTACAACTTTGTAAATCCTATTTATTTAATATATTAAGAGAAGCCAAATGTGATGAAATTAGAAATTTGTGATGTTGAAAATGTGACGTTGGAGATATAATATTCAAACGCTTAATTTACGGAAATTCTATGCTAAGTAATAAAATTTCATTTTTCGAATTTTACAAATGCCGTACTTTCATATAAACTATTTCACCCTCTTGGGGACAGAATTTCTATAATCGCTGTAATAAGTATTTCTATGTATGCTCATAAAAAAAGTTGTAAGATCAAATATGACGGATTTCATACAACTTTTCTACTTCTATTGAAATTAAAGGAATTAAAGGGCGACCTTAGGGGTAGAACTTTTGCAATCGCTGATATAGAGATGTTACTTAAATTTCTGATAGAGAGCGCTTTTTTGTATATCAACATGGCGAGTATTAGTAACAAAGTCAAAAGTTGAGGCGCGGTGGGACATTCCTTCGCCCAGGTACTCAGGACTCTAGTCTTAGTCTCAATTTCGGTTAGAAAGTGGAGAACGGAATATCTTGACACAAGGTTCTCTCTCTGACTTCACTGCTATGCGAGAAAAAGCGTAAAGCTTTCAAAATTTGAGTAAATAAAAAAAATATTTCTAAAAGCAGTTTTGAAATATTTCTTTTTTAATAGCAAAAATTGTTATGTTCTTACTATACAATTCTGTTTTTACATAATTTAATTTTTTTTTCAAATTTTCATTTCAAGTCGACAGTTTTAGTGAAAACAATAAATCTAAAAAATTATATTATAAAACTTACTTTTAAAAGCTAAAGCATCAGTAAAATAACAAAAATTGTAACCTAAGTTTAACTATGTCTTCTTATCTGCATATGTATTTTTTTATTTAACTTTTTGTATATATACCTAATAAATATAACCGCCTACCATCTCTTTGTGCAACTCCACCATCTAAAGGCCTGGAAGAGATCGTTTTAATCGATTCTTCTTCCTTCCTTGCCTTCTGCCTTCTTGTAGTTTTATTTTAATAATTTCTGTGTTTATATTTTGTAATTTTGTGTAAGAAAGTGTATTTGTATTGTAAGAAAGTGTATTTGTATTGTATTCTATTGAATCTTGACCACCTAAAAATACTGCAAACTAATACTACGTCATACTATAAAGACACCTTATTTGCTATATGAACAAACTTCGACGACGAAATCGTTAAACGTCGACGATTCAACGATATGGTCAAATTTAGATGGTAATTTCATGAAATGCGACCATTTCGTATGTACCGTTGATGATTTTATGAAATCTTCGATTAATCATACGACATAAAATTAAATCAACAGTTTTATTTACACAAAATGGCAACAACCGAATTTACATTGCCTGTTCATGAAGTTTCACCAAATTCAAATCAAACGTAGGTGGCGAATATATCATATCATTAGAAGCAAAAATACCTAAAAAGGAATTTACAATTTATGTATGCCTTCTTGTTAGGCAACGAGTACGTTTCTACTTAGGTAAATGAAGCATATAAACACGAAAAAGTATTTTCGCGAGCTTGTGGTTAAAAATAGATGTGTAGATGAGTAGTAGTGTGACAAATTCCCTTAACACTGAACCACTGAAAGTCAATATCGTGATGCCGGAAATAGTCCCAGACTGACTTTGGCTTGTGTGTCGTGAAACGTTACCATGAATGCAGCGGGCATTGTTTGCTTTTCAAGTGTTTATTTCAAAGTACTCAAGGGTATATTTTATGACCGATAAAATTATACTAAGTATATAAACGTATTAACTTGAAATTAAAATTATCTACAATTGTTATTTGAACTGTTTTAAACCGTTATAAAATTAAATGTTCCAATTACAGTACTTTTATAGTACTTTTCGATATAGATGATATATTATGCTAACACAATATAAATGTCGATGTAAAGACAATAATCAAAAATAAAACCAAGTGAGATTTAAAAAAAATCAATGAAAATTTTAATTGATATGACATGACAATTGACTATCCAAAGTAGAGTTCGATGATTTACAGGTGTTATTTCTTAGATCGGTTTACTATACCGTGCTTTATCGACTCGTACCAACTGTTGCACAATAGCTACCATGAAAATTGCGTAATGTCTTGTTTTTTTCAATATAAGGCGAACTCGTCAAATGTTATATTTAAATAACAATAAAATATCGTTTCTCAAATAGTATACCAGTAAAGTAAACTGTTAGCAATAGAAATGAAAAAAAATATATACATACATTCATTTTAAATACGTAATCTGTATACTAAATGTATAACGTTATTTGTTATCAAAATTTCCAGCTGTGCAATTAAAAAGATATTATATATTGTTTTGTACTTAAGGTCATTATGTTAGTATGCTTCATGCTATTTTATAAAATGTAAAATTTTAGAATAATATACTTGTAAGTTTCATTATTACGTGGAGATGCTATTTTAGAGACAGGGCTTTAGTGGGCTTCCGTATAGCAATTACGGGTTTTCTACACATGGCGTAACAAACGGTCTTATGTTTTCCTTTGGATTATATTTATAATATGATATGTATATAACGATGACATTTAATGCAATCCGGGCCATTATGAGTCAGATATGAGATAAAGCCTTAATTACTAACATTAGTCATAGGGTGGAATGGCGAAATTATATGCCTTTTAGATCATACATTTTCAAAATTTTCTGTTAACTGTTTATATTTTTTATACAATGCCAACTTTTAAACATTATAGTATAAGATTGACTTGACATTGCATTACTTACTATTTTTTATAAGTACTTCACACTTATTGAAACAATTTTGTTGTTAATAAAATAACATTCCAAAAAATGTCTATTTTGATATTCAGACAGATTATAGTACCTATAGTAAGTTTAGATCTAGACAGTTCTTTGCAAAAACATTCTTGTCCAAAAATTAATAACATAATTGATAGAATAAAATAATACCTTTATAACTCAAATAATAATTGCGACAAAATCTGTAGTCTTTTATTTCTACGGTAACTTGACCAAATGTATGTTCATTTATCTATTTATCCTTTTTTACTGTACGCATAAGTATTATTTAATGTTATAAAATAAAATAAAATTCTTTTGCTAATATTTTGAATAATGTTACAATTATATAAGTTTGTAATTTTATAATAATGCAAGATTTATAAAATACAACATTGGAGTCATAGTAGTATTATAAAACAATGTTATCGTACCCACCTGGTGTGTCTAAATGCAGAAAATCCAAATTAGTGTTGGCAGAATCACAAACACACTTCGCTAGTTTATTAAGTTTATATGGCACTCGATTGACTATATCACAGGTAATGAGTATAATTGTTTTTATTATGACGTCAAGTTTGTATCTACAAGCACTTAAAAGGTCTGTTATTACTTAATTGTATTGATATGTTCACACAACGTCCGACCTCGACGGTGAGTATTATACGTATGGCGGTGAAGGCTCGGCCACCGGCTTATAATTATTCGTTAAAAAACCACGACTCCAGTTGTGACGTAGGCTGTGCTGGCGTACGCGACACAACGTTACCGAGACTTCAATGTAAGATTATTCATACATTTCTAAGAATAAGTTTACTTTCCATATCTGAATATGATAATTATTATAACGGGAAACACATTATTAGTTCATTCGGCATAAGATTTCTTTAAAACTATATAAAGTATATCACTTTATTAAATACATTGAAATAGGAAATAATGGTAAACTAATACTCTACGAGTATGTGTTTGAGCTCTAACATGTTTTGATTTTATTTATTAGGTATTAATTAGTTTTTGAATTATGTATCAAAAGTATTTTAAACATTCTTTGCTTTGCATAATTAACTTTTTAAAAGTGTTTTCCCCCATGTCGTTGTAGAGGAAAATCAATATATGTGTTTAATCGTATGTATGATCCCATACTGACTGCCGCAAACAAGACATTCGTACTTTTATGTCATGATCTACCTGCGTAAGACACACATGCTGTTTTATTGTCTTATCCTTTGTTTATCGAAAGAGAGGTTAATGCTGTTGGCTGCTTGAGAGGGTGTCGTCGGTTACAAGGACGTCCACTACGGGACTCGAATCTCGAATAGTCCAACGGACTGGGGGTTTCCTATATAAAGATGCGACTGGAAACAATTAGCCTAATTGTCTTAACCGAAAATTATATACATTTATGCGTTCTACATGTCTTTTAAATTCATACTAATACTAATAAACGATTTATCAAAATGTATCCTAGTAATCGTAGCGGTTTAAAATTATTATATATTATTTCGAGTAAGTAATAGTATGATAGAAAGACATTGAATAATAAAATGTGTTAAAGTTTTTCTAAGACTGGTCGTATAAATAGAGCAATTGTTCCGTAACATTATGCAATATGTCTATGACTATTTACGGATTTTCTTGAGTAAACTATCGGAAAAACTCAGTTTCTTGGTGGTACAGAGCATCGTGTCCGTGGTCACGTATCTATGTATTTTGAAATATGATACTTATCGTATCACCTTGCGCATTATTATAAATTTAAAGTATATGTACAAGAAGTGCCGTTTTCTTTATTTATTTAAAAACATAGTAAAAAAGTTATAAAATAAATATTACACACACTTCATGTTTAAATAACTAAGAACATGTTATGTGTATATGCTCCATTATCTACTATATTCATTATAAATTCGAATAATTTTCTCTTGATTACTTTATAAGCAGATACTAATCGATAATAATTTTTTGCTTGACGATAGCTTAAATTTATCGAAATAAAAGTATTAACATAACCTCCAATTTGAACATATTGGTCTTGTATTAGTTACACATATTATTTTATGTTTACCGTTTACTTTAACTTCATTATTATTTTAAATTTTCCACAATTCACTTTTATACGAAGAAGGCAAATAGAATTTAAAGAGATTAGAGAGTAACAGACAGTATCTAATAGTATGTTTTATGTTGTCAGAGTGAGAAATAAAACTAATTTAAATACAAACATTTCTCCGAGTGGAGAAGGTGCCCAGAACTATTGAGTATACGGCCAGATTAGTTTTGGACTCAACTACCCCACGATGTCGTCTTTTTGTCGTTGTTATATATATATATATATATATATATATATATATATATATATATTATAGTAACTTTTTTTAAAAATAAAAATATATTTATTTCAGTTACACATTTTCTTTAGTTACATTCGAAATAAAGGTTTGTAAACCATCTGCCGTTTTTCTAATTCAGATATGAGTCTATCAACGATTACAGCGCTGAATGTATCACTTATGTTCATATTCATTTCTTCATCATACGATAAAGAAAAGCAACTTGTTTCATGGTTTTTTTTTCTTGATTCCAGGTCTTTGGTGTAGTGTTTTGAGTATTGAATTTGCTTATTCAATACTCAAAACGTTTCCTGTGACAGGCCCCTCGATTAAGTTATCCGTGATTCTTTTCAAGCTTGGACTTCACGCAAGGAATTTCTCAAACTTAAACATCCATCCTCTTTAGCATATAATTGGCTGCAAACTAGCTGGTTTTGTTCAGCTTTGCGCTTTTTCCTGAATCTAGACACTCCGTTCTCCGTTTCCAGCCGAATTCGAGACTACTGGGCCTGCTGGTAAATCCGCCATTGCTGCCTAGTAAGATACTAGTATATGGATATAGAACACATATATATACGATGTAGAACGCATGGCTTAACGGACAGAGCGCTTCAACTTCAGATTTAGAGAGGCGCGGGTTCGAATCCCGCTGCGTTAAATTTCTTATATGTTTTCTAAATATAAAGTTGTACAGTATAGTTAAGCAGTTTTCGTTAAGAAATAAAAATTATTGGATTTTGCGGCCATCGTTGCACAGTGGTATACGTCTGACAGTAAACGTGATGGTTGTGGGTTCGATTCCCACTTTAAAGAGTGGTTATATTTGTATTGTTGTCATTATTTCTCTCCGGTATGACAAGGATGGGCATTGAGCCACAAGAAAGAGTTTCGCATTCAATATGCAACGTCTCGAATACGGGTGAAATGTCGAGAACGGAGTGCTACTAGGCCCTTTTTGCCGGGAGTGAAGAGATCGCCTGATGTACAAACTTTTATAATTTTGGATCAATTTCAATACCAACCTGTATGTAGTAAATGGAAGTAATCGGTACTAATATTATAAATGCGAAAGTAACTGTTTATGAGGCATCACGGCCGAACTCCTGAACCTATTGTGATGAAATTTTATATAGAGATACTCGAGGGTCTAGGCATGAACAAGGGAACAACATGCTACTTTTTTCTTCCATTTACTTTAGTTTTTCTAGGATTTGTATTGTTTTATGAAAAGGCCGCCATAAATACGAAACAGCTTTAGTTCACGCGGGCAAAGCTGCATGCAGTTCGCTAGTATTTAATATGTTAAATAGTTTAATATAATTTCCATTAACGTCCGGAAAGCCCTGCTCTACATAGTAACTGACTTCTTTTGCCCCTGAGAATTATTCCGCCCATTATTGCCTTTGCCTTAATATATTGATTTATTCATAATACTAGAGCCCATAACTTTTATGTTGATGTTGATAAAGTGAGCAAAAGCTCCTTTAGTTCTATTGTGACGTGGGTTCACTGGTTATTATTAGCACATTTCCGTATAGGTGGAAATAATAAGACTGTGAGATATATCAATAAGCGAAACAAATCTTAAAATTGTAGCTGAAGTCTATTTACGCTCGGTGTTAATGACTTCACTCAGATATATTAATAACGTTACTTGACATTTAGGTCATTCTATTATGGTTTGTGACGTTTCGTCGTTTTATTTAGGGGCCGAGCTTATAGTAATCAGATTGGTGGTAAAATCAATTTGGGAGCGCTCAGGAATGATCACGCCAGGTCGGGCGCTAATTTTAAACGTTTGTTTGTTTTTTTACATCGTAGTAAATAAACGTTTAAATGCAGCTATAACGATTACTCTTAAATGCAATTTTCATTATTATTTGTCCTTGTTATTGATAAATAATTTTGTATTGTTATACAGGCACTAATTTTACAACAAGAATAACTAAATAATAAGACTAATTTTTGTATAGGCATTTCATTTATAATATTTATAAGTCTTATAAGGAAAATACACAGGTATAATAATAATGTAATATTGTAAATATTTGATTGTGAATGATTTTAAATATTTTATTGAAAACAGTTGTTTTATATTACTAGTATGTAGAAAACATAACTTTAATTTAACTATTTCTTTAACAAGAGGTTATAAGTTCGTCGCATGGAAATATCAGGTCAATCAATAGCGTGTTGTATAGAAATGGACAAACTAAGTGGACTGATCCAATTATGATCAATTATTCAATAACAAAAAGCTTTTATTTGTAATTTTTACTGAATTTAAAGTATTACATAGATAGATTTACTTTATCAGTGTACTTTGATGTTTTACTTCTTTGTACATTTTTTATTTTTTTATGAAATTAAAGATTCCTTTTATAAAAAGTTATGAACGATGGATATGAGACTTGACCTTAATATTTTGTTAAGCTATTCAACCAGCAAAGACTACCCATAAGCCAACGTGACTCAATTTTTCTTGAAGTATGAATCGTTTAAATACTGAAAAATAGAATTATGTATAATTTACACGTAATTGTTTGCTACAACAGGTAAATCACCGAAATAAATTTACGTTAGCTAGAAATAGTCAACTATACTGATTACGGTTATTAAATAAGTTCTTAGAATCAGAAGAAATATGTATTTAAAAATATTTAACTTATTGTTAATACACTTAATATATGGGTTTAAAAGAAACATATAAGAAGATTTTGGATGAGAATATAAAAATGCTCTCATAAGCTTCATTAATTGCATTGATATTATAATAAAATACTAAGAGTATAGTATATTACTCTAAAGGGAGAGAAACAATCTAAACAAATTAATACTAAAACTCGAATTCGACCTTCACGTAAAACAAAAATAGTTTCTATTGCACAGACTCGCTAAACAATTAACCTATGTTTATTATTCGCTAATACTAACAACAAGTTTTTGTTTAAAGGCGTAGAAAATTATCGAGGCAATGTTATATTATATAGGCTTAAGTTTCACATATTATAAATAGAATTTATCTAATTCCAAATATTTCTTATATGCCTACCTATTTATAGTTTGGCACCATCAGCCACTTGCCACTAGGTCTATGCCCGATTAACGTTTGTTGTCATTGAAACAAAAACATTTTATACCACATCAAAAATGTGGGCTATAATTTAGTGACGAGACCATACAACTCGCAAGTTCCGTTTCTGAATCATCTTACGAGATGACTGTGCCTTGTATTTTGACCTCAATTATTATTAAATAGGTATACAAAATATATTTATATTATATATATATTTATATTATATATTATATTATATTATATTTACTAAAACCACAGGTTTAATTTTACTAAAAATATTTAAGGAAGGATAGCATGGGCGTGGGTCTCAAACTCATCTGATAGATATTTATAAAAAAATATTTTCCTCTAAACTATTTTTAATAACTTTATTTTTTATGAGGGTTCATTTAAAATTATATTATTCTCTAAGGAACATTGTTAAAATGATAAGAAGTGAAACAAAATTTGATTGCTTTATTGTGTATAAAACGCACTAATTCACAGCAAAATAGAGTCGTGCGTCGCGCTCTAATTACTTAACATAAAGGAAGGTTTTTTTCTAGTTGAAATACAATAAAGTACGGTTGTAACTCTCAACAAACTTTAATTATTAGAATAACGTATCACTGTAT
The DNA here is from genome assembly GCA_038994665.1 of Podotricha telesiphe. Taxonomy (NCBI): domain Eukaryota; kingdom Metazoa; phylum Arthropoda; class Insecta; order Lepidoptera; family Nymphalidae; genus Podotricha; species Podotricha telesiphe. The sequence goes on along the minus strand of JAOYRR010000229.1, from coordinate 550,261 downwards.
GTTATAGTATAATAAATAAAAATTAGTTAGTGATAAGAAAGGTATAAATCGATTCTCTTCACGTCACGGAAATAATTTATCTGATAATGAAGTCATAGAATGGTAAAGATTTATATAAGCGTAGTCTATGGCCACTTATTAAAATTTTATAATTAAAAAACGGTAACCGAGTCCAACGATATTCTTGCTCCCCTCAGCTACGCCCTAAATGTTTACAACGTCAATTACCTTGCCCTTTAAAAACAGAAAACACCTATTCCAGCCATATTACTAGGAATCACTACATGTGAATTTCGTTGTGGTATTTCTTTCCTTCTTTATAAATGTACCTATAGTTTAATAATATATAATAGTGTACTGATAAACTGGGTTGTGCAACTGTAAATATGTATATTAAAATTTTAATTACTTAGTTACAATTTAAATTCGACACGAAAAAGCGTTTCATGACTAGCCAAAACTGGTACATTTTTATTTTATTTATTGATTTCTCCAGAGTAGAAGCATAGTGAGTTTATATGTATAATTTGGAATGATCAACATAATCTGTAATATATAAGATAATACAGAATAAAAGTTAGGTTAGCTTTGGATAAATAAAATAAATTAAAAATAGAATTTAAATAATAATTGCATCAGGTAAAGGATTGTTTTAATTTACTAAGATATTGCATTAAACAAAGAAAAGTTTTTCACAAAACCAAATTTTACATTAACAAAAATTGTATTGTAAATTATTTTTTCTATTTTTTATGAAAAATTTAAAAACTCTGCCTGGATTCCTACATGCAATACGCGGTTCGCACTGATCAATACATAAACCATAAATCACAGTTATATCTGTCATTGTAATTTATGAAGATTCTAACTATGTAAGCGTTTAAATACAAAAAAAAAATTTTTTTTCTTATTTATATTAATATTAACTTAATGTGACCTAATTAGGTCATATATGTGACATTATGATAACCATTCATGATCTATAAAGTGCATACATTTTTTATAGATATAAGTGATTTATAGTTTAAAAAGGTACAAACTCATAAATATCATAAACTATTACATAATTGATTTCTGTAGATATTGTTGCTTTAACTTTTAAGATTAAACTATTCATCAACTTGTAGATTTGTAAAAATTTGTAAAAGTAAAGAAGTTTGTAAAAATCTCTCTACAGAGATGCTAACAACAAATATAAGTTGTAATAAGCGTATAAGAATTTCAACGTAGCTGGATGTAGAACGCATGACTTAGCGGTCAGAGCGCTAGAACGGTTTTCAAGAGGCGCGGGTTTAAATTTTTATACGTTTTCTAAATATGTCTTTTTCAATTTCTTTAGTGTGGGGAATAACACTTTAAAAAATGTTAAAAAAATATATTTTTAATAAATAGCATTCTCTCTTGCCAGACGATTGTTCGTAGAATAATCTTTGGGTAGCAGAAATTTGTAAAAATCTCTCTACAGAGATGCTAACAACAAATATAAGTTGTAATAAGCGTATAAGAATTTCAACGTAGCTGGATGTAAACGCATGGCTTAGCGGTCAGAGCGCTTGAACAATTTTCAAGTGGCGCAGGTTCAAATCCTGGTGCGTTCAAATTTTTATACGTTTTCTAAATATGAACTTTGCCTAAGCGACCTAAAATGTTGTTTGACTGAATTGAAGGCGAAAGATCTGTGTTCAAATTCCGCTCAAGATTACTTTATATTTAAGATACAGTTTTCCTCGTCTGCATAAGAAGGGTGTAGTGTTTATTTAAAAAAAATGGAGAATAGAGTGATATGCCACCGGTGTTCCTTTGCCTAACCCAAAAATGGAAGAAATGAATAACAATGAAAAGTACAATGGTCTATAAATGCCTCATATAACACAAAATATAATTGACATGAATTGACAAAAAACTTGTCTTGTTCAATATGACATTTCTATATTAGTTATACAAACTGAAAGTACCGTCGTCAACTAAGATGGCCATTAAATATCGCTTTCATTTATTAACGGCCCGGCGCATGAGTTCTATACCAATCAGTTACATGTGTTTAGCCTTTGACACAAATTAAGAGAAATATCGACATCAATTGAAGGAGCATAATATTTTTTTCAGTTGCCAAATAAAATGTATGAGTTTGTGCGTCACTTGCCATTTAAATATATGTCAAACACATGGTAGCATATGTAATATGTATGCGAGTTATGTATTTCTAATGCATTATTATATCAATATATTCCTCATGCACTACCCCTTGTTGAACTAAGCCATTTGCCAACAATTCCTCCGTCTGCACAATTTTCGAAAAATGGCTCCAAAGCTTTCCTTCTCATATTAATACATATAATGATTTCCTCATTTGTAATGTCATCGTTCTACACATCTAAGTCGAGGTTTTAAGTGATTAAGTAAGAATGACTAGGACCGCGCCAGCCGGTAGAGCTGATCGAACACAGTGTTTTTTAAATAAAGCGTCTGTTTCGTTGCAGCAAAAAAGTAGCATCTTGATAGCGCGTGCTTCACATAATTACAACAGACACAGTTGTTTACTGGTAATATTTCGAAAACTACTACAGAAACGATGAAAAGTATTCTATGTAATAGAGCAGTTTATGACATACAAATCTATACTGATACATGCCTTAGTCTCAATAGTCTGTAAAGAGTATAGTCATATGATAGCTTAATAATAGTATTAAAATTTTCATATGTATAAAAGCTTTCTCTGTCTAAATTGCAACATAACGGCTATTAACTACTAACTACTGTATATTTTTACAGTATAAATATTCTTTTATAATATTTATTTTTAAATTTCATAATTAAAAATATACATATTAATTATTAGGTATTAATTGGTTTACGTTATCTCATCACAATATTCAACGACTTTTGTCGAGCATATTCGTGTTTTTTTGTCGGATTTCAATTTATTACCATTATAAAATAATATATATTTAAATATTGTTCATTTTTAACAATGACCTTTTGTAGAAATACACACTTTGTTTTTTTTTTATATTTAATATTTTTGAATTTCGCTATATATATGTAACAAAACGAGACGACGGTTGATGACATTAGATATGAAGATTCATAAGTTTATAGTGAGTGGATCAATTTAATAAAAATATCTAATCATTAATTGTAGTAAGATGTTCGATATTTTTTTAAGTACCTAAGATCTTCTATACTATAACTATATATACTATAATAAAATAATAAAAAAATTGTGTCTGGGCATTGAATATATTCACGAAAAAACAATTTAATAGGTATAAAAATAGAATATGAATCGTGACACAGTGGGATACGTCTGACAGTAAACGCGATGGTTCTGGGTTTAATTCCCACCTCACAGAATGGTCATATTTATTCTGTGTTAATTTGTTCCTTTCAGTATGACAAAGATGGACGTTGAGCCCAGAAACGAAAAGTTTCGTCATTCAATACGCAACGTTGCGAATTCCGTTGAAACGCTGAGAACGGAGTGTAACTAGGTCCTTTTAGCCGTATCGTAAGCGAAAATTACAATCTGAAGTGGAAGACTTAAGACACAAAAAAAATACCACTATAAAGATAGTAATTACAAGTTTGGGTCAGTTTTATTAGTAACTTGTAGTAAATGGAAGTAATCCATACTATTATTTTTAATGCGAAAGGATATATATATCAGTGACGTCATCATGGCCGAAACGGTGAACCGATTGTGATGAAATTTTACCTTACGACCTTATCGCTAAGTGAGCGATCTCTTCCAGGTAACCTTTGGGTAAAGGAGAGAATAAATGGAATGGGAAGGGGGGGTGCACAAAGTAAATCGATTCATAACGACGATGCATACAACATATTTTAGCATATAAACACAATATATATACATACAACATACATACATACATGCATACTTATATACATACATATGTATATATGTATGTATATAGGTATGTATATATACATACATATATATTTAAACTTATACATACTCGTATTTATATTTATACATATTTAAACATACTTCATTATGTTAAGTAATAAAATAATCTATTTAAATTTATAATTAGAGTGTGAAATAATAATCTTTTAGCTTTTTTTTACAAATACATTTAGTATATGTTAGTTTTTTCAGGAATTCCAATGTTTTATGAAAAGACTACCGAAAATATGAAACAACTTTAGTTCGCTAGCCACGAGCATATCAAATATTTTTTAATATTTTGAAATATTTTACAATTACATTATTAATCGGACAAGACAATATTGCTACCATTTTCAGTGTTTTCTTTTCTCAGTGGTAAGGTTACCAAGTTATAGAAATTATTATCTCGTTTAAGATGTTGTCCACACTCATAGGTACATAATTAAGTAGTAAAAAATGTTGATATTATATATTTTAATATATATTAAAGCTAACAAAGGTGCAGACGGCTTTGGCTAGCTTTTTTTTTACAATTATGTATTATTAAAGTAAATTTCAGGCTAGAAAACACGATGAAATGATTATTAAAGTAAATTTCAGGCGCGGTGACTATTTGTCATATCATATAAAGTTTATATATGGGAAATATCATACATAAAAATATATAATTAAAGTCTAGTGTTTGCTATTGTATTTCATTCTAGAACACTCTATGAGTCTTCATTGTTTTAACATTTACCACAATAAAGATAACATTGGATATCAGTAACAATAATTTACAAAGTTATTACACATTGTAGGTATTTGCGATACCTTTACAACTTAATAGACCTATAAAGTGGAATATACAAAAATACGATAGCAGAATAGTACATAAAACCCGAATAACATGACGCATTCTAGAAATAAACATCTAAATCTCATTGTTTGCACAGATCATTGAGGAAATTGCAGGGATTCACTTGCGTCATAAAATACTAAAGAGATTTGTACCACACTCGAATCACCTGCTAGTAAAGAGATGGGTACACTATGACTAAAATATGCTTTACTTTTTGTTACTCAATGTAATATTTGCACATTAAACAAAATCTATACTTTTAGTTATTCAAGAACAATACAATTAGTCATCTCTTAATTTTTTTTAGATTTGTAATATGAAATTACATTAAGTGGTACACGGTTTTGTTATTATAATAGAGTTATATAAAACAAAAACATAAGTATACTTAGTTAATAACATCATTTATAAATTTTGTTATTTATTTTATAAAATAATATTTTCATAAGAGAAAGATATCTACTATACATATTAATGAATATACTGGAATGATTTTAATACCAATAGATTTAAATAAGCGTGACATTTTCTAACTGATACTGAACCATCTAATAAGTGAAGTGTAAGCTGTAACAGCCAGAGCGACAATTTCTTTGATGCCTCCCAGACGCTGTTCATGAATAATTAAACCGGCTAGATTGTCACTTACCTCATAACAAGCAGCCAATGAGGTGATTTACTGCTGAAGGAGCACAATCATTTGTAGCAATTATTGTTGGAAACAATCAATAAAAAAATATTGTACAATTAGGTAGACAATTAGTCTTTAACGTGTCAGTGCCATAATATGCTCTTATTAAAAGTGCTTATTTATTTATTGATGAGTCTGTCTATAATATATTTTCAATTCTCTAGCATCTTCTTTGTTATAGTAGCGTAAGGGCTGTAGCGAAAACAAACGTTATATAATGCAGGCAAAAATAAATAATCGATCACGTGTTTGTTATTGTCATTATTATTGTAATGTGTATTAATTTAATTTTATTCACATTATTATTATTTCTTTTCATTCTTCATTTTATAATTAACAATCTTTGTATATCACAAGCATTACATTTTAAAATACAGCAAATAGATGCTATAAAAACATGAACATTTCAACATCACACTGCTGTAGCAGTTACTACCGACGATAAAGGCGTCATTACTTTAGATGTTTTGGCAACACACATAAATTAAGGTACTCTTCAATATGAGTGATTAAGATAATCAGCTGATTTCATTGATGTAAAACGAATCGCAAAATAATGAAGGACACGCCGCCTGAGACCGAGGTCAGCAAGCTAGCATTCGTCAGAGCGAGAAATCGAAGACAACTGAATAAATGACCAGAACTAACTGGTTTCAACTGTTTTATATTAGATACTTCTTTTCGAATTCAATGGTTCAGTGTAAAAATATAAAACCCTAGCTCGTGACCCTTGTAGAGTTTAGCTTTAGCTCATTGTGTGGCTGATGTTGTGAAAGGTTCATACATGTCTCAAGTCTTTGTGAGAAGTAGATATTGCAATAATTCATATAAGATTACAGTCCCTGTTTAGTAAGAGTGTCAAGGTACATGAGTACAAGTAAGAGCAAATAACAGGCGAATTATTAATTTAGAATGTCTTCTTTCATTTTTTTAGAATTATTTATCGAAAAGAACATAAGTAAGTGGTTAATAGATTATTTTAAAATAAATAAAGCGCCTATTTGAATAAAAAATATAGATGTATAGATGAAATCATCGTTAAGATCTTAGAACTTAAGCGACGTATACGTCTGTTCACCTTTTAGCTTCATGATTCAAACATGACTTAATAAAAACCGGACTAGAAACGCACCCATTCATGATGCTGGTGACCCTGGGTGTTAGTGACGCGGAACTACAATCACTCTTCTCAACAATATCTTTAAAACATTATTATTTCAATGATTTTTTTTATTTTTTAATTAATTCTGGGTTTATTATTTTTGATGTGTCGTTTTTTTTTATTATTTTTTGTTTACTTTTTTTTTCTTTTGTAGCCTTACAATAAATAAGCTAGAGGACGCTAAAAAATAAATATAACTCAAATCTTTGTTAAAGATCTTTTAAGCGTTAATTTTAATTAAAGTTTGTTTTTTGCGTTATTTGACATTTAACTGCTCGCTATATATAATATCAACATTTTCTCACCTGCGCCGCATGAATTTTTCCAAAAGTCGTAGAACTTGCTACAAGAACACATTTTAATCGAAAGTCACTTAGACAAATTTATTTTTAAACTTCACTTCTAAAGTTTCGTAATGTTTCAGATGATGCGATTCAGTCGATGGCGCCTACCAGAAAAACTTAGTACTTCTCGTAAACAGTGTCCATGTAAACAAGTCAATGTTAAGGCTGAGATTGCGGTCGCCTCGGTACCGTTGGAGAGTAGAAAGCTGAGAGTGCGTACCCGTGTTTCTGGACAGTCATCGTACCGGTAGCGGTACGTCGTTCCGGACGGTAGCAATCGGCAACAATGTTCACGCGTGCTCGGGCTCGGAAAAGCGCGGCGCGACGTGCAACCGATGCGGGCGCCCTCCTGCGACTGCCGCGCGGACCACTCGTGAACTCACGAGCCCGCCAACTTCTGCGGCGCGGTGATTGAATAAGGGGAAATAGACAAATTTCGCTACGTGATGAGATTGTTACCGTTGACGAAACCGACGGAGATACATTTAATCGAATATTTAATACGCGTAAAATTAATATTTCAAATTTAGTTCTGTACAAATTGATAAATATATAATATCTGTTATTGCATGTGGGGGTAATACTCAATTATACTATTAGAAATTCATAAGATTCATTAACTTAATTGTTTATTGTAGATATTCTCGATATTATTCTCATATAAAAGAGTTCAACGACTTTTATTATTATACATGACATTGACGATATTTTGTAGCCACAAAAATGTTACCATTCATTTACATTTTAATAGCAGAGTTTTAAAAACAAAACTGGAACGGGTTCCGCAAAGAACTGAGTGAGAATAATTTGAGTGCTTTGGCGTTCGATTTTTATAGCACATTAAACTGTTATAGTGCATATGTATGTACCTACTATAAAGTATAAACGTCTTGTATAAGTAATACCCAGTATTATACAATTAGTATAAGGAAACCATAGAAGTGAACTTGTCTGCTAGACAAGTAGGCTGTTGAGTTTTTATCGGTACACTCAGTTGAAGTAATATTAATAGGGATGATTATTTCGTAATTCATATTCCACCTAAATATAATTTTGTTAGCTAAGTTGTTCACTAACGTTATCTCTTGCCGGTGTCATGAATAATTTAATACCTACCACCTAAAACCTTTTTTACATTTACGTGTAAAATGAGTTAGTAACACATTATGTTTGGAGCAGAGTATATTGGTAAGCAATCATGGTGGTAACGATGGGGACATGTTTTCTGTTAATAATAAGGTAGAATTATCCAGAAAGTAATACAATATATTATTCCAATTACAATAATTATAATATTATTACTTTACCTTTTGGGAGACACTTCTGAATAACATTTATAAAATATATAAAGATAAAGGTTTTAAAATTTAAATTGTGTTTATATAACAGGTTCTTAATATTGATTCAGAAGAAAATGCTAAGTGATGAAATATAAGGGAATATTATTTTTACCGCCTTTAAGTATAGCACTGTCGGTGGAGTTTATAGGATATGCAGGAAGAAATCCTACAAATGAAGACTGTTTTAAACCATATGGTTAAATACTAAAAACCAATGTAATTTGATACATATTGGAGAAAGCCGTTCACAATACAAGCTTAAATGTTATAATCATGTTATTTTACAGGAACTTTGGCTATATCTATACTTATAAAGAGGTTGTCCTGATTCACTAACTGACTGATTAATCATCGCTGAGAGTAAACTATTATAGTAAGACTTATGATTATATAGTATTTTGTGAAATTTAAGCTCTAAGGGGGTGTATGAAAGTTTGTATGAAAGTCTGTTACTTTTTTCTAGTTTTGGGAGACTTATTGAAAATGGGTAAATATTTCTTTTAAAATTCTACCCCTAAGGGGGTGAAATAAAGATTGAAAGTTTGTATCGAAAGTTCGTCTTTTGTTGGCTACTAATAAAAGATTTTTAATTTTCTTTCTATTTGTCTGTGTGTTTGTGTACGCTTATCTCAGAAAAGGCTTAACCGATTTAAATTCAGTTTGTTTGTAACATTTTGTTTTTCTTTATATTAATAGGGTCCTAAATAAAAAAGTTACATAATTTAAATGGTAAATTTAAAGCATAATTAGAAATTTAAGTGGGAACGGAGTCGGTGAACAAAATGAAATATTTCGCCTACCTATTTATAGTTAATACACTACCTTCTTCGTGTTTTCCCCTTTTAACTATAGTCGTGTTGCTTACGCCTTCACTTAGAGTAAATATAAATAATTTAAAATGAAATATGTGGCAGATAACCAATATTATGCAATAAAAGATGAAGCAATTGTAATGTTTGACTAATTGTTAATGTCCTAGGCATCTATTTTTTTTAACTTCACACATGATACGTCTACGTGGCCGTAAGAGTGGAAACAATTCATAATATAAATATTGTCCCTAGAAGAGATTTAGCCCATGTCCATCGTGTGTCCTTTTCTTATTGTACTTACTCCTCCATAACTCCTGTTTAAAGTAAAAGCTAAAGTTGATAAAAAAAATTGATCTTGGTAAATTATGTCTAAAATATTTCTATAAGTTTGCATATAACATCATCGTCATTTTGCTAATAAGTCTCATAAATAAAAAAAATAAAAGAATACATTACAAACGGCTGTGCTGCAATAAATATGCTTTAAAATAATTTAACTATAAAAAATTTAAATAAGCGTAATATAACTGGTAACTAAACAGCGCTTGCGGAAATATTGAAGGCTTACAAATAAAAATAGATTGGAATCGTTAATCATAAAAAAAACTTATGGTAAACAGTGCTACGAGTAGTAACTACGTATGTAACACAAGGTCGGTTGGCATAGCTTACAATTATAATACGTTCGCTTATAGAAATCGGGAAGCGTTTAACTTGTTTGTGACGTATTACATGATGAACGCCTACCAATACGTTTCCTCGTGTTTAGCGTCGCATTTATCAATGTATTCTTTTTTAATTTTTTTTTTATTATCTTATCTTTGATTATTATCATTTATCAAATTTTATGTATTGGCACTGATATGCTCATAATTTAATTTTATTTCTGTTTACTTAAATAGGTAAATACTTAATGCATATATTTATTAATCACCCGTCCTTACATTCTCTAGGCTCACATAGTATAAGTACTATGTAAGCAATAGTAATAAATTTTTATTTATAAAAAAATATTTTGAGGTTTTTGACCGATGATTTTTAACCGATGTGGGATTTTTTCTTACTTAGCATACATTATTTATAAGTGAATTCTGTAGTAGTATTTGTGTTTTTGGAAGAAGAGATCTGTTAATATATGTATTTGTTTTCATAACCATTCAATTCTAATTCACAACTTAATTTTTTGTCAAGACGATCTCTATCCTCGTTATTTAAAAATGAAATCTAGTGCCATTTTCGAGTGTTTGAAAATATATCAAGATTGGCGACATTGTGTTCATTTGTTTCCAAGGTAGGCAAAATGTGACCTTTATTAATTTTTTTAAATGTATAAATTATAATTGTTTTTCAATATGTAAATGTTAAATATATCGATAATTATAAGAACTTATACCGTTTTTGTTTTAATTTTTAAAAATCCAAATCGTATTGTATATAAATTATACATTTAAATAAATAATCATATGTTTGAAATACAAGTAATGAATATAGTTTACAAATTATGAATATTCATCATTATTATTTTTTATTTACCCTTTTTTCCGCATAGCACGATAGGCCTCTTATCGGTTATGTCTATAACTAGTGTCAGATACAACCAGATACCGTTCTCCACTTTCCGCCCGAACCCGAGACATTACGTGTTGGGTGGCGGAACACAACGCCGCGCTTTATCTTATCAGAGCGGAGAAATGAAAATAATTTTAATATAATCATTCCCCCGAATGGAAGTCGAACCCACAACCATTGCGATGTGTTTCATTTATGTTTTTGAATTTATTATTAAAAGTCACATATGGTATGTTTTCAAGGTTACATCTGGAATAAAATAACATCAGATTGAATAAGGTCAAATGGCGATTTTGTACACCAATTCTAATTCTGCAATATTTATTCGATGTCAAACCTCACCTTCAGTAGTTGGCTTTTTAATTTTTAAAATAGCAATTTAAACGTATTCTTAATAGTTTAACTATAAAAAAAAAATTTTTTTTACTATTTTATGCCTATTTATTATTTTAGCCTTACTAGCTGCCGTTGCTTGCACTGTAGTTTTGTTTGATGGCTACTGATTCTTTTATCGCGAACCATTTTAGCCGACTTTAAAAGGTAGAGATTCTTTGATCGCTTGTATGTTTTATTACGCGGTTTTTTAATTAATTATACATGGAATTAAATATGGTCGTGGGCTTGGAGGAGCCGTGGAGGAGAAGAGTATAGCCTTGAAGTTGATTGTTGTTGTTACTGTAGAATATGGTAATATTTTTGCTACCTATCAATATTAGACATAAATTGTATAACATATATTTATATTCATGAAAGCAGAAATTCAAGATGTTGCAGTACACCTCCACTAAAGTCCTGATAACCTAAGATAACAAAGTTCATTGTCGTCATTTACTACTGTGTTTATAATTAGTATCATTTTATTAACGAATAAATCTGTTCAGTGTAAAGTACGCGGCTCGAGGAAAATTATTAATTACATTAAACAAGGTTACTTGATATTATTTTCAATATACATGTAAGGTTCTCAAAACGCACTAAGAAGTCAGGGGAAATTGAATTGGTGCATAGCCCAAACTTAGCTATCCAATATATTAATTTAAATTACAATATATTACATTCGTTTCATATACGTGCTTTAAAAAAAAATCAATGTCGAATAACGTTATATTAACGCGGCTAAGAGTAGGACCAAAATGTATTTATTCGTAATAGACATAATACCAACCTATGATAAAGTACACATTGTGTGGCGATTATTCCTTAATAATCTAGAAATACTCGTATATATAAAGATTTATATAGACGAGTATTTCTCAAATGCATTAAAGATTGTATTGTAGATACAATACAATCTTTAATGCGTTTATATAAAGTTAATCTTGCCGTAAATATTGTTAAATATAATATTTTTTATTGTACGTCACTTTTATTACAGTTTGTTAGCTTAATACATTAATGTAAACCATTAAAAATGTATAAAGCTTCATAATCCAGTGGATTAAGATCCAGACTAGATGACAGCCAGTCTTCAACTCCGGAACGTTCGTTTCTAACCAAGATTTGGTGGATCAAGCTACAAGACTTGCTGAAATGACCATTCTTGGTTATTGAACATGATGGTGTTAAGGGGTTTAACTAACTCCTCCAGAATGGTATCTTGATACACTTGTTGTTGCCGATATTTTGATACCTTGTTAACATCAATCTTTTATAGCTAACACCCGACTAAACCATCACTGAAGTCAGATAATGCCCACGTTATACTCTGTTGAATAATTAGGAATCTTCTTTAGAGATTTCAACATAAATACGGTCATTTTGTTTGTTAAAACATTGCTCAATTGAAAAAAATTCTCATCCATAAATAAAAAAAGTCTGTGCCGCTTAACAAGTTGTTTACATTTTACCACCCTATTCTTTTTAAATTATCAGTTAAAAATGGTTCTAGGTATATCTTCTTTTCCCAAAATATCGTAATATCGTTTGCTTTCGGACAGGATTTTATTTTACAATATATTAACACGAAAAAAAGAAAACACAATGAACAATCATATAAAAAGGACAGATTCCAAATTCGAAAGTAATATTTTGTTTATTTTTAATTATAACAGTATTTATGGTTACACAGATTAGACGCCAGATATATATATATTAAATTTAATTAAATTGATTATTCTACATATAAGATAAATCCCCACGGTAAGGAAGTAGCCAGTTTTATTGATAAAAAGAAACATTTATAACTAAAACTATTTTTGTGATTGTGATTGAAATATTGATGTTATTGTTAATAAACGTATAAAAGTTTCGGATGTCGAACGTTTAAGGTTTAAGGGTCAGATTGCTTGGAGGGTTTCCTAGAAGCGAGGGCTCGAATACAGCTGAGTACAAAATTTTGTACGTTACGTTTTCTAAAAAAATTTCAAATACATGATTGCTGGTCTTTATAATGAAAAAATAATGTATATTTATTTGAATATCATTTTAATATTTATTTATATAATATATATTTATTATAATTAATTAACTGTTCAATGTTATAAAAGTTGTAAATTTTCTAATAATTACTTGAAATATTTTGTTTAAATTATTATTATTTATATACAAATTACCTTGAAGTATTGATTATCCGGCACTCTAAGCGGGAAATAACCTTATCTCCATTTCAATAACATTGAGATCTCGTGATCGTTCACGTTCCACAAACCTCGAGAAATTGTATTTATATATCCTCAAAGTCTTAAAATATATGTAAATTATTAGTCTATTTTCAATAGCTACCATTGTATCAGAAATCTATGTACTTACTCAAAGCGACTAGCCGCTGGGGTATACATGCATAGTATAGTCAACTCAGCATTTTAGCACAGAACGTATATATATATATATATATATATATATAATTTATAAAGTGTGTGTATATCTGTCTTACTTTCTGTGTGTCGCCTTCGAATTTTTTTTGCTATCAGTCATCTGCAAAATATAGGCTATTAATTTATTTTCTCTAAAATTCAGAATATCCGATGAGAAACCCAAGAAGCTATCGCCTAAGGAAAAGTTAGTCAACATGAAGAGTACTTTCTGTTAACACAAAAAAGGAAGATGTGTACCGCCTGATGTGAAACCGTTATAGCGCAACTTATTCTCAAGTAGATAAGTTTTCTAATTAGCTAGCAAGAGGCCTAGCAGCAGTAGCTAGGAATGGCAGTATATGATATGATATGAAATATTATATATTAAAAGATGCAGATATGACATATTAAAAGACGATATATCGTTATGTATCGAAATTTGCTTAAAAGAAGAATAATAAGTATAGAATAGTAGTACACTTTTATCGTGACTTGATGTATGAAAGGTGTGTTACGTAGTGGTACAGTGTCAAAGGCGGATCGATTATTTTATATAGTAATTGTCGGCGGCCGAACACGTTAAACTGTTGACTATCTAAAAGTATCGGGTTTTAACGGCATGGGTGGGTAAGGTATTTTTCCTGGGACTTTTGTTTCTAACATCGAATACATTGATCCTGCATTATTAATTAGTTTAGATTATTTTATAAGTATTATTTATAAATTTAATTAAAGTTATTAGTAAGGAAGAATTCGTACTTTCTTCAACCCTTCAATTTCAGCTTTTGTAATTGGTACAATTACAACAATTGTCTTATATTTATTATTAAAAGAAAATAACAACAAAGCTCCTCTACCGTATACATATACATATGAAAATCAAACGTTATTGTTACGACAGTATATATTAGTATTAAGGGGAGCGACAATACCGCGTTACGATACTAACGAGTTCAATATAATTACGATACACATCACCTATATAATAATAAACCTTTCATAAGGACCTTTTTTATTTTAATCGATTCATCAAGAAATAGCCCATTGCGCATAATATTATAAAGCTGAATAATTAATTTGGTTGAACGCGCTTAAGTTAGAAACTACTGGATAGAATTTTAAAAAATATTGAAGTTTTGGATAGCATTTATCGTGGAAGGCTTTAGATTATAAACGGTCACGCCTCCACAAATAAGAGCGGAGAATCAATCAAAAATGATGCAAAAAGGGGAAATATGTATTCCTACTGTGAAACAGACGAATCCGTTAGCTATAATCATAAAAGTTTTAATGCAAATATACATACATACTGATTTTTTTAAAATTTCTACACGTATATGTTTATTTGCTTATGTTTTTAATAAATGCAAAATACTTAACATACCCAAATGGCACACTTGATGGTGGGGTGTAGTCATGCCATGCATTATGCTGTGGCTCGCAGGATCACATCTACAAGTTTGTGACGTGGCACTTACCTGAAACGATCAAGAATATAAATTGTAATATGTATATTAAAGCCTTTTTTTCTTTATATCTTTCAATTATTTACTAGCTGTTAGAAAGTAGCATAATATGTTATGAAATAAATACAAGGGTAAAGGTTGTAGAGGTTTTATAGTAAATAAAATAGCAATAATAAAAGAGTAGCCTCAATCCGACATTTTCATTATTAGAATAAATTCCATATACGAATCTGTCGTAGCCTGTCCAGATTGAAATTGGATTTTGTTTGATCAAAGGATTCAATTACACCTGCAGTGTTCGATGCTTAAAATCAAATAAAGGTTTAATACACTATTGAAATATCTAACAATCATGTGAAGTATTGAATTTTAATCTTATTATAATATTGCTTCTTATTATAGAATTAAAAAATATATTTTTTGATTTTTTCTTTAAGTGCACTTTATTTAGGTTAGTATTATTGTTTAGTGCTTGCAAGGTTACTGCCCTCATACGTGTGCGAATGACCTAAAAGTTAATCTATTTTCACTTGAGAACAGTATCTTGATTGATTTTTCTACAAAACTGTCTATTTTTGTTTTAAAGAATGTTTTTATCACACATATACGACACTCTAACAGTACCTATCTATCCTATTAAGGTATAAAAAGTATTGAAATAAATGTTTAATGATATTTAAAATATATTGTTTATTTATTAAAAAAAAGCAACGGTTATATAAATTAAATTATGACCAGACACATATATTACTGTATTCAAAAACAATTCATTTTATTTTGATATATATTTAGTTGAAGCCATCGTGGCACAGTGGACAGCGTTCGACTGTATACGCGATGGTGTTGGCTTCAACTCTCATTTGGGGAAATGATTATATTTAAATTATTTCGTTTCTCCACTCTGGTGACAAGACAAAGCGCGGCATTGAGTTCGGCCATTCAACGCGCAATGTTTCTGTTAATTGGTATTAAATTGAATTAATCAATTTGAGGTATAAGTGGTAACTATATCTTAATTTAAACTATAATTTTACTTGGCATCAAAAACATATTCGGCAGCAAATAGAATCAATACGACAATGACCTTCTAAAGTTTGTGCATAATATATTGCAGTAGTAATTAAATTAAATTTAGTTGTAATATATCTATAATAACTTTCACATAAGAACGATAACAAAATAGTAACTTGACTATTAGAATACATTCAATATGTGAGATCATTCAAGGACTTAAAATTTCTAATGTGCTTTCAGTATTATAAAGCTGTTCTTCCTAACTTATAACTTTCATACCTTCGGGATATTTTCTAAAATTAACCCCTTTCTAATCAATACATCGTGGTCTCTGTCTAGAGTCTAGACGGTTGTATAGAGATATACATACTTCTTAAGTTTGTCGTCTGTTTTTATCTATGTGTGTGAGAGTATTAACTATATGATAGTTCTTAATTATTCTGCATTTATGTCAAAGTTTTTTTATATATTATCTAAATTCCTGTAAATTGTTAAAATAACTTACTAACTAACGTTTTAGAAAACGTATTTTCTTATACGTTTGTAATATTTTATTTTTATAAATATTAATAAACTTTTATTTGAATAAATGTTTAATGAATTATAAAAATGTTTATTATAATAAATAAAAGATAAAAAACGTATTTTAATTTGCTTTATTAATTAATTCTCGAACATCCAAAATCTAGACAATAAACCCACAAAATGACGGACGAGCCTTACCATTGATTCGCCTGTCTGTAAGATTATCCTCCTCATCCCACCACGGTTGGTCGGGCAACCTTCGCGGTTGCCGATCAAAGTTTCCATAATACTGAAACTCCATCACTAACACATAATAAACTTGTACTCGTTTTTAATTTTTGCACAAGATAAAGACACACCACTACGCAATTAACGTCTACGCGATACTGATGTTTTGAATACGACTAAGTGTATATGAGATAAAATTGACTCCACTAACACTTTCTTAATAATAACTTTGTGTGTGGACGACGGAGACTCGATAGCGAATATTACCTTTTATACCCTGCGGATCTTCGCCCGGTATTGCACAAATATTTATCATTGTTGTTTGGACAAGTGCTCGCAGAGAGCATAAGGTGTTTCAATTTTAAAATAAATGCTTCATAGTAAAAAGTATTTGGTATTATTTTATTACAATACACAAATATTTTCAGCTTAAAAATATTTTTTCATCTACATATGCTATTTATAGTTAGCTAATCTAGCTGTGTTCGTGACTTCGTTCGCGTGGAATTCTAAAATAAAAGTAGCCTAAGTTACTCCTTATTATTATCAGCTATCTGCCAGTGAAAGTCCCGTCAAAATCGGCAAGTCGTTACAGAGCCAGACAGAGGAACAAACAGACAGACAGACGGACAGAAATTATAATAAAAAATACTTTGGTATATGTACCGTGTGTATATACATATGCGTTTATTAAAAAGCGGTAATTTTTATATTACAAACTGACACTCCAATTTTATTTACTTGTATATGTTATTAAACATCATAAAATATTTTTATTGTATTACATGAATTCTATTCACCGAATATACGAATATATAATGTATGTAATATTTTATAGACATCTTATCTTTCTACAAGAATACATTTCCTTCGGAGTTCTGAGCAAAAGGAAAAAAGTATTTTTAAAGTATTTTTCCCCGTAAGAGGATGAAGACTTAAGTAGAGAGAACCAAATATTAAAGTACTGTTCTACTGTTCTACGTATATGCAATCATATCTTCGTGTGAGGATATAATTGTATATAGATAATCAGGAAACTCACACCGATTGTGTTTACAGTTGAACAATGCAATATTTTATATAAATAAATTCCTATATTTATATAGAACTTTCTAAATTACCGAATAATACAGCTGTAAAAGCTGTCCTTGAAATACTTCATTCAAGTCGTAATATATATATGTCTGATATTTAATTATACATTCCATTAAAATATTCGTATCTCTACATTTTTTACATTTTCTAACTGTTGTTAAAGAAATTTTAGTAATTTAATTACATATAGCAGATTTACATATTTTCAAGCAATAGACTTTTGCCGCTCTTACTTCTACCAATTTCAGCTTCTTGTTTATTATTACAATCCAATTCAATCCAAATTTCCAAACTAAAAGCTTTCGCTGAATTGTCATTAGAATTCATACGATGTAGAAAATCTAATTGGTTCATTTTTTTTCGATCGCCTTTTTTCAGGTTTTTTGTGTAATGCACTGACTATTTACTTTGCTTATTCTTTTTAATCAAACATCCGTTTTATATAATTTTGATTGTCATCAAGCTTGGACTTCACGCCGAGAATTTCTCATACTTCGACCCACGCTCTACTTTTCTACCTACACTCGCGCGGCCTCAGTTGAGTTTCAAGCAGTGCGAGGGCGCTAAGTATATTGCAGTTTTGGTAACGTAACGTTGCAAAAAATAATATATTCATCATAACAACATTCCGGGATTATCCGTGATATCCCAACTGTCTGTAAATCCTAGCTGGTCTGCAAGTCCTACATACGGTGTCCAATAGATTGATAAGGAAAAGTATTTATTGTCCTTATGTCATCTCCATCCAGTGTATAAACTCATCTCAAACGGTCTTCGATAAGTTAGTTTATACTCGCCATGTTATGAAACATATATTCCGCAATTTCTCTCTTTTCAGCTATAAAATGTGTTTGCTATACGCTTTTTACTGAACCTAATGTCAAGATACTCCGTTCTCCACTATCCATCTGAATTAGGGACATTGCGTATTGAGTGATGGAGCTCAACGCCGCGCTCTGTCTTGTTCACCAAATCGGACGAAAGCGAAAACTAATTTAATCTACTCTACTGCTCTACGTTACTAAAATAATAAAAAAAAAAGTCTGTACATTTTATATATAAATTACGAAATAAATCACTTTAGAGGAAATTGCAATGAGCATGACTAATCTACAATATATTTAATTTTTGTCTGTCAATTTGTCTGTATTTGCACGCTTTTCTTCGGAACAACCAGGGATATTTATATGAAACTTTTTCTGTTATATAGCTTTGAAGCTTGGGGATTTCGATAAATGGAACACCTGATGTAACGGAACATCACATGTTGTTCAAGGAGATCAGCGTTATCTGACATATGAAAATTGAAAATAGAAATAATATACAAACAAAACTAACGTTATTCACTGTGATGGCCACTTTCCGTTGTTGAAAACATAGCAAATACAAATACAAACAAAAACTAAGCAAATACCTCATGTTCAGCGACATAGAATTGACATATAAACATGGTTTCCTCGCAATAAGACAGTGTTTAGTAGTTAGTCTGAATTACTTAATTTGGGCGGAAAATATAGATTGGAGTGATCCTAGGCTCTCACTGCTTACTCTGCCATGAGCGAAACAAATTAATATCAAAACGCTGAAATATCTAAAGTGAATATCTAAGAGACAATAAACAGCGAAAGAAGAAATAGCGTTTAGCAAAAGTTGCTGCTTAATTCAACGAGCGATAAATACGGCCGACATGACAGTATTGGCGTACAAAAAAGTAAGCTAAGAAGAATAATATATAAGCAGATATGAAAGTGGCGCCTTTGTAATGTTGTTCAGCGTGTTGAACTTGGTTTTACTTCATAATTTGTATAAGAAAATAAGCTAGGGGTACCTTTATATGGTAAAAACGATATTATTTTGGGCTCAATTACTGACGAAAGTGATTGTTAAGTGGAATTAGTGTAGAAAATATCATTAGGTCATTCTCAATCTCAACCTTTTCCAACCTTGTGATAATTTTTAATCTTAATGATATAAGTAATGATTGAAACATCCATTATTTAACCTTTTCTCAGTTACCCATATAACAAATATACATTAAATTCGTTATATTATTGTCCAACTGTAATCTATCTATAATATAATAAAACAGTAAAAAAATTTGTGTCTGTACATTGAATATATTTACGAAAAACTATTTAGTGGCATGTATAAACAGTTACAGACACACAAATATATGATTTTTAAACTTTTTGCCTGTCTGTCTATACGCGCACATCTTCGTAGTTTCTGGACTGATTTGGATGAAACTTTTTTGTTGTGTACCTTTTAATCCTGGTCAGGTTATTGGGTATAATTAATTTCGAGTGGAACACCTGATATAGAACCATAATGGTCAAGATTAATGGCCATAATGGTCAAGATTGTGGCACAGTGGCATACGTCTGACAGTAAACGCGATGGTTGTGGGTTCGATTACCACTTCAGAAAATGGTAATATTTGTTTTGTAATATAACTTTAATTTTCTCTCTGGTATGATAAAGATGGGTGTTGACCTCATAAAAGAGAAATTGCCAAAGTTCATGCCGAGATAAAAAAACTGGAAGACAAAAACTACTACTATAAAGAAATTCAATAAATTATATATCCAGGAATTTCATTTCGAAAATGCCACCGAAAATACAAAACAGATTGTTATTCAATAAAATACATATAAAGATCAACATTTTATAAATCGTAGACTAGTTACTTCGTTTGTACAATTTTAAAATAAAAAATAAATTTTTCGCTAACCTTTAATATTTATCGAAACTAGTTCGTTCACTCACCTGACTAACGGAATAATATAATTTAGATAAATATATTAGGTATAAACAATCCAGAACATAAATGTATATACGTACTTAATCAGTTTGCATTATAATATAACGATTTGTAGTATTTACAAAACTATACATATATTATACACACAATTTCTGAATAAAAGCTTAATACAAAATACTTAAAGAGGACAAGTGTAACTAACTAACTATGATTTCTTGCTTTCTCTGTCAAGTGGCATCTTGATATTTAGTGTTTAATAAGAATAGGAGTCGTTGTTTGTTTGGTAATAATTCAAATATTATAACTACGACGTTTTAAATAATGACTACTCCATTTGTTCCTACTCACAATTGTTTGGATGGAGTAACGTCACGTTTGACAGATTCGTTCGAATATCTATCTCTCTATCTCAATAAACAAAGTTCTTCTTTTAAATCATAAGTCAGACAAAAATATTAATGTATTGTCATTGAATAGGTATAATATTCACTACAATATTTACAAATCTATTCGAAACCTATATTTCAAATAGGCCCTATAATTTCCTATGCCCAATAATTTCAGCCGTACGTTGTCTTTCAGTCATGTTCAATTAGTCAGTAACGGAAACGAAAAGAAAACGGTATGTATATATATTTATATATTATAACCTACAAATGTAGTACATATACGTGCGTAGAAACATACTCGCTTGTTTTATATAACCATGATATCATGTATTAACCATTTATTTAGCCTACCTACCAACTGCGTCAAACTGATAGTAAAGAATTTTACTTCAGTTCACTACACTTCACAATTTTAAATTATTTCTATATAGTTATTGACGTAACAATATTTATTTTATTCTATACTAATATATTTTCTATTCTAAACTATATTTTTGTTTAATAACTACATAAAAAGAAGGCTACTGGTAAATTGGAAGTAACAAGCTAGAACCAATAAACTTTGGCACAATAACCTACGAAGAACTTACTAAGGTATATAAAAAACGAAATGCAAAATAGTTTAGTAATATTAAAACGCCTAGCTATAAAAAAGTATGATTTAAATTTATATTTTCAAAAGATTTTTAAAACTAATATTACTTAATTTATTAAAGCGTGCATGACTCAAATAAAAACATTTGAGCAAGTCGTAAGTAATAATAACTACTAAGAAATATGTAGTGGAAGTAAATACTCACACCGGTATTATTAAACCATCCGTACATATTTATTTATTGGATACACCATATCACTATTAAACACTGAATGTAACGTACAAAAAAATATATATTTAGTTGATCGAAACAAGCTCTATCGCGTGAATGTTTCCGAAACACTGACTGCTTAACTAATTTAAAAAGTGATCGCTGCACTAAACAACACTGTAGACTATAAGCCTTCGTTAAACACACCGCAGTGATTATTTTTTGTATAAACTTAAGTATATATAAACGCTTATACTCTAAATGATAAGTCACATAGTACCTATTAAATAAATAATTTCCATTACATGACCAAGTGACTGTTATTTATGTAAATACGACAATAGATAATTTAGCTAAATGTAACATATACTCGAACTTGAAGTGTGATAATTGTTCCAACTTCAGGCAATATCAATAAACGTTTCTGAAAATAAATATTTTACAATATTTTATCAATTTTAAGTTTGAAATTAAATTAATACTTATTCGTTTTAAATTCAAATGGGACAAGGATACCACACGTATAAATTTTTAACAGTAAATAGTAACAGATAGCGTGTGTGAATATTTGTTTAAATTGTACATAAACGCTCACTCTTCTTAAAGACAATAACAATCTTCAATTTTAAGACAAGATAATTAAAATTTACATTAGAAGTAAGGTTTTATTTGCACGTGTCTTTAATAATGTATGTAGGTAAGTAAGGATTGCAAATTATTTTTGCGTCATACGTCGCTCGAGTAAATAACATTCGAGTAAACATTTTACATTCAATATATTCACTGTGCAATATATAATATAAAGAAAAAACTATTTAAATAGATATGGCAATAAATGGCCTTATTTAAACTACATCAAATAATCTCGGTTACTCGATATGAGTACCTACTTTATAGGCAAGCAACTTATCTAAAATAGTTTCACTTCGCACATATATAAGAATTCAGTTACGGACGGACAAAACCGCAAAAGCGCACTGTAAAGTACTGGGCGTAAAAAGCTAAAATTTGGCATTCTTAGTAAAATAGGTAAGAATTAAAATAAGATGCCTTGAAATTCCTGTGGTAACGGTAAAAAACGGTATTTTACCTTTTTACCCATAGGAATTTCTTGAATTTATTGTTATAAAGTTCTTAGAAAAAAACCATAGCCACTTAATTAAATTGTTATATCCAAAAATATCTCTGAGCATATTATTACTAGCGACCCTTTGCGTAAACTTTACTGCTAATAGCTATTTACTTTTTTCGCCCGCCCGTGTTCTCACTGAATTAATAAACATTTCTCAAATTTATAATTAATTTATGAAAATAACGTCAATTGATAAGGGAAGTTTAAGATAATTTCTGAATCCTATTAGCGAATTAAAACTTAATTGCAATCTAAATTAATACAGCTACTGGACAATACAGTCTAGACTTGAATACCCAACAGAATATCACATTAATAGTTTTTTTTGTTACGTATCAAAATGCAAATATTTATAAGTGACTCTAAAACTCTCGAACTGGCAAAGGAATATTACAGTCACATTTTTAAAATACTTTCAAAATATGTAATAGGTCACAGATTAAGTATAAGAAAAACATTTTTCATTAAATGTGTATAAAATTGAAGAGGCAAGGCAGTCTTTTTAGGTTCCCTCTCTCTGCTGCTGCAATTCGCGACGTACGACCCAGCGCGGCGCCAACTCGGCCCCCTTTATATAAAGCTCTGATAGTTTCTAATATATTCATTTGAATATCATAATTTAAATAAAATTCGTATCGTACATAACATATTCAATGGGACAAAAGTAATTTAGAATTATTTAAAATACTATCGTAAATAACGCGTTGTTTCGGAAAATGTGTACTGTGGGTCATTCTTAGGAGATAGTCATATATTACGGGAAACTTTTTTATAGACATTTTTAAGGAACACAATTCCGTAGTAGACTATTATATATATATTTAGCCAGTGTTAGCAATATAAGTGCACAAAAATATGTTTTAAGACAAATCTTTGAAATTTCCGGTTTTACTCAACTAAAACTCGCATAGAGTACTATATATATATTTTTCTCACAAATCAGTCTATTAATAAAAACCACATTAAAATAACTTTCAAAGTTTGGAATTTTTCAAAGTTGACAATTTTGTCTTATTACATATAATCACTATGTAATGTGAAATTTGACTAAAATAATTCAGGCTTAGCGCCATTACTGTATCTTTTTAAATTTGAGTTTTGAGTTATTTACTATTAATAATAACTATTTACCGGTTTTATTACTGAAAAAATGGCTTCACTTGCAATTTAGTAATCGACGTAATTTGACCGAGCCTTTTTTTTATACCCTACGCGACATTAATAAGTTATATGAGTAGCATGATTAGTTTTTTTCATCATCATCACTATATCGTATAAAAAAAGACGCCCTCCGCCTCTGTCTATCTGTTCCTAAACTTTCTTCTTTTGAACCACGCAAGGGATTTTGGTGTAGTTTTTACAGATATTGAGATAATTTATGCCCAAAGGTATTCATACAAAACATTAAGTATTTGTATAATAGAAAATAATCCCTATTTTGTGATGAGGCTAATAAAAAATAACGTCAAAATAATATACTACGGAAATGTGTATCATAAAAAACCGTATAAGGTTGACTCACGTCAGTACGTACATTGATTATATTTACGAAAAAACTTTAGGAGGATGTGAAAACAGTAATAATATATGAATCCATGATTTTTAAAGATGTTATCTGTCTGTTTCTCTGTTTATACGCGCACATCTTCGTAGTTACTGGACCGATATGAATGAAACTTTTTTTATTGGTCAGGATATAAGGGTATATTTGATTTCGAAGATTGGAACACCAGATGTAGATCCGTAATGGACATTAAGGAAATTGAACATTAATAAAAGTTGTTCAGCGTGATGAACATTAGTGGAATTTTATTGAATTATATTGTTTTAATTTTTATTCTCCGGTAAGAGAAATATGGCCGTTGATATTTCGACATACAATTCACAATGTTTCAAATTCGGGCGGAAAGATAAAAACACCTTAAGCAGAAAAAAATATAACAATAGTCTAAAACATCTGATGTGTAAGTTCAATATACAAGAATATTACCACCTTTAAGGAATTAATATAATTTTTGGATTAAGTTTAAATTTCAACAGTATTTTATTGTTGTTATTGTTGATAACTTTTAACCCCGAGCAGAACTTAGGGTATAATACATTTCGAAGAGTGAAACACCAAAAGAAATAAGCAAAAGCCTCCTAAACACAATTTGTTCTGCGTGGTGCGTACTCTGTCAACGAATAAAATTTTTTATACTATTTTATTTAAATTGTATACTGCCCGTTCGTGTTGGTCTGCCCGTACTTGATCATAATTTTGTTGCGGTGTTATTTTAAAACTATGATATCTTCAAAGATATTCATTGAAATCAAATAATATAAAAGGATGATATGGATAAGCATTAATTTCATGTTTTAAAAACACCTTCGCAAATAATACATTATTTTAGAACGAATTTCATTATCGTAAAAAAGGGTAGACTAAAAAAAATAAACATATGCTGTCCCGGATTTTATTCTTAAACATTTAGAGAGAGGAACAATTCCGACGTACATTATTTTTACGTAACTTTATTTTTCATTGCTGCTATACTCCTTGAGATCGTACCGTCATGTTATATAGCCTAAAGCCTTCCTCGAGAAATGGACTATCCAATACAGAAAGATTTTTTGAATTCGAGAAAGTAGTTTCTGAGATTCCACCTAACAAACAAATAAACACTTCGGCTTTATAATATAAGTATAGATGTACAATTTAAATATATCTAACTCTTTTACTGTTTTATTATAGTACTAGCGCCCGCTCGCAGCTTCGGCCCCGTGAATTACAGGTGTTTCGTATTTTTGTAAAACAATGAAATCCCTGGAAAGATTAAAAAATGGAAAACAAAACTAGCCTATGTTCATCCCTAGATCCTATACTACATTAAGGGCTTCTTATATGCTATCATACTATAAACAGCATCACTGACAGTAGTTCAGCAGCGGTTCTGAAGATATCCACGATCGCAAGGGCATTGTTCTGTGAGAGTCGAAACATGACTACCAATAGCCAGTTATTAAAAACTTTTTAAATGTATGTATTAACTATTACATGACAATTTTTCAATAGAAGCTAAATTATTGTTGTTAGTATACTTTGCCATTTTCTGTCTATAAGACATACAGTTTTAGTTTGTATGCAAGGATAACAATTGAAAAACATTATACCCTTGCATATAAACTAAAAGTATGACGCAGTGTATGACTGTGAACGCGATGGTTGTATCATAACTCGGGGCATTGATTATATTTCAATTATTTTCATTTCCCTGCTCTAGCAAGAAAAAGCGCAGCGTTGAGTTCTGCTACACAACGTCTCGAATTTCAGCACAAAACGGAGACAGTAATGTCATGAGTAACGTAGTTCTATCTGCTATCGCTTCTCTGCCCGGGTGTGGAGCTTAAAAAAAATAATCAATGGTAATTAGAAACCCATGAGAGCCTCTCTAATCAATAGTAATATCTTTCTTACAAATATATTATTTGCTTATTAATGCTCAAGATAAAACAGAACTTCTACATGTTTGTTAATTAAATATGATCAAGATATGGGTACGCAGTGTAAAATGGAAAATTTTATAGCTATCTGTACACTCGCTACAAAGACAGATGATTTTTATCTTAATAATTAAACTAAGTCATGTATCAGACATTCGAATTATGTACTTACTTTCTATAAAAAATCATAAATATTCGGGAAAAACACATCTAATAAATGTATCTATACTATAAAAAAACAATAAAAAATCAGTTTCTGTACATTGAATGTATATACGAAAAAAATATTTGTGGGGATGAAAACACAATAATAGAATGTGAATCAATTTTTTTTTTTATATGAATTAAGCAAATGATAATTCAACGTGAAAGGCATTTTCCATTGAACTAAATAACAATTAAAGATCTGAATAATCTGATAGAGAACTATAACAGACCAGCAAAATATAAGAAACACGTCAAATTGCCGCGTTAGTAAAAGTTGTAGTATTGTGAATAATTTACGTTGACTAATAAAAATGATTGAACATTCAGGCCATTGTGGTGCAGCGTCACTTCTATTCTTACTCGACGGACTAGTTATATTTAAAGTATTTTTCTCCGGTAAGACAGCAGGGCGTTGAGTACCCGTTTTCAATACACAATATCTCAAATTCGAGTGAAAAGCGGGGAATGGAGTGTCGCTAGGTTCTATTTTTTGCCAGGAGAGGAAAACAATAAGCTAAAAACTTTCAATCATTTGGAACTTCCACATTAGATGTAAAATTGCCATTTGGGTCCAAGCTAAAACGTCGACAGGAGGTATATTAAAGTAGTATGTCATAAAGTTCAATTTTGACTTCTTAAGTTGCTTATACAAGTACAAACAGAAATTCCGATATCAGTGTAAGTCTGAACAGAAAACAATGAAAGTAAAACAAATAGATACCTCTGCAAATAGTATAGTTTGGTCTATTAATGCATGTGAAATAAATATTTTAAGCTTCAAATTCTGCCTATTTTGTAAAAACGTATAGCGTAATAGAAACAGATAATTTTAAATGAAAATATAATATGCCTACGTACATATTTTTTTTTAATATAGGTATATATGTACAATGTGTGTAGGTACGAGGTAGACACATACTTAGTTTAATAAACAGAAAATAACAGATTCACATATATTTAGAAAACGTATAAAAATTTTAATACAGCGGGATTTGAACTCGCGCCTCTTGACCACCGTGCAAGCGCTCTGACCGCTAAGCAACGCGTTCTACATTCGGCCACGTCGAAATACAAAAATAAAAAATATATATGTTAAAATAACAGATTATTAACAAGACTTAATTCGTTTAAATAGTTTGTAGACATATTATTATTAGCAGTTAGATTAATGTTCCATTTACAATATAACAGAACAGAATATTCCTAAAGGCCATTAATACTACAAATGTATTTTGAAATTAACATTAATACATAGAACTATTAAGATAAGAAACTAAATTGATTATATAAAAATATTGTTGTAATATTTTTACATAGATATATTTATTCTGCACAGATTATATTCATTTATTTAAAACTGTTTCTAAAATGAACCTGGTTTGTTGATAAGTTTAATTATGTATTGTTTGACGACCGTGATTTTTTCCACGCTATTTAATTAAGATATGCTTATAATTTTATATGGACGATTTGACTCAGGCTGAAGCAAATGCTTTTATAAAAGTTTCTATATTAAATACTAACCCTTTTCTTAGAGACAATGATAAATTCAATGCCTTATCTTTCTTAATAGTGATCCTTTAAAAAATATGTCGATAAGATTATTTCTAGAACATTGCCAAGCGGAAATACTAATGGAAGTTGAACATAAAAAAGTATGAATTATATTATCAAATACTGAAAGGCACCTTTTTAACCGATTTCGAAATAGGAGGAGGTTCTCTATACGTTATACTTTTTATGTGTGAACCAAACTGGGTGAAGCAAATTTGAGGATCCACATGACACGTTTAAATTTCGTTAAGAACTGTTTGGTAGTTTTTGATTAATTCGTAATCTACCTTTTTACACGGCAAACGCATAAGTATATCTTATATTTAATTAAAAAAAAATTAATTGAAAGTCGACACAAGAATATATTGAAGTCTGTTGTATCTTTTGTTAAAATTTTATTTATTATTTGAGTTAGATATTTGGTTTATTTTTGTACTTTCATTTACTTTTGTATCGTGAATTTAATAATGTACCATTACGTATTAACTATATATCATTACGTAGAAAATTTATTTATGCTTATAATTATTTTATATACAAAAATATATTTATAGGTATGTTTTGATTGATAGGCAAAGTATGGTTTGATTTTCTTGAAAAATATTTATTAATTACTTAATGCATACAATTAGACAAGCATTATTTCTTGAGTAATCTATTTTCTTTTTTACGTACCTCTTAACAGTAAGGCGTTTATGACCGACAGCTTAACGATGTCTACTTACAGTTTCGTTACGTCACTACATTTTAGAATAGTATAGATTGAAAATTAACTGAATGAATTATTTAAAGATGAACAATGGAACTACTATACAATTAATTCATCAAAATTAAAATAATTAAAGAAACGTGCGATTTTAAAATAAATGTAGTAATTATATGAAACCTTACCTTCGTAATCCTTCCCTGTTCCTAGAACGTATGCACTTCGAAGAAGATGGGCCATAGTATCGATAGATTTACGATGCTGAGTTTGTGTAAAGCGAGTGTACAATATGATGTCATAAAAATTACATAGATGTTGCGAAATATAAATTGCTTCTAAACTACAATAATCTGCTACTAGATAATCTTTAATAAGAGCTTAATAAGTATAATTAAGTTAAAACTACCGCACGAGTCGGTTAAAACAATAATCGGCTACATCTCTGCTGCCTATAATATTTTGATATACGAATTTGTGAAAGAAAGCCCGGGATGTACTTTGTATCGTTACAAGTTTACATGTGATCGTAAGTGAGCGTTAACCAAAATATAGGCCGCATTGAAAGACGAATAAGAAAATATTAAGAGTCATTAATAGTAATTATTTTTTATATTTTCAGTTGTTAACTTTTTGGTACTATGATCATTCCGGGAAATCAGTGTTTTAATAAATTTATTGTTGTAGATTCATACACTTGTCGGCATATTCAATAATGTCTAAAATTTTTAAAATATGTGTGTGTGTTAGAACGACATATATTCGCACTGCAGTACAGAAATATTTAACTGCGATAAAGATAGTTGTGTATGCCTCGCAACAAGGTAGGCTACGAAGCAGAACGCTTATATATATTTTTTTCGATTGTTACATTTTCAACAATTTTTATTTTGTCTAACATTCACTACTTTATATATGTTCTTGTTCCAACAAGGTTAGCGGCAATAAAACTGTCTTGGTTATCTTATTTGTAATATTCACGTAAGTAAATACTTTTAGCGTAAACATTACAAGAAATATCTCGCTGAAGTGTATAATTTAATTTAAGCTATTTTAAAATATAATTAAATAATAAGTAAAATAGTATTTTGGTATTAGTACACTTAGGTATATGAACACTTTATTCTAGACCATCTTATACTTGTTATATACTACATATATTACCTCTTCTCTATCTATATCTTATGCATTATATATATACTAACCTGACTTCGCTATATACATAGTATCTTCCTTCATAATTCATAAAATATATTTTTTAAATAGAACTGCCCTATGGTTTTCTGAATTCTAATGTTTGCTTAAGTAAAGAAAGTAGTGGTTGTGTTAATATTCGAGACGTGCAAGTAGATAAATAATAAACAAGTGCGCAATGAATATTCTATATAATTTAAGTTATATATTGCGTATGTACAGTATTTGCGATTATATTTTCAATTAATGTGTATTTAATTTTTATTTTTATATTTTATTAGCACATGTTTAATTATCTTACAAATCTTTTGTTATTGTTCTTTTGAGTTGCCTTAAGTATTAAATACCGTGAATTTAATATTTGAGTCAACTACTTGACTCTCTAAAGTTTAAACTTTAACCTCCAATACAATAAGCATAAATTAACAAATACACAAAGATAACCATACTAAACATTGCTTATTTTATTAAAATATTGTTTTAGGTACGGTCTTCGAGGATTTAAATTTTTCTATAATCTATAAAAATGTTGCTTAGTTAAATTTGTCCAATTTGTTTAATAGCTCGATTAGCACATTATCTATATTATTTAAAAGAAATAATAAGTGATGTAAAATATATAAAACAATTATTGTAGTGTAAAATATAAACACAATTAATTATTAAGATGTAAATATACGTATATATAAATTAAAATCATTTTACATCTTGTTCAATATCTTCATTTTGAAGTTCATCATCATCATCATCGTTATAATTAAGCGCGAATTGGCGCGATTGGTCTAGCTGCTTACAAAGAGTATTATATTGTTAAAACCATGATTATGAATATAAAAATGCATATGTATATGATATGCATACGAATATAACAAGTAAAGTTTATACGAGGGTCAATCAAAAAGGTCTTACAATCTCTATAAAAATATGACAAAACATAAGTATAAATTTAATATTTTTTTAAATTTTTAACGTAATCTCTTTCTTATTCAATACATTTAGAATATCCCATTTATAACTTTCTAATTCTTTCTTCTTCTAGGTCTGTTGGCTCTAAAAAACCATCAACGGCAACCATGAATGCATCCTTCCAGGTCCTTAAATTTAGTGCCACAGATGTGTTCTTATAATTTGGGGACGGGGAGATGCTTTTGGAATGTAATCAAATAAAAATATTCCTTCATTATCTCAGAACACAGAGACTATTACTTATAACCTTGCCAGTTGTGTGTGCGTGGCTCCTAATCTATTCGAAATTTATTTATAGGCGGTGATGATCGACGTTTTCAAGACATGCTTTGATTTTTTTTCGAAATAGTGAACCCATGTTCCATGTCCATAGTGATAACACGACTGCAAAATTCTGGATCTGGATTAGGCTATAACATTTCGAGATTGCACCTTGAAATTTCAAAGCGACGTTTTTTTTCTTTGATTAACATTCGTGGACAGCAATTCATCAAACCCATCTTGCTGATTATTTTTGCAACCTAACGAATCGGTTAAAATGAATTGAGTGCTGCCATGATATATTTGTTATCTCGGTTAAATGTTTGATAGTAATTATTCGTATTCCAAATTATCGTTTTCCAAATCGAACTTTTAAAACTTTTTGACCTTCAGGCCGCCTGCCGAGGGTCGTCTTCACAGCTTGATCTACGTCTTCACAGCATGGTCTTTTAAATGCAGTAACCCAGTAAGCGGCGGTAGAATATGATAAAATACTATCCCTATATATATAGCTGGCTTTTGTCCATATTTAAGCGTTTTTTTAGAAACACTTAATACTGAATTATTTATAACTAGCAAACGTTACGACCAAATCGAGTATAACTGCCCACAAATATTCTTTGATTGAAATAAATATTGAACTAACCACAAAAGTATTTTATTCATGTGCACCTGTAATAACTTTTTGATCAACCCTCGTACTTATATATATATATATATATATAAATTACTACAGGGCTATAAAAATGTTTGTACGTCGACAACTTTCATGCAATCAAAATGTATTTTGCGCCCTAATGTTAATAGGGCATGAAATTGTGATAACCGCCACCTTATCAGATGTTGATATACCAGTTTTCTTCGAATTTAGGTTAATATGCGATCCCCAGGGTAAAAAGTAATTTTATATGTATAGGTATGTAAGTTGCGTGAAACGTAAATATATGATATAGAGAAATATAAATAAACTTCCTTTATTTATTAAATAACAGCCTTTATTTATTTAATAGATTTACCTAATAGTATGTAGTTGACCATATTTTATGCCAATTATACTATATTTCTACAGATTGCTTTGAATGAAATGAAAATTTAAAAATGTTTCTATCTGCGGAGTAGGTATATTGACCGGAACATCAATAGGTTACAGTAAGTAAAATAATAACTGAAATTAATGGTGTTTTGCATACGTTGTCATGGAGACAACCTTACTGACCGGTGGCTTCGGCGAGTCGTGACTTATCGGATCTTTTTCGCATGGATCTAGTAACGTTACAATTATAAATTGTAAAATAAATATAAAACCAGCAATTTATTATTTATTAACTTACTTAATTAATCTTACAAAAATATACTTTTTACTTCAAGTGAACTTTTTTCCGAGGAAGACACATCTCGTCTATAATAATTTACAGATTTATTAGTGACAATGATAAAATAGTCATCGAAATCTTTATAAGAAAATGAAACAATAAATGACCGATTATTTTAAAAATCCTAAATAAATTTATTCATCAATACTAATGTTTAATTCAGAACACTTTTATGTGTGTTTTATCTTATAGGATAGGCGCATGCCTACATTTTTGTTATTCTTCGTTTTGAAGAGAAAATTAGATAGGTCATTTATTTTCGTACAATAAAAAACAAGTTCTAACGCTTAATGTCAGTTAAGGCATCGGCTTTTTTGTAGTACCCTGGACAGCGCGTCGGTCTATCGACGGCGTCGGAGCTTAATGTCTGGGGACCTGGCAGAGTCAACACTACAGAAGGCGACGCGGGATGCCGCATTGGAAGAGTCCCGGCTGGCAATACCACCCGCCGGCCGAACGACGATCGAAGCAGTACGTCCAGTATTCCGCCAGTGGTTAATGAGGCGTCATGGCGTCCTAACCTTCCGAACAAGGCAAGTGCTCTCGGAGCATGGATGCTTCGGGAAATATCTGTGATAGGTCGCTACGAGGGAAATCGACGCTGGCTCATCGAGGCATCGACACAGACGGCCCAGCACACCCTAGAAGTGTGTCCAGCCTAGGCATTTCAACATCATAGGGGACGACCTCTCCCTGCAAACTGTGGCGATGGTCATGGTGGGTTTCGAGAGGTCGTGGTCCTGGTCGGTCGCGAGGCAGTGATGCTCGGGAAGGAGGCGGCGGGCGACTCTACCGCCGCCTTCCGCCCTAAACGGCCAGAGAGCGGTCAGATGGGAAAGCTGATCGCCTAGTTGCTCCAGGTGTCTCTTACACGCTACTCTAAGCATGCCGTGACCGTGAGAGTGACCCATCACGCTTCACTCTGCAGCTCTGTTAGTAGGCTCCCGCCGCCGGGGTTCACGGAAGGCGCGCGTTCTCGTGGCCTCGACTATTGGCGGTTGAGGTGGATCACTAATTTTAGTGGGTATACAGACAGTCTACACCTGCCAGTGTGGAGTCCCCCATAACGGCGTCCGAGTTCCTGATCGGGCGGGTATCCGTAATGCATTTCCTCACGTTAAAAAAGGATCCCTGGACGGTTGACGTAAAAAAATTACGCACCACGCTGTTGTATTTAGGTGGATGCAAATGACTCTTGAATTTTCATAAACATACGCTACTCGTCAATACTACCAATATGTACCGCTTGTACTTATTTGCACTTGACCTTGTGATTACAAGATATACTTTGACAGGGCAATTTTAACAGACAATGCGATACACTACAATAGACCAGATGTAACATTTATAGATAAAATATACAAAGAAACTTACTTGATAGATATTAAAATTCCTTATATCCATAATCTACAAAAATCAATACAGAACAAAATTAATACCAAAATATCTTTACTGCTTAAAACTAATAAAGTTACCTACAAGTATATACATAACCATGCAAAAGCCGCAATCCTTAATAATTATCGTATTGACAGGAAGTTTTTACAGGAAGATGCTGCTTTCCAACCTATTCCTCAAAGTGAACCATACTTGGCTTAAGACCCGTGTATTTACCGAAATCCCAGATTTCGAGAAATAAAATCAAAAATCTTATTATACATCAATGTTGAAATATAAATTGAACTATTTAGATATCAGTTTTATCCGTTGACATGTGGTCTGCTGTTTTGTTATGTTTCCTAGATCTGGTTGCCAGTCGGCAAAGGCCTCCTACAACCTTTTTCATTCTTTTCTTTCATGTGTCACCCTGTTCCACATAACTCTTGCCACTTGTCGGATGTCGTCCGATTTCGTTAGATTTTACTTGTTACATCTGTAGTTCTTGTTTTGTGTCTGATAAAGATTCTTTTTTGTCTTTCACATTTAAAATAATCCTTTCCACTGCATATTAACATGTTGCTAGTTTGTTAAGTACTTCTTGATTTAAAGCCCAAGACAGACAGATATTGGGTAAAACACAGGTTTTAAATAATTTACTTTCATACTTTATATGAAAGTACCTCTATTATCCATTTGTAATTCTTCTGTCTACTTTATTTTACATGGATTCTTTTTGTCTTATAAGCTGTCCCAGATACACGTGCTCATCCGTATAGTCAATTTCGATGTTATCTAATTATATGGCATGTTTGTTCCCATTTGTCATCACTTTAGTTCATTCTGGATTTTTTACTTTCTATTGCAAGCTTTTGTTTAGATGTTTTGGTGTTTTGGCCAATATCACTATGTCACTAGCAAACCTTAAGTGGGACATGATTGCATCATTAACATTCATGTCGAGGTCTTCTTAATTGAGTTTCCTGAAGATTGACTCTAGGACCGCAGAAAATAATTTGGAAGATAGAGGGTCACCCTGCCTGACGCCTCCTTCAATTTTGATATTTGTATTCAATTCCTTGTTTTAGTAATGCCTTACAATTTGTTTCATTTAGTAGAGAATAAAATGCTTTGCCGTAGCAAACAAACGCAATGTAGTATATTAGCTGGTATTGATTGTATTTCTCTAAAACTGGTCGCACTACGTGGATGTGCTCGTCTAGAGATTTTTCAGTCCGTCTCAAAATTATATTTGCAAAAGTCTTATAGATGTTGGACACGATAGGGCGAATATAATCACCTATAACATTTTTATCTCCTTTCTTATATAATAGTATGATGTTCGACTCTGTCCACTGCTAAGGAATAAATGTTATGATTTAATTAAAAATATCAGTGAAGATAGGTATCATGATTCCTTAGTTTGTTTTAATCTATAGATTATAAATCTATAGATTTTTCGACTTCGCTATACAGAATGCTAGGAATATCTGAACTATCTACCAGTTCAGTTTCTCTTTGTATAGTGCTATTGGCGTATAAGTTCCTGTAGTAGGAGGTAGCTAGTTTTAGAATGGTGTATCTACAATGGTTCCATTTCCCATCATCATCTTTTGTTTTTACTGTACAATTATTTTAATTCCTTCAACGCATTTGTAGTTCTACTCGTTCTACGTGTATATTATTTATCAACTGTTTTGTTATGAAACTATTTTTAACCCGATTATCGCGTATATTTTTGGTATTCGAAAATACATTTTAGAAACCTGACGTTAATAGTCCGTGGGCACAGGTAGTCTGAGGAGTGAGGTGGCAATCGTCTGTCAGCTGATACAAATATTATATCAAACTACCGCCAACATTACTAAGTCTGCGCTGGATTCTTGCAGAATGAGCTGACTGTATCTTGCTCTCTGGTGTGGTAGGTTTCAATTATTTGCGCTAAGAAGTAAGTTCCTTTTTTCCAACAGTTTATTTTAAGCAAATAAAAAATATATAAAAAATATATTTTAAACTGAGTTTGAAAATACCTAAGTTGTGCTCATTTGGATTTGCCCAAATATATCATAAGCATTTTTAAAACATATAATTATCTCTCTTGTCTAATTTCAAATACCTAATCATACCTATTACTTACAAGTAAATAATAATAAATATAATATATCTAAAGTACTGTCAATGTATTAGTTTTAGCTAGAGGTTTTTAGGATTTCACATTCCCTAATATTACATTGACTAGACATGCCCTCATTCCTTCTATCCACAAACAGAATTCTTCTACTTTTTTAAAATAGTATCTTACTGGATTGTAATATGAGTATTTTACAATTTTAATTGTGATATGAGCATACATAATTTTGTATATAACAATATTTGTCGATATATATAGACAAATATTGTTATATACAAATAAAAAAATATATATATTGTATTGCATTGAACTACTTTAAAAAAGGTTGAAATAATACAAGTATATATTTGATAAATATTATGTAATTCCTGTCAATCCAACCTCTGCAAACAAATAAGAATTTGAATCCACATTGAAGTAGACGTCAAATTCCCATGCACTTACATATATTTCTAGTAAACTTTCATCTCTACAATGTGCTACATTTTCTGAAAGAAAATAAAATATACATTATTTTTATTTTACATTAACAGTACAAAGAAAACTCCTTATGGAAAATTATTTGATTAAATAAAACATCCCATTTATTATACAATAATTATAACTATATGTGAAATCTAATATTAACTTAATTTTACTAATATATCAAATTTTACCTGTTATTTTTTTTTTTAACTGTAACTCCTTCTGTAAGGATTCACTAATTTTAAGAATATCATCTGCAATATCACTTAATGACCATGTGTTTATAATGGACTCGTTGGTTAATTGTAACTTAGCAAGAGCTTTCATTTGAGTGCATATTCTGGAAACTCCTGTAAATATCATAGAAGCAAGATAGAACAAAAAAAAGAGGATTGAAGTTTGACAATTACTGATAAATCTAAAAACAATTCTTTATTTTAATATTTTTAGAGAAAACAAAAAATAATTATGCAGCAGGTTTTGAATCTGCAACTCTTAAAACATTGACAGCACTCTTGCCATTAAGCCATCTGTGCCGAAATTCTTATACACTAAATATCTTATTTTTGTTCTTAGAAACCAGGGATTTGAACCTGCCTCTTGGAAACTGTCCAAACACTCTGACCACTAAGCCATCTTTTCTACATCAGTCTGTGCTGATACATTTTTTTCCTTAACAATTTTTTTCCTTATTTTTTTTCTTTAATTAAACAATATTATTGGATTTGGTTTTACAACAATAGGGTAAGACAACAGTTTACCATCCACAACATTTTCTAAGGCATTAAGAGCTTCTAATAATACATCTATAAGCTGTTTGGTTTGGTGGGGATAGTAATTACTCTCATATTCATGCAACTTTAAAGACGATAATGATTTACAAATTGTGATGCCTTTATCCCTTATAGAAGTCCAATCATTAAGTAATGAATGTAGATTCGATATATGTGTGTAAGCTGTTTTTGATATTCCAGGATTACTATCCTTTACCGGGCTTGTGATTTCTGAAAGTATTGGATTCATATTACAGTTAAATAATGAAATTGCGTTGTCAAAGCTATAGTCATTTTAAAAATAAGGATTACTTATGCTGACATAAATATATATATATATTGTTTATTCAACTACTGGTTTGATTTAGTAATCAAATGTATTGTGTGAAATATAGAATACAGTTTTTTTACATTTTAAGCTCATAGTTATAGGAGCGAATGCTTGACGTCAAATCATATTTTTTATTAAAAAATGAAATTAATGTACCTTTGGGTATAAACATTTTTGAATCTTCTATTTTCTTTGAAGGCGTTTTTGACATTTTGAACTAATAAATAAAAGTTTACAAATGTAGGCTATAAAATATATATTATACTTAAAAATTTATTCTTACTATATAAAATGTAAAGTCTTATTCGTACATTAATTATTTATATTGTAAATAATTAATAATTCATATTCTAATACTCTATGTCAGCTGCAGATTATATAATATTTATAGGGCCTATAATATTATAACTTATAAAATATAAAACCTTAGAGTTATTATGTGTTATTGCAACAATAGCTCTATGTATCAAACACAGAACATGCAAGTGGGTAAGTGGTAAATAAACAAAGGAGAAAGAATAAAGTTTATAAATCACAGATAAATAATAAAAGAAGGATAAAAATAAATACGAATTAAGAACAGATTAAGAAGTATTTCTCATTCTGTTATCTTTATAGCTAGCACCCGCGCCTCTTGTAAACCGACCAAGTATATTTTCCTATCAAGCTTTACGTTCTTATCTTATGCAGCGTACATAGTATTTTATTTTCTGTAACACTAAAATATTATACGGTTTAAAAAAATGTTGCTGATCATAAGTGTATCTTAATAACACTAAATTAACTTCAAAATTGTCAAAATATTACGTACAAAATGTTTCGTAATAATGTTTCGTTTCGTAATAATATTTAAAAATATTAAAATCCCTCTAAATATAAAAAGCAAAATATTTCTTTTAATTAATATATATATATTTATATAAAATAATTTCTACAATGAATTAAAAGTCTGTGTCCCTGTCTGAATTTAGATTATTTGAGTTTTGACAGATTACAGACATGTTATTGTTTAGAATTTTGAAACAGAGCATGCATACAGTAATATGCCATTAAACTAGCATCAAATTATAATAAATTACTCATCTTTAATATATTACACGTTGTTTTCATTTATAAGTAATAAAAAAAACATGTCTGGACCTATGCAAGACGTCATCGAAGAAGATGCTGCTGATCTACAGTTTCCCAAAGGTAGCTAAATACAAAATAGAATATAATAACTTTAAGATTTATTAACAGTTAAATAATTAATCGTATTTATACTTACAGAATTTGAAAATGCTGAAACTCTTCTTATATCAGAGGTTGATATGTTATTAGAACATAGAAAAGCACAAAATGAGTCAGCAGAGGAAGAACAAGAATTTTCTGAGGTTTTTATGAAGACTTTGACTTATACTAATATGTTTAAGAAGTTTAAAAATAAGGAAACCATTACTGCTGTCAGAAAGTAAGCAGAAATACCTTACCTATATGAATAATAATTTTTCTTAGTGCTTTTGCATCTTATATATCATGTTTAACAAGTTATTTATATTTATTTTAGCCTCCTACAATCCAAAAATTACACAAATTTGAGGTTGCCAGCTTGGCTAATTTATGTCCAGAAACACACCAGAGAGGAAGCAAAAGCTCTCATTCCATCCTTAGAAGGTAGATTTCCAAAGATGAAGAACTCAGGATACTTTTAGATGATATACAAACTAAACGCAGCATTCAGTACTAAATACTAATAAAATTTTTATATAATTTGTTTTTACATTTATCAATCCATATAGTGAACTTTAATTTTTTTATCAAAATTTACTATTGATATCTCACATAGTAAAGCAAGGTTAAATAGTTATTATTACTTATGTTATAAATGATAACTTTAGTGAATTACATAGACATTAGTATTATTTTTTGAAACTTTGTTCACTTGTTTCTTCTATTATTAAAAATATTACAACTCTTCTATTAAACAAATTACAAATGATTCAAAAAAAAATTTCAGCCTGTGTAATTTGTTGGCTTAATTTAGATAAAAATAAAAAGTAATTAATTTTACTTTTTATTTTGAAGAAAATGAAATATAATTTGTTACATCTGTATTTCTTTCTTTTTACAATTAACTTTAATTATATCAATAAAACTGTTTTGTAGAATGTTTCTCTATATTTTTTTAACAGTAGTTATTATAATTTGTTTTAATTGTAGCAATGCAAGTAATAAAAATTTTTTAAATTTTATAGATAAAAGATTACTTAACATTTCTTACTTCATAGTATTTTTCTCCTTTTTTAGTAAAATAACAGTAGTATCAACTAGCAACCTTTTTTTTGCAGCTTATGCGGCCACAGACAATCTGTCATGGCGGAGTAATCAGCTGTTAATTGCAATGCCGACGAGTAGAAATATATTGTTTCGTTTTGATCATTAATGCATAACTTTCTTGTTATTATTGCTTATAATTATACCAGTAAAACAATACATTTAACTTCAAGCATATTTAAAAAAAAATAAAGAATGGCGCGATGTCCTTGGTGTCATCTGTCAATTTTATTCATTCATCCATTGTAGTGCAGAAAAAAATGTGACTTGTTTGATAAATTCGGTTTTATCTAATAAGTGCTAGATGAAGATTAAATACATTGTTTCCATGTTTAGCTTTATTGTTTTAAGAACTTGCCGGTAACAATTTTGTATAGTGTAATCATTTATATAAGTACGTAGTGCAGTTTTTTACAAGGCCTAACAAATTCCCTCTACAAAGAATCTGTGCGGCGCGGCGGTTTCGTTTATTTTATTGAACATTAAAGTGATGTTTTAATTTGTATGTGTGAATTTCTAGAAAACTAGTTTTTTTAAGTGAGTAAAGGTGACGAAGCGAAAAATGTCGGGTCGTGTTCGAAAACAATCGGATTGTCCCGTGGGTAAGCAAGGCCCTATGAGGGCGACGCTGCCGGTATCATCAGTAATGAAAGGATTTAAAAAGAATGCTGCTATCAGTCCAACGTTGTCACCTACTAACGTGTGGCGACGAATATCTCCAGACCACGCACTTTCTGGTCAAAGGAGTCCAGGAGCTGTAAACTATAAAGGTATGCTTCAGTATAGTTATGAAAATGTATAAATATACATTATTTTGATAATCTGTATATGGAAGATATTGGAAAAAAAGTATCGTTGATGGCATTTATCAATAGAACCCAAAACAATGATTTTTAATTTTGTTTTCTGTTTGTCTGCCTTTCTGCACGCTAATCTCAAAAACGGCCTAACCGATTTCAATGTAGTTTTAACTATTGTATTTTGGGACACATTTCATTTACAACACTTCCTTTTAGGGGTTGTGTTGTGATTAGAGGGAGAACGCGGGCAGGCGAAAAATCTAAATAGTTTACGCAGGCGAAGCCAGGAGCGGGTCGGTAGTACTAAAATATTTTCGATATATGTATTGAAAAATTTTACTGAATTTACAAATTGAAATTCAGAATATCAATTTAAGTTTAAATTAAATAAATAAGATTTATTTTTCCATTCAGGGAAGATAAGCACAACATTAAGTTCTACCTCAACAAAAAATATCTCTATTTTGGGCAGTAGGTAGTGTCTTGACGCTAAGTTCTCTCTGCCTCTCTATGTAGAAGACAGTAAAGCTGCTTTTGCTAACAATACTTTTTGTATACATTTAATGTTATACTTGTCTATTTTTAGGTAAAGGAAGATTTGGTTCTAATGTTATCAGACGCACAGCCTCCCTGGACACTCTTTATCATAAAGGACAATGGCCTAGGGATTACTATCTTCATGCAGGGCAGCTACAAGTTGATAAATCTACACAAGTAAATATTTTTGGTTTTAATTATAAGATAGTTTGGATTTATATTTTTATTTTATAATTTTTATGAACTATTTAAATTCCTTTGGTTAAGGAATCGCTGTATTTAATTAAACAAATTACATGATAAAATTGGGTCCCTTTTTATATTTTGATATAAGTAAAACTTATTCCTTATTTAATAGTATTTACCAAAAAAAAATGTTACCAATATCATATGATTAATGTAATTTTTTCGCTAAACTCATATTTTTTAAATCTCACTAATAAAAACTAAAATAAATATTTAGGTCAGATTTTTATTTCATTTTGATATTCATAATTTTATAAGTAAATGTAAAACAGTCTGAACTTAAGAGAAAATCATTTTTTGATCTGAATTTGCTCTTAAAAATTGCTTTTAACTTAATAACAGAAACATTTAATCAAACTGATAGTCTATAATTTATTATCACACTTCTAAAGAACTTAATGATGAGCCATTTTTTCTCCATTTTCTGCTTACCTAATGACTCCCAAGTTAGAGTCAAACCCATAAACCCTATATATACAGTCAGACACAATGACTAACTGCACCATAATTGTGTAGAAATGAATTTGTATTTTTTAAGAGAATGGTTGTATGTTACACTACATTGCATGCTAAATTTATTATATTACAGTGTATTGTTTAGCTTTGTATACATATGTAAAAATATATATAATTAGATATATTCATTTGAATACAAATAGGCTATTTAGAATAATTATATGCAATTACTTGATGATTCATTAAGAGAATAACTGATAAGGTGAAACATGAAAAAATACTATTCTTTTATATATACAATGGACTGATTCAATGAACATACAAATGGTTATTTGATATTTTAATAAAGTAGATTCATTCAATAAACTTAACTTTGGAGACTTTTATTATTATGTTATAAAACACTGCATCACAGAAGGCCTGAAAAGAAATTATAATATTGATTGCTTATTTGGATGAGTTTTATAAAATTATTAAGTAATTAGTTAGCCAGCTAAGTAAAGGAATATTATGTACAAGTCTTTGATTTGTAATATGTAAATAAGGAGCTCATAGAACATAACAATTGTAATAAAAATAGTAATATGTTTAGTTATTAATCTATATAAGACAGCTTCTTAGTATTTTTTTTGTTGAATTTTCATACAATTATTTATGTATTGATGTTGTTTATGTATATTCCAGAAGGAAGAAAAGACTAATTGCCGTTTAGTAGTATAGTAAGTTTTACTTACTGTACAGATTTATTTTTACTTTTAACTGATTTATTTATTGATTTGATTTAGTTATTGTACACAATATATAATAAATAAATAAAAATAATTACAATTTAACACACATCTAATTTTTCATATTTTTTCTTATTACTATTAAAATCAAAACTATATTCAGAATAGTTTATGGAGAATAAATGACGGTGCCATCGTAGCGCAGTGGGAAAGCGTCTGTCAGCGCAAATGGCTGTAGGTCCAATTCCCTCCAATTTCATTTCCACTCTCATGTACTACAAAGTATGGCCTAGAGTTCCGCTACTTACATCTCGATTTTATTAGAAAAATGAAGAATGGAGTGTCTTGACTATGAGTCAAGACTTTTCATACTCTCTAAATACCCTACTATGCAGAAATTGCGTGAAGTTGTAAACAAAAAACATTATGAATCCAGAAATTTGTAAAAATAAACAAATTGGCATTTCTTAACTAGATTAATTATAGTTATATTTTTAATTGACTTAAAATAATTCATTTTTGGAACAAGCATCATGAATGCCAATTGTGTTCAAGTTTTATGAAAAGTGATATTTTTTGTCTCCATAGATACTTAAAAAGATAGTCAAATGTGGCCTACATTTGATTGTTGTGGCCTACACTTGTTTTCTTCTTAAAATATTACGTTTTATTTTTTTTAGACTGATGATGGTGGCGGAGTTTCTGGGAGGTCGTCTAGAGGCTCGGATGATGACAAGCTGGACCGTTTTCGTCGAAGCCGCCTTCAAAGACCACACAAAAACACCACATCCGGCGATTATTCATCACATGCAATGAGTCCTGGATTTTGTAAGTGTTTATTTTTGTATTCCTAAAACTACTAATGCTGCGTCACAATTAACTTTTACTTTTGACCAACAATCCAAGAAAATGTGACTACTGGTAACAAATGCTTAAAATATTTTGTTTTCTTTTATCTTCATGCATGTACTAAAATTTGTAAAGTAGTCAAAGGTAGGAAAGTTTTTTAAATGAACACAACACACAGTTCTGTAATTTTTACACCTCCTGTGTAAGGTGTATTTAGTGCTTTGTCATTGTAATCGACTGATTTTATATTTATGTTTAAAGTTTTTTATGTGCTATTAGTTGTTCATTGAACGTTAACATTTCTAGGTAGTGGTTACGAATTGTTTACAATATACAATATGTTACTCAATTTGCTATAATTAAGTCCTTAAAGTTCAGCCTTAAATATGATACAATACCCTGAAATTAAAAATAATAATTTGAATAGAGTGAAAAGTATGTTATTTACACAATAAGAAAATTAAGTCTTTAAGATAACTATAGAATAGAAGAAGTTTATACCATTTTATAATTTGTCAGATAACTTTTTTATTTAGGATATTGTGGTGCAGAGGGACAGCATCTGATTGCATATGCAATCAGTTGTGTGGACATAGAGGAACAACGATTATATTATAATTATTTTCATTTCTTCACTCCAATAAGTCAAAGCACATTGTTGTGTTGCATCACTTAACATGCCAGGTCTTTTCAATTCAAGTGAAAAAGGCCAACAGAGGGAGTGCCTTCACTAGGCCCTCCCTGACCACCCTGCTATGCTGGAAAAAGCTTGTAGCTGCATTTTTATGTACCTTTTTATGTTCAATGATTAACATAAACGTTTATAATTTGTAAATTATAACAA
The DNA here is from genome assembly GCA_038994665.1 of Podotricha telesiphe. Lineage (NCBI taxonomy): Eukaryota > Metazoa > Arthropoda > Insecta > Lepidoptera > Nymphalidae > Podotricha > Podotricha telesiphe. Next base: position 505,796 of record JAOYRR010000229.1, on the reverse strand, counting down.
TTTTTTATTTTTATTTTCAGGGTCCCGATTTGGCAGTGGTGGTGTACCTCTTAGAGCAGCTCGTTCCTCAGTTGAAGGTCTAAATCAAGAGATAGAAAGAATTGTTCTATGTCCAGCAAGTGGAACCCAGACTCCACATATTGATCGGATACGAGATAAGGTAACCTTATATAAATATATGTAGCTACTTTCTTGAATACTGTTATTATAATTATTTAACATTGTAAAGTGTTATTTACTAAAACTTAATTGGCTCTTGCCCCAATAGACACTAAACTTGGATTCGATTACATTAATTGTTGCTACCTATTTTTTTATTATGTGTTTAAAAGCATTCATTCATTTATTTTGTAGGATCAGTTTAAAAATTATTTTTAAGTAAAGTGACAACACAATAACTAATGACTCTGTGTAGTTTTAACTTCTACAGAGTCACAAAGTACTAATATAACAGAAATTTCAATATTCCAAAATTATAAAATCATATTACTTTTTGTTTTTTGGCGAAATTACATTTCTTGTTTATTTTTATAAGTTTAAAGGTAATATATATTTCGTAGTTTTGTTTATAAATTGTTGGTCTTTTTTGTTTTACATGTATGATGTGAATACCTTCTTATTATTAATACTATAATACTACTATCATTAATATTTTTAGAAAACATATAAATTTACGACGTAACGGAATATAGAACCTATGGCTTAGCAGTCAGAGAGCTTGGACGGTTTTCAAGTGGCGCGCGGGCTCAGGTCCTGCTACATTTAAATTTTTATGTTTTCTAATATGTTTTAAACCTAAGAGATTAACATTTAAAAAAAAACTTAAAGTAGTTTCATTTACAAAATAGTATAATATTTATTTGGCATATGAACTGCTATTATGATAACTCCAATTTCTAGGTCACTCCAGAAGGGCATCGCGCACCGCTGGCTGAGCTATTAAGACGTTCTGTCAACACTCAAACACCTCATGACCTATGTCATACTGCACACTCATCAGGTGAGCCATTTTTTTTAAAATTTTGATTGTATTAATGTATTATTCATTAATCTATTTTATAACATATATAAAAATAACATGCTACTTCGTTTGCTTGACATATGAGCTTTGTATGTATAAGTCCATTAAATGTGTGCTTTAAACATTGAATGTTTCTCTTAAATGTTATTTAAAAAAGCTATTATTGTACAATGTCCATTTCATTGATAACTGCTGAAAGAATTGTTTTTACACAAGTACTCTATAAAGATGTATTACATATTAAAAATGTTAATACCATATATAAATAAGTGTGAATTGTGGGAATAGATCCACCATCACGGGGTTCCCTCTCCAGCGCGGGCTCTGCCGAGCTTCTAGCGACAGGTCTTATAAATATCTACGCTTTTGCACTGAACATGCCGCTACTTTACATCAATTTCCTCACAAACAGTTTTGTATATAAAACAACATTAACGTAAAAAAATTAAAAACAACGTGTATCACATATATGTTAATTATCTATTGTGGATATAATAATCCAAATATTTGATGAGATTGTCAAATGATAATAATAATCGAAAAGTACTTCAAGATTTAAGGAAGTTTAATAAAAATTCACTTCATATTGACTTTATGTAACATCCATGGAATATATGTACCTATCTATTTATACTTATAAAGTCACAGCATGTTCAGCGGCATAGAGAATCCCTTGCAAATGAATAGTTTTGCACTCATCACTTATGAATGTACCCCAGCATGAGAATTTTATATTATATTTTATTTAGAAATTAGTCTAGACATAGTGGTAAAGAAATATTGTTAAGTAAATTAAAGTTCTTGTATTGCTACTGTGAGATAAGTTTTTTTTTGTGTAATTGACTGATAAGCATCTGACTAAAAAGTTTATAAATATTTATCACACTTTAGTGTAACAAGTGCCTAATAATCAATAGTTTTTTTTATATTTTGTTTAATATACAACCACATGTAAAATCTTTAAACGAGAAGCACATCCATGCAACAAAATTATAGACGTTTTTACAAGCAACAGATTGCAGCTTTTGTTTTTCGTAGATTTAATGATGAATTTTTCGCTTCTTAGACAAATTTCATGTGTTAATGGTTTTTTATGTATTTATATAATTGAATTTGTATTACAGGTGGGAGTGTTTGCTCGTCCCCAGATCTCGATGGATCAAAACTCGGGACTTCCCCGCAAATAAACCGATTTTTAGCACGTGAACCTCCAGATGGTTGTGAAAAGGTAATATAAATATATATAATATGTTTCAGAAGTGAAATATATTATATATAAAATAATAAACATGAGGAAAATAAGTGCCACTGAACACAACCACTTATTCACCAGTCAACAAGCAAAACATGCTCTGTAGCTTTAATTGGCGAATAATGATTGGAATGGAAATGAAATCCATATATATTACTAATATAAAATAAATATTTATCTAAATGATACGGTGATACACTTTAAAGAGTTTAAAATGATTAGTGCTTAACTATGGTGTAAACGAAAATTGAACATCCCCAGGTTAACCTGAAAGCTGGCGAGGGCGCGTACACGGAGTCCATATCGGTGATGAAGCCGAGCGTGCCGGGCTTCACGCTGCGGCCGTCGCTGGGCTCCGCGTTCCAGCCGCTGCAGCCCGCGAGCCCGCCCGCCTCGCCGCCCGCCCCCGCCCCCGCCCCCGCCTCGCCCACGCACTGACTGCCCACCGCGACCAACTCTACCGGAACACCACTCAATTTGTTCTCTTTCTATATTATGTAAATCCTTCAATTTTCCATTGTCATTTCTCGTTTAAAATTGAAAATGTAAATTATACGCGCCTGTCACCTCGTTCGTACCTAGGTTCGTACACATTTTTTTTAATAACTGATCTATTTAATGCGTTGACAGTTATAGCAAAAGCAATTTATGAATTTCACATTATGTTAGTGTGCAATTTTAAGGGTTATTCGATCCACATTGCGTGCGCGTCAGCTATGTTCACTCAGCAAGTTGCAAGTTTGCTATGTGCGTTATTAGCAAAGTCTATATAAACATCGTGGAATGTTACATCGAAATAGGAAGTTGCTGTAGGATTGGTCGTTTCGATCTAGTAAAGATATTTAGACATAAAAAAAGTGTGTATTCACAAAAACAATATATTTTGATACTTGTTAAAAATGACATCCTATTTTTACAGAAGTGACTAGCATTTGTGTGGATCGAGCTCTAGTGTCTTTAAACACATTACTAACAGACATTGATAAGTATTTTTAATAATGTTGTGACAATTCTTAAAAAAAAAAAAATCAATCATCAATCAATCATTATAATTTTATATCAATTCTAAATTTGAATGTGTCAAGATTTTGATGTAACGCTTATTGGTAATTACATGATTGGGAAAAATGTACCCTGTTTCCGGAAAGTTGGTGTCACACACGCGGAGTCGACGTGACGTGACGCCACATCATCGACAATGGTTCATAGCAACGCGTCACGATGCCCCTGACTCCCGCGATACGACGAAGCAATTCGATTTTTAACGTTTTTGAATCGGCAAATCCATCCACCTGTAATAGGCACCGAAAGACCTTTTGAGTATCTGTTTCGTAGTTGTCGACGCAGCCAGTCCTCAGCACGGTTGGCCTTTGTAAGTGGACTATATTCGTTTGTAGTGTTAAGTGATAATTTCCACAGATTCTTGGAGATGGGAGCGGGTCTGATATTTAATGAAATAATTTTTATACTGAATATATTATAGAACATTTTATATCATTACGGAACCTGCGCTGCTACGCTGTCAACCCCATATAAACGGTATAAGCGCAAGTTAAACTAAACTACTACATTTAACTATATAGAAAACCTCAAGACATAGATTAAAAATTGAACTTTTTCATCAGGCTGTATTACAATAATCACGATAACACATGGGCACCCCGCTCCTCGAGCCCGGCTTAGGAATAGTACAAAAGTAAAGACCTGGCTCCAGTCAAAATTGTTTAAACATATTTTCGTGATATAATAGAAACTTATGAAATAGAGGTATATTAAAAAAATTGATAAATATTAGTTACTTCGATTAGTAAACGCAATTGATTGCATGTTAACTACATGTTATGTTGAATGTGAGTAGGTGCTTAACTATATTACACATATGCGGTTTTATGTAATCCTCAAACTGCACGTCTTGTGTACAGGGACATACTCTCGGTGGAGTCCCTTCCCTGAAGTGTGTCACCATCCGCCAAGTATTTGCATTTCACCTCACACTTTTATGTAGTGTAGATAAAACAATTATGTAACGCAGGAAGTAATTGAGCTTTTTCCTTAGCGTGATCGGTGATATTTGAAAATTATTCTAAGTAATTGTTTATGTTCATTCCGATGTCCGAGATGTCAAAAAAGATTTCCGCCGACCACAAGTAAACCTTTTACTAAACAAATTTAATACAATAATAAAATCACATGCAAAAGTAGAGCACCACGAGTCAATCAAATATAATTTGTTTCGTTCTTAAATTGGGTTAATGCCCATCGAGATGTTCCGTTACACGTTTTCCAGTAGTTACTGATTTACGAGTATGTTCGTTTCAGCCTTCTACACACGTTTCACTTCCGGCTAATCAGTAGTGACAATAATTGTATATAAGTTATATATCCTATTGGGATACTTAAATAATGGCATCGTGTTGTGTCCATTACGGTAATTAAGATGTGTGAACGGGCGTTCGTTTCACGTATGAGATACGAAGCAACCAAAGCGATGTCACCGCAGACTCGCTCTTACCAACGTGCGAATGCGGACGCGCAGAGAGACGGAAATTAATAATGATCTCAAAATATTGTTTACAACGTGTGTATATAAATAAAACTCATATGTATTACGTCTTTATCGAATTAGTTCACTGATGAAATCGCAATTTGTCTTGGTAATAAATTAACTTGGACCAAAATTCTGAAGGGCCGGAGTATCCGAGACGCGACGCGTGTCCTCGAGGTTCGAAGCAGGCTGTTTTTCTAAAGAAGATAGCTTTAAAATATGGGATTCGACAAGATAGGGGAAGATGATAGACTGATTTTTTAAATCTTTACTCATGCTTTGGTACAGGTATCTTGACAATGATTATAGTAAAGTAAATATGTAAAAGTATATAATCGAATAGCACGTGCGCCATTTGCCCTCAACCTTCCCTCGCTAAATGTAATGGATTTAGTATCGTCTATCGAATGTACTCAATCAGATATAGAAATCCTATTTGTTTACGGGCACTTATACTTTAGTACATTCGACGCGTCTGCCGACCGCTGAGCGGTGGCCACTCAGCACACACACATCACATAGGTTATAACGAATACGATTGTATATAAGAGTAATGTATACTTGGTGGTTTCCGTAAGGAGAAATGCGTGGAAGTCGGGTATCTGTACTGGGTACAATGGATAGACACGGTACTCGTTTTTATATCATTCGGATAGGAAAGAATGGACCATGCCAATTGGATCTCTCATTTTGGCCAAAACGCATTTCTATGATCGAGACTGATAATATAGAATGTTGAAAACATAGTTAGATCTGCTTTATTATTTTTTTAACGTTTTGTAAATTTCGACGGCGAATATATATATATATTTTTGACGGCTCAGCTTTGGAATATAGAGTATTTTAAATCTTGTCATTGCTCAAATTGAAATTTTTATTAAGAGCCATACTTATGATATATGCCGAATTTCGAATGTAAACATTGTGATTGTAAATTTCAAGTTGCTTATATCTATATATATTATAATTTATATATGTGTATCGAGTATTATTTAACAATTGAATGTGATATGTAAGTGAATATTGACTGTTACTTCACAACGTCCGGTACTGATGCCTGCACAGAGAGACAAGTAGACAGTGCGAGTTGTGAAGTGTTCCCGAAGGTGCTGAGCTGCTGGTGATCCTGAGGGTCGTGCGCGGGCGGAGAGCATTTCCTTCCACGCGGATGCTGTCACTCGATGGCACTCTTCTCTTGCGTTTCCAGTGAATGTGGCAAACGGTCGGAACTCGAGCGGTTCCGATAAAATGTACAAACTTCATCTTTGTTCTAATAAGTAACTTGTATGTAGATTTAAAAATTATTCAGTAGTATTACAAAGCCGATAAATTCATCTATGATTTCACATTCATTATTGGTAAATATGTAATGATAATAATGTACGCTGCGCAAGATGGAAAAACATTAAAATATGGAAGACAAAGCCGAGCCAGTATTTAAAATCCGGATTGCTGTGTAGATTTTCTCTGATAAGTGCAATATCTAGCTGTAATGTTGACAAATGTTCTAGCGAGTGTGTCCTCCATAACGGGCGTTTCCATTCGGTATCCTCTCAGATCCTTTACTTAGTTGCACATTTATAACAAAGCATGTACAGTTTCCGTAATTATTGTAAGCTTCGTTGCATCGCATCCTGTTAGCTTCCGTGATGTTAATAGTAGGGTGGGCGTGGGACGAGAGGCGCCCGTAGACTCCACACGTGAAACCCAAAACAATATTATGCTTTACTAACATAATACTTACAATACTTAGATTTATGTCACAGGTCCAGGTTGTACTTTAGGATTTATCTTTTCCAATGTCGTTACCTAATCTAAGGTTTAGTAAGTCTAGGTGACCCGAAAATATTAGCTGTTAATAAATGTGTGCTATAAAAAGGTACCCTTACCGATTAATTTTATGTAATCCACTGGGACGTGGGAAAGATTTCTATATAAAGTTGTTGGCACATTCCACTACGATATTCAAAATATTGTATATAATTGTGATTGGGGACTGATCCATCATTCAACTCATCATATATTTCGGTTACGAATTTAAATAAATAAATAAGTTTCCCAAATTAGTACTATATCACATCGTATGTATTTGATTCGCGTTTCCATCCTGTCCAAGGTTAAGGTCCTCTGCTGTATATGACACTGTAACAACTTTATGTAGAAATATGAATGTTTTTTAAAGTACATAAAGATATTTTTGTATGTTCAGGCAGAAAGAAGATGTACTTCTCATAAGTAACTCTTTGCTAGGACCTTTTAGATTTGATAGTTCTTTTATAGATGGTTAATATTATTTTAAAGTTTGCTTTTAGACGATTGATAAGTTTGTAATTTTTATTACTATGATATTAGATTAAATACTAACATTAAAACTAAACCAAAAGTGCCCATTGAGATAAGTTTATAATACGAGCGAAAGCCTTTTGTCGGCATTATGTTAAAAAATAATGTTTAGGCGACAAAATTAGTGAATAAGGAAATTATGGAAGGGTTGTTGGAGTTTTTAGTTTTCTAAAATTGTGTTGAGGTTTTTTAAAGAAATTTTTTTACACGCAATGTTCGGACAAAAAAGGCTCGTTGTTAGTGGCATTAATTAACATCAATAATAATAGTATCGATTTTAAGTAATGATAAGAATGGTTTTATTATAGTTTTGTTTCAGAGAAGAAATTCTAATTACTATTTTTGTTTCCAATATTTTATCACTTTTACCTGTTTTCATTGTAATGTATCTTGCTGTATTGCAGACATATCCAATATACAGATTCGGATTTAAGGAAGGCTTCTTTTTTCATTTTTATATTCATAATCGACTCCTACTATTTTACGCAATCGTATTTCTTAATATATATATATATATATTTAACTAACGTCCTGATAGGATAAAAATAAAAAGCAAATGCCATAATCAATATCTATTTAATTATGCAGTTTTCAATCAAAACAAAATAAAGGAATTCTTAATGCAAAATAATATACAATGTTATTTAGATATTCAATAATCACAATAAACCTTAAATCATTTATCACAAAGTTATAGCAAATAAATGTCTTTATTATTAAGTATATCTAAATCCATTATAACACAAAATTTACAAAATTATTTACTGTTACATAACAGTTTTATAAATCACAAATAAACAAATATTTATTTTTAACAGAATAAAAGTAAATAGTGAAAATATGTGCATAAGGAGCTCAAATTAAAATGTCTTCCAATCTCTTTATATATGTATCACAATGCACTCGGCAGTTATTAAATGTTTTTACAATATTGAAAACCGCCGAAGATATACAACAAGAGAGGTACTGCTATTTTATATTGGTGGACACGTGACAACAATTATGAAGATATTTATTATGTGTTATTCGCACACTTAGGATATTCTAAAAAGACATATTTAGAAAACGTATAACAATTTGAACGCAGCGGGATTTGAACCCGTGCCACTTGAAAACCATTCAAGCGCTCTGACCGCTAAGCCACGCGTTGAATGGTTTTCAACAGGCGCGGGTTCAAATCCTGCTGCGTTTAAATTTTTATACGTTTTCTAAATATGTGTTTTTAAATATTAAGATACTTGTAAAATTTGCTTCAATAAAGATCGAAGTATATATTTATAGACATCTATTTTTCTAAATTTGGACATGGTCTAACAAAAGGACTCCAGTATAATGTGAACTTCGTTTAAAAACTCAACGCAGTAGAAATATAAAGTGGACAAATTAATGCGAGTATGATAACTCAACGGACTAATACGAATCAAAGTTATTATTTAAAAAATTTAAATATTTTAAGTCGGATATGTAGTAGTAAGTTCCTTATCATAAAAAATGCATTTACTTGTTTTTAGATTGAAGGTATATTTAAAAACTACGTCGAATTAAGGCAGTAAGTGCAAAACAGAAATGTACATCCTGGAGGGAGCCACGTCTTATTTAATATTTTACATTTTACCTAAACACTATGTAAGAATTCTTAACGAAGTTCTTTAATTACACATAAAAAAGATTTTAAACATTTTTCTATAACAATATAACAAACAAATTTTAATTTTCATTTAATGTTAATATTAAACGTGTTTAGTAAAAATGTAGGAAATAAAGGAAACGAATTTAAGATTGCTGATTTAGAAGCATAAGTCATGCATGATGTTGTAAATTGCAATACATAAAATATGAATATTGTTATTCGCACTTAAGATATGAAAAAAAAAAAACACATTTAGAAACGTACAGAAATTATTACGTAGCGTGATTCGAATCCGCACCTTTTGAACGGTTTCCAAGAGGCGCATGTTGGAGTCAGATTGAAATGCATAGATTATACAAGACATTTAAATATTACGGTATCAATCATGTCATTAAAAGTAGACAATTAAGATAAAACCATCGGTCACCGCTGCTCTCTTTTTTTGCCGCTATAGGAATTTGCAGGAATATTAATGGTGAAGATGGATGTTCAGTTATTTTATAAAACGTTTTTTTTTTTTAAATGGAGTAGTAATATAATAGCAATATATCTGTATTATTGATATAATCACTTTGTTGATAATAATCATATATAATTTTTTATATTATTGCAAATATTTAATATATTTACATACTGTTTGACAAGAACCTAAAACAGATTACAACAAAGCAGGCTGAGACATATCTACATTAAAAACAAAACTCGGAACCGTTACCACCTTTAAAGTAGTCGACAATCTTTCCTACAGTGCCACGAGGGCATACTTAATAAACCTATGTTACCAGAAATGCATTTTGTATCCGAAGTAGGTTTATGAAATACAATGAAAGATTACGATTTTTTAATAAATAGTACATAAAAAAATGTTTCTCATGGGATAGGTATGGCAATTTTTATTTTGAATACATGTTTTTATAAATATTCTTAACTCTATATAATTTATTTTAACACATTTCTCGTAATTTCTTTAGTAAACACATCATTGTTTGACTAATTATTATTTATTATACAAATCCGCATCGTAATTTTTTATTTTTTGTTTCTCAGACACAGGTATATTTTTAAAACATTTACATCTATTGTCAGTCAAATATGTTCCATAATAATTATAGCATTTGATATGTTAAGAATATAAGCTTTACTTTTAATATGTTACTGGAATATATCATAAATTTTTTTAAAAACAAACTGATTGATGATCAATTTAAACATTATTCAGCGTCAATATTTTCGTCTTATAAATGTTATTTAGATAATATTTCCAAGATGATTTTCTCTAAGAACCATCTAAAAAATTATCATTTCATACATTTCTGGTAACTTGAAAAATATTAATCAAAATGCATCACGTATATATATAACGTGTACATAATATATTATATACATATAAGTACATCTACGTTAGATGTTAATAACAATCAGTACATTCATAAGTAAAGTTATAATTTTAAAATGTAACTTCCTGCTATAGTCACTTTGGAATATTTAAGTGAATAAAGTTATGTAGAACTGGATGTGTTCTCTCCTATTTTTTGTTTTTGTTCCGCAATCCAGGCGTGTATCCTCTCTTTTAGCTCCGTGTTAGATTTTACTTGATCCATGGACAAAGGAGAGCGATTGAACGGATCTGACTGGTCGCTTAATAGATGTCTGAAATATAAAAAGAATATTGCTTTATGGTGGTCGTGTTATTATTATTTTCTCGTCGTCTCGTCTCGTCTCGAAGGTCAAATTTGAACGTAGCGGGATTCGAACCTGTGCCTTTTGGAAACTGTCCAAGTTCTCTGACCATTATGCTTCGTCTACGTCTTTCTTCTTAATATACTTCTCAAAATTCTTGTATGCTTGCCATAACTTAAAATTTTGTAACGTTTTCTATAAATGAATTAGGAGACCTGTCTACTGAAGTCTTTTTATATATGTAAACAAACATTCCTCCATAGTAATATAGATGGATAGATGGATACCTGGCAATAGTAGTCCGGTCGACGGTGGTCCTGGAGCTGGGCAGCACGACGGGGTCCAGCATGAGCGTGCTCATGATGGGGTCGAGGAAGTCGTCGGGCGCGTTGGCGAGGATCTCCTCGTCGCGCTGGCGCTGCTCCGCGAGGAGCGCCACCCGCGCAGACACCTCCTGCAGCGCCGTGATGAGGCCGCCGCCGCCGATGCGCACTGACCACGTCTCATTATATTATATATACTACAAGTTTTCGAATTCCAAGTCATTTATTTTATTTAACTTAAAAGTCATTTTCATTTTGAAATTCATATTTTAAAAGAATGAACAGGATGGATTTGTAAATCAAAAGAATGATTAGATAGAGCCTAACATAGCGGTTTTGTAACTCCGACGAATTTGATTGCATGAATATGAAAATAATTTGGACATTTGCCATAAAACACCTGACCTCATCATAATCTTTATAAAATAGTATTACGATCTTTTTAGTCATATGACGTTTATATGACCAACATTTTATAACGATATGTTACGTTATATAATATTTTTTTATATAATATTTACTAAATTAGCAAAATTAGAATTACAACTGAAACGCACACAATATACATAATTGAGTTATTACATTTCGATACAAAGCCTAAGTCTGAACTCACCCAATACCGCCTCTGCCAAAGTGAACAGTTGCGGTGAATACGATCGCCCGTCATCTGACACAGCGGCACAGAAGCGCGGGTTGTTGCCCAACTCCACGTACATGCGACAGATGTCCAGCACAGTGCTCGCGGGTTCAAATTCGAACTCTTTCATGTCTTTCACCTGTAAAAAAATAATATTGTAATGTCATTAATAAAAATGTAATATGAGTCAATAACTAAATGTAGCATTTAAATGATTTTAATGATTTAAAATCAATTCAATACTGACTATTTATTTATGAAAGCCCTGTGTATCTATATATAACGTACTGTAATAAAACAGTAAAAACAGAAACTACAGGATGAAATGAATGAAACCTTTTTGTTGTATAGTTTTCAAGCGTGAGCAGGTGATCTGTGAATTTTAAGACTGGAACACCTGACAACGAATCATAATAGTCGAATTAAACTATGAGAATGAATCAAATGGTACCTAAATAGAAGTTTTTCAGAGTGATGGGCATTATCCTCCGCGTACCTTGAAGTTCTTCTTGTTGGGTCCGACGAGGTGCAGCAAGAAGTAGTTGAGCATGGAGGCGATGCGCTCGACCAGCGTGGGGTGGCAGAAGACGAAGGGCGCGTGCGCGGAGAGACGCACGAGCGCGCGCACCGTGTCGCGGCCCAGGATGTTGTCGAAGCGCGCCAGCATGCCCGTGTGCGACAGGTGGGCCAGGTTCTGCTCGCGCTCCGCGGCCGGCAGCGTCGCCCACGCCCCCGACTCCCTGCGACCCAACCGATCCATCCATTGTACACCATTTACTATTCCAGTTTCCATGATGGCCAACAGATGGCTAAGCCCACTTAAGTTAACAAAGTCACTTTTTATTTCAACCGGTTCATAAATCATTTCAGCCACAGACCAGTTTTAATGATCGAAATGTATATCCTTATAAAATATTTTATTTATTAAGTACAACATTATTAAACATTGGTATTTTGAGAAGTAGGATAATTAACACATACTGCGCAGTTTGCATTGTTCGTATCTGCGCCATGTTGCCGAGAGCCTCGTCGAGGAGGAAAATGGCGTCATTCATCAGAAGGTTCACGAAACGTAGGAAAAGCGGCGGATGTACTGCTTCCATATTGGCTTCTGCCTCTCTCGCAAGACGTCTGGAAATAATATTGCTTCATTATCACATCATACTTAAAGTCCAAACGTCACTAGATTATTTAAAATGTCGGATATTCAAATCTTCGTGGATAGCACTATTAATATTCTAATATTAACTGTAGCATCGTCAAAATCATTCAACCTTGTAAAAAAATCAGTCGAATAATCTTAATCAAATTTATTCAGATGTTTCTTTGAGATTCAGTAAAAAGCATTCAAACATACAAACTTTTACATTCATAATAATAAAATAAAATAGTTACTAAATTGACACCTATATTTCCATTGAGACATTAAAATAATTCAAGATTTTTTGTCATATTATGTTTCTTTTTAAATAACAATACAAACATTTTATAATAATTAAATTAAATTATAATCTTACGTGAAAGCTTCCCTGTGTTCCTCATTGTTCCACAAAAAGTCCATAACCAGGTACATAGGCCGACGATAGTTGAACTTCTGTTCAAACTGAACACTTTGACCTGTCATTTCTATGCCCACAAACACATCCAAAAGGCTTGGCACGAGCTGAAAGATATTTATTCATATATTTGTAATTTTTGTAACATTGTATAAATAAGAATAAAACAAATATGGAAAAAAACAAAGTATTTTTTTCAGCATCCCGCTTTGAAGTCAAGACACTCCGTTCTCCACTATCCGCCCGAATCGAGACATTGCGTGTTGACTGGCAGAAAATAATTTAAACACTTAGTCTGGCCATAAATACTGTTATAATCAAAAATAAAAAAAATATTACTTTTGAATTTGGTATCTGTAATTTTTATATGAGAATTCATTGTGTTTTCTTAATATTTTGTTAAATATTTTGTGTGATTGCATTATATAAAATAGGCAGAGTACAAAATACCAAAAAAATATATATTTTTTAAATCCTTCTATAATACTCATAACAAGATAAGTCAAACGTTTGTGTACCGTCCACGTAGTGTTCGTACGAAAAAGGCAATCAAAGCAATAAGGGAAAGAATTTAAGAAATTCTATCCGAAAGCAAAGATTTTATATTAGGAGATGAAGATAGCACCTTGAACCATGTCACATATTTTAAAAGATGATTTAGGGCTTGCAGCCTATAAGAGACTGGTCATTTAAAAAAGAAGAAAGGGTGGTAAAATCATAACATCAAGTTAAGCGGTACGCAAAAGGAGGTCGCAGAAAAACAATTGTTAACAAACAAAATGACCGCATTCATGCTGAACGCTCGAAAGTTAGTTCTAGTTAGTCAACAGAGTACGACGTGGGCATTATCCAACTTCAGTAATGGTTGTTAGCTATCAAGGAGTGCCTGAGCCATATTTTTGTGAAAAACGTGTCAAAACATCGGCACAAGTGTTTCAATACCATTCTTGAGAAGGTAGTAAGGCCATTAACAACCATGTTCAAAAACCAAGAATGGTCCTTTCAGCCAGACTTGGCGCCGTATCTCAACGGGGTCAAAACTCGATTCACCCAATCTTGGTTAGAAACGTACGTCCCGGACTTCATCAGAGCTGAAGACTGGCCGTCATCTAGTCTTGATTTTAATCCACTGGATTATAACTTTATGGTCAATTTCAGTGAGTAAGGCTTGGTCTACACGCCATGATAATTTGGAGTCCCTAAAACAATCCATACGATTGGCAGTGAAGAATTTTCTAAAGAAAGCGTGTGAAACGACTCCATTGTGGTATATTTGGGACAGCGCTGTATAATCAAACGTGTATGTTACTACGCGCCAGCGTTGGGAAGTTTAAAAAAAAAAGTCACTAAAATTCATTTATGATTTATATATTTAATATAATTAATATTGAATTAAGAAAATTCAGTAGAAGTATCACAGATATAGGTTGGATCCGAATTGGGCTTACTTAGTGGTCTCTCTCTTTTGAATTATATTCTATGAAAGTAAGATGATATTGCTTGTAAGGGACTTGAGTAAGCAATAAGGCTTGCGAGCTAGTGTCGTAACTGTTCTTTCATATACATTTACTAAAAAATTTAATTTAATCATTCATCGATTTTTCACGATATGGTTAAATTTGTTGGTCTACTGAAGTGCCGATTTAGCCTTTATTTCCATTTGTTTAAAAACTATAAGTTACCTGTAACCTATGTGGATGCTCCTTAAATAACTGCTCTCTATAAAATGATGCCATATTGCTTAACGGCTGTTGATCGTCGGGGTGATTGGGCAACATGGCTTCTAGGCATTCTGCTAAACGGGCCCTAGAATTATTTAATAAAAAATTATATATATTCGCGTTATTTTCATAATAATCATAAAATCAAATTAATAATTTATGCAAATTATTTAACTTACAAAAGTTATCTAGTTTAATTGCAAATCAGCATAATAGCTTGTAATAAAAACATACATTGAGTCAAATATTTTTAGAAAAATTATAACTTTTTTTTAATGTTTGTTTGTGTGCATTAACTATATGCATGTTTTAAATTTCTCTACATTTGAGTATTTTATACAAATATAGAAATCTATCCAATAGATATTCCTCAAATACCTCAAATGTGGATTATAAGTCCTTGTAGAGTCTCCCATGAACATGAGCACCAGCGTGAGTGCGGGCTGCAGCAGCCCCGCCGTGTCCGCCTCGTCCGTGATGGCGCCCACTGTGCGGCGCGCCATCGTTATGAGCACCACTATGTTTTCCAGCACGAATTCTGGAATGCACCTGGAATGGAATGGACAACATAATAACTATAGCGAACATCGTTTTCGAAACTAATAATTTATATTTATATACAAAAAGTAAAATTAGGTCTTATTAGAAAGTTATTTAGAACCGTATAACACCTATTCTACGTAACCTAGTCGACGTAACTCAATAAGAGCTTAATTGCCTAGTTAGAGCAGGGACTGCACAGTTTTCAAGAGGCGCCGGTTCAACATTTTAAAATTGAAAAATGAAACGGTCCATGCGCTCTACATCCGGCTACGTTTTAATTTTTATACGCTTATTACAACTTGCTGATAGCATCTCGGCATAGAGATTTTTAAAAAATTCTAAAACTCAATTTTTTACAAATCATTTCTACGAACAATCTTTTATCAAGACAGAATGATATGTATTTTATATTTATATTTTTAAAGTTTTATTCACACATTTAGGATATGAAAAACATTTTTAGAAAACGCATAATTTTTTTTGCCGCTAAGCTACGCTTAAATTTTTAGCGCTATCTTGAAATGTTTTTAATAACCGCAGAATGTAAATGAATAAAAATAAATAAAAAAATGAATATCTGTGGTTAGAATTGTGTGAATAGAAAAAAATATTAAAAAGGTATTTAAATGGTTGTAATATTAAGACTCAACCAACATAGTTATCAATAGAGCAGGGTATTTAATGCATAAATATTCCTGGTTGCAGATTCAATTCCCATACAGACACACAGACGAAAAAACAATGATACAACCTTAAAGTATCGGGCGGCGGGGTTGCGACAGGCATCTGCAGGTGCACGAGGGCGAGGGGCGCGTAGGAGGGCGAGGGGTCGTTGGCGGGAGGCGCGCGCGCCGACACCTGCACTAGCCACGTGCACGTGGTGGCCTGCAGCCGGTGCAGGTTGGTTAGCATCTCGTTCTCTAGCAGCGCACATCGTAGGCTCACGAACCTGTAGGCAAATTGTTATGATATATATATATATTACTGTAGGAAAAAAATTGAATCTCAAAGAAAGTAATCAAAGAGAACCTAGTATCAACATATTCCGTTCTCAACTCACCGGTCAAAATTGAGACAATGCGTTTTGATTGGCGAACCTCAACGCCGCACTTTGTCTTATCATAGCGGGGAAATAAAAAATATTTAAATATAATCCCCCAAGTGGGACCCCACAACGAATTGCGTGTACGGTCGAGCATTGTCCCACTGAGTCAGTTTAGATAATAAACATGCAGTTACTTAAAAAATCAGCACTAACTACGACCATGATATTCATAATAAAAAAAGAAATCTAGATTTTACATAGCAAAATAAAATATTAAATTTTTGTTAAAATCTTTATTTCATATATATAAATACTACTAAATGTATTAACAAGAGCTTCTAACGTTCAGAGCATAGGCACTTACTTGGTCATAAGGAAGTGCGCGCGCTGCCGCAGCGGCTCGAGCACGTGGTGCGCGGCGGCCACGTCCGCGAGCGCCCGCTGAGCGCGCCCCAGGTCCTGCCCACAACGGTATAATTTCTCTGCACAAACTCTTACCCCTAGAAGCGAATTATGTACTTATTTATTACCGGCCTTAGAGCAACAAAGCGAGTTGACTGTCCAATTTTCTATGTTAAAAATACGAAATATATTTATGATTAGAATAAGTCACATTTTCAATATTAATAATAATAAATCAAAGCCATCGTGGTGCAGTTAAACAGCGTTTGGCTGGAAACGCACGTGGTTTTGAGTACGATTCCCACTCGAATAAACTGACTGACTACCCTGTTATGCGAAAAAGCGTGAAACTGAAAAAAAACAATAGGATTACCACAATGTACCTAAATCAATGCATTTGTGTGTCATGAAGAAGCACTCTGTTACAAATGTATAAGATTCCGCGGTCGGTCGTTTAATAGTTTGACCGTTTTCCATCTCTCGTGGTGGTAACAAGCAGGTTTCATTGTACAAGCAATCCAAATGTACTGATTTTGCTGCACATTCTTCTGGCTATAGACCAAATATTAGAATAGAATATAAAAATTGAGTTTACGGTTTTAAGTCAACATTTTAAAAACGGTGTCATACAATGTAACTTTAAATTGTCACATATTTTTATAAACGTAAAGGATTTAAATGACCACAACATATTTATTGTATTTTATAATTAGATATATTTATATCGTAAAATACGTACTGATTTAGTTTTGAATGATTTTAGGGCAGTAGTTCGTTATTTAGTAGTTCTTGAATATTTGTGTACAAATTTTACACTAAAAAGGAAACATCATCTAAGCAGAAAAGTTAAAAAAAATTGCAATAATTGACTTACTGATGTTTCTATTATGATCGCCACATATAAAATTTTATGTATTAAAATGACAACTATTTTACTTACTGTAACAGCACCGTAAGTAGGATCAATTTTTAATGATTTTGGATCATCTGACTTAGTACAGAAAGGCTGGCACAGATATAGAAGGACTGCACCAAGATTTACCATAAACCCATCAGACACACAATTCATTGAAGCAACACTCATTTCACCAGCCTGTAATACATAATAGTATATAAAATTAAAACCATATATGAAAACTATAGATATGCTTTATTTCTTTTTATTTTAGCTTCATATTTTTCTTCATATGCTATAGGTAATATATGTATAGGTTTTACGTAAATTTACACTACCTAGTATCTTTTTATTCTCAATTTAGGGGCTTAGAGACACATTTTAAAAATGTACAACACAAACACAATGTTTGTACATGTATATCTCCATAAATACTGGATAGTCAAAGTCAAATAATTTTATTCAAAATAAAAAGTTATATGCTTCATTTTTTAATTGTCAAACAATTTACCAACGGTTCACTAAAGTTAATGATTCAGACCAGACAAGAACCGGCGCAATAAACTCAGCGGAATTTCTTCTTTTTTTTTCAAATCAATAATTTACAGATTTATTAGCGTCAATGATACCTTTTAAATAGACTGGAGCGAGCATTTCATTACCAAGGCATGGGTATCATTCATAAAATTGTTAATAACGTAACCTTTAACACACAAACGTCTTCTCATCATTTTTTTAAATTGTGATATAGTCCATTTTCGGACGTTTTGTAGGAACCAATTGTAAAAGCGTACACATTGTCACACGAAAGAATTACGGGTTAGATGCAATCGAGTTACAGGCGCGGTAAGTTTAAGCCTATTTCTAGTATTTATTTAAATCACCGATTTTGGTAAAATCATTAATATTTTTCTTTACATACATTACATTATCAAATATTGAACCGCAACTGTCAATATATTTATTTCCTTAAATTTTTGCCTCAAGGATTATTTCGGGCCCAAGCTATAGATTCTCGCATAGCATAAAAATTTAATTGATTGCGGCTACATTAAAGTATATTGCCCCAAAAGTATAATGTCCTATGCATAATACCACGAAAGTACGAGCCGTTTCCACGTCAGTTCGTAATCTATTTTTTTTAGTCTTTGCGATTGCGGCTGCAAAGTATATTCGTCAAACCATCAATATGAGGTTCCGACTGGAATTTGGAGAGAATTACCGTAGAATCAACAGGATCCACGATTTTACCATTCAGGAGTACATCGGATTTAACGATTTTCGTATTTGGTGTTCTGAAAACTATACATTTAGTTCTTCACCTATTTAATAGTAGATTAACACTAAACCAATGTACTATTTTCGAGAGATCATTGTTTACATCGTCATATACGTTTTGCCTTCTTTAAAATTAAAAAAATCTGAAGTCTTCAATGAAGTCAGCAAACAATACTATCTCATGGCTCCTTCCAACAAAATATGGTAAATAATTTATATATATTAAAAAGAGGGAAGGACCAAGAATGGACCCCTGTGGGACCCCCATACTGACTAAAGACCCAGGAGATTTCTTGCCATTCACATAAATCCTCTGAACCCTTTTAGTTAAGCTCAAAAGGGAATGCACGTCGTCTTATACCCAGATGGTGTTGTTTCCCGACCTATGTTGAGTGCTGAACACAATTAAATGCCTTGGACAAGTCACAGAACATGCCAAGAGCATCGTGATTCCTCTCAAGCCTGACAGATAATCTTTAAGAAACCGATACCAGCGTCGTTAGTAGAGCGACCTTTAGTGAAGCCATACTGTTTGTCATATTTTTATAGTATAGTTTGGCATAACATTATTTAGATCGAAATGCAGTAAAATTTGTTTTTGCCATACTTTGTTAAATAATTTAGAAAAGTTCCTAACATATTTATTAAATGAATCTTTGTGGTTATATATTTTTTCACTATAATGTTCATATAATCTTTGTCTACTCTTATGTATTCCCATAGTCGCCCAATCATTAAACAACAAGAAAGTCCAAGAAATTCATCAACTGTTTTAGAAGTAAATATAAAATTTAAATCATGTGATATATTGTCTAAAAAGATTTGAAGTAAACGTATTAATTATTGATTTATTCCTTGGTACCCAGTTTGCAAAACTAGTGTCAATATAAGTACAATTAGTAATTCTTGTTGTCTGATAAGCATTTAATGCTTCACATATAAAAATCTGGAATTACTATGAAATGGTGCTATTCAGCAAGCAAGTTTTTTAGTGAGATGAAAATCAAAAATCTGCATGGATAAAACCATAAGTCCAATCAATTTAAAGGGTTTTTTATTATTCATTAATTTTAGTTCTACTAATTTTCTAAATAAATACATTAATCTAAAAATGTGACTAATATTAAAAGTTTATAATAAAATTTATCATTAATTTTTACCTGAACATTCCATAACTTTCCTCTAGCAACGTTAGACTTTAAGCATTTTCCTATCCATGACAGTAATCTATTTTTTAACTGTGAACCACCTTTTAAAAGAGACAAGAATATTTTGTGCAAATTATTTGTAAGATGTGATGTTGCATTCCAAACAGAACTTTCTATTAGAACTGTAGCTGCCTGAAAGTAAAATAATCTATTAGTCAGTATAAAATATCTAGGGTAGCTAGAAGTTGGTATATGTAAAAAACAGTAGTCATATATGTATTCCAAAATACCTTTAACTTCAAATTGTAATATAAGCAAAAATATTACCTGATCTAAAGGATTGTCAAAAAATTCATGTATTGATGTTCCAGTCCGTGGCAACACAGAAAGGTTTAACAAAGCTCCTATTACAGATTCATGATACTGCCTACCATTATTTTCCATCTTTGGCTGACAAGCATCCATTAAAATAGGTGCCAAATTTGGGTTGCCTTAAGGAAGGAATTAAATATAGCAGTGTATAAATATATTTTTCACATATATAAAATAATGTGTAATTTCATATTATTTATATAATTTTATTATATATTTTCTTAGAGAATTGAAATACTCACTTGCAAAAAGTTGTATTGAAGGCAATATATAAATGGGTAAATTAACTACATTAGAATTAATAATATCTATATGAATTCTTTCAAGTACAGGTATTATTGTATCTTTTAATTGTAATCGACATTCATTATCACCTGGAAACACAATATTATATTAATTGTTTACCATTTCATACATACACAAATAATATTCACAAATATAATTACTTACCCTCAGACACAAATACTTCAATCAAATCATTAAAAAATATGTGACTTTGGGGGCCCACATGTTGTAAGATAGCTAGTAGTTGGAATGAAAAGTCTTGCCCTTCAAACAAGGCTGGCTGTTTTAATGCAGTAACAGCATTTCTAAATATGAGTTCTGTCATTTTATCGAGTGCATTCTTAATATATGGTTTATCGGTTAGATTGTAACTTTGAATATTCTCCATAGAACTAAATAAATATGGAAAGACATTCTTTTGTATTACATGATCTTTGAATACTGTGGTGTTCTTAGGTATAACACTTTTTTCAATATCCTGTAAAAGTAATCTCTCAAAGAGTGCTTGCTCTAATGCTTCTAAATCAATATATATTCTTGGATTCATAGCTTGGGCTAATTCTTCCAAATATACCAACTGTCTATCTGTCTCACCTTTAACTGCATTAGGATTTATAGTGAAATGAAAAACATCCTCAACAATACTATTAATAGTTCCGACTTTCTCGTTCTCCTGTGATTTTTTTAAATTTATATCTAATGGCTGTGGGTTTTCACTACATTCTTTGTCGTGTGTAGATTTAACTTCTGGGAGACCCAGTAGACCAGCAAACGGGTTAGTTGGTTCTGACATTGTAATTAAATATTTTACTAACCAAGAAATAAAATAATAACAATGTTACACAGAAAATAATAATTTCACATGGTTAATAAAACTATAATCGGTTGGTCTCGCTTTTTCTAGGAATATCTCATTAGGAAACAACTCTTTATTAGGCATTCACAAATATGCTGACTGTAAAAATTTGATTTCGTTATCACAAACTTGATAAAAATTGACACTGTCAGACTGACGATGAAAAATTGATCTTGACAACTAAGTAAATATTTAACTTAAAATAAATTTGAATAAAACATACGTTATTTTCAATTATATTTTTAATATTTGTATTATAATTTTGTTAAAAACATAATAAATTAGCTATAATATATTTTTTAAATGGTGTCACCCACTTTTCTGTAAGGTTTGTTAAATTAATAATAAAAATAATCAAAAAACGTATATAGTCTTATGAGAAGTGTTTATATTAGAATATTTTTTATTATTAGATAAAAATATTAATAAGTCATAATTATTATACTTACAATAAATATTATTTTTATATCTGTATTTATACATTATCTATTTTAGTGACCAAGTTATCCACCTATACAATATTGTTAGGAAGTCATCGTTGTTATACTTTTTATTGAACCTTATAGTTTTTACAGAGAATATATCACTGTATTAAGAAATAATGGGAATGTTTATATATAAATTCCATTTAATACAAAATAAAAAGTAAAATTTAATATCAATCAGATAAATCATTAATTATAAAATCAATTTTACATTAGTGCTACAGTTGTGGTATTACTGTATCTACGTTAACGCCTTCAATATCCGTGTTCAAACTGGGAACTAAATTAACACAAAACTTGGTTTTGTTTCGCTGCAGTCGTCGTCTGAATTCGAAATCAATAATATTCCGTATTCGATTTGTTACGTCTACGTCTTTATGCAGCAATGCTATGAAAGAATTCTATTACATGGCGTATAGTAGTCGCACATAGTGAATTGTTGATTAAATGTAAGATTGGTAACACTTAATATTATGTATTTACTTGTTAGGACATATTAATCAGATGCGTGTCCCTTATATTTTAATCGCATAAAGTGCTTGGTCTGCTCAATTTGTCACACACGTGCAAATTAATTGCTACACATATTTTTCATAAAAAGTCTTTATTTAATTCATTTCTTTATATGTAGTAAACACTTCATTGACTAAAATTGTCAAAATGGCGTCAGTCTTAGTACACCATTTTGTAATTAGTTTGCTAAAAATATAATTTTCTTTGTATGAAAAATTTGTATAGTATTTGCATGAGTTATTGCTAGGATATACTCTTGATTAATAAGTATTATAAATAATACATAGTAAGTTAATTATTTTTTATAAGAAACATGGTGATGGGTAAATGCTTTACTGTGAAAAGTTACACAGCATACAATTTGTTATTGAACATTATGTCCCAAATAACGTTTTTTTTTAACAATATTGACTTGTAATGCTACATTTTTTAAATAGTAGGATAAAGTTGCGAATAGCTATACGCCAATAATGTAAGTCTGTGTTAATGTGTGAGTGAGCGTTGTACGCGTGACCTCGAAAAAGGAAGGACATATCTTGCCGTCTAGAAGGCTGACGTCATTTATATCGTGGCGAGCGAGAGCGCAGCGTACACCAACTAACAAGACATTGTGAAATGTGAACGGCCACCCACTGCTTGCATATCTACTTGTATTACTACTAATTTACTTGAAAGTTGCGGCTATGATCAGTTAGTCTACTGACTTCTGCCATACATGTTAAATTAATTCCTGCGCAATTATTTCTAATTTGTGATTCTGGAGATTCATTCCAATGACAATTGTTTCAACGATTATTAGGTACAGTATAGAGAATATCGAAAGTTGCTCTCGCTTTAACATGATAGACATTTTATATGCGTGTTACGCAAATTCATATAAGTTAAATTGTTTACAATTTTATTGACTAAATACTTTTTAAAATGTCATAAGTAGGGACGTCAGTCTCGTAATAGAAATGGCATATATGTATGTGTGAGTATAAGAATAAGTGTGCATTCATCAGAGATCAATAATTTTTACTGAACACTCGGGTTTTGTTTTGATAACAATGTTTATAGTAATTGAATATATCTTTGATCATTTGTGCTATAGTTTAAAACACAACTCAATTAAATAGACCTATTTGATTTGGTCGGGTTATACGAACATGGCGGTCGATTTTAGTTTAGCCAGTCACCAATCGAGTGACGTAATTAATAATGTAAAAGTTATAAAAAGTAATATTTCATTTATCATTTACTATTAAAATTGTAGTTAAAATTACTATGTATTTATACAGATACAAGAAATAAGTAACTTGAAATAGAATCTCAGGGGTTTTTTGAATATTACAAAATAAATGGACGATAAGCCAATTAATTTCTCTTTTAACAGTAGAAATGATAATAAGGATATAAAATACATTTATAATAATAATAATGATAATTTATTGAACGCAAAACGCAGTACATTTTTCCTGTACAGCTCCTTTTTGCTGATTTTAGGTCATCGGATAGATTAAGGTTATTTGATGGAAGATTTTTGTAATATCTTTTTTATACTTGACTGTTTTTTTAATTGTCTTAAGAAATAGGTTAAATTGGTGCTACTGATTTAAATTTCATTAATGAAATATATTTTTTAATGAACAGAGCGATTATTTCGTATCCAAAACATTAAGAACTAATTGCACTCATTTATACATTTAATGGAAATAATGACTTTCCAAGAGGAATTTATTGTTTGTTTTCTAAATAATACATTAATTTAATAAAGTTAAAGACTTTATAAATAATCTACATTAGCATAACTTTTAAACTTATCACAAGTATTAGTATTATCAAGTGTTTCTGTATGATAAGACAATGGAAACACACACACTAAAAAGATTACTAACATTATTTCCCGATCCATAATATAATATTTTTTTTTATATTTATTTTAGCATATTTATGCTAATATTTTTCAAATCTCGATTTCAGTGAAACCATCAGAATGGCAGATCCAGCTACAAATACAGATGATTTAGAAGATGGAGAAATCGAAAGCGATGGTGAAGAAATAAACGAAGTACAAAAAGAAGAAAAAAAAGAAGAAAACGTGGCAGACAATGAAGAAACTAGAGATCAAGATAAAGCAAATACGCAAAATTATTATCATTCTAAATCAGGTAAAAAAAAAAAATCAAAGTCAAATAAGGGCGAACAAAAATTTAAAGACAAAAGTAAAAAAAGTCGAAAATACACAGATTCTATTGAAGATGATTTTGCTGGTAATATTGAAAAGGCGATTAGAAAAGCTATGAGCAAGGGTGACGGAAACGAAGTACAAGCTGATGAAGATGTAGAGGAACGTCGTAAACATAAGAAACGTAAGAAATACGATAGTAAAGACGGTCCAAGCAAAAAGCGCAAAAAACAAGACTATTCAGATGAAATGGATGAAAGCGAAATGATGTGCGTAAGGGGAGCTTCACCCGTTCAAAAGCAGTCTCCTAACGAAATGTATCAGGATGATGACAGGGAATCGTATGAATCCGATAGTAGCCAGGACTCTAGGGGTCATCAATCTCACCGTCAACAAAGACATAGACCGCCTCAGCGCGATCGTAATAAAAATAAGAATGACAGGAGAAGGGGGGGTGGTTCCCATCCTATGCAAGACCCCGACGGTGTCTGTTTGTACTATATGCAAGGGAAATGTCATAAGGGCGATGATTGCATATACTCTCATGACGCTCAACCTCCTAGAAAAATGGAACTATGTAAGTTTTATCTAATGGACTGCTGTGCGAAAAGAGATAAGTGCTTATACATGCATGCAGACTTTCCTTGTAAATATTACCATACTGGACTTCCTTGTATATATAAAGATGATTGTAAATTTGCACATGGTAAACCATTGAATGATGGTTTAAAAAATATATTGCTGAAACACATTGAATCAGCTCCGAAAGAAATACTGGGCGATTTCCCTAGGTTAAATAGAGAAGGAGCTCTCAAAATGATCCAAACTACACAGTTAAAGTTAATGCAACAATTCTCAGAAAATACTGACGCTCAGACAAGAAATAATATTCCCTCTCTTTTTGATTTAAATATACCGAACCCTCAAAATATTTCTGAAACATCCAACTCTAGTACCCAATATAATAGCGAAAGACAAACAAAAATATCTCCTAAAGTACGACAGTCGCGTTGGCAAAATGACTCGAGTCAAAACTTAAGTTCATCACCGAATAATAGTAATGCGAACAATGCAAATGTTTTAAGTATTAAAAATTTAACAGGTGTACTTGCACCTCGGCAAATTTCGAATTTAACGAAAATGGGTATAGATAATTTAGATCAATTGGGTCAGTTGACAGTATTACAGCTTAACAGTATCGGCATATCTTTAAAACAAATTACAGAAATACAACTTAATACAATGAGCATACAAAAATTAGGATTAATCAATAATTTAGAACAACAAAATGCGACGATAGGTTCAAGTATAGTACCAAAAGATTTAGATTTACGCATACCACCCGCGGCACCTGTGTCTAATGACGTTCTTGTATCATCTGAATTGCCCGGACAAGATGTAGATATGCGGTTTCAACCGAGTACTACGGTAATTACTGAAGAATCATCAAATAAAGTTACTAAACAAGATGCGAATGTCAAAGATATGATAGATATAGATCAATATACAAAAGATGCTTTAAAATTTGCTTCAAAAGATAAGGAAAATATTGATATTTCAAATGAACCATTAGATGCACCTGACAAAGCTAATCAAATAAATGAAGTAAAGGACGTTGATCACAGAATTTTACCATTTCCAGAAGGCGATCCTAGCTTACATAGGTCTAATGTAGAAGCTAATTCATTACATATTGATGGCGATACGGATATTCGGTTTTTACAACCGGAGCCAATTTTTAAAAACCCAGAAAAGCGAAATCGTCGTTCTACAACTGACGACGATGAAGATAATAATTTGTTAATAGATGAAAAGTGGTATTCAAGTGATGAAGAAAAGGGGATGAAAAAGAAATCTTCACCCAGCTTGTCACCTGCAAAGGCATTTATGTCACCGCCGTCATCTACGCCTTCAACAATAGAACCTTCTTCTGTGTTGAGTAAGCTTGGTGATCTATCAAAAATTGATATTAGTGAAGAAGTTACAAAATTGCTGAACACTATGAAAAATAATTTACAGGACAACGTAACAGTTGATGCCGCAGATCAAAATGTATCAAGAGACCCGCGTTCACGACGTTCACCCGTAAAAGCAGCAGAAGTTAACAAACCTCAAGCTAAAAAGCCTTCCCGGGTATCAATTTACGAATGTATAGACGGTGAACCGACAGACGGTCGGCGAAGAACAGACGTAGATTTACGGCAATCAGATTATAAAGTGCCAAGTTTTGGCGATACAGATTTGAGACAAAATACTAGCGGCGACATTGACTTGCGGTTAGGTTTACCTTTCAAACCAATTCCTAATTATACTCCTGCATCGGAAATTAATGGCTCAATAAATAATCATCCGCCTATCCAGTATAAATTAATGCCGATTCACATACCCAGACCAGATTACACTGATATAAGAAATAGTACAGCAAAATCGCAAGCTTTGACTGATCCTAGATTAAGAAAGGTATTTAGATTATCTATAGATGAATCCAATAGTGATAGCGAAAAGCCTACAACTAAAATTGTGAGTACTGCACCGCGAGTAGATCCACGAAGGAAACCTAAAGATTCTGTGGACCTACTAAATCAGGAACCAAAATCTAATATGTTAGATGTACAAACTATTTTACAAAATTCTATTTGGTACAAAGATTTGAGTTCCACACTTAAAATTTTCGTCAATCAAAACTTAGCACCGGTGACTCTTATGGTAAAGCAATATCAGCTAGAAAAGCTAACAGGTAAAAAATTTGATTTATCTTCTATACATAATAATACATCGCTATGTGGTATTTTTGCTAATTTAGGAATAACATTAGGAGAAAATGGAGAATTTGCTTATCTACCTAAGCCCAAGGAAGCTTTATTAAAAACGCCTATTAATTTTAATCAAAATACAAATCCATTCAACAACATGCCGGGTGGACCTGGACCAATGGACGGAAACATGGGTATGATGAACATGCCGCCGATGAGAATGGGAGGTATGAATAACATGAATCACATGCACGGCTTCAACCAAAACATGTCAGATCCGAGAGGCGGTCCAACTCCAGGCCTCTTAGGTATCGCACCAAATATACCTCATAATTTTAACAATAATAAGTTTGGAGGTCCACACAATTTTGGGAATATGGGATTTAATGGACCTCCTGGGAACGATTATAATTATAATATGGATGGTGATCAAAACTTTCAGCGGTTTCCTAATAGGGGTGGGCATCGAGGCCGCGGCAACGATAGATGGAATCGAGGGTCTTCCGGTAGGGGTCACAGAGATCGGAAGAATTTTAATGAGAGAGGGAATTGGAAAAATGATAGGCATTAACTATTGTAAGTGTAAATAAATTATTTTTAGTAACACATACCCTTCCACATATACAAGATGTGATCAAGGTGATAATTATATTAGAAGTTTTAGACTCGTTAAGATAGCTCTTTTTATAATTTATTTTATTGTACTAGAGTAAGACTTTTGTGTACATGCTCTTTGCTAGTGTATATATTCTAAGAAGTAAATCATTTCAATAAAATTTTTCATCTTGTTAGTAATTGAAATAAAATTATGTAAAAAATGAATAACGTTCATTTTCAAAGTACTCATTATACGAGCCAAATGTTTTAAGACTGAGTGCAGGTATATGATTGAGTTTTTATGTTTTTATGATAATATTATGATCAACAACTTGATTTAATAAAAGTATATTTAGCTAATTTTGAGATAGTTGCCTTAGATCTCAAATAGAAAAACCAGCGTCTTATCATCATTGTCGCAATTAAGGTAATTTAAATATGTCCAGTAATGTATAACTGACTGAAAGCAATATGATCCATAACATATATGAATTTAACATAGGTATTATTTGTAAAAAACGTAATGTAGAGAAAGAAACTTTTGTTTATGTTTATCTGTAATAAATACTTGTAAAGGCAAAAGCTACTGGACTTAAAATAAATTTATGTTTAATATCTAAATGTATTAATTTAGCACCTTTTAAATTTATCGATTTTGTCACAACGAACTTACTGTATATTAAACGTTTTTTTACAGACAAAAAATGACAGTAAAACTACGAACAATATGAATGGATGTTTTTCAGTAATCACGTATGTTTGGCAGATAAAAAGGTAAGTATGTAGTGCCAAAAGTTCAGTGGATTACAATGTAAATGAAACGTGATACATATCTTATCATTGATTTAATGTCTGTAAAATTGACGTAACAAAGTTAGAAAAATCGATTTTCAAGCGATTACCTCCCGATTTTATATTCACAGCGACTTGAGATACTTTCGAGAACGTAGACGCTGTAAGAACAATAATAAAAATGTTATTTTATATATAAACATATCTATAAAAATAATAATAGCTATATACATTACATACACAGATTTAATGAGTCCATATCTTCTTGGTCATCCGAGCAATTATAAAATACTACACATTGTTTTGCAGAAAGCTTCGCTTGGCTAATAAAGTAATTATACAATAGTTCCATTTCCTTTGGTGCTGTGTTCACATTGTTTGATGAGCAAACCAGTATGACCCCTTTTAAATCAAGTCGAAGTGCAGGCCAACAAGATTCGAATCTAGTAAACATTGCATTTTGTATTTGTAAACGAAACATAAATGCTTATTCAATATCATAATTTATCTCCTAGGCTAAAAATATATCCATACTATAAGAAAGATTATATAATATGGTAAGTATAATTCGTTACTATAAATAGTACAAGAATATTAATAGCTAGAATTAAAAACAGTACTAAAGAATTAATCATAAAACTTGTACAATTAAAATGCAATCATGTCATGACTGTCTTTTAAGGAACAATTTTGTCTTTTTACTATTTAATTATAAAAAAGATAATATATTAATAATTTAGATAAGATAAAAAGTCTGTCACACACTATGAAAACATACAAAATATAAATTAATTCGTTTAAGATAAACATAAAAAGGCAGTCTTATCGCTAAAAGTTAATTTAGTGTAAAATTAAAAGGGAATTGGCCCTATAATACATTTGTATATGGAGATATAACTATTAATAATGGAAATTGAACAGAAAGAGTAAATATTACTTGTGATCACCACTGCAGTCCCACAATTCGATGTCCACCTTACATTGTGTATCATTCACATTAAGATGAGAAAGCTCAAATTCGACAATTCGAACTCCTTGCGTTGCTCGAGGGATGATGGCTTCCTCAATGTTAACTGATTCTGATAAATAATTCGCTATCATTGTTTTGCCACTCTGGAATGCCGGAAGTTAAAAATAAAGTAATTAAAATTATTTTAATATTTTCTAACATTACGTATAATGTTTTATGGAAATGATCATGATCTCAATATTATAATTTTAGCATACACATTAATACATACATCAGAAGGTCCAATCATTAAAATTTTTAGCTTGCCCAGTCGCATTGTTATTTAACTTCCTGGATTAGTATGGTCAGCACTCGTATATATACAAAATAAAAGCTTAACTTAGTAGCTTTTTAATATAGCAAGCGTCTGTTTGACATTGATATATACTTTGTATATCAATTCATCACCTTGGCAACTACCTTATCGATTTTAGAAAACATAATATAAAACATAAGGATTGACAATAAAAAAAAATTAAGCTTCATTTATTTTATAGAGTATAATTTTATTTTTTTAATAATGTAAAAAAATAGTTATTTCTTATAACATGATATTGCTTATAAATTTTTATCAATAAATTTGAATTTAATACCTATTTAAAATAACATAACTTATTTTTTAAATTAGAAGAAAAAGAATAGGTCCCACCGAGATTTGAACTCGGATCGCTGGATTCAGAGTCCAGAGTGCTAACCATTACACCATGGAACCTTTTATATATGTGTTCAAATTAGCCTTTGCTATGTTTTCTCTATGTAAATTTATATATTCTTATAAACTACTGCGTCGAAAGTCGTCGTGTTGTCATTCTAACATTTGGAATATAGATTTTTTTTAAATAGAAAGTCATGTAGGTACGTTAGTGTTGTTACGGACATTTTATTTATCTTTTATATATTTGCTTGATTCATAGCTGAATTATAACCTAATTATAGGCTTTGTCGTATTAATGTTTGTTCGTTTTGACAAATTTATGCGTATAATTTTTTATATGTTAGTATATTTTTAATTACTTAAAGTTAACATTTTTTAAAAATTATTTTAAAATAATATAAATATAATCTTTTTCCGAGTGGGAATCGAATCCACAGCCGATTGCGTTTACAGTCAGACGGCCCACTGTCCCACTGCGCCACGATGCCTCTCCCTTTATAACAATGTACATAGCGGGGCAGTGGTACAGCGTTCGACTGTAAACGCGATTGATTGTGGGTTCGATTCCCACTTGGGTGAATGATTATATTTAATATATTTCCACATCTTTCGCTCTGGCAAGACAAACCGCGGCGTCGAGTTTCGCCACTTAACACGAAATGTCTCAAATTCGGGCGGGATATGGAGAACAGTGTCAGCAACCCATTGCTTATAAAATCACTCTAATAGAAATTACAATACTTAATTCCACTCATGTAACTTAAATACGCAAATAGTATTTATTTAATATTCTAAGTGTATGACAACCTGTTTCTTACTGCAATCTCCGCACAAGTGTTACTGACCGACCTGTCTAACTCTGAGAAATATATAAATAAAAGTAAGCCCATAAACAGCTCGTTTATATTCACCAAACTTAGTCATCCGTCATCATCAGAATTTGACATGTAAGTTAATATCCAACTTCATCTGGGATGCTGCGATAATGTATTCTTAACATTGTGGATACTATAATTTAATGGATTGTGGTAACTAATAATGAAAGATGGGTAATGATTTCACATTTTAGGCAAGGTTTACATAAAGCTTTCTCTGCCATACTTAATAAACATTATATTATTGTTTAGACAAAATGCACTTGAAAAACGTTGTACGTTATTTTTTATAAGTAAAAAAAGTCTAGAAATTTAAATTAGTAGGTACATATAATTCTGCAGGCTTACAAAAGCTCTTGCAGCATTTATTTCAGTAGGTAAACTTATAGTAAAAAATATAGTGACATTTTGGTCTACAGAATCAGACTACAGAATTAATGTATAGTACTTCAAGCAAAATTACATATTTATCTTCAGTCTTATTTTTTTATCTGCTAAATATTTAATGATATAACAAGGTTAGATAATAATTTATACAATCTACCAATAGATGGAGCTACTAATAAAGTTTTAATATTTTTATGTAGCAAAAAAAAATGTATTTATCCATGAATTGAAATCTAACAAAGAATAATCCATTAGTATGCTAATGACACTTTTACTTGAATCTTAAAATATTCTTAAACACAAAATTTTATTATTTGTACTGAATAGGTGATTACGATTATAAAAATAACAATGCACCTATTAAGAATTATTTACAGGAATAAAAAATAACGAAAAAAACAAAAAATACTAATAATAAAACTTTCCATATATATTGTACATTTATATTATGAGGTTGGTTGTCCCCGGAAGTAAAGTAGCATAGCTCGAGCTATAATGGGGAAATAACTGTTACCAGACTGGTCCAGAACTGGATGTGTCGTTCTTAGACTACATTTCACAATCCTCTATGGTATTTTTAGATTAATATTATGAAATTGTCTACTAGTCTCTATTAGTACATATTTTATGACTTTGTTTTACATTTTAGTAAACAAGTTATAGAATTCTATACCTAATTACCTATATATATTTCGCCTTTTTATATACCTACGTAAGAAGTTACTAACTGCCAACCATAGATCTATATAATGAACTTCAAATTCATTAGTTAACATGTCAAATATTTCTATTGAAATATTTCTTAATTTACCATGCTTTTTATATGGTACCTAAACATAGATTTTTACGATAAAAGATAAATAAGAATTGAAATAACACAAAGGTGATAAGATTAATAAAAACACATAAAAAACGAAGATGTTAAAAATTAACCAAAGCTTTAACATTTTTTAAAGTGTTTTTCGCACACTTACAATACTGCGTTCAAATTTTTATACGTTTTCTAAATAATGGATTGTTATCACAGATCCTAAAGGTACTATTTTACAATGGGCAGGTCATGTATCTCGCTTCCATGATCTACGCTGGATTATACAAGATGGAAGGGTCCTATAATAACCTGTAAAATATGTAGACCAAAGAGTCGGTAGGCTTATGACGTTCCAGAAAACCAAAATCTAATCTATATTCTTTATTCAAATAGACTACTACAACCACTTTTGAATCGTCAATTGATTTTAAATGTCAGTATTGTCAGTCCTACCGGAAGTTAACACGGAAATATATAGAGATGAACGAAAAAAGTTGGAGGAGGCTCCAACTGGGGTTCACAATCATGAACACGATAGCTAACCATACTAACACTATAATTTGAACACAATAAATAGAATATTACATACTTACATTAACATGAATTTAATGTAAATATTTGGTTTAGAAATAAAGGGTCTAATTAATATTATTACAATAATTTATAAATATTCCATCTAATGAAAATTGTACCTACAAGCGATTGCACATCACACGATGGTTGTAGGTTCTGTTTACACATAATACATTCACACAGTAATAGAAATTTAAAAAACTACCTTTTAGAATTTCTACTAATAGACTAGCGGGGAAGTCAATATCATTATAGACTATTTATTAAATCATACACAGGTAGTATACTTGTGTAATATACCTATGTAGTTAGGGCTTTATAAAACTAATCTTTGCTTGAACCTCGTTTATAAACGTGACATGAATAAAATAAAAGCAAAACGCTTATTAATTCTTGGTTGTTTGCAGGCGTCAAGTCCTATTTTACTTCCCTGGCCGCCCACACTCACATTGAGAAATGCAGGTACCTATAATTGAGAGCTGTTGTTTAAAATACACTTCAGATATTCTAAATTGGAGCTTAGATAAGTAAAATAAGTAAGGATTATAATAAACAGTGTTGAAACGTTTAATTTAGTTCCTTGTCCTATTATTATTTATATGTTATTCGTAGTTTAAATATATATTATTATGTATCACTTTTTGTACCTTAACTCAAAACTATTTATATTTAATATTTTATTTTTCAAATTCCTAAGTAAATTCCAACTTTAAAAAATGTTGTAAAAAAATATATTTATTTTTAATTCGTTCTATTATTCCAAAACTTCTACTCCAGAATTAACATTTTTAGGTTTATATAATGAACGATAATGATGTAATCCTCTACTATAATCCTTGGAAAATGACTATGTCACGACGTAGAAATAAAGAAGAAAATATAACATAATAATGGTAACTTATATTAAGTTACTAAATAAAATTCTTAGATTTATCGGAAATAAATCACGTAATGCAAAGATGACATTTACATATTATATTAACAAGACTTTCTCGCTTATTACAATTCTAAAGGCACCCATTATCTGTCCCATAAATCATGAAAGCATCCGGGTTCGTCGTTCCAGCTTGTACAGTGTGCACCTTAAGCAATAGTAGGTAGAAGCCTAGGTATCCTAACGTCGTTCCTAGGTCGACGACCGCCTCGAGCCTCGGAGCAGTAGATTCACAGGATACGATAAATTTCAATAGTGCATTGACTGCACGTATTGTATTATCATATCCTTTTTTGGAATAGCTAAAAATGATAGCTATTCGTAACTTAATATTATTTTTTACTAAAAGTAAAAAATATGAACCTATGAACTTTGCATAAAACATAACCTGTTTCGATAATGTACTTTAAGAATAAATTTCTAATTAATGAATATTCATATTAGAATTAGAATTTGAATATTAGAAAAGAAAAATACGAAATTTAATAATATCGTAATTAATAAGCCTAGTTGTAAATAAAATATTTTTTTAGCAACTACCTTTCTCATTTTATACAAATTATAAAAATACAAAAAGAGAGAACAATTCAAATAGAGAGGTAAACTAAATACACTAAGGTAATGAGAGCATACCTCTATGTTCGGGGGAGTTTGAAAACTAAAAAAAATTAAGTAGGCATTTCGCCTAATTTCCATTTTTTTATATAATGTTTAGGTCGTTTTTGTTACATATCGTAAAAAAGAAACACGTTTCGTATCAGCATTAGACTGAAACTAATTTCCCTCATCTAATTACAGAGACGCAAGAAGTACAACACAGCCATGCTTCATCAGAATAATGGTCGTTAGTCACACAGTTATTACATTTAAATGCTTTTATAATAAAAGTAAGAAATAGACGCAAATGACATAAATGTGAACCTATTATGCTAAGTGCGGTTACTGAGTTACTGCATATCTGAGTAATAAGCAATCTTTTTCGCACTACCAGCTCCTAGTTATACATTTAAGAGAATTCAAATTTTATGGCACTGTCTTATAAAATTTGAGGCCATCGTGTAATGGTTGCTCACGAAAAATCATACAAACTAGATAGCGTCAAGTTTTAGTTATGTTTAGTTTGTTTTTAATTTAACAAAATGATATTATTTGAGGCTTTAAACAGTTTATTTAATAAAACGTAGCACATTATATTTAAATTTTTTTTTTAAATTAAGCACTTCATTTAAAAAATAATTAAATTTACTTTAAGTATTTATCCCCTATATAAAAAACAATAGGAAAAAGGTTATAAATAAAAAAAAAAATATTTTCATTAGTGTAAGTATAAGAACTTACAATAACGTCTTTCATAATGAGTGTTCATTCAATAGAATAAACGAATTTATTTTGTAATATTCAGAATATGGATAGGTATAACGAACCTAATATTATAAATTTTGCTTTATTATTAGATAGAGTTAAATGTATACGTTTAAAAACCACTTAGTATTCCTTAGATATTGTATTGTATATTTTAGGTCGTATGTATAATATATGTTTTTCCGTAAATAAAGACAGTCTGTTTCGTTTTATTAAATATAAAGTCATTGGAACCAACTAGAATTTGGTGCCAAAACAGCGGCAATTCTATTTTTATAAGATAATTTTCTGGTAATTCTACCTTCTTTTAAATTAAGATACATATATACATATCTGCATTGCACCTACATTTACTCATACTTTTTATTTACATGTAGATATGTAACTTAGGTTTATTAATTCCTCTTGCATCGTCTCACAACTAAGGTTTGTCAGACGGTTGTTACATTAATATATAACCAGTAAATTTGTCTTAAAACGAATACAATTTTTCATAAAGTGAAGGTTATATAAAAAGGCTTGAGATATACAATCTGATACACATTGTTTATCATCACTTGGGTGAAAAGTGGAGAACGTGATATGCCACTAGGCTGTCGATGCATACCGAGCAAGTACGGTAACGGTAATGTCTTCCATGTCCCAAAACTAAATAACTAGTTAAAATAAGGAAAAAATATAGACAGAAATAAAAAAATATATAAAATTTTACTCAGCAAATTAAGCGGGACTAAATTTTAAAAGGCTTTAATCATCAACAATACCTAATTGCTGTTTTACTATATAAAATAGTATCAATTCAGCGGTCAGCCATATAATTGTGCTTTTGAACAGTCAATTCACGCTCTAAACAAACGCCGCAAATTGAATGCGAGTAGCAATTGAGGTCCAATTACAATTTTATCGTTTATCTTCAACGAATGTTTCATTTTCGCGTGCATTGCAATAAAATCGTCGCATTGTATGGGTTACCGGGTAATTGATTAATGTAGGTTCTTTACGGCGTTATCGCGGATCGGAGTACGCACAATGTCCAATAAAGTAGGCGATGTTATCAGATGCTGTAAATGAATCAGTGCAGCTGAGAATACATCTCGAACTTAAGACGCGGTTTATTTATGTGCTACATTTGCGTATTGGAGGAGGCGAATTTTAAAAATGTAGCGCCCATTTAAAAACCTGACATGTCGTTTTACAGCGAACATTTATTTATGTATTAAATCTTGGTAACCACATTTCATTTAGTCTCATTTTTTTTTCTCTATTTTATATAAATAAATACACAAGTTAATAATATTATTGTTTTAACACGTTTGGTGCGCTATTGGATCTCTTACAGGACTTTCGTACTGTGAGGTGACTAAAATCATGTTTTTTCACTCTTCGCCTTAACTTCTGAAGCTTGTTGTGTATGAGTAAGTTAAATATACATACTTACAAAATTGAATTGAACGGCGTAACGTATTAGGTGTCTAACGCACTATATTGTAACATCTCTTATCTCTTCAGACATTTCTATATCTCTCTAGACATTTATACGTAGGTCTTTTACTGTTTAAAAGGTTTTAGTCGAACAACTACTTCTCTCTCAGTCTATGAGTAATTAGCCAGTACTCCAAGCTCGTTTAAATTTGCCACATAATCTATATTATTCTTCAACAGTGATGAGTGTCTTACACTTATTAGTGCGACATTTCATGTTATTAAACCTATTAAAAAAATCTGACACTTTTTAATAAATATTTAAAGACCTTTGAAAAGACCTTCGTGAAGACCAGCTAGTTTTGTATAAACAGACAAAATTATTAGTTGATAAGTAAAGTAAATTTTTCCTACAATACGTTTAATGCAGATACATTTTAAAATGACGCTCTGGAAATCATTCCGGCGAAATTTGCTATCTAAAAGCTTGTAAAACGCGATAGCTAGAGGCAGAATAAGAGTTGTTTATGAGTGGCTTTGGGACTATATACTCGACCCATTGAATGATAATTCGAATTTCTACTCGTAAACTGAGTATTTATAGTTTTATGTCAACATTATGGACTTATTAAAATAGTAGAATATGGATTACGATAAAGTGACTTTTGTAAATAAACTTAAAGGTGTCAATTTTTAATTTTGAATCTATATATATATAAAAATGAAATGATGTTTGTTAGTTTCGCTAAAAGTCGAAAATCGTAAAGTAAACATTTTATTTCCCATACAAGCTGTGCGTACTTGTCAAACAATATGTGTCCCGCGATGGTTCTTTTAATTATCAGATGGGTCAGGGGGTACGAAGTTCGGTCAGCTAGTAATCGATAGATTACATCGAAGCCGTCGTAGCGCAGTATGACAGTGTCTGTCTGTATACGCGATGGTTGTGGGTTCGATTCTCACTCTGGGGAATGATTATATTTAAATTAATTTAATTTCTCCGTTCTGGTGACAAGAGAAAGCGCGGCGTTGAGTTCCACAACTCAATTCACAATGTCTTGGCACTAGGTCCCTTGGTCCCTGACTACCCTGTTATGCGGGATATATGCGCTTGTCGTTATTCTGTGTTTTGTATTTACTGATTTTAATGTTAAATGCTCGCCAATTCATCTAGTCATTTACACATGTATTGTAAAAAAATAACAATGACGATATCGAATTTATATTTATATTACAGTATTACTGTAGCAAAAAAATATTTAAAATTTTAATATTATAGTAGACAACATTACTAATCGCTATTATTTACTAAGTACGTATGTTTAGTATATTATAAATCAAATATTATTATTTAATTTATAATATACTGAAAAGTACTTCGAAAAAAAATATTTTATTCGATGTAAGTTTTAATATATTCACTTTCATACAATTTCTTATACAAGTACCTATGCCCTATAATTTTTGTACAGAAATATTTTTTATTAATTTATAAAAGTATGTTTAAAGTATGTTTTCAATAAATTTATATATTTTTTCAGCAGAGAAGGCATAAAGAACCTAGTGCCAAGACACTTCCCATCCGAGTCCGAGACGTTGCATGTTGATTGGCGCATCTTAATACAGCGCTTTCTTTTGTCACCAGAGTGGAGAAACGAAATTAATTTAAACATATCGTTCCTCGAGTGGGCACCGAACTCAAAACCATCACGTATACAGTCAGACACTATCACACTGGACCACGATGGCTATAAATAATATACCATAATTTTTAAGTTACTTTTTATTTAATTTTGAGCAATGAGCGACTGCTAAGGCTTGTGTGAGTGGCCTTTTCAGGCGCAGAGCTGAGCGATCGATGCGTGCCTGTCTTGCGTATATTTCACAATCGTCCATTACAGTGAAGTTGCAAGTTTCCTAAAAAAGAAAAATACACTTGAATTAGTTGCCACAATTTACGTGAAAATGTGCATTTACCTTGCATACAAACACAATATGCACTATACGCCACGAAAGTTGTACTCAAGTATGCCGGTATCTCCACGAATTTATTAAATTATTGTAATCCTACTGTCAGGGCTTTGTATTTAAATAGCTCTGGCGTGTTTCCTCACGACTTCGTGTTGCGTGAATATAGATTATTTACTTAAGCATAATTTTTAATCTGAATACCACTAGTTCCCAGAATGAGAATTATCATTACATATTATATCTTATAATTCTCTATATAATTTTACCTTGTAATGATTGACTTGCACTTCGCTAAAGGGCGCTGACCATCCTGAGATTCCCGCTGTTCCAAGACTTGCCAATGGATAATGATTAAAAGCTGTCAGCACTCTTTTTGTAAGCATAAAACTTTTACTATAGTGTCCTACAGGACTAATAATTGCTGAGCTAATTATATGACTTGCTAATTTAGGTACAGGCAGCCATTCACCACATTCAGACTTGTAATACTGAACTTTACTGTCATTGTCTTCTTTTTGGAAGTTATTCTTAAAACTATCATTACCATCTATTAATTCTATTCTTTTTAAAATAAAATTTTCGCTACTGTCAATTCGAACATCGTCACGTTTGATGTAAATTTTGCTTTTTCTTGTATGACTATTGTATTTGTAATTATGGATACCTTGCATAAATTCAAAGAAAAATACATTACGTACTAAAATTGCTGAATAATGTTCTGGATTCCACCCTTGATGTGATAATCGTTTCAATAATTGTGGCCAAGTATAAGATAATTTAGGGACTAGTATCTCATCTATATCTAGTGGCACAATATATTTAGATTCTACAATGTTTCTGTAGAGACAGTCATTATACGTTATCATATGATCTCTTCGCTTTTGCCATAAATTTCTTACGTTTTTATTACTAATAGGAACTTGAAATAATCTGACATGACCTTGAGAGCGATAATAAAGCAAAATATCTTCGCTTTTCTTGCTTAACCTATCTATGTAGATGTCTATCATATTTGCACCAAGCAACTTATTTGTTTCAATCCATTCAATCAAACTTGTTGTTATTTCTTTTTCGAATTTTAAATCTTTTACACAAATTGTAAAAATTCTGTCGTATTTTTTTCTTAAGCCTGAAGTTTTCAGATGAAATCCGTTTGAAGGATCAGCACACGGTTGAGTTACAATCGATACCACTGATGGTCCATTTAATGGCCCTGTTAAAGGACAAGAAAGAAGAACCGGGGTTTCCATATTCAAAGAATCTTTATCCCATTCTTCCCACCATATTTCAAGTGGTTTAGCGGCTACAACTTCTATAGTATTCTCATCAGGATTTATTGGGCGTGTTTGACAGTATAATTGCTCTTCTGTTCTTATCTTGCGAGCTGTGACCAAAACGTATATAATTATTCAAATTGTCAATCTACAATAGAGTATATTAAGAAAAAATATAAACAAACACTTCACACATCGTGGCGCAGTGAGTCAGTGTCTGATTGTTAACGCGATTGATTGTGGGTTTGATTCCCACTCGGGGGATAGATTATATTTTAAATATTTTCATTTCTCCGTTCTGGTATACAGGACAAGCAGCGTTGAGTTCCGCCAATCAAAACTCAATGTTTCGACTTCGGGAGAAAAGTGGAGAACGGAACGTCTTGACATTAGGACCGGTTACCATTAGAATGGTGCTAGAAAAAGCGTCAAGCTGCTTTTTTTAATAATAATGCTGCCTCTGTTGTGGTGTTATTGTGAAGTGTATCTATATACGATGGATGTAATATTATATATCACTCCGGTATATGTTTAAAATGTACCTTTCTCAAGTCTGGTTAGATTGCACCAAACGAGCAAAGCGAAACAAGTCTTTAATTGGGCGGAAAGTGAAGTACGCATGGTTGGCACTAAGTTATTTTTGCCTATTACGCGAAACACTAATCATTTATAGATTTTTTTTAATTGCACCTAGCAAATAAATACGGGCACATAAATATATATATGGGCAATGAGTTGCGGTATTATAATAGTTATTTGCTAGACTTGTTTCCTAGTGATAGGCGGTTGCATGGGA
Organism: Podotricha telesiphe; assembly: GCA_038994665.1. NCBI lineage: Eukaryota > Metazoa > Arthropoda > Insecta > Lepidoptera > Nymphalidae > Podotricha > Podotricha telesiphe. The sequence goes on along the minus strand of JAOYRR010000229.1, from coordinate 464,888 downwards.
CTGTTATTACAACGGTGCTTCGATTGCAGCTTGTCTTTATCGGGCAGGATAACTTTTCCTACATGATTTAAAACTCCCTGTTATGTAAAGTATAGTTTATTCGTAATTGGGATTTTTTTACGTAATATGGTACTAAATTTATAAAATTGGTACATCCTTCATTTTATTACACACGCATTTTTTTATTAATAATATAGCAAATAATACGACCGTACCTACTTTTTTGGAGTGACTTGTATATATTTTATTTTATAAAAATATGTCATATATCTAAAATAGTAAACATTCGACCACAGCATCTCACTAAGGCTAAGAAGAATCTTGTTTTTTAATCCTGCATAACTACAATATAGGAGTTTATCTTTGTGATGGAATTTACACGGCGCAAGCGCCTGACTCAGGTGACAAATGAGAGTGAACTTATCTGCACTCTCTCATATTGTGATACTGCACGACCGCACACCTTTTGTTTTTCATGCCACTGTATCATAATTAAAATAAAAAAAAGAAATTAATATATTGTCTTCGTAGTTATAATAAATATGTAATTTTTTTTAACTTCACATTTCTTCCCGCATAGCAAGGTAGTCAGAGAAAACATAGCGTCAAGACACTCTGTTCTCCATATTCCGCTAGACATAGAAACGTTTTATGTTGAGTGGCGAAATTTAACGCCGCGCTTTGTTTCACCAGAGCGGAGATATAAAAATTGAAACATAATCATCGTACTTACAACCTATCGTCATTAAAGAATCCACTTAAACGATATCCCACTCCGCAACGATCACTTCTATATGTGGTAGTTTTAATATAACAATTTTATAATGCATATAATTCAAATCTTTGAATTATATTATTGTATTCGTTATGAAAGTCAACGCTGGTATATTATTTCTAAATATCATTTCATACTTTATATACTTAACATAATGATTATTTCGTACCAACGTGCAGTAAAATAAGAATACTTGTCATGAACACTTGACTATAAATTATGGACCTGGTAGTTCTTAAAGCGAATCTCCTGTAAGGTGTTAATATATTACTAGTGTATACGGTCTTGACAATTATTTAATCGCTTTAAACTGGCATTCTTCAATTGCTGAGCACTAAGATAGTTCTAGTATCCTTTTGTATTTAGATTTGCTTGTTTTATTGCAACATTGTATATCAAAATGTTTTCTGATATATATATATATATATATATATATATATATATATATATATTTTTTTTTTTTTTTTTTTTTTTTTTTTTTTTTTTTTTTTTTTTTTTTTTTTTTTTTTTTTTTTTTTTTTTTTTTTTTTTTTTTTTTTTTTTTTTTTTTTTTATATATATATATATATATATATATATCAGAAAACATTTTGATGTTTTTGTAAACTTGACAAAAATATTTATACCTTTACTTAGCTTTCTTCACCTCTTTAACACAATTATATTAAAGTTAAATATGGGAACTTCTAATTTCTAAGTAATGTAAGTTATAATTAATATTCATAAAAAAATTGTGTTAAGTGAGGCTGTGGTATATGGTATGATTATTGGGTCAAATCACTCGCACTGAAGAATGTTTGTTGTTTATTTATATCTGGTAGAAATCATGTTTAAACGAAGTGTGTAAAATTTTAAACGTAGCAGGAATTCGCGCCTCTTCGAAACAGTACAAACGCTTTGACCACTAAGCCATACGTTCTATGCAGCTATGTCGAATATATAATTTTTTATACGCTTTATGTATGTATTTTTCAAGTCCGTGAAAAGATAGTCGGTATTCTTTTTAAAACAAAGATTCCAATGATTATTCGATCATTTTGAAAATTTTATATCGGACATCTACTAATTATCGGACGCAATTATAAAATATTTTCGTCTCCGCGCCTGGCTGGTGATAAAACTGTGACGGCGATAATAACGTCATGCGCATAATGTATGATGGGATGTCTTATTTTAATTAACCGACAGTACATCAAGATCCGCGGGCCTTAAGGCGAATTAATAAAGCTTGTCAACTGCGCCACCTAATACACCAAAGAGCTAATATGAAATTGAATATGTAATTTATCATTTTTCTTTTGTTTTATTTAAAATGTTATTAAAATATTCAATATAAAGGTTTTTATAATTAACATGACTTTACTATTGTCTTGTGTTACCTCCCACAATAAAACGTAGCGTTTTATTGTTCAACAAAATCAACAATTCAAGTTGAATTTCGCTATTTGTAATTTATGTTATTACAAGAATTAACATTTAAATTTGTATCCATATTTTACTTTTAGCAATATGAACTTTTTATGTAAGTAATAAGCGCTATAGACAGTAAATAATGGACAGTCAAATAAAAAAATGATTTTAGATTAACATATAGTCTATAAACATAAAAAATTTTAACGCAGCGAGATTCCTACACGCATTGAACGGTTCCCTAGAGGCGCGGGTTCGAATCCCGCTGCGTGCAAAATTTTTATACGTTTTCTAAAAATATGTTTTTCAATTTCCTAATTGTGAGATTAACACTTTGAAATGTAAAAAATAACATATAGACACTTGAGTAGTAGTATTCATCGTGGCGCAGAGGAACAGCGATCCACACTTTTATTTTAATTTTTTCGCTCTGGTACAAGACAAAGTGCGGTGTTGAGTTCCGCCCCTACACTCTCTAATTCAAGAGGAAAGTGAAGAACGGGGTCTCGTATCAGTCATAGAGAACCTAGTAGGTTCTCTACGATACGATATATTTATTGTGGTTTTGAATTCCGCTCTAGGAGGTTATATTTGAAATACTCTTTTTTGATTGGACAAACGGCGATGTTTTGCATTTTATTACATAGCATGTTATATTTGTTATTTTATTTTTTATTTGCTAAACAAGGATAATTGATTGAGTGACGAGTAGCTTGACGTTGCGCTATAATGTAAAAAATTGTTAAAATTATTGTGTAGTGTAAAAAATTGCGAATGTCGAGTATCTTATTATCTTTTATTTGTAAGACGATATAGCAAGGGCGTCAATTAATTCGTACCCTTTATTTATTTACTTAATGTGCACCTCAAGTTAGATAAAATCGATTCTATAGATTTCTTATTGGCCGTTGTAAGAACTTGATTATCATGTTTAATAAAATGTCATGAAGAGTGGTACGTATTATCAGATTATAATTTTTATTTTAGTACCAGGGTGATTATTTAAAGCATCTTCTAAATATTCTTTATACACAAAACGAAGACCCAATACCTAGCACATGGTAATGTGTAGTTCTAATGCTTTATTATAATAAACATGTTAGCTAGCATTCTACAGTTTTTCTTCGTATGTTTACAATATTTATTTGTTTTCTTTTAATATAATGTTTATAAAGTAAGTATATGGATGCAGAAACAATAAAATATTTCTTGAAATATAGATTTTAGAATGCCAGATGCAACAAGCATGCTACTCACCGTGAAAAATGGCAAGAATGCGTATATAACGCTGTGGTGTTCTCTCATCGTAATAGGCAGAATAAAGAGACACTGATGTTGCTCTCACTCTTTGCCATGTTGAATTATTCATTCCGCGGAACCAGGTATGATTCTGAAAGTATTTGTTAAATGTTATATTTGTATGGGGCCGTCATTTAAATTATTTTATTTGCGCTTTACACTTTTTCCCAAATAGCAGGATAAGTTCTCCTCAGTTCTCCTCTGTATTATTAATAGATTTCGCTCATCATCTCTATTTAATATAAAATGATAAATTATATCTAATAAAGCAGCCTGCCTGCTTATATCCCTTCAGTTTCGCACAGTCAGAGAGAACCTAGTGTTAGTGTCACCCTAATACTAGTTGTGTTTTGAATGGCGGAACTCAACGCCGCGTTTCGTCTTGCCACCAGAGCTGAGAGATGAAAATAATTTAAATATAGTCATTTCCAGTGGGAATCGAACCCACAACCTTCGCGTGTACAGTCAGACGCTGTCACATTGCGCCATGCGCTTATTCTATGTACAATTTATGAATATTTCTGTGGAATATGTCATAATAAAATATATTTATACATAATTTGTATGACTTTAAATCAGTCCATTTACTCTTGCGTTATGTGAAAAACTTCTGATGCAATTCACCATAAAAGCCACATTTATTGTTCAAGTTTCATAAATTAAATAAAGTTGCAAAATTGTAGTGAATTATATAACAATTTATTGTATAAACTACTATCAAAAAGAAGAGAAATGAGGCAATGACGTACTGAGAGTATTGTTGGTTAAGGTTAAGCTCTACTATTATAATTGTATGTATTTAAAATGTAAATAATTTAATAGCTATGCATAATATAACAATTTCACAACTTTTTAATAATATAACTATGAAATGTGTAGCTATTTCACGTTCCAATATACGTTCAATTTCTTCATTTGAACTTAAAGTAAAAGCCTTCGTTTGCTTTTACTCAGGTAACGCATACGTAAATTAACATATTAAAGAATACTGTCTATGTCCCACATACTGATTTCACAAAATAACTCTTAATTAGTTGCAATATAGTCTAATTTCAAAGAACATTGATTAATAAAGGCACAATAATTTATTTCACTACATAAACCGTGGGCAAGTTTAGCGTGATTAGCTATTGTGCTTTCAAGTGGGCCACATGTCGTTTTATTCTTTTTGTAATAGAATCTTTGTATTAACAAGAACTTCAAGAATGATAATTGAAATTAAATTTATAAGTAACATTTCATTCTTATACAGACGTTGTTACATGTATATTTGTGATAATTAAGCAATAAATTCTTTATATTCTTGCGAGAGCTTCATACTAATTGGTATACACCAACTTTCTGCCATGTAGGATTGAATTGTGCTTATATGCCTTATTACGCGGACCGTATGTTCTTTTTATATTATTTCTGTTCATTTGTTTCGACTTTCGTTTTTTCGCGTTCATTCAATTTTATGGTTTACGTTATCTCATAAGATCTTTATACTTGTTCTTCTCTTAAAAATATTTTGAATTACAATATCTTTGATTTTGAATTACAATATTTTTGAATTAATGCAATAATGTATAGTTTTCTGTATGAAATATTTATTGATTGTGAAGGTTAATTTACCTTATAACGAATAATTAATATTAATTTATTAATTTAATTAACGGATACTTGGACAAAACGAAGGTAATGAGTTCGATTACATTGCTGTTAAAGGACACGGACGTGACTAAGCGCTGGTCACGTTTAGCTCATAACGAAATGCTTTTGACATTATTTCTTTGTGATGGTTTCATAACAGTTATTTTACCTACTGACTGATATTAAATTATAATCGTAAATATTGGTAACCTAATATATTATATTTCAATTTCAGTTCGTATATATAAGCCGCGCTCAATTATTTGCATGTAATTTTTTAAACTATTAATATATTTTTAATGCAATTATCAACGTAAACAAGGTCACGGGCCTTTGTTACTTCCATGAATCCATTTATAATGTAATTTAATATTTACGTGCCCACTTCTTGTTTTTATACGTTTTGGTTTTCATTGATTAATGGATAATTACATTCGTGAAAAAATATGAAGGTAATAAGGCTTAATAATACGCGAGCGCAAATTACGTGGACTGATTTCACACGGACCAAATATCAACATGTAATATATAATTCTATTCGACTTTAATACCATATAATCTTTTTCCAACTGGATCTTGGTCAATTATGTTATAGTTGTTACAATGTAAAAAATTGATGGATTTCATCGGCATAATTACTAAAAGGGTAACGTTCTTACAAATAAATGTAGTCAATTATTTTTAACATGTGGTCGCCATTTTATCAAATAAACCGTTTCTAATTTAATAATAAGGATTTTAGATTTATTTTTTTATGTAAGTCGTGCAATATTTAGATTTTCAACATATATAAAAAAATTTCATTCGAGGAAGTAAAGAAACAAAAAAGAAACAATGCACAATAAAAATAGTTACCATGTTAATAATTTATTTAATTGGATATGGGAACAGTAATTTAAAATTATTTTGATTTTGGATTTATAGATCTAATGATTCCTTTATTTTATATATTTTAACGTTTATATAGGTTAAGTCCATACCAACCGTCCACCCATGAAGTAAATAATTCTCTTTATAATTAATATTCATTATTCAAACAATAATTAGTGATGAATACTTTTGCAAAGAAAAGGTTCATATTATAAATAGAAAATAGCAAATCATTTATCAGTGCGGCGGGGAGTTGTTTCGTTAAGGATACGAGTCAGGAGTCAAGCACGTTTCGTGGTTAGAACTAGGGACTTTGACCATACCTGGAAAACATTATCGATTTATTGTCCTACTCGACCTGTGATCCTCCGCCTACCCTTTTGTATCGATGCTTTTCAAATATTTTTGTATCGATGCTTTTCAAATATTTTTGTATCGATGCTTTTCAAATATTTTTGTATCCATGCTTTTCAAATATTTTTGTATCGATGCTTTTCAAATATTTTCGTATCGATGCTTTTCAAATATTTTTGTATCGATGCTTTTCAAATATTTTTGTATCGATGCTTTTCAAATATTTTTGTATCGATGCTTTTCAAATTCTTTTGTATCGATGCTTTTCAAATATTTTTGTATCGATGCTTTTCAAAGGTATTGTATTCAAATATTACGAAAAAAATAAATTGCTATTTCATACTTTGTTGAAAGTGTTAATCATATATTATATTACTTGAATGGACTACATTATTATTATTTTTAACGTCAGAATTGTTATTTTTCAGAATTGCCAATTGCATATGCCAATTTATAAATGACATAATAAATTATACTTTACATTAATTAGTATGTAAAGTATGATTTTCATATGTCATTATATCACCAACAAGTAGTCTTGTTGGTGAATAATACAAGTACCACAATATAGTGTACACATTTCTCAGTTGCTTATTTAACGGAGACAAAGTTGTAACTGTACAGAAATATGAGATTAAATAATTTCACTGTCACATACATTCTAGTATAATGGATGTGGTCACCCCACGTAATGGAGATGCGGGCACGCACGGCGGCAGCGTCTTTCCATTAGAAATATCCGATATTGATTCCGATTTATTTTGCTTCTGCTATCGAATAGATTATCAGTATTGGTATAATAAAACAAGTTTCAACTTACACTGAGAACACCATACGTGCTATTACAAGTTTCACATTATATGATGTATTTGATTCATATGTTTGTACGTGGCCAATTCTGTTTATATCATTTAAATATTGCCTGAATAATTTTAATGCTAGAAGTCCCTAAACAAATAACTTAAGATATTTAAATAACTTTAATTAATTAATTTAGAAATAGGTCACGTCATATTGTTGTTTTTCTTTTAATTGAGGAAAACATAATGTAATAATATGAAAGTAAATAATAGTATAGATTTTGTTCTTGGAAATGTATTGCATACACGCACTAACATACTACGACAAAACGAGGAAGTGAATTTGAATAATAATATACTTTTTTACTACATTCTCACACATTATAGTCTGGGTTATTTGCATAGACAATATGGGAATGGCTAGAACGTTAAGTATTGTTAATTGCGGTAACATAAATATGTGCTAACTACACATTGTTAGAGGTTAACATCCTACATTAAAAAAAGTTATAAGCCTAAGTTCATAGTAACGTGATTTTTATAAAAAAAGTAGTTTTATGTAATTGTTTCTACCACAATTTTTTTACTGCACAATTAATATGTCAGACGAGAAAAAAAAATGTTTATAATATAAACATAATATTTACTATTTTAAATAATTTTGGATTAAAATAGTACCATAATTTTTATTTATTTATTTTATCAACGGATGTGACGCATTTGCTTATTATTGGCGCGATTGATATTTAACGACGCGATGCGACGTGCTGTGATTTTATATGATAAATAGGCATTGTTTATTAGAAAACACACACTTATGACCCATTTTTAAATGACACTGTTGTTGCCGGTTAACCGAGTTACTATGATAGAATATAGATTTTTGGATTGTTCTATTTATTTCATTTATTATTACCATAAAATTCTCTTAAGAATTTGAAATTAAACATTGCACATGGCACAAGGAATAACTTTTACAAAAAACTGTGAGTATTTCATAATTGTAGAATTGGTTAGAATTCTCAATTTCTTACTATATATGGCACTTTTGGGAAAGCTGGAAGTCTATTGCAAGTAACCAGCGAAGGTCTGTCGAGTTCCGCTTGCTTCTCCTCTGAGTAGGCTACTATGGTGCGTAATGTTGATGGGTTTGCTGGCACAACACGGCGGCCTCTCCAACGTACCCCAGAGCGCCACTCGTTGACACAAACGATCCAGCTCACACAGAACACAGTTATAACAGCCAGTAAGAATTTAGTTACACGAACAAGCTTACGTGACATGATTATTAACTATTTATTATCCATATTATTAAGTTAAACTCAATTCTTTTATATTAAGATGGGGGGTCGCTGCGGCGACGTCGCAGGGATTCTTTAGCGCCGTGCGCATGCGCTCGGATCGCGCTACCATGGCGGACTGCGCCGGAACAGCTGATAGCGTATCAACAAAACTATCCTCGCTAATCGTTCTAACTCCTACAGCTGTGGAAATCTAGTTTTCTATACGAGTTAGACTTGCCATCCCTTTATACCATGTCGGTAGACGTTAAAGTAATTCTAAACATGACTGGTTTCTAGAAAAAGCAAGGATGTTACAATCTCACGCGGAATAAGATATTTTATAGCAGGTCTCGCTCATATGGTAATTTGTTTAATTGCGTAAGATCGATTATTGACGGCTTGCAATGTAATATCTGGTTTTATTTTGAAGCCACAGGGCTTCGAGACTGTTGCTTACAGCTGTAAAGCTTGTTTTGCTAATATAATATTTTAATGTTTTCTTATGCAAGCCTAGATGTCTTCAAAAAAGAAATATAATAAAGGTACCTAACAGTTACATCGTGTCTATTGTAAATGTAGCGATAAAATAACACCACTTTCTTAAGTGAAACCATTTGAACAAATAGTTTATTATATACCTACTTTGTTAATGTGGGATGATATTTCAAAATTCTCTAAGCACTTGTCTTATGTATTTTTTTTTGTATTATAAAAGATTCATATTAAGTATAGAGCAATTTCTTATTGATTTAGAAATTTAACTTTGTTTCTTTTAATATTTTTTGCAGTATATTTCTTTATAATTTCTACTGAAGCATGACTCGACTTAATGCTTCCTTTTACTTCATAAAACTCAATAATTAATTGAACTTCAGACCATTTATTACGTCTACTGTACGCTATCAGTCATGATAATATTAAAGCTGTGTATTTTTATTGAATGTCAAGCGGTAGTTACTTGAACAGAAACTGAAGTTTGAATAGCCTTTTACTTACTTAATTAGAAAATAGTTTCCTAGAGAATGTTAACTGACGTATCTAATGCAAATGTCAATCTGAAAGGAGACAAGTCCCTATGTATGTGTAGTTTTATATTTTAGTTTACTTAGTGGAGGGGACTTCGAAAGTTATAATTATAATTATATTTATTATAACCATGATATAATAGTACGAGGGGTGATCCAAAAGTATTGAAATGTAAGTAATCGATAATAAGCACAATGAATGTAGTAAATATAATTATTTATTTATCTACATAGTCTCCTAACAAGTTTCTACATTTAGGCCATCTCTTATCTAAATTTTTTCCTCAAAAGTCCCAGGTCCAGCTACTTAATAAGTAGCCCCTCTGTCATAGAATAATTGACTGCACAGAGACTGCCCTGATGTATATCAAAATCTACAGAATTGAAAGCGCTGCTAAAATCAAGTACCATTATAATAAGTTTATCAAGCACACCGAATGTAGGAACTTGGTCATACTTACGTACTTCGTAGCTTAACAATGTGTGCCTTCCTTATTTATTAATTAATTATATAAGTTATTAATAACAACATTCCTGTTTATTGACTATTTGCAAAAAACAATAACATTCTGAAAATAAATATTCCCAAGAGTGGGATTTGGACCCAAATCTTATCCCAGTTTAAATAGGATGAGTCCTGTTTAACGCTTGCGTCACTTCGGTATCCATAACGTATCATGTTTTAGAATAATCGATGTTCGGAGTGTTACTGGTTGATAGTAAGTATTACGAAATAATTATTAACCCTTTCATACTATCGAACGGGTTAAACAGAAATAGCTCAATGAAAATTATATAGTTAATGCAATATGTATAAGTTATTAAAACTATAGATGTATTTTAAAAAAATACAATTTATATATCATTTAAAAATAATACAATAATATTTGTATACGCTACATAATCGGCAGATGTAAGGTATCTATGTATGTTAATATGTATACTATTAAAATATTATATTTCCGTACCAATAGATTAATTCTTTCAATTCAATATTATTAAAACCTACATGTAAATCATTTCCAAATAAAAATAAAATTTTTTGCACAGTTCTACTAAAAAACATAATGTACAATATTTACAATCAATAAATCCATTTTTTCGTATAATTTTCATATTTATATATATATAATTTATATCATATATGATATAAATAGATAAGTTGACCATTGCTATAAAAAAGTGTCCTAACTTCTAGTTCAGAATGACTGACTGCTAATCGTCAGTCATATCAATTTTATTAGCACATTTGCGTTTTTATACTTCCGTTGATTCCGTTCATGACAATTATGATAAATACATACGATGCATGTATTTACACGCTCTCGTAAAGAACTAACAACTTTTTAATAAATACATCAGGACATAAATGCTTTTTCAATAGCCTTAGATTGCATCGCAGGTATTAATTTGACTCAGTAGAGCTGTGCACTTTATAATTGTTCGACCTGACTGCAATATAAATGTTCCATTCGGCTTGTGATGTACATAATTATAGTGGCTATACATATGGTACCTTGTTGATGAGAAACATTAAAATTCTTTTATGACTACATTTGTATATTGAAATGGTTCATTTACTGATCTCGCTTATATGTAAAATATAATTGTTATACTTTTGCCTTTCGTGTCTTTAAGCATTGTCGAAAAGTTATGTACTTTTTATATAGGCTTAAACATAACACGACTTACTTCTGTGGTGTAAACAAACTTAGGTATATATAATTACAAATGTAAAACGTTTGCTATTTTTACACAAATTACACGTATTATTTTTGTGGTTAGAACAAAATTTTCAAAGAGTTACTTTTCTATTAAATGTATTTAGTATGTACTGAAGCATGTTATTATTTCCTGTGGCTAGCACACAATATCGTTGGCCACAACAAAAACTGTCTATGAATGTAAAAAAAACCTAATTGCATTGTTAAAGGAATCTTTGTGGTTTCTTTTAGCTGTGCATTTGTAAAACAAGAACTAAAAAAAATACTTACAGGTATATTTTCTTCTAACATACAATAATATTTTTGGTAAACGCATTAAAATGTAGAGCTTATATGTAGTGAATGTGTCACAGTATTCACGGTTTATATTAAAATACTAGCTTTATCTCTGCACGAGCATCTTGTTCGTTAGCGCGAGGGCTCGTTCGAGTATTGAACCCACTATCGGTGTTAGACGCAATTGCAAGGTAACTTACACGGCTTATTTATTCCTCTCGTGATACAAAGCTACACTAAGCTCGATTAAAATAAAGATACCTTTAAAATATTGGTGTTATTTTATTATGAAAATATGTAAAATTGTTAGGAATCAGCTTCAGACACAGTTTTTATATATAAACAATTAATTTTTTTGCAGTATTTTACTAAGATTTACAAAATGATAACTAAAAATAAAAAAAAATATCTATCGTGGTGGCGTCAGAACGTGTTTCTATGGGCATCGCTCATTGTATGTATGTCGCTCGTCATATGTAAGTTCGCATCCCACTGTAGTGAAATATCTAATTTATGATTTGTGATCTACAAAGTTAATACAAGAAAGTCATAAATAGTGTGACTTAATTAAAACTTTCAAATTCAGAACAATACGAAGACATCAACATTATATCAGTACAAAGTTAAATTCTCAAGGCTAAGGCAATGCTTGAACAAATGTGTCCATTTTCGGTATGTGGTGAAAAATACAATGCAATGGCACAATCTTTTTATACCTGGTAATTTGTATGATACCTACGTGCATTTAAATATGATGTAAACGTCTCTTTATATACAAAATTTACGGAGCTTATGGACTAAATGGCATGTTGTCAATATAAGTTTAATATAATGTACATATACTGACAGAAGATTAAAGCCATATATGATGAATGAAAATATTTATATTAAAAAAGTACAGGTTAATCTCATATTCTTTTATTGAAAACACTGAACATAATGAACACAAAGTCGGTAGATAAGTCGTCAGTTAGAGATGATCGTCCATTTTTATTGCAGCTTTAAGCTTTTCCCCTCATGGCAGTACCCTGCGTGTCAGGGAGAACCTGGTGTCAGGACCGTCCATTCTCCACGTTCCGCCCGAAATCTAGACATTGTGAGTTGAGTGGCGGAAATCAATACCGCGCTTTGTCTTAGGTATCAGAGCTGAGAAATAAAAATAATTTAAACATAATCATTTCCTCGAGAGAGAATAGAACCCACAATCACCTTTACACTCAGACAATCTGTAATCCAGCGCTAATAAAAACACAAAATGTAAAATTTTCTATGTTCGATTAATATGTCATGTTGATCGAATACCTTAACTAACCTTACATAGAGAGAAAATCAAAATAGTCTATCACGTAACTTAATAAAAAATACTGTAATAAATAGCTCTTGAAATCCGTTCAAGCACTAATTAAGCTGTATATATTTTGTTAACATTTTTTTAAAGTGTTATTCCCACACTAAGGAAATTAAAAAAAAATTTTTGAACTTGAACGGTTTTCAAGAGGCGCGGCTTCTTATCCCGCTGCGTTCAAATTTTTACACGTTTTCTAAATATGTCTTTTTTTTAAGCTGTATATTATCATGTCAAAATTCTTACTTAGGTGTTACAGCTTTTGTTGTTAGTATATAACATAATACGTAGTAAAATGTTTACAAGACGGTTGGTTAATAATCAAGAAATATTATTATTCACCGAGTTACAATGTCATTCTTTAAACTTTTATAATATTCTTAAATGCTATTATATTTCGTTGAAACTGCTATAAAAAATGTTTATATTCGAATCATTTTTTTTTTAATTTATATTTTTTGAACCTGGGTGCGCCAAAAATACTTTTAATTCCTTTTTTTATAAGACACAGATTATGTTCACAATTTATTTTCTATTTTTATTTTATTCTATAGCCACTTATTTTCTATGGATGTATGTCTGTTACTTTACAGAACAGGCAAGAGGTAACTTTATAAATATTCTGTTGAGTGGGTGAACCTACAGCCATGGTCAGATATATTAATTTAATACGCTTACACAACGCAAAGCCGAACTTACTAGACGTAGAAAGTTGAAAGTCAGCATGTAGGTTTCTTGGAGAGTGAAGAGAGATTTTTTTGAAATTTCTATAAGCACGGGAAAAATGGGATTTTACGTTTTGTAATCGGCGTAAACGAAGTTGCAGGTGAAAATTATTAGATAATTAAATATATTATAATTATGGAAACGATGATTTCTAGTAGAAAAAAAACTAAGCTTGATTACATTTAAAATTTTCACTAGGTTGGAAAACGTAATAATTTCAGCATTTCTAATTTTATTTATACCTAATTAAACATTTAGGTACCTACTAGTAAGATACATTTAAAAAAGTTTAAAAGGTTCTTGAACTTTATCAAACCTTTTGCTATTTTAAAAGGTCAATATTATTTTTTTACATATTTTAGTATAATAATATTTTAAACATACATAGTAAATAATATATAGAAGAGTTATAATAACCTTTTTCATCATTCGTTTAAAAGCAACAAAACTTGCAAGAAAATCTTGATATTGTCTCAAAAGACGCACAGAAAAGCCATATATAATGTTTTCATTGTACATACCATAATGGCAAATATGTAATAAAATTAAACACTTAATTCGTTACCCCATGAAACATCTTAATTCACCAATTTGTAAACTACAAAATAGTAAAGCTTGCATTGTAGTAGTAATACTAAAATTTGTAAATGGCTTAAAGTGTTCAGTGGCATTTTTATTCCACACCGTGGCTGCAATCTCAATAAACCAATTTGCGACGGGTCTCGATGTTCACGATACGATCCTACATTATAGGCCTTTGTTTCGGCGTGACGTGCATTACGACCGAGCGGACCGATGGACTCAACAGCGGTATTCACTTAAAACGCTTATTTATTGCGCCTGCGCAATGTCACTGGTCTACAACATCTTTGTATTTATTGTAATTCAAAACTAATTTATTGTAACTCAATTATTAATAATTAAGATATAAATAACAAGATTAATTACAATACTTTCTCTTAATTGACATTTCATTATAACTTAAACTTACATTTGTAAAAATAAATAATTAAAGAACAAAAGTAATAAACGAATAGAACATGAAAGGCACGGATCACATATGTCGTGTACGATTACGTGAAGTTTGTAGGACTTCAAAGGGGTTGACTATTGGGCTGTCACTTTGCTTATTGAGCATATATATTAAAACTACTCGATACATTATTATCAGTAATTATATGCTACATAAATAAATGACTGTGAAATACATAATTAAAGTCGTTATGAAATTATCAAATGTATGGTAATTTTTTATGACTGTTTAGTTTTACCATGGTGTAAAAACTTTTTAAAGCTAAAACTCTTTTGGTATTTTCAACGAGATGTTAGGTATTATCTTATTGCAGCAAAGGCGATGTTCACCATCGTCTTACTTTAGTTGCCAGCGTTTCGTTAGGGAATCATTATTAAGAAATGTTGTTCCCATTATTAATGTTATATAACATCATTATTAAATAGAAGCAATCAGAACTGCTGAATTATTGTGTTAATATTAATATTGATTTATTTAATTAAACAATATATTCGAAAATATTGGTATTTCCAACAAAAAATTATAAAGTAGAAGTTATTAAAAACTAATCAATAGAGATCACATGACATGGAACGTTTTTTCTGTAGACATTAACCGTCCTCGAAGGCCACATAGAACATAGAAGCAAGGCTAATAGAACTATAATACATCAATGGTCTTAGACACGTTGTCATCATGGTACCCCTCATCAATCAAAACCTAAGAAATAATTTTGTTAGTTCTCGTTACAGCATAGAGATAGACAAAGAGCAAGGAATCAATGAAGATTAATATAAATAATTTTATAACCGATATACTTGTAATAAAAATTCAAATCTTATTAAACACGTGGAACAGATATCTTACATATTAAGTTTTTTACATATTAATTTAATATTTATTTAGATTTGTCGAAATTCGTGGATAATAACCATCCTTCACTTCTTCTTACTTGTGTAACTAACTACATGTATACACTTGTAGATTAGCATTATATATATAATGCAAATCGGACGGAATTTTTCAGATAATTATGATTAAACTTCATTTTGAACTTCAATAATATATTAATACTATCTTATTTAAGTTTAATATCATTTGATGTAATTTTTATGTTAAATGTGTGTACGTATTTTACGTACATATAAAATTAATAACTATAACACTTACATATTATAGTAGTACAAAGCTGTCAATTTAAAAGATTTGTCGTAAAACCACATTTGTGTGTGCTTATATTGCAAAGGTATGCTAGACCTTACAAGATAAACCAAAATAATGTACTTACGAGTACTTTGGAATTGTATATGCTAAAAAAGTCTAACGTAGAGTCTTTGTCATTAAAATAAAAATCATAGAAGATAACAGAGGTTTAAAATAAGGGAGCAGAGCGGCAGTTCATACGTACGTCGCGAATGGCAGTGGCCGGAGTGCAGGAACCTAAAAAGATTGCCTTGCCTGTTCTTTTGAGTCGTTCGATTTTGTCTGAATAACCTAATCGGGCTATTCGGGTTTAGACTGTATGGTTCGGTAGTATAATTAAGAAATTGAAAGCTAAGCAATCTACTTCTACTTGAACTTCGTTTAACGATTGATATATATTTATGAAATTCGATAAAATTATAAATTTTAGCATAGATTGTGATTTAAGCTAAAACATGGGCGCCGGGGGAAATAGCTATAGTCGTATAGTTCACGGTATGAAATAGCTGTAGTCGTATACGTCACGTGGGCGAAGCCACGAGCGAGACGCTAGTATATAATATTGATTAGCCAATAGGTTAACGGGGTGTTCAAGATTAAAAAGTATTCGCTTCCTACATCAATATTAACGTTTTTTCATACCCATTGCAAAACGGGATAAGACTCTAGTATCATACACAATTAGAAGCAAATAATAGGACTATTAAAAGTAGGTTCTTTGCTATTATTTACCGCATTTATAAAGATCGTGAGAATGTTGGAAGCAGAACGAAGGTGACTTCGAATGTAAATGTGAATTTACATTGTATGATAGATCCTCTGGCATAATATTTATTTATTTAACCGTTACACCGGTTTTATTTATGTAATTAAGAATTAAATATGCAGATATATACTATTATACGTTTTGTTTTGAAGGAAAAAATTATTATGCTCATATGTTACTTTATAGTGGGTGCATATATAATATTTCTTGTATAATTGCCTTGTACACAGCTTGACTGGTAATAACGCTGCATTAAATTATTTTTCAAATTAAGTTTTCATTTGAAATTTTATAAAGAAATATGTGGCTGGAATTCTCGCCTTTTTACCCAACTGCAGAACACAGAGGGTGCTGTGTATATCAGTTTATTATCATATGTAATTATGTGTGTTTGTTCATATGTGGCGATGTAGAGGTTAAAAGCGTTGACCGATTTCGACGATTCTTACATCAATCGATTCGTCTCAATAAAGACATGATAATGGTTCCCGTTTAATTTAAAATGGATCCTGCCTGATTTATTTTAATATCCCATCTATTTCAATATTCTAAGTTGCTAGGTTTGTTTCTGTTATTTATTTATTTCAGTGTTTTTATATCATGTGTTTAGGTTGTTACAAGTAGTATCAAGACACGCCGTTCTCCACTTTTCACCCTAATTCGAGACATTGCGTGTTGAGTGGTGTAACTCAAGGCCGCACTTTATCTTGTCACCATAGCGGCGAAATGAAAATAATGAATAAGATCCTTGATTTTCGCGATTACAGTCAAACTACGCCATGATAGACACACAGTAGGGTTTTTGGTTTTTTTTTAATAAATATTATTTTTAGATATAATGTGAAAGCAATCTATTTACGTGCTTTATTTCTTGAACGTCAAACTAATTGCCACTTGTTCACTAAAGTTAATGCCTCAGACCTGAGGAGAACCGGCGCAAGAACCTCAGCGGGGCTTCTATTTTATTTTGTATCAAATCAATAATTTATATATTTATTAGTGACAATGACACCTTTGAAACACACTGGAACGAGCACTTCATTCCCAAGGCTTGTTATGCTTAGCACGGAGATTCTAACAACAAAAATAAGTGGGAATAAAGCGTATTAGAATTTTGACACAGCTGAACGTAGAACGCATGGCTTAGCGGTCAGAGCGCTTGAACGGTTGCCAAGAGGCGCAGGTTCGAATCCCGCTGCCTTCAAAATTTTATACGTTTTCTAAAATATGTGTTGTATTTAATTGAATTGTATTTAATTTTACTGTATTTATTTAAATTGTATTTCATTCAATTGTATATTGTATTTAATATAATTGTATTTAATTCAGTTGTATTTAATACAATTGTATTTAATACAAATGTATTTAATTCAGTTGTATTTAATACAATTGTATTTAATTCAATTGTATTTAATTCAATTGTATTTAATTTAATTGTATTTAATTAATCGTATTTATGTTAATTGTAATTAAGTTAATACCATTACCGTTGTATGGACAGTATGGACTGTACACCATTACCGTTTAATAAGGGGGGAGACCTACGTTTATCAATGGACTGGACAGGTCTAATAAAACAATTAATTTATACAAAAATTGCAATAATTAAACAATCCAAGAGTCGTGTTACGTAAAGAAAACCAAAGCCGAGATAATCATAGTCGATAACGCACCATTAATTCACAATTATATGCTGCACAATACAGAGCCGACCTAGGTGGCACACATTTACACTAAAATCTAACTCTTAGTGGCATATTTGAATTAATTGGACATGTATAATGTACCTTGTACTGTATTAAACATTTTGTTTTATGACGTTTGGTATTATATCTATTTTAAGCAGTAATAAATAAAGATGTAAACACTTTTATGTACCTCATTTATGATTTAAATGACGCCGGATCCAATTATTTATTTCCTTGGGCGGTAACAATAAAAGCTTAATTGATTATGTATGCAATAACTTTCAACGGCGCGAATCCCTCGATGTATGCGCCAAATGCTACTTTATAAAGTACCTGCATTTTTTATTGTCAACACTATAGTATATGTATGTGATTATTGTTAAATTTAAGATACTAATTTTGAAATTAAATAAACTGTATTAAATTTTGGATAGTTTAATAGATTGCAAAATACATTGAAATCGTGGCGATCGTTTTCATTTCTTCACTCCGGCGAAAAAGACAAAGCGCAGCGTTAATCATAAGCTTTAAAAAAATCTTCAACGAGCAATGTCCGCATAACTAAGTTGTCATAGCGATTCTCACCGAGTACTTTATTATGCTGGAAAAAACGTGAAGCTAAAAAAAATATTAAGCTACTATTAAAACAAAATGAATGAATTATTCTCATTAGTTTCCTTCTTTCGTCCGTTCTTCTATTTGTATATATAGTACAGACTTTAAGTATGTATCTAAATCATGGCAAAGAATATACCTACTATTGTTTATTTTTCTTAACAGCGTGGATAGTAGTAACCCATTGAGCTGTCTGATTTGATAAATTGTTATA
The DNA here is from genome assembly GCA_038994665.1 of Podotricha telesiphe. Classification (NCBI taxonomy): domain Eukaryota; kingdom Metazoa; phylum Arthropoda; class Insecta; order Lepidoptera; family Nymphalidae; genus Podotricha; species Podotricha telesiphe. Next base: position 445,871 of record JAOYRR010000229.1, on the reverse strand, counting down.
AATTTGCATATAAAAGGCTTAAAATTCCAACATCTAACTCGATTCAGCTCTTTAACTACAATTGAAAATACAGCCGTATATGTTGGTTTTAACATACATGTACTTAGATAGGTACCTACTAGCTACATTGTAGAGAAGTGTAATAGATAAATTTTAATAATATTTTATATAATTAATCAATAGAACATATGAATTCGTTAAAAATACTACTAATTAGAGTATTATATCTCGTAAATATGTAATTTATAATTACGATATGAGGTCCGTGTCAGCGGATAAAGCTGAGTAACGCATTATTTTCTGACTAAAAGTTTAAGAGTCAAGTACTCAAGTATCCTGTACTTAAAGAGAAGTGTCACGAAGGTTACAAACTTTGTCGCTAATTAGCATTTAAATATTTTGAAAACTACAATATGTTTTAAATATGAGTAATTAGTAACACTTTAGCTTATAATAGACCTTTATCTCAATTTACAAGCTTTCGGCAGTTTATGAGAAAATATTGTCATACACTATAACGGATTGACCAGTAAGGGCTAGCGTGATAAATTAAGTATTGTACACTATTTCGTACGTGATTAGAAACTTTTATGTATTATTTAAAACACATTCGTATTATAAACTGCTCAAAGGTGTGCTCGATACAATTATAACTGGAAGGATTCCCTTTCCGGTTTGCGAGGCTGTTGAACTTCCTAGAATTTTAAAGGGAGTTTATATTTACTTTTTATTGACCATTCTTGCGTAACCTGCCTCTGGTTTTTATACTGTAATAAACATGTTTGTAGTGCACACCATGATAAAGTCTAGTTGTTATAAAACAAGTCCTACCGCGATAACTATATAAAATACAAGGCAATTGAATAGTCAATTTGTTAGAGTAAATTGAAAAATATTGTAAAACTTGTTTGAGAGTAATCTTTGTATGTCTAATACAACTTAGCAATTTGCTTCTTGTTTGAGCATTAAGCATACAAGCAAGTACGTGTTAGATAACTATCAAATTTTAATAGTAATATATGTAATATTCTCATTTTATTTCAATATTCAGTTTTAATTTATAATTATACTATAAAATTTTATACTATTGTAGTTACAATTGCTTGATATATTATGACCCAGCGCCTTGTGGTAGGGAATTGAATGCTTCCTTGCTTATCGTGAAAAAAAAATCTTTAAGTAATTATTTATTTATTATTCATACAATAATAATAGACTTTTATCATTTTTCTACCTTACTTATAAACATAAACATAATTCATGAAAAAAAAAATCGTTGATTGATTGTGCAGCATCCATATGCTACTACTAGTCGACAGACTTTTAATAATTTAAGCATATTGTTTTAAATAATATTTTTATTATAATCACGTTTTTTTTCATTTGAATACATAATTACCTGTTATTTATATATTAGTTTTAAGCTTTATGCTCTTTTAAGCTTTTTGCTCTAATGGCAAAAATATTTTTATAAATAAAGTAATTTTGTCAATATGATAAACATATACTTAGCATATTATTAACATTTAACGTGTGGTCCGGTTAAGGCCGGGCAGGTCGACGCTTTAGGCAATACGTACGTCTTTGAAATACGTTGCCATTGTGAACCATTCGCTGAATAAATATTTTAGTTAACGTACCACCCAGGCGTACACACATGATTGATCTTTGAGAGGCAGATATAAATGGCTTGAATACATGCTTATATTATTGGTTTTACCGATAAGGGATATTTTTTTCTTTTTACTGGTAATGGTAGGGCGTCGTTTTTATAATTTTATCCTATATTTTGATGGTATCATTTCGATTTTATTTTATAGTCTGATTTGTGAATAAAATTTTATACATTAATTTGTAACAGGTAATAGTTTTAAAGCAGTCCACGCTGTTGTCCCGAGTGTGTTTTAATTTCTAGTAAATATAATATTCAGTTTTTATTCTATCAAACCTTTAAATTTACTTACTTAATCGAATAATTTACTATATTAAAGAAATATATAATTATTGTTGAAAGTAAAATCATATTTTCAAATTAAATCAAGTTATTTATGTTCCGTTCGTTTTGTGAGTTGTATATTTTTTATGTGTGAAGTCTTGAAAGGCTTTTAATTTTTCTGGCAATAATATGTTATATACTAGCTGATTAGAAATTATATGTTTTTACAAGTTCCACATGGGAGAAAATTGGAGCAGTACAGTGAGTTTGTGAGAATTACCTAAAAATTTCGTAAATTTCAGATTATTTCAAAAATGTACAATTATACCCATCAATTCCAAATTTTTTTATTAGGATTTCGATAATGTCGAGATTAATTTCCCATAAAATAATTTAAAATAATAACATTAAATAGTAATTACATTTATTGTGTAATATAAAATGTGTGCGGTCACGTCACCGTCTTATATGATAATACCGAACCGAAGCTGAAAAAACCATAACTCTTGTATAATATATATTCATACATCAATTATATTTGAATATTTTATCAAATTATAAATTTATGCATAACCAGCGATTCGCTCGCGGCTTCGTCTTCGTTCTCACCTAAATCAATCATCAATCAACCAAATTAGCTGAAATTTATAATGATAAAGGTTGTAACTTTATTTTTATGAACCTTTTGAAATGACATAAGCACTAAATGTTAAAGGAAGCTTACTACAATATAATTGTCAAACTGCATTTAAATCGGTTAAGCGGTAATGCGTGCACAAGCAAACAGACAAACAGAAAAGAAAATGTAAAATATTTTTTTGATTCTATTATATTGAGAAATATTATAATATTTTTTTTCATACAACTTCCATGTACAGACAGCGATCAGTTACATTTTTATTATATGTATAGATGTACCCGGGCTATTTATTTTACTTACGATATGTGAAAATATTTTTGTATTCCGTGGAACATTAAGCAGCTTTAAATTCTCTAAGATTTTAAAGATTTCTTAAGTTTTATAAAAAAAGTCTATATTTTCATTACCTATACAGGTATTAAACAAAAGGTTTGATTTATAAAACAAAAATAAAAATATTCCATATACAAGTTCTATCTGGTTGAAGTCATTACTATAATAAAATAGGTATTAAGGTTAAGCAGTTTTAATTAACTGTAATGATGCAAATAACAAGTAAGAAGAATTTCTGCCTTTTTTAATAGTAGTTTTATTTCTTTACAAATACAATAGACAAGCGTATTACTTCGTTGAACGTGGTATACTCTAATTCACAAGTAAGTGTGACATGTATCAGTTTAAAGAAGCCGACGCATAAAGCAACTTGTAGGTGGTCGTGATATTCACAAGAGTGTTAATTATAGGTACTATTAGAAGGTACAAAGAGACATAATAACTTGTTTTGTAACGAATTGTAACGAATGAGCTTGAGTTGTAACGAATTCTATTTAAAATTAAAAGTGCGGCCTTTGTGTCTAAAGTTGTTAGTTACAAAGTTTCTGATGATTCTTATGGATTTTATACCCACTTAAATTAATGTTTATATTAAGATTGCGTTGCATAATATGGTGTTGCAGAAAGGGAAGAACAAAGAACGCTAGGTTCTATGATCTCACTGCGTCAGTATGCGGGATATGCTTAAAGATAATAGAAAATTGAAATAATATTGATGAGGATACAAATTTTAATAGATAAAATAATAATCTCTGGATCGCTAACATAATTTATTTTTCTGTAAAATTACATTTAAGTACTTGTAAATTACATAAATTGAGAATTATCGTAATTGGCTACTTAATGTATTATATCTAGCCTACTACTACTAGGTACGAAGTATGTAGTCTGTAACTGCAAATCCGCCTAATTATAATAATGTATTTTTTTGAAATCACAAAGGTACAGCCTTTCAAGGTACTCGTAATTTACTTTTATAAAAAGTCTACAAATAAATAATATCGTTCGTGTTCCATCAGCATGTCGTCCGCTCTTTAAGGCTAAGTACTTTTATTATAGTTAATGTACATGGCCAATGCTTATAATTTACGTCTAATAATGCTGAATTTATAGATCTTAAAATAGGAGAGATATATTATTAAATTTTAATCTAAGCAATTCAAATTAAAGCATCAACAAGATGGAGAATTAAATATTTTAAATTAAATCGTCAAGATCTAAAAAAATTTTTTCTAATCGGTGATCTATCTCAACCTTCTATCTCAACCCTGGGAAGAGGGAAAACTGTATTAAGGACTTGCTCTCTGGCCGTTACGATCGGCTGCGTCCACGATTATGGGTGGGTCACGTGGTGAAGCCCAATGTAGGCCTTTCTTAATGTATACTTAGGCGATCAGCCGCGGCAGCCCCTTAGGGATTGGATGGGGGTAGGAGCTCTCTAGGGAAGCTTCAGCTAACCGGAGAACGCGAGTACCACGGTACGGTATGGTTTAACTGGATAACCTGTAGCTTGTCTCTGGAAGTGGGGCTGGTGAGGGCGTACTAGCCCGGTCGGTGGTCAGATGGCCGGTGGTCTGACGTGCGTCTTATGTCTTGGTACGCAGTGGTAGTTTTGATTGTTTCTATTACAAAAATAATTAATTATCCATTTCTATTCATCAATTATAAATTAGTAATCGGGCAGAGTGACGTAGTCGATGCTTGCAAGGTGATAATAAACGGGCCAAGTGTAATTCTGATCTTCCTTATATTCCCTCGCCATAGTCTATGGTTTGTTTATTTCTAAGAGTATATTATAAGAAGAATTTTAATTCCGTCTTGTAACAACGATTGTCGTTGCGAACAGGCTAACATCAATTGAATCTTATAAAATACACAAAATCATAAATTTCTTGAAGTCCATGCCCGGAATCAAAGATGAATAACCTAAAGTAGATATTTAAAAAAGTTATCATTAAACTGTCTTATGTAACACTATTAACTTCGAGTGAAATAAGAAATAGTGTTAGTATTTTCAACTCAATATAATGTGTACACAATCTTCGCAGTGATTACTCGGGAGCGCTCGTTCAACGTCAATCAGGACATTTTTTAGTGTTTTTCTTTCAGTTTTTGCTACTAGCTCTACTATAATTGTACGTCATAAATCCTCATTCTCGACGTGCCACGTTGAATACGAAATATAAAATACGTAATTAATCGAACTGAATATTATTATAATTTGAGGCAACTACGTTATTTACGAAATGAGATAGTTAATTGGCATTTCTAATCGATATCCATAAAAATTCAAATTAGTGACCGTATTTGATAAATAAGTGGAGTACAAACGAGCCTGTCATATTATATAGATAAATAAAAAAAAAAAATTACACTGTTTACCGCACAGAAGGGTCGTTAGCGAGATCATAGTGTCATGACACTCCGTTCTCCACTTTCTGCCCGAAATCGAGATATTGCGAAATAGAGATCATCGTAGCACAGAGGGACATCATCTGACTGTAAACTGGTTGGTATGGTTGTGGGTTCAATTCCCACTCGGGAAAATGATTACATTGAAATTATTTGAATTTCTCTGCTCTGGTATTTAATACAAAGATCGGCGTTAGGTTCCGCAACTCAAAATGGAAAAGAAAAATAAATTGATCAAAATCTTATTGTTTATTTGTTATAGTCCAAATAATAATATAAATGTACAAGAATATGGTTTGAATATTTTTAACTCTAACATATAGAGATAGAATTAGAAGTGGTGACGGCCTCGCAAATTTATAATATCTTTCAACTAAGTTTAAAACGACAGCTCGCTATTGTTACTCAATGCCTATGAAAAGGAAAATTATTAAGTTATATTTGGCATTTTTTATTATTTTTTGCGTAATTTTGAAATTTTCACGTAAGGCCCACAACGTCAGCTTATATCAAGCTTAGGTATAACTTAAACACACAAAACAAACACATATAACACAAACTTAATTAACATACTCAAACTTTATTTCTTTCATATTTATTTTAGAGAAAACTAAATATTCCTACTGAGCAAATTCAATATGAAATATAATAATACGTACATATATTTTAAAACCCAGATTAAATTAGAACTATTTTGCTCCGGCAAACAACAGCGACGATGACTAATATTGATTTATCCAACACAAGCTGCGAGCAGAACCTACTATCCATTTAAGAAACTTGAATAGAAAACTTGAAAAGAATTTAAATAATAGCGATTGTTATAACTTGTGGAGAATATTAAGAGGGATAATTTTGCTCTCATTCGCGCGCTACCATAATTGCATTACCTATTGCATCATTATCTGCATTATCTAAATCATGCTATACCTTACACTATGTTTTATTTTAAATGACGTGAGAGACGTGTTTATGTGCTTTAAACGTGTTGTTACGAGTATATATACAGACTATATAGACACTTTTATTGTATAAAAAAAGAGGCAGATGTAAAAACGGTTATGGATACTCCCCCACTTATATTTTAATTATTTTTACTTATAAGATGAAGTGCGGCGTTGAGTTCTGCAATTCAACAAGAGAATAACGAGTTAAGGAAAGCGGTGAACGGAGTGTCTTGATACTTAAGGTTTTTTCTGCCAACCCTGCTATGCGGGAAAAGTGTGAAACTAAAAAAGGGGGAATTTATATTTATTTTATTTACGGTATTTTTCTGGATAAGTAAATTTTCAAATTTAACCAACAACAATATAACACGCAAATATTTATAAAGGCATGTAACTAATTATAGTTAAAATTAGCGACGCGCTTGCGACTTCACCAGCTTGATCTCTTAACTGTTTGCATTGCGTCGGAAAAACCCAAAAAAATGGAAGATAAAACTAGGCTTATTCCCAATTCCCAAGACCCTCATCTCTATATAAAATTTCATCATAATCGGTTCAGCGGTTAGGTTGTGAAGACGTCACAGACAGACAGAGAGAGTTCTAGCATTAGTATGGAGAGACCAAACACATTTTTTAAATATAAAGAGCACTGCTTGTGTCTGGATGATTTATGAACGTTTTTATATCAAGAATCATGATGAATGCAGCTCTTGTGATATACAACGATGTTATCTTAAAACATGAAATATTATCATGTGCGTTGTCTCACATGTTTTTATACTTGTACGTATGTGATATTGAGATGCATTATCATAATGCAAACATTAAAAAAAAAATGGTCTGAAAGTTTACTTTTCATCCACAAATAAAATTTACTCATAACAAATCTTCAATTTTCCATGGTAAAATTATTTATTAAATTATTAATAAAAACATATGATATTTAATACTTTCACTAGTTTATGAGCGTCGAAATAAAAGGATAAAGAATGTATTAACTAGAAATGCCGATGCTCTGGCGCGTGAGCAACATTCAGAGATAATTTGACGTACCCTGTCAGATAACCAGCTTGCTTATCCTACGACAGTCGGCTAAAAGGCCGTACCATTAATCTCAGTTGACAGCTCAATTACCTTCACTCTCGAGCATATAGCACCAGGTTTTGATTTGTGCTTTGCGTTGCATTGTGATAGGTGAGCATACAGTCATTTTATCTCTGGTATAGGCGGATAGCTGTCATAAAACTTGATGGCACTAAAAACACTATTTTGTTTTATGAGTACACACTCGTATAATTTTCAATAATTGGCCTTTATGAGTTACGGCTAATAGCCTTCTTGGTAAAGTTATATTGTGAGCGCAAATATTTGTGGAGTTTAAATTTTTATAAATAAAAGTACATAAATATATTTATTAAATTATTTTATTAATGTAAGCGTTTTGTAATGTAATTAAATGTTGAAGTCGAAATTTTGTATTTATTTATATTTTTACACAATATCAGTTTATTTAAGCTTTAAAACATTATTAACACAAAATAGCTTTCATTGTTTTAGCTTTTTATTATGAGGCGCCATCTAGAAATATTATTAATAACAATTTGGTTGCTTCTTATCTAAAATGCGTGTGTAGAAGTATCTACGTGAAGTAGTTACTTGTAAAATACTCTAGATGGCGCAGCTAAATAACTGTTAAAGAGGCGTATTACGGACCCACATTATATATTATGGACACTTTTGCGATATAGTTGAAACGTGTCTGAATAAACAAGATAATTGATATTCATAAATAAAACAATATTTAGAACCAATTTTTAAAAAAAGGCCAAAAACATGATTGTGGTTATATCAGTATCCATATACTGTTCTGGTTCACTATTTCATTTTAAATTTGTTTTATGTATTGTATATTTAAATTATGGTGATGTTTCATATTTTATTATATATTCATATAATAAACGAAAATATAATAAGTTCTTTGATTTTCACGATTATTACACATTTTGAAATGAAACTACTTTTAACCGGATTAATCGCGTATAATATTGGTATTCGAAAATACATTTTAGAACCCGACGTTTCGAACACTTTACAGTAGTTCGTGGTCACAGGTAGACTGAGGTGGCATTTGTCTGTCATTTGATAAAATTATCATATCAAACTACCGGAAACGATTTCTTAGTTGCCTCGCGTACTGCCTTGGATGCCTCTGGTGTAATCGAATGGAGACTTCAAAGTTTTCTGTATTGGGTCCCAGGTGGTAGAAAGTTTCCAACCGTCTTCTCTTTTGAAATTAGGGTGTTTTTGTATTTCATTAGCCTCGCGGATCATCCTTGGGATATATCTGTTTTCCCTAGCAAGAATATGAGGTTTATCAAACCTGATGTAATGGTTGGGTTTAATCGTTGTATGCTCACACACAGCTGACTTTGATACACGCCCATTCTTGACATCGGAGATGTGTTCCTTCACCCTTATATAGATGCTCCTCTTTGTTAGACCAATGTACGATAAGCCACAGTCACAATCTTAGTTTGTATATACCAGTACACTGCAAAGGAATGTTACTCTTCACTGGAACTGAAAGAACTGGCTCATTTTTTGTTAGGCTTAAATATAGTTTTCACTGAAGCTTTCCTTAAGATATTGTCAATCTTGTCTGTAAGTCCCTTTACATACTTTCACAATTTTACCTACAGACAATATTTATATATTCCTAAACCACCTCAATTCTATTAATAAAAACATTCAATTTACAATAGAATTACAGGCAAACAATTCTTTAGCTTTTCTTGATGTTTTAGTTATATAAAATTCTAATGGCACAATAGGCCACACAGTGTATATGAAACCCACACACACCAACAGATATCTCAATGGTGAATCCTACCACCACCCTACACAGTTATCTACCGTTGGCAAATCTTTGTTACAGGGAGCCCACCACCTCTGCGACGCTGAACACCTATGGGACAAGCTTCGACAAGTGAAGAATGCTCTTCATTAAGTAAGATAAGCCACAGTCACAATCTAGTTTGTATATACCAGCACGAAAATATGTCTGTAATGTTCAAAAATATCAAAAAAGTGTTCAGTGCCTATTTTTGTGTATAAAAAGTTACTTTGACCGACGACGGAATGACAATAATTAAGTTGTTTTCTTTTCTTTCTCTGATAAGGCAATGTGTAGAATTCGGGTCGAAGGCAGAGAACGGAGTGTCGCTAGGTCTATTTTGGCCTCCAGAAAGAGAAACGTGTGAAGATCGAACGAAAAACAACTATCCGGAACATGTCATGTAGAAGACTAAAAGACAAACAAGTCAACCTTAGCAAAAGCTATTATAAGTTTTATTGTATTATATGGCCGTAGTACATCATAAAATCCACGCAAATGAAGTTGCGGGCATCGAGTAGTTTAGAATTGTTGTATATTATAGTTGTGACATAATAATATAAACGTAAAAATCTACCAAGTTGTACAAATATGTAAATAAAATTTTTACTGCCTTTTTATAACCTTGTCGTAAATTAGACCTCTAAGTTTTCTCCGTAAAGTATCAAGGGATGCCGTGGGGCTAATTATGCACGAGCGAGGATTTCAAAATAATTCAAATGTCTGACGAAGGACGATTCCCTATTAAATAATTCATGAGACTGATGCTACGTCACAGCTGCCGGCAAGACGCGAGCAGCTCTAACTATACTATACTATAGTTGTGCTTATATAAACTGTTAGTCGAAACAATGCTGACAGCTGTTTTTATTAGATATAATTAACTCAGACCTAAATTTAAGATATTTTGTTAAAGCCTGATTATAAAACTGTGATATCAGATTGTCTGTGATCTACAGTTTAAAAAATGAAAATAGTTCTATTATTTATATTATATTTTTTATTCAACGATGAAAATAAAATATTTTAATTTTGACCTCACACATTTTACACGCCAGGTAATATGTGCCAATAAAACGTGCAAATTAAGGAAGAATAGATGCTGATCAAGTAAATATTTGCGTCAAAGTTGTAAAAAGTAATTTTTCGCTTATTTCGCAGGCACAATTTTCATTGTTATTCTAATAATGTACACGTTTCATGGAGAGTAAAATTTTCTCCTCCATTCGCACATGTGCGGGTGATAAAATCAACATAAATTGGATCTCCCATTCACCTTGGCAGTACGTAAAGTTCGTACGCGTGTAAGTAATGCTCTCTGTTTTAGTCGGATATTTATGGCTGTTCACACGTGACTCGTGATTGTTGTGCACATTAGGGTAGGCGTTGAGAGCTGCCTTAAGTTAGAGTACGGCGTTGTATATAAATTATAATTTAAACTGACCTTAAATGACAGACATGGAGAGGAGTTAAGTTCTTGAAACACTATTTGTATGTAATCACATTGATTCAGTTCTCTTTATCACCCCACTCCATTTTAATATCACAAAATATTTTACAATATATTGGTGTGAAATTAAAAAACCGAATGAACAATCATATAAAAATAACAGATTCCAACTTATTTTTAATTATAATAGTCTGGCCAGACTATGCATATACCGAAAAAGACAGCTCACGTTTATTCTAACTTAAAATTTTAAAATAAAAAAGGTACACACTTAAAATTATTTACTGGATATCCTGGTTGTCCATGTAATAATTTTAATATAACCATATTTTAATATGATACTATTCGCTTTTCGAACAATGTGGTCGTCGTTATGCATGATGTTAAAGCAAAGTCGATGTTACGTGATATGACTTTAATTGGCTAATAGGGTATATTATACTGTATAGGTATGTATATGTAAATCTATTGACTAACACCGAAACTGCTCAGGAAACTGGGGATCAAGTCCAGGCAGCAATTATTATGGCGCGTATGCTGTTGTTGGCTTTTCTAGGAAGGGACGGGTCTCTGTCAGGGAGGCATGAGGAGGTGTTGGAATGACAAAGTGCCCCTGCACTTTGTCATTCCATGACCTCCTGGTGTTTCGTGAAAAAGGCTGCCTTTAAGGAGTGGCAGCAATCCAACTCTCCTGAAGACAGAGGTACGCCTTCTACTGGTACATCCATAGCGGTGAAACGTACCAGTAAAAGGGCTGTAGCCAGAGCCCGCAGTAACAGGTTATCACCACTATATGATACACTTGAAACTGTGGAGGGGCAGAAGCTCATTTACAAATTAGCACGTGCAAGGGATAAAGTGACGCAAGACAATTACAAAATGTCTTTGCGTCAAAGATTCGCAGGGCGCGCTGCTATGTAATCATGCCTCTGTGAAGGAGAGATGAGAGATGCTACTTCAAGGAGCTGCTGAATACTCAGCACCCGTGCAGTCTTCCAAACGAACCACCTCCTAATCTTGGACTTATTGCCCAGATAACACATGACAAAGCTCGGGATTGTCTTCGACGCATGAAGGTTCCGAAAGCATTGGGCTCTCTTGGGGTACTCATGCTTACTGACCTTTTTAACCAAATCTGGAACACTCGAACGATGCCACGGCAGTGGCGATACAGCTTTATTACCCCTATTTTTAAAGACGGGGGCAGTGTTCAATATTGTAGTAATTCTATAATCACGAGTCACACCATGAAGCTCTTTGAGCGCATGATCGACCTCAGGCTTCGCCGCGAGTGTACTGTCTCTGAATGTCAATATGGATTTCAGCCGGGATCGGGCACCATGGACGCCATTTTTGCCGTCAGAATTCTGATGGAGGAATACAGAGAAAAAAGGAGAGCTCTGCATGTGGCATTCCTAGATCTGCAGAAGGCCTTTTACTGCGTGTCTCGTCAATGCATCTGGTAGGCATTGCGATCCAAAGGAATCCCTGAGGCGTATATTGACATTATCAAAAACATGTACCGCAATTCCACTTCAATGGTTAGGACTGCTATTGACGACACGAAACCTTTCCCGATTTAGTAGGGGATCAGAAAGGCTCAGCTCTTAGCCCGTTCTTGTTTAGTGTAGTGCTGTTGTCTCGGCTTATATCCAGACCCATCCTCCATGGCTGATGATGTATGCCGATGACATAGCGCTCATTGACGAGAGCAGGTCGACGCTGGAGCAAAGGGTGAACCTGTGGAAGGGTACGTTTGAGAACGGCGGTCTTAAACTTAATGTATCGAAGACCGAGTACATGGCTTGCCGGAGCCCGGACTCTGGTACTATCCATATAGTGTCCTGCAACAGCCGTTCATTCGGAAAAGTTCCGGTACCTTGGATCTTTTCTGCACGAGTCTGGAGGCATCGATCACGATGTTCAAGCCCGAATAAGCGCTGTTTGGGGAAAATGGCGTGAGGTCATAGGAGTGAGTGTAGAAAGAAATAGAATAGATACTGTATAGGTATAATTAAAACGTACATTATAAAAATGACATATTATATTGCTTAAGTATAATTAATGCCGCCAAACATTTTTCAAAAAGTACATTTAAATTTAGGATATTATTTTATGTTAAAATTTGATATCCAAGGTGTAAAAACAGTAAAGTATAAAAAATTTATAACAATCATGTAAATAAAAATTGCGAACCCGATAGCTATCGTAGAATCCTAGCTAGGAACAGAGGCGTGATCTCTCTGAAGCTCACATCCGTACGATCAGCAAATCCCATTGAGCAAGAAGATTGGAATTTGGATTTAGAGTGACCGCCGCCGACCGTAGCCTACGCCGGTGAATGCAGTTCCCTTATTCAATTGATATAAAATGCTTGCTTCTGAAATTGTTAAATTTTTTGTGTCTACATTTAGCGATTTAGCTACTCTGAACTAAGTGATTTGTCTATCCTTATAAGGTCCAATTTTGCCTAAGATACCGACTTTTTCATCTTCACGCTTTTTCCCACATGGCAAGGTAGTCAGAGAACTATAAATATTAATAAAATAAATATAAATATTAATGTTCATAAATTAATTTATTAAATATCTCTTCAAAAGCTTATGACCATCCTATCCAGTCATGAGACTGTTCAGTTCCTGCAGTAGCATCAAATATCTGAAAATGGTTTTGTACATATACAAGGAATATCGATTTCTATTATATTACGGTGAAACTATCTATCTGTATGATGATTCATTATTAGTTCTCAAGTAGCTTATTGTTGTGTATGCTACTTATAAATCATACAACTCGTGACGATTTTTCAAAGACCACGATAATTAAATTGAATGCTTATATTTTTTCTGTCTTCAGTTTTATTAATGAATGTCGTTGTGGAAATTTAAGCAAGAATTGAGTTAATATGGTAAGTATCTCCTTGTTTATTTCTTTAATTGCACAGTATAACAGATAATGAATATGATGCTATCATCTTCCGATTTATGAGAGAGTTTTTTAGTCGATAAGTAATAAATACTATTAATAAACAAAATAAAGCGCGGAATTTAGTTCTGCCACTCAACACCAAATGTTTAAAATTATGGCGGAAACCGGGGAGTGGAATATCTAAACATTAGGTTTTCTCTACATCTGCTATGTGGTAAGAGCTTGAAGCTAAAAAAATACAAACGAGAATATTTTTGTTACTTTAATATATGATATTACAAGATAGTAATATTAATTTATAATCATTTTACTTAGAATACTTTTATCTATATATTTGGAATAGTAAATATTATAACCATTCTTGGACTTCTACAAAATAAGCCACAAAATAACGTTATTTTATTTAAGAGTTTAAGCTGCGAGTTTATAAGATGGGAGAGGTGGTCCCAACCTTATCAAATACACACGTTCTGCATATTACGATTATCACTCATGACATGAGTAAAATAACACAAACTATTCCCCTTTTATATTATAACACTTTATACGGTATCAACATTAATCACGATAATTCCTTGATTGGTCACAAATAATTATTTCCGACATTTTTTCACTTACACAGAGAAAACACAACACTTTTTGCAAACACTGATAACACCAACACTTATTTTACTAACACTGATTTCACAAACACTATAACTTGAAATTTATACTGCGCTTGTCGATGAGGTAATTCACCCCTTGCCGCCAGCGCGGCACTTTATAAATAGGCTGGAATGTAGGGGCGTCCAATAAAATACTCGTATTCGTCAATTTCTGGTCACGATACTGTTATCGATTTATATATGGCGACATTGTGATATTACTAAATATGTCACTCTCGCCGACATATAAACATTTAAAAAAACTAAAAATTCCAAAATATTTTAACGAGAAATGGACAGCCAGTTATTTGGAGAAGTTATAGAAATAGTAAAAACATATATCGGTTGAATCTCTCAAAGCTCACAAAGCTTTATTTATTTTTAGCTTCACGCTTTTTTGCATAACAGAAGGCAAAGAATAGGATAGGCATAAGAATAGGCAAAGAATCTAAGAAAGTTCATTCTCCTTCTCCTATCTGAATTCGATACATAAGGTTAAGTGGCACAGCTCAACTCTGAATTTTGTTTTGCCAGAGCGGGAAAACTAAAATAAATTAAAAATAACCATACCCTGAGTGGGATCGAACCTATGACACATCACGTTTTACTCTGGCTGTAACTGTATCGTACGCTTACGTCAAAATGGACAAAATAAGTATTTGATTTACGACTAAATTAAATCTACAATTTTTTTAAGTCGGCTTATAAGATTTTAGTATTTAAAAGGCAAATTATCATAAATAAATAATGATAAACGTGCAATGAGACAAAATGTTAGAAATAAAAATTTAATTTCAGCTATAAGTAGGCTAACACAAAACACAAAGGAACCATCAAATCCATATCTGAGCGCGATGCTTCCGTACAACTATTGTGTCGGATAGGCAAGTTCGTCCCCGCTATTTAGGTCAACCTCGTTTTACGAGTTTACGTCAAGTATTCTAGATAAGAACGGGACTTCAAGTACATTTAGAATTTAAAATTTTTGTCTCTAAGTTGTTTCTATAGCAGGTGTACGAGTAATTGCGAATAATACAATGTTTTTATTTTTGGAGATACATATATTTTTAACATATACATCTTACGAATAATTTACTTATTTTGTTATTTGTTCACACTATCCCATACTTAATTTGCTATTTCCTATGCCTTAAGGTTTCCTATAAGAAATCGCTATTTTAACGATAAGGTCGCCTGTTGTACATGATACCAGTATTCTTGTACTTTGTATATGCTTTTATTTTTCATTTGGCATATTTTTGTTATTAAATTTACTTATTTTCTGTTTTTTATTTCTATTTGTCGAAGTACAATGAAGAATTTTTATTGTTTTGTTTTATTATATTTTTGAAGTTCTTGTATTCTCTAATATTCAATTTTTTATTTCAATTAGGTAATATTCAAGTTGCAGAACTTTGAAAAATTATTCAAGGTAAAGATAAGGTTTTGTATATAATTCGTATATGTAATGAAGGATGTCTCATTATTAATAATTCACAAAGCACCCACTAGGTGCTGTGCCAGTTGCCGTCAGGGTTCATGGAAGATTGTAGTCGCCGTGGCCCTGGCCAGTGGCGGTGGAGGAGGAGCACCGTGAGGTTTTAGTGGGTAAACGGACGGCCCATATCTGCCGGTCCGGAGTCCCACGTAACCGCGTCCGAGTCCCCAATCGGGCGGGTATCCGTAAAGGATTTCCTCACGTAAAAAAAAAAAAAAGGATGTAATGGAAGTAGGGCGAAAAAGTTTATTTAATTTTGGTACGTTTATTTTATATGTTTAATTTGATGTATTTACATAATAATTTTTGTGTGTAATATATTTCATATTTAATAAAATAATTTGTAATAAAAAATAAATAATCTAAGTATTCATAACACTAGCCAACATTTCATAAGACGCTGTATACAAAACCTATTTGTTATATAGTATAAAATATCAAGTGTAACAAGACAAATTGGCTTCGTTTGCTATCCCGATACCCATACGTTTCCTTAACGAGGAGATATTCATTATTGACCACTAGGCTCTAAGCATGTATAACCCTTATCTATACCTGGCTTTATATTGGCAAGTTTTGCCATTAAAGAAGACTATAATGGCAAAACTTGCCATTATAGTCTTTTTGTAACTTAAACTTGTAAGAACAAAGCGATTAATTGTTTTATAAATAAAGAAAAATCAAGAAAATTAGAAATTGTTTTAAACTTTTTATAATAATGTGTTATATAAATAAAGTATTACAAAAGTATCGTAAATCTGAGTGAGACTTCTTTTTATCAATGTACTCCCAAGACATTTGAATTTTTAAGTTAATATTATTTATAAAAAGGCATGTCAGTTTCGGTTAATTTACCAGTTTGTTCTGCATCATATTGTTGAATAGGAATTTTGTACTGATGAAGACATACTTGATGACTACTTGAAAAATCTATCGTTTACTGGTACAGTATTAATCAAATATAAAATTATTTCTTGAAACATGAAAATTATATTTCATATATAGTTTAATATTTTCAAATCATCGAATCATCATAAACAATTGACATTGCTGATACATAAAGGTAAATAAAATTTGGAAAATGCATGCATTATTTAGGAGATATTCAAATAGTTATTGCAAAGAAGAGGAGCGTGATTTCTCTGATGTACCCACACATACATATGGCCAGTAAATCCCATTGAACAGGAAGATTGGAATTTGGATTTAGACCTGACGTTGACCGTGTGCTCCGCCGCATCGTTCAATGCGGCCGTATTGCTTTCATTGGGAAGTGCACTGCATGCTAACCCATCATTTCAAAATCAGTTATTGATTTTAAGTTCATTTTGGATTAAGCTATGTTTACATTTATTGAAGCAAAGAATATTATACTAAATAAATAATTTAAGTAATATTAAACGTAAATTTCGCAAGTAAATTATTTTTTGCTTTCCGCAGAATATATAATTTATATTTAGCTATATATCATCAAAGGAAATCATGAAATAAAAAAATCGCTGGACGTACAAAGATGAAATTTGGTAGAGAGATAATCTATAGTCAGTAGACGTCCGCTAAGAGTTTTGTGACAGGGCCGAATTAAAGAGGTTTCAAAACAGGGTCTGCTAACATGTATGAAATTTGAAACATCCTTAACCTTCATTGAAATTGATATATTCATTAGCGACTCGGCTTCACGCTCTCCGCAAATAGGACCTAAGCACTAGGTTCTTCGAACACTTAGGAAATTCAAAAAAACCTTGAACGGTTTTCAAGAGGCGCCAGTTCATATTCCGCTGCGTTCAAATTTTTATACATTTTCTAAATATGTCTTTTTCAAAGTTCAATAATTTTTATTTGTTAATGAAAATTGCCGTCTACACTCATTATTGAGCTACACCATTATACATTATTATTGTTATAATTTAAAGATGAAGAAAAATATAATTAGTTATATCTGCTATCGCTTCAAATATATATTCAAGTCTAGCTTTATTCAAATCGGTCCAGTCCCTACGAAGATGTGCGCTACAAATAGATATACAAAAATTAAAGAAATCATAGATTTATATTCATTTAATGTTTTTACATCCCACTAAATTGCTTTTTCATATCTACTACACTCAATGTATAGACAAAACTTTTTATTGTTTTGTTATAGTGTAAGTATGTTTTAGCACAATAAAAAAATTTCAGAAATTCACTAATTAACCTATTTACTTAAGAACTAACTTTACTTTATGATCGTTGATGTCAAAAAATATACTAGTAGGATAATAAAAACTGAAATTTTAGATTCAAATGAATATTAAAAACCATAAGAAGGTACAATAACCAAATTACAGAAAAATGTAATGAAATGAATGCATCGTAAACTTCTATAATATTTTGTACGTGCATCAATGACTGCCTGCTCGGGTATCCCGCACGTGTATCTATACCGCCTCCGCTCATGCCACCTCTGTACTCTCCAGTCCTAGTCCTACATATTGTTATGTACAGTTATGTACAGTACATGGGTTGATTTAGGATAAAAAGTACCTGGATCTTTAACTATTTTTATTTTAAATTCTATTCAAATCGGGCCGGTAGCTTAGCCGGGGAAGGGTCGCAGACAGACAGACAGATTTTGCCATTTTATAATATTAGTATAGATTACTATACGGACGAAGTGGCGAGCAACATCTAGTAGATTTTTAATATCTTTATTAGACTACAAATGTCTTACATTTCTTGAAACTATGTAGATCAACAGCAAACAGCTAAATTAAAGGCACTTTCATATCTCGAAAATCCAGCACTGCTCCAGATCGTTCGATATTCCTCAAATTTAGTTTCCAATATTTTTCTTTGATAGTTCAAATAGCGTAAGATAAATATTTTGGTTAAATTGTTTTTATTGTTTTAGTTTATATTTATTACTGAGAGCGTAAATTGACACATATTATGAGTATGTATACTTGTACGGTCTAAATATATTATGGTAGTACGTAGGTATAATGAGGTAACTACATAGCCAAAATTGTAATGAAAAGTGTCATTCTATTAAATTTTATCTGGAAATTTATATGAATTAATAGTCTTTAATATATCGAGACGTGTTAATAAGCAAGATAAAATTTAAAGTTTATTTACTCACTTGTAGCGAACCGCAAAGACCGCAAATTTTTCGTTTTCAAAAAAATTATGAAGTCATATACTGAAATTTAAATCTTAGGATAAGAGTTTTGATTCATTGCCTTAAAGTTTATTCTCAAAAATTTATATGAATCATGATTGTTATATAGAATATGGCATATTTTGCAATATAAAATATAAAAAGGTTTGAAAAATAAAATGTGCCAGAAATGGTCGTGGGTTGGCAAGGAAAATGGTGGAAGTTAAAAATAAAAAGGGATGAAACAGCGGCGAGAAGAGTTGTTCTTGTAATTAATTTTAGGCGATATCAATGTCAGAGATCGTTAATTAATTGAGCGTGAATTTTGGAGTGTATTCTGGTTTAAGCTTCAGTGCTTATAACCTCTGCATACGTATGTCTAATTTTTGCCATTGTAAAAAAACTAATGAGCTTCAGCCGGATAATACGACTTATATTGTCCTATATTTTTGTGTGCGAGCAAGTGAACCTCGATACCCTCGCTTTGCTTGCTTCGTCAGTATTACCGATTTCGTTTCTCTTGCGGTAATTTTTATTTTGCAATAACTCCTAAGATATTCAATGAAATTGTTTAGTCTCAAGAGCAACTATTCTATGCATGCTTAAGGTAACTACCGTTTTTATTTAGATAAAGATTAGTACTATATCCGATTAAATGGTTTCACAATTACCACATTATAAGTGCCTTCTTTTGTTAAAATTAGAATGGGTATAGCAATCCTTAAAAGATAGTCTTACACCATCGCGGACTTCTTTGTAAGTCTATAAAAGAATAATAACTCACCATATATAGTTTTGTTATAACTCAAACCAGCTTTTTTAACTCCTTCCTCAAAAATCTATTTTTTTTTATCAAATATTTTAAAACTTATATTATAGAGTGCATAATCATCACTAGATGTGGCATCAGACAAGACGTTTAATTTATTATTATTAAGTTACAATTTAGTGAACTATGTTAATAACTTTTATATTCTGTATCAAAATGACCTTCTGGTATTAGTACTTAAAACAAAAAGAAACAGCAATCTTTTATGGCAACGCATTAGCGAGTCGGCCGCTGCCATCCGCGACGTATGTACGTATAACCCAACGCAATGGCCGCTCTACCCCCTTATTTTAAACCTTTGATAACTTCTAAGATATTAATTTTAATGAAATGCTGTAAAGGACAATATTGAGAATTTTTTTTTTATCTGATAATGAGTTATACTGTACTGTTAATATAATAGTTTTGTAAATAATTCATTATTATATTGTGATATGTAAAAGCTTAAAGATAGAAATGGTTACTGTGGATTATTCTTAGAAGACAGATATATACTATCGCGGACTTACTACAGGCATCCCTAAGATTTTAAATTCCATAATATATTATTTTTATCTATCTCGTCGTAAGTTTTAACTAGCATTTGCAATGCAAGCACACAAAAGTATATTTTTAACGATTAATCTCTGAAATTCTACATTATAATGTATAAAATATATATTAATTTAACCCACAAATCCCTATACCTATTAATAAAAATTGCATTAAAATTCGTTGCATAATTGAAAAGATCATCGAAGCGTATAGACAGCGGAGGCGACTTTGTTTTATACTATTTAAAATATATTTTTATTTTAAATTATTTAAAAACAATTTTAAGCACTCCTAAGTATAATGGGATATAACGTATTACTTTTTTATACAAATTAATACTAAAGCTCATATTTAGACTACGTATAAAAATTTTAACGCAACGGGATTTGAACCCGCGCCTCTTGAAAACTGTTCAAGCGCTCTAACCGCTAAAGCCATGCGTTCTACATCCAGCTGCGTAGAAATTCTTATAAGCATATAGAAATTGTTCTTAGCATCTCTGTAGAGAGATTTTTACAAATTTCTGCAACCCATAGATTATTCCACGAATAATCGTTTGGCAAGAGAGAATGCTGTATAATCCATCAATATAATCCATACTATTGAGAAGTATTATTCGCACACTTAGGAAATTGAAAAAGACATATCTAGAAAACGTATAAAAAATTGAACGCAGCGGGATTCAAATCCATATATTTAGAAACATATAGAACATATAGACATATTTAGAAAAAAATCCTTAGTGTGCGAATAACACTTTAAAAAATGTAAAAAAATATACACTTTAAATATTTTCAAAAATATCACCTAATGTTGAATCATACTTAACAACCAATATTTTATTTGGTAGCAACGCCCTTTCCCTAACGGGATTAGAGCGTCGGCGTCATGACGATAAAGTATATTAATAAAATTTCGCAATTCTTTTGCAACTATTTTAATAAATATTTTAAAAACATATTTACCAAGATCATGGAAAAGTTTTTTTTACTTTCGAAATATTCCCGTAATCGAAATCTTAGACGTATAGAATGCTCGCTTCGTTGTTCACGATGAAGAACTAACTAATATTTTCTGCATAAACTGACGGAACATTCTCTAGTGGCAATTATAATGTTCTTGTTGAAACGTCTCATAAATGGAATTATTCTTTAACAGAACTCGTTGCAAACAGCGAACCCCAATGAAAGCGAGCAAACATTACCCACTTTTCAACTTGATATTGTTTCCGGCTAAGCAACGCCTCGCTGCCTTCATTTAATAGCTTCTGTTTATTGGAGTTCTTCCAGGTTGTGATTGTGGCCCAAAGAGGTTAATACAAAATAAAGATTTAATCACATGTTTGATTTATATTAACTAAATATATTTCTAAAATAACTTTAATTGACTTTTTTTTTAGCATTTTTTAAAGTGTTATTCGCACACTAAGGAAATTGAAAAAGACTTATTAGAAAACGTACGTCGTTCGACGTAGCTGGATGTGGAACGCATGGCTTAGCGGTCAGAGCGCTTGAACGGTTTTCAAGAGGCGCGGGTTCAAATCCCGCTGCGTTCAAAATTTTATACGTTTTCTAAATATGTCTTTTTTAATTGACTTCTAATAATGTTATTTAAATAATAAAGTAAAAATAATAACATTATAAAAACAAAAAAAATTAATAAATTTTATTTTTATCTAATTCTTTACATAATATTTCTACGAGTATATAATATATTTTAATGTGTGTATATATGCATGAATCTTTGTTGGCTATGATTTTTTTGCATCACGCGACACCTAATACATTATCTCAAACTTGTATTTTCATTACGAGTAGGTGCTTGTGGACATTTCTAGATCCCACCATAAAAAAAATGTGAAAATGACAGCCCAGTTCAATATCTATATATATAATAAAATTGTAACTGGTTGCTGTATATACATGGAAGATTTATAAAACAAATATTATTGTGGCATTTATCAATGTAGTAGAACACAAAACAATCATTTTTTTTAAATTAAACTATTTTAACAGGATTAATCGCGTATATTATTGGTGTTCGAAAATACATTTTCGACAAACTTGACGTTTCGAACACTTAACAGTAGTCCGTGGTCATAGGTGGACTCTCAATAATATACGCGATTAATCCGGTTAAAAATAGTTTCTATTCAAAATGTTTAGTCGTGTAGTTTACGTAAGCGAAGCCGCGAGCGGGTCACTAGTCAAGAATATGAGTTTGTTTTCGAGTCGTGCCAGGGCACGGCTGTGGCAAATTAATTACTCACCTCCTCCAGACTATGTGGGCCCAAAGAGTGTTAACCGCCAGGCCATAAGCTACCGTCAAAGTCACTCAATCGACTGTGGTGCCAATAAACAAACCATGACACACTTGCCTGCTTGTCCCAACTGTCCACCGATATGATGAGGAGGTTGACGTGGCCAAATATTAAGAAAATACCATTAAGAAGTATGTATGTATTGTATGAGTAGAAATCGAAATTTAATATTATGTATAAGTATATTTAGAATTACATTTTGCTCCTTTGGGCGTTCTTTATAAAAAAATGTCTAATAATATTACACTAATACTCATATAATATTACACTAGGCAACTGCGTTTCCTTCTCGACCTTGACTGGTCTAGATATTTTAAACAATATTTTAATTTATTTATTTAGTTGTAACTTTACCCTTCGCGTAACATTAGTTTGATACAGTCATGTCGAAATGTTGAAAAGCACTTCTAGTATTTAACATAAATTATTTAGTAGAAAATAAGGATTAATAAAGACGTTTACTAATAATTATTCTATTTTACTACACCTACAATAATTTAAGAAACAACTCCAAGCGAATGTGTCTTAGTTAATTTCTTTAATGGCACTTTACATCGCGTTTCCTTCTAACTAAATAAATGAGAACGATAATAAAGTAGAAATGTGTGTATAACATTTGTTCAGATCACTTCACTTGAAATTAAAGCCGTCTGTGTCGCTACGGTTGTAACACTTCAGTTTAATTTGCGGCAATATATTTTCGTGTAAAACGTGAATTAAAAAGCCGTTTTCATGTTTTTTCCACCAGTTCAAGAATAAATATGGCAGAACTGTTGCAGTACGAAAGGCGATATAGATTTTGAATACAGTACTAATTAATAGTCATGCATAAAAGCTACATTTATTTATAAATATATAGTTAATTAATCATGACGACTCCAAATGTAAACTGAGGGCATAGCTATCTTGTGCAAGCTCACTGCCAATTAAATGAAAATAGTTTCCGAACTTTGGTGTGGTTCCAATTTAATTACAATTGCTCTAGAACCACTCTGAAAAGCTCTTCATTGCATCCCATTCATACATTCCCGTTATCAGTAATTTACTACAAGTACCGATTTTATATTTCGTTAAATTAAAGTTTTTGCATAACTGTATGTGAAATCAAAGTATATTCGTGGCAATCCGCTTTGATCTGAAATTATAATATCCACTAACCTTGATTATTGGTTGCAAAGTCTTCTTGTAGAAATTTCAACAAATAACAGCAATAAATACTAAACAGATATATAAGATAAGTTGCCCTAACGGATTGTTTTTAAGCTTGTATTTAAGCGCGGAGTTTTTATTATGAAAATAACTATTAGAAATAATAAATAATGGCGAGAACACTTTTATAGTAATTTGTCAATAATATATTAATACTACGATATGAGATATACGAAGATGAAGATGAAATTGTACATTTTATTCAACACATTTCACAAAATCTATAATTGTGTATTATTTTACCAAAGGCATAATATTTATTTTATTTTATACGTCCATATATCCCCATAGATAGTAAATGCAAATAATCTTACAACAGTACACAAAGTGCAGGATATCTCGGATCACAGCTGTATCAAGTTATTGTTTCAGTTTGTAACAAAAGCATCGGAACTGCAATATGTTTATTTCAATATAGCAGCGCTGCGTTGAGAGGATTGCTGAGATCTTTAAATTCCCTGGAAAATAGATGCCTTTGTTTAGAATGTTTTATCGTGTTTTAACGTAACTCGAGATCTCGATGGATTTTAAGGTCATTGTTCTGGCTTCTCGTAGCTTACAATGTCCTTACAGTAACAAAACTATACAGTAATCCATTAGATTGATTAGTAGTAATAGTCTTTTGTACAAGGAAAAAGACAAATGATATTTAGATAAAGCTCGAAGTTATAGAGAAAATGTTGCTTTATAATGGAGTTTCTTAATAACATTATTATTACTAAAAATCTATATTGAATCATGCTGGCTACTCAAGGAAAGTCTCAAAAATTTTTTGGCCTATATATCTTGCGCACTGCTTTGAGATTAATAATTGGTTAAAAAGTATTTATCGTTGATTGTACAGAAAATATATCTCGCGTATTTTTATAAGGTTTATAATATTTCAAGTACCTCAGGGATTGTATTGTAATTAAAAATGTTAATGTGAACAGCTTCTGGTGGATTATAGGTGCATAATTTTGTGAATTTAAAATACTGGGCGTAGCATTGGATTTTTATAGTAGCTACGTGTACATTTCTTATTACACTTTGAGTTATAGATTAGGTGTGATGATGTAAGCTTGTATAAATCTGATTAACGCAAGAAATGTAATTGGTTTTTTCTTAAACATGTTGGTTTTTCGAAACTTTGTAGATCCCTAATGGAAACTATAAATTAGTTATTCTGTTATGGTTCTTTTTAAAGAATGTAAATGTAATACAAAATTAGGGTAACTCTATATATGCATTTTTAATAAGATAAACGTAAAAAGTAGTCAAATTTCACGTCGTCGGTTTCGTTAAATAAACGTGTTTCTTTAAGCGCTACACCGCGTTATACACCGATTTCAAGTAGATTTAAAGTATAGTCGTTGAAAATCTACAGCAATACGGCCGTTATAGTAACTGGCAAATTTTGCAGGTTTGTTTCCTTGAATGCATTTTCCTTTTTTCAAATAAGCCAATGGTGGTAATTATCTTACAGTATACTGGCGTTTTGGATTTCTGATTGCCGAACTTCTATTATTCTTAAATGAAACTATTTTAACCATTTCGCGTATATTTATAATATTCGGAGGCAGCCCGTGGTAAAAACATAAGTGGATCGAAACGTCTAATTTACTAAAATGTTTTACGAATACCATAAATATACATGTAAAAATCGGGAATACCATAGATTTTATTCGATTATTTTTATTATTGCAAATCACTCTTTGACATTATTTCATCAATAATGTTGTTCCACTTATCAAAACAGTAATATTAAAACTAAAATTAAAAGGGACCTAAATGACGAACGACGTAATAATTCTGATCACAATATGTTCAAATATGAACAAATTCTTTTTTCAAAAATTCACAGGCCTGAAATGTCTGTGGCGAACAAAAATAGGTGAACAAATTAACGTTTAGTGTACCTTTTCAGTAATTTATATTAAAAAGTTCACTATACTTTTTCCACAAGCAGACTCAAATAGCTCTCAACGTCATCAAACGCAATACATGTCTTATTTTACGACACGTTAGCTGTGACGCGTCATTTCCTTAGAAAATTTTTCATTTATTTTCCCAGTCGTACCTGTAATAAAGTTAAGTAAAAGTATATGAGTATCATTTCAATTTCGAAGAATTATCTCTGGATATTATTTATTTTATTAATTTGACATTATTATGTATGATTCAAGTAGGCTTACGAATTGGTAATTATTTAAAATTTAAATGAATTTAAATGAAGCACGTATTTAAATAAAACTGTCGAATTTCATGCGTTTCTTTTAAAATATATAGATAGCTAAGCCATTTTAGTATCTCACATGTGGTGTGAATCGGATGGCAATAATGAATGTTTATGGCAGAGGTCGGCCGTATCTCAGCAGTCTTGTGGAAATAATGTATTTTAAAACTCAATTCCCGTCTAATTTTGTTGTCACTAGAAGAAGAATGGGCATCGGAAATCTCGTGGTAAAAAATATTTTCGCTACGTATTTTCCGTGTCGTGGACAATGTGAGTTTACGTGTGTGACCACAATGCTCATTGATTAGGTGAATAAACTGGGTCTCTTGTATTGCTCATTGAAGTGAAATATTGAGAAAAAATGTGAGATAAATTGAAGCGTATTTTACGTGTCAGCTCGTTTATCTGTATATAATCCTGTTATTGGATCATCTAATCTGAGTTCTAGGGACGATTTTACAATAATTTTAAATGAAGCATATGACTAAAATATTTATTTTGTAAAGTATATATTTTATCTAACTAATTAAAAAAAAAACGATAATATACTTATATTATAATTATGTATCATTGAAAAAAAAAAAGTGAAGACAGTTTATTTACTACTTTGAACCATTATTATTTAACTAATTAAGGACGGTGGCAGGCCTCCGTTGCCAAAAAAAAAAAACAAATTAATAAAATACTTTATATTTAAAATAACAAATTTAACTTATTTAGCGAGATTAGTGACAGCTTGCTCGATACCAGAAAATGAGAGTAAATAATAGTTATACAATTATAATTTACATTAATAATGAGTGAAAAATTATTCTACGTTTTAAATATTTATTGCTACGATTCCTGGCTCTGATGCAATGTATTGAATAACTTACGCCAAGTCTAGCTCAGCGATCCCAGGGTAGTGTGGGCGGGAACGTTTACAAACTCTTTATTATTACATCAAAATATTTATATAAGTAAAAATACACAAAAGTTCTTCCATGCAACTTAAATACTTAACGAAATTACTTGTTTATATTAATTACTGAAAAAATATTTGTCGAGAACTTGCTGAACTTGTTTCAGTTCATTTAACAAACTACCATAGTGGTTTCACTGTGTTAACAATTTTAGTGGCACCAATATTAAATATGGTAGTGTCTTTTTGGGTGAAGTCCAAATTACCGATTTGTATATAAAAGAAGTTATGTGTAATCTTTATATGAAAATTATGCGTTCCGACGAGTATGAAATTGTGAAATTAACTAATTATAGTTAATTTCACAACGTATGTACAAATGTAAATGCGTATTAACGCATTACACACTACCACGTTTAAATTACACCTTTGTATAAAATAGCATACATGTGGAAATGGAACAAGTATTTTACACGTCAAAGGGGCTTGCTTTGTAAAATTATCGAATATTAAATAATTAATAGTGATATTGATAACAGTAAGTTATAAAATGATGCGCGAAATGATATCTCTTGATTACCTATAACACGAGGTGAATTTTTTTTGATACTCCGAACTCAAGAGGGAACTCAAGTGCCTATCAATAATTCAAGCTTAATTGTAGTCGTACGAGTTTCTTAACGAACAATCATATTATCGTTTTTTATAATTATTATTTACTTCCTCAACTATTATATTTTATACTAGCGACCCGCTCGCGGCTTCGCTTGCTCAACTTATAGTTATTGAGGTTTTTCGCCTGCGTTCTCACTGAAATTACAAAATTTGTTAAAATTTACAATTTTGTTGAATTATGAACATAATATTGAGTCAATTAATATAATACATATACTTAAACAGTGGAACATCCCTTTGCTTACGATTTCTAAATCCTAATACAGAAGTAAAAATCTAATTTATCATTGCAATATAAATTAATTAGTTTGTACTAACAAATTCTTCGTCAAGAAACAAGAATTGAATGATCACTGTTTTGTGTCAAAATAACCAGTCTGCAAATATTTACAGGTGACCCTAGAACACACATAGCAATAAACATATTTTAAAACAGTTTAAAATGTGTAATATTTCACACATGTAGGATAAGAAAAACATTTTTCACAAAAAAGTATAAAAATTGTAACACAGCAGGACTTGAACTCGCCCCTCTTGAATGGTTGGTTACCAAGAGGCGCAGGTTTCAGGCAAGGCAGTCTTTTTAGTTTCTCTTTGTTGCCATATCAAAGTAAAAGTCAGACGGACAAAAATTCCACTGAGTGGTTTTTTCGGTTCTGTTATCAATATATTAACGGAGCCAATTAAAATCTTTCATATGTATAGATTAGTTAGGTATTGGTTATTAAAATTAGATCTAAAAAATATTTAACATCATAAAAACTTCTAAGGTCTAATAAAACATGACTATAATAAGTACCTAGTTACAAGCACGACTTTCTGAAAGTTATTTTGTATGCTGCACAATCTTCACAACGACCTCATTTTTCATACTAGGAACATTGTTGAGCATATTTGAATTTCTTGTAATTTTTAGATTAACTAAGCAACTATTACTTTTCTTATGTATTAAAAAATGCAAACAAACGTATTAATGGATTTCATTTTGACGACGATGTAAATATAAACTTTTCACTCAGGAATATAAAAGTAATAATATCTAAACATGTTTTAAGTTAGCCCAAATTTAGCATTGATTTCTACCATGTAAAATTTCATTCCGTTAAATAGGCGATGGATGGAGGTGGACACTCCGTTCTTCACTTACCGCCCGCCATCCAAAATCCGAGTTCGTGACATGGAGTGGCGGACTTCACCCGCTCGCTTTGTCTTATCACCAAAGCGTGGAAAATAAGTAATTTAAATATCATTACCACGAGTAGGAATCGAACCTCCAACCATCGCATATACAATCAGCCGCTGTCAGATTGCGCCACGAGGACACTAGCGGAATGCTACAAAATAAATATTATTTATTTTATGTATCCAACAACTCTCATATTAGAGATAGTTAAATGTTACATTCTAGGATGCCATTAAACTCAATAAAAATGTCTGACTTTACAACAGGTTTCGGCTTAAAGTGCTATAACTAGACCTGTCCGACTGAGAACTATCGACGTATTACTTGTTAAAACGATGCTTGAGGTTTATAAAATACAAATATACACTTTAAATGAAACAATTTTAAGTGGATTAATCGCATATATTTTGTATTCGTTAATTTATATTAGAAAACCCGACGTTTCGAACAGTTTACAGTAGCGACCAGGTACCACAGGCCACCAAAACCAAAATATCACGAAAACCAAAGATACAAACATACATGATTATATATTTGGTCAATATATATATATTCATTTATCAAATTGTTAATTAGACATCAAATGTTCTTATACATTTTATTATTAATATATATCGCAAACTATATTTTTTACTATTTAATGTCCATTAAAAGATGCTTATTTTTTAATTCAGTTCATGGTCCTACAATATATTAGAGGTGTCGTCGTAAGATGAAACCAAGGGGCCAACCCTCTTTGCAATTAGTACTTTCTGTAAATGAAGTTATGGCTAACATCAAGTTAATGCTACTATAAGCTTCGTTAAGATCTTTTCCTTACTTTCATTCCTAAGATTGAGTTGGCTGATAGCTTAGTCAGTCAATAAAAGGTATTAGATTGTGATAAAGTTTGAAGAATATTTTGATGTAGGTATTATAAAATTATATTGTTTTGATTAAAATATTAAAAAGAATAATATTGTATTACTTGTTACCAAATATAGCACCTGCCTTTACTGAATGCAGTACCTATGTACAATAATAATATATATTTTTTTATGTTTAATCATCTGTGGAACAAACTATACCGCGTTCAAACCCTTGGACTTTATGTAATCTCGTTGGTCCTGAGGAAAGTAGTAAAAGACATTGTAATACAGTCTATATAGATAGAGAACCTTCAAACGGCAACAAACTTAATAAATGTCGCTTTTTGTGATACTTTAAGCCCAACGTTATTTCTTAAGAAATATTTGTAAACATTTGCGACCACTTATTAAAACAGTAAAAATTGTGTCTGTACATTGAATATATGTACGAAAAACAATTTAGGGGGATGTTAAAACATGAGTCTATGATTTTTTATATTTTTTGTTTGTTTGTTTGTACGTGCACATTTTCGTAGTTCCGAATAGTGGAACACTTGATGTAGAACCATTATGGACCAGCTAAACTGTAAGAAACAAGAAATGTCACCTTAGCAAAAATTTATCAGCGTGATGTGCTTTTACCGTTGACGAATAAAAATTCAAGATACGGAACAGCTGATGAAGAATCATCAGTCCAGCTAAACTATTAGAAAATAGCAAATGCCCCGTGACTTAAACTATTCAACGTGATAGGCATTCTGCATTGTCATATAATAATTAAACATCTTGAAAATCTGACAAAGAACCATAACAGAGCAGCTAAGCTTTAAGAAACAGGTCAATGCTGCATTAGTAAAAGTAAAAATGATTAAACTTTGCGGAAATCGTGCCTCAGTGATACTTCGCATCTGACTGTAAACGCGATAGTTGTGGGTTCGATTCCCATTTGATGGAATAAATATAATTTATATTATTTTATTGTTCTCTTTGGTAAGCAAAAGATGAACGTTGAACGTCTCAAATTCGGGCAGACCGAGAAAAAAGCCTAAAGCTGAAAAAAATATTACAAACGTCTACAACTTTTGATGTGTAAGTTTAAGAGACATGAAAATTACCACCTTTAAGCAATTATTATAAATTTGTTTCCAATTTTAACAGTAATTTGTTGTATAAATAGTTTTTTCTTGTATAGCTTTTAACCCTGAGTAGAACTTAGGCTATAATAAATTTCGAAGAGTGGGACACCTGAAGTAGAATCATAATAGCTTAATTTCTATTCTTTTTAAGCCAAAAATGATATACATTTAAGTTATTTACTTAAAGTTTATTATAAACATAGATAAAGATCATTATCCAATCATCAAGTACTACATTCGTATGTTACGTAAAATATAATCATAACATGGCGTAGACATCCCTGGAATTTATAACATTAATCCTACCAGGCGTACGTTTAATAAACTTAGATAGACTTAGGTGAGACTTATTTAATTCCTTCAGTCTGGGTTCTCCCTAAGTAGTCTGTCTTATATATTTTTTAATATTTTTCAAAGTATTATTTGCACACTTAGGAAATTGAAAAAGACATATTTAGAAAACGTATAAAAATTTGAACGCAGCAGGATTTTAACCCGCGCCTCTTGAAAACCGTTCAAGTGTAGTAATTAGTTTTAATTAACTCAAATGCTTATTTTATTAACTTTAAAAATATTTAACCCAAATATTTAACTAAAACAGATAAAAATAATGTAATAAAACATATATTTAAATAAATTATTTTATGTTAGTTAAATATATATTATAATAATTATTACATTAACATAAAATTATTTCTTGATACATGAAGAATGGATTCAATTATCTAAATTGGGTAAGACTTTAGGCTATATTTGATTTTGAAGACTGGAACACCTGATTAAGATCCATTACAGTCCAGCTAAATCACAAAAAATAAAGCAATGAAACTTTAACAAAATTTATAAACAAACAAAATAAAGTCTATGCAAAGGCAGTTGCGGGCAGCTATTAATAAAAAATAAAGATTGAGAAAACACATATTAAAAGTTAGTTCGCTTTAAATTATAATTGGAACTTGTGTAATATAACTTATACTCGTATACACCTTTGATGTACATTCTCTTTGAGACAAACGAACCAGTTGTAAATCTCACTCGAAGGAATTAGTGAAATACTCTGTTGACTAGATATTGAGTCTAAAGCGGATTACTACTAATTTCATTTGCTACATACCGCATCTAAATCGATACGCGGTTCGTACGTAAACCGCACTAAACATTTCAATTTATAAGCCGAATACTATTAGCAAATTTCAATATTATTCAATATTGACTTTCCAATATATAATCTACTTTCTTATGTGTACGAAAGATAATCTTAGCCTTTTTCTTGTAATTTATTCGTACATAATTAAACCGCTGTTCGCTTTGAATTTTAATTATTGTTACGGAAATAAAAAAGTATTGCGCGAATTCGACTCCACTTGCAACCCACTTTATAGCGGTCTCGCTTTTAATTTTAAACTTATTGTGGCTTTAATAGCTAAAAGGTCTTTCTTTTCTTGCTGGCTTGTGATTTTAAATCCTTTGTAGAATACATTTTTAAAGCTAAGATATGCTGTGTAGTGTATTTTAATATCATAAAAACATTTATCCGGCTCTGAGCGCTCCAATTGAATGGTATCTGATCATCGATGTAAATTTTTGTTAAGACTGAAATTTATTTTATATAGAGATAAAAGTTATATCTACAGATATATATTTAAAATTCACCTGTCACCCCATGAGAGCTGAAATTTGGCGTGTAGGTTTCATGGACAGTATAAGGGATGTAATAAAGAGTGAGTTATTCAAAGTTCTAGCGGAAACAGGAATAAATTGGTTATAATTTTTTTACGGTTCATAGTCCACGTGGACGAAGTGGCGGGCTTTCACTTTTTAGTATCTATAAGAGACCATTTAATAAATATTTCACCCTAAAATTTGATACTGGTACGGGAAAATCATTTATATTCAATTGTAGGCATTACTGGTTAACTAGATAAAAATAAAATGAAGAAATATAAATTATTTTTATATCTATTTATCTTTACATTTGAAACGAAAAGTTTTTTCATAGATATTTCCCAAAATTTCAGTAATTAAGCCGTTTTGTATAACATTAAAAACATTAATGCCTCGGTTATCATACGTTATGAGTATAACTTAAGACGCAGTATCTGAGTGAATTTAATTATATTTACTAAATGCTGGTTTAAGTAAAAATTATATATATACATTTTTACTCAAAGACATGACATGCCATTAATTTAGATCATCATATGTAGATATTGCAATCTAACGCTACCCGAGCTAATTTCAAACAGCCGCTTTTTCGTCAATATTACTTTTAGTATAAGTTTGCACAAGTTACTTTTAAAAACCACAAACACAAAATGTAAAGTGTAAAAGTGATTGATGTTAATAGTCTTGGAGCAATTTCGAGAAAATTGAGAGTGAGTATCTATATGGATGAACATTTAAAATGACTACTTCCAAAACCTAAAGTTACGTTAAAATTAAATACACAATAGAACAGTTTTTTAGTAAAGCATATAATTAGATTTAAAATTAAGTGTCAAATTACTGGGCATAATATATTGTAGTCGTATTTCATAACGAAACTGCAAAAAATTGTAAACAAAGGCATTTTGTTCTCCAGTGAATTTAAAGATTTCTGTAATCCTTTCGACGTAGCGCGTCCGCTGGAATATTGAAATATACATATTGCATGTTCTGCTATGAAGAACCGTTGTTACATAAAATAATAATATGTACCTTACCTGTATATATTTTTCCTTTGTCTTTTTGTACAAGCTTTTATCTTTTTCCAGCTTCACGCTCTCTCCACATAGCAAGGTAGTCAGGCATAACCTCATGTCAAGACACTCTTTTCCACTTTCGGCCTGCAATAGAGAGAGAAGTTGCGTGTCCAGCGGCGGCGTCACGCCACTCTTTGTCTTATCAGAGCTGAGAAATGAAAATAATTTAAATATAATCATCCCGCCAAGTTGGAATCGAACCCACAACCAATCGCGTGTTCAGTCAGACGCTTTCCCACGGCGCCACGATGAACCCAAAGTATTAATAAGAACATTTTATTTACTTCAATTCTTTATAATAAATATTCATGTAGAAATACTTTAGAATAAAAGATAATAACGAAGGAAAAAACCTTGAGCGACTCACAAGGTTATAAGCCAAGGTGAGAATAGATAATTATCGTTTGATTATAATTAATTTCAGGCCACAACGTAGTTGCAAAGATTTTTATTCTTAGTGAATTTCCAAATTGTTCCATTCTGGTTTTTTGCAGAAACGTTAAATAAAATTCGTAAGTATTTGTGTTTGTAATTACAATACTCCTTATTTTCATAAACGCAGCCGCATCTCAATGAAAACGAAAATCACGTTAGACCTGCTAAACTTATATTTTCAGAAAAGTGAAAAAGTGATAAAAATGCAGTGTTAATGACAACTTATTTTATGGTAACAGTTGATTTTTTTACACGAAAAGCATTTTATGTTTGAATTTTAAAAACTTTTGATGAAAAACTTGAAACAAACTGAAACTTCGCGTCATGGTTAAAATATATTTGAAATACAGATATATATAATATTTCTCCAGAGCGTGTCCTGCCAAGTACCTGCCCGATGTTTCGTCTTGGGCATACAGGTACGTGACCTCGGATTCTCGAGCTAATACTACCATACTCCTATCCAATCCATGAAAGTGGTGTCCTTATAACCCCTTTAATAGTACCTTCACTTTCACCTTCTCTTTCGCTTTATCCGTAAAAGGGATTTTGGAGGTTAGATGGTAATCACTCCATTAAAATCACTCTTCGCCGGACGGACGGACAATAAAAGGAATAGGCTGGATACAGCTAGGGCGTTGCCGCTGAACGACGCGCAGGCACATCGCCTTACACCAGCGACAAGTGGGCAAGGGCTACCGTGTCATATACAGGCACGGCTAAAGACACTAGAACCAAGACGGAAACTCCACTTAGCAAAGTGGAACATTGGCTTTCTAACAGGACGATGCGGAGAACTCGCAGATGTACTCATGAGACGTCGGGTCCAATGTGCCTTCCTTCAGGAAACTCGCTGGAAGGCAAGAAGTCTCGAACCATCGGACAGGGTTACCGGCTGATATACACTGGGTCGCCTTCAGGTAAAGCTGGTGAAGTTGTAGTGCTATCTAAAGAGCTTCGTCTCTTCGAAGTTGACCGTTCAGCACCTTATATAAGAGCGGATCCCTTTCAACTCGAGATTATCTGCTGAGCAGACGGTATCATATCGGTAGCTAACTTTAAAGTCATTCCTGGTGAACACTGTCTTGATTTATATCCAGGACCAGCCTCCATATCTGATGATGTATGCCGATGACATAGCGCTCATTAGTCGACGAGATTGGTCGCAAGAGAGCAGGTCGACGGTGGAGCAGAGAGTGAAACTCTGGAACGCTTGAGAACGGCGGTCTTAAACTAAATGTGACGAAGACCAAGTACATGGCTTGCGGAAGCCCGGACTCTGTCACTATCCATATAGGTCATCGATCACGATGTTCAAGCCCGAATAAGCGCTGCTTGGGCGAGATGGCGTGTAGTCTGCTACCGAAAATACAGCCCGAGCTCAAGGGACTGATACACGAGAGCATAATGGCATAATGGCCAGTACTGTATAGGCACACTCAGGAGATGTCAAAGATCGTGCAAAGTGGAAGAAATTAATTAGGAAAGAAGCCCTGGGCTGGCTTGAGCTATGCCGGGATTATTACCAGGTAGAAGAATATATATTTATTTATTTATATGGATATATATATCTGCGTATAGCACTTTGATCATGCAAGTAGAGCACTTCGCCAATGTCACGTTATTGGAGAATACATGAGGTAAAGTTCAATATAACATCTATATGGGGAAAAATATGACATTACGTTTTTAAAATACAATAAACATAAAATGTCACAAAACTTAATTATCTTGTATAATTAATGTATATATATTGACATACGTAATGTCTTCTCAAACAAATTTCGGTGTACTACGTTTAAGGAAAGCCGAGCTATACGGGCTATTAAGCCGACAATAAGTTCCTGAATTAAAAGCGAGATCCCAATAAAGCGTGTTCTTAGTGTAGTAGAGTTGGAGTAATATTTCTTTATATTCCCTACAGTTACGGAACTTAAGCGTTAATTGAGTAGGTTAACTGTAATGATGATAATATATAAGCATTACAAGATTTAACTTACTAAAGTTTTGTGTTTGTTTATAAATTATGTTTTTTTAAATGTAATTTATAAAGAATTGAAAGGACTTTGTTTTTTTTTCAAAAGATACGTACGTATATATTATGTTCAAAAATTATAAGGTGCAAGAAAAGTAAGAAAAAGAAGAAGTAAAGCCTCTCGTTATTTAATTATACAGAAGGAATATATACAAAACAGAAGATATGTTGAATTTTCGTTGGGATAATAAATTACAGATACAATTAGAAACATTTTTAAAAATAAAATATTTCATAAAATAGCTGTTTTATTAAAAATAAGAAAGGAAATATATATAAAGTAGGATTGTTACTCACGTCTAGGTGATATACGTTATTCTATTGTACAAAAGAGCCTCGCAGGCACGAGTTTGGTAAGTTTCAAAATCAATTTGGACTCGTTTTCAGAGCACGCTTCGTAAAATAGCCTATGTCTGTCTTATATACTGGTACGGTTAGGGTTGCTTTCGAAGATTATAAAGTATTTTTATTTACATGCATCTTATTTTTTAGCTTCATATGTTGTCGTTTCGTATTAAACGCATATTTTCAATAATGTATACATTTTTATGGTTTTTATTATTTCTTATCAAAATTAAGATATAATAAACTCAATGATGTATTGCGCCAATTTATAAAATAATTGAGAGATTTAAAATCAATGTCAGCTCTGTAAAATCAATAAATTCTTTTACTTTTATATAAAATTTATGATGGCTTAGGTCTTACAATAACGAAACACGTGACACCTTGATATAATAAGAACACGCCAAAGGCAAACCGTCTGGTTAGTTAGGTAAGGTTCTTGAAAAGGCAATTAATTGTGAAGTTAGGCGGTAAATAATTTATCAAATAGTTGCTACTCCTATGCCAAGTCAATATTGGAA
The DNA here is from genome assembly GCA_038994665.1 of Podotricha telesiphe. NCBI lineage: Eukaryota > Metazoa > Arthropoda > Insecta > Lepidoptera > Nymphalidae > Podotricha > Podotricha telesiphe. The sequence continues at coordinate 409,124 of JAOYRR010000229.1, read as the reverse complement.
TTTATTATAAGAAATTACAATATTGTATTTTTAAGTCGAACTATAGATTTTTGAATTTTTTATTTAGAAGTTGAAATTGTAATAACTTACCAACATCACTTGTTTCATTGATTAGGATTTAGCAAGCGAATGGACCTGAGCGACGCATTGTTTTGTCTTGCAAGCTTGACAGCCGATATGTAAAATGTATGCAACATTTTATTTGATACTGAAACAAAATTGACGACTTGATTGAGAGAACGGATGAGGCGGTCGACGTGGCTAAGTACTAGCAAAATTTCATTTATTTAAGCATTGGTTTAACATATGTATTGACTTACAAATCAATAAAAGAAATCAAGACAATGCACTAAGGTGCAGAATCCCAAACCCCACTCAAGGAATCATTCCGTATATTTTGTAACTTATATTGTTTAAATTGTTAACCTTGAATTGTTTTTAAATGAATCTTAATTACTTTTTTTTTATAATAAGTATTATAATCTGTAGAGAAAAGTATGAACAAAAATGCCAGATTTACTAATATTTAATTTACATTTATTTGATTATAAAATATTATTCGAAATGCCAAATACTTATTATATTATATTTATTGGTCTAAATGAGTTAATTATCTCAACACAGAACTAAAAATATATTTATAAGATTGAATACATTATTGAAAGTTCACTTGGAACAAAACTTGTTCGGATTATTATTACGGCTTATCCGCTTCCGTTAGTTTACCTGCTCAATAAATTGTAATTCTAACTTTAAGCTGCGTCAAAATATAAAACTTCCATCAAGTAAGAAAATGAAGTAGCTTTTTGTGGCTGAAGTAAAGGTTTTTATCATCTCACTGTAGTAAAGTAAAAAATGAGATATATATATAGGTAGGTACGTAGCTTTAGGTTCTATGTAAGTAGTATAATATGAACTGTACAATATTAATTCATTATACCCTTTTAATGTTTCAAAATTAGTTAAAAATTAATAAAGATTTTTAAATCGGCTTACATCAGGCCAACGTAGCACATTAGGCCAAAGTCGGAAATGAAGCGTGTTGGGTTCGGTACCCACCTGGATAAATGATTATACTGAGCGTTTACATTAATATCTAAATATACTTAATGAATGTCTTAACAACACAATGACGTGTCTTAGATGCAGTCAATTTTCAGAGTCAGAGCGGTAACTCTATTTTATTATTTATCTTAAGTCAAATCCAAACGTGTAGGCGACTAAGTTATTTCCTTAGAAGATGACTACACGCTGTTCCTAAGCGTGTCGTAAAGTGTGACTTTTATTGCACTTGATAGAGTCTGCGGGAGTGCGGGTGGCTTGCCGCTATAAAATGTTATCCTTAATGCACATAACAACTGCAACATTGCAGGTAGTAATTACTAAGTTATTAATTACATTTCCGGAAATATTACGCGGGCTTTTGAGAATTTAATAAATTTGCACACTAAGCTTTCTAGGCTTTGCGTCACGCAAATTAATATGAAACTTTAAATTATTATGCTACGAGATATTTTCCTATTGCTATAATATGTAATATAGTAAATGAATAAACAATGAGCGAGTAATTTTCCTCATTATACTGAAGAAGTTACACCGATTTCAATATTGCCAATAAATTATTTTCTTATTATTAAATAATATTGAATTGATATTGATTTTACCAAAATTGGTGATGTACATAACATTAATACTAGAAATAGGCTTAAACTTACCGCATCTGTAACTCGATTGTATAGAACTTCTAATTATTTTATGGGACAATGTGTACGGTTTTACAATAGGATCCCTAGGAAAAATGCTCTATATCACAATTTAAAAAAGCTGTGAAAAGACTTTTGTGTATTTAAGATTATTACCTAATTAACGATTTTATAAATGATAACACGTCTTGGGAATGAAATGCTCGCTCGTCTATTTCAAAGGTATTCTAATAAATCTGTAAACTATTCTATTAAAAAAAAATTCATGGAAGTCCCGCAGAGTTTCTTACGCCCGTTCTTCTCAGGTCTGAGGCATTAACTTTAGTGAACCGATGGTAAATTGTTTAACGTTCTAAAAATAAAGCATGTAACTTCTTATTTTGAATAAAAATATTTGACTTTGACTTTGAATTAAAACAGGGCACGTGAGGATCCACTAAAGGAGTGTCTGTCTACAAAATGCATACTCACTCATTGCTAATTCACACTACTGGTACTAGTGCACACAAACTACAACTATACTTGACAAAAGACAAATCTTAATTATTTGGCTAACATAAAATAAAAACATTAGTCGCAGATAGGCCTACTTGCGAACTGACAATTATATTTAAATGGATGAATACCTAAGTAGTAATATTTAACTCACTCACTCACTCCCTCACTAAGGTGCAGTGCAGTCCTGCTCACGATGACGAGAATGTTAATAACGCTTGCGCGATGGGAAATGACTTGTGAAAATAAGTTAAATTACAGCACAATCTTAACTTTACGCTATGTTGTTATTAAATACTTATAATGTATATTAATGTAAGAAGAAGGTATTTATTAAGATATTAACTTTGTATACAGGTTTTTTTGGCTTTACATTTTGTTAAAAACAATTGTTTTCGTAATATCAGTTACCTAGTACATAATTGTGATTTATCTTGCAATAACATGTGTATGACTATAATTTGAAAATTTTAACTTTAATTTAAACTAATAAAAACATGAAACATGTATGTTACGATAGAAGTAATTATTTTTATCACTGTTGAAATGAAAGCAGTCACACTTGGTCTTGTTTTAAATTTATTACACGTCTGTCAAGACGAGTAAAATATTTTCTTGGTAAATGACACGCTGGCGTTAAAGTGTCGTAAAACGAGACATTTATTACGTTTGATAGTGGATGTGGGGGTTTTCACTCAGTTTATGAAGTAATAAAATTATGCACGTATATTGCATAAGTTTTAATGAGGAATATATATCCTTAATATTGAAGTTCTGCAAGTTTTCATAACATGTGCAATTTGCAGTGAACCACGCTTGTATGCGCTTATAGAGTATTATTTGAAGCTGATTTTTCAATATGTATTAGACTTATAATATTAACACTTTAAGTAATGTTTATTTATAATGATATATAGAATAAAAAAACTATACACCGAAATTAAAATCTAAGCTTGTATAAAAAAAGTTATTACTCTATCAATTTTGATACATTTTTTACATTTATTGGTCTTTGTAACAAATATTTTACAAAGTTACGCTTGATTATACTTCAAAACGTTTTTATGCATTTAGGATTATAAACATGAATAATTTATTATGTTTATTTCGTTCATCTTTACTATTAAAATGAACAATTAAATAATTCCTTGATTTAGAAAAGATTCTTTATTAATTGGATTTAAAAAAAAAGAATTTCTTACATGCATACAGTGCCTGCAAAATACCCAATATCACAGGAAGGTTTCCTGTGGATGTGAATGTGAATCCACATCTGTCGTGGATGTGAATCCTTGTATTTTTAACAAAATGGATGGAATCCTTGTACTTTTAACAAGATGGATGGAATCCTTGTATTTTCAACAAAATGAATTGTACAATGACACCCACGCATAATGCTTTATGAAACAGTTGCAGCTGCCTTTTTTGTGTAAAATATAAAAATATCTGGCATATTAAAAATGTAAGTATAACATTTTCAATTATTACGTTATACAATGAGAACGCTTGTAAAACGTAACAAAAAAATGTTAGTAGCAAAAGTAAAACAAAATATTTTATAAGTACATTATATTCATGCATTCTTGTTGTAATTTTAGTTTACATAATATATGTACCAGAGTTTCTATATTGATTCTCAATCTTTCACTCTGTATAACTTACACAACCTTTTAGAAAATATTACATTGTAGAAAAGGACGCCATCGGAGTAATAGATACAAAATATCATAATATATACATAATTTTTTTTTTACCATATTTGTACATAATATACGAATCTTATTCAAGATAAGATTTTTTTGTTGTTATAGTCGCAAACAAAGCAAAAAAAATAATGTAATGTACTATGAACGTTCCTTTACTTTGCTGTGACACAAGGCAACGCGCCGCAGGCTCGAGTTTGTAAGCTTCAAAATCAATTTAGTCTTGTTTACAAAGTACGCGCCGCCAAATAGCCTGCCTGAGTCTGCGCCTGTGTCTTGGCTAAGTAGATTGCCACGTTCGTTCTGAAGTGTATATTGTCATAGCTAGTAATATAACTATACTATTTCCACTTATATTTTATTAAACATAATAATATTGATATTTTAAAACATACAAAACATAGTTGTTTGTTAGTAGGTAGACAAATCTTTTAACTCTTTTCAACTAGCAATGCCTAGTAAGTTTAAAAATGTTTATGTTCATAGGTTTAAATAGGTTAAAAATATATATAAAGTCATTCTTACTATTATTTCTTTTTCGTAAATTTTTACAATCAATTTACATTATACAGACACACTTTTTTACTGTTTTATTTTAGCTGTGGAGCTTTAATAATCCTTAATAATTTTATGGGTACTTGGACCTACGTTATATTATATATAAACATTTGTTTACCGTATTGAGATAATATTATAAAATAAAGTATATGCTGTATACATTTTCACGCTTTAGTTTTTAGGTATGTAGGTAGTGAGAACTAGTACCTACATTCAAGATCCTATTATTAACTTTCCGGCCCATTTTGTCTTACCAGAGCGGAGAAATGAATATAGTTCAAATAAACGTTCCCCTGATTGGTGATCGACCCACAACCACCGAGTTTGCAGTCAGACCCTACCCCACTATGACGGATTGTAGTCAAATTATATTTAATAGCGACTACGCTACTATTCGCTACTATTTACGTTATTTCTAAATAGGAAACACTCTATAAATAAACACTGTTTTACTCTTTCGCAGGCTAAATCCAATAGTGTGTATTTGCTTTTTAGCACGTTTCAAATCGCCATAATTTTAAAGAACTTTTAGTTCAAAATTGTCTTCTAATTATGCAAGTTGAAACTGAAACCAAAATTTAAGCTTAAAACAAGACTGTCTTTACCACAATTGTTTATCCACAGACAATTTAACAATCTTATATTATTAAATATGCCAAAAATAATAACTTACGAGGACAGTAAAAAAAGTATACGTGAAATGATTAGCCCAGTTACTGGTTAAGTTCAAATGATTAAAACAATTAATTATTAATTAATTTCAAACGTTACGTTACGTTACATTACGTTAAATAAATCTATCGAAAGCTACGGTATCACATTCGAAGTTACAAATAAATTATCGATAGAGAGAAGCAATTATACACAAATAAAACGCGATTCAGACTTGATGGAATAATTATATTTTAATCATTGTATTTCTACGCTCTGGTAAGACAAACGGCGGCATAGATTTCCGCCATTCAGTGCACATTCTCGAATTCGTGCAAAAAGTGGAGAACTGTGTTTCTTGACACTAGGTTCTTTCTGCTTACCCTACAGTGCGAGAAAAAGCGTTAATCTGTAAAATAAGTTCACACAAATCTCAGAGGTACATTACTGGTACAATAATTTAAAATATTTTTAAATACAACTTACAAACACATTATGTATATAGCTATGTGTATAAATACATATATCAATTTTTAAAAGGCTACTTCTACTTTTGTAAGTTTTCATTGAAATATTTTATATTAAGTTTAAGAATAAGGTACTTGTAAAATTATCATCTTACAAGAGAGAGTTTGAACTAGTAAGCGGATAACGGTGCAGCAAATAAAATACCTTACAGTTTTATTTTAAGACAATCCTCTTATTTTTTATTGTGAAAGAGTAATTTATATATAAGACAACAACACTCTTAATAATAATAATCACATTTTTGATCGACATCAGCCCAAGCCAGCCCTCATGGCCCTACATAAGTATGTCCATAGTCGGTAGTAGATCGCCACGCGTCAGGAATGGCTTTCCGACGTAGGGAATAGCGGGCTAGGAGAATACGTTCACGTTACACACTATACACTCACAGATATTCGCCACCATGCGAGTACCACTTAACATTAGGGGCATCGGACCAATCACGCTTGCAGGGAGAGGAGCTCCGAGTCAGTGCTGGGACTTGCGACCCTAGTGTCGAGACATTCGTCTGGTCGAGCTTCTCTCTCTGCCTAACTAATACTTAATAAATTGACACAGGGACAAACAAACCATTCATTGATCTGACCACTCACTGGCTTAACCAGTCACTAGTGAAACCAGCCACTGGTACAAACAGTCAATCTTTACCCCCTTTACTGGTACAATCACTCACTTATACAACCACTCATTGGTACGACTTCTCATTGGTACACCCACACATTGGTGCAACCAACGACCAGACTAACTAGTAACGCACGTGACCATAAATAGCCCAGTGAAACTATAATAGATGGCTAAATGGATAAAACTATGCGCCGACATATATAATAAATAACATAGTAAAAAAGTAGCAAAAGATTTTATAGGTAAATTACATTTAACAATAGCACATGTTGATCATATGTTAAAACGAATCGCGTATATGGAACCTGAATGAAAATTGTTTATGCCAAAATGTTTTAACGAACCGCCGGAATAATTTGTGTTTGCAATGTGAAATATGCTCCAGCCCTCTATGCTTTGAATTCAAATGTATTGGACTCTATACAATAACTATATTATAAATACATAAATATGAGTTAGTTGTCTCTTTAGAATTATATTTTAAAACTAGCTTTGAACTTTTGTATTTCATACTAAAGAGATCTTTGCTATAGACAATATTATTTTATTATTAAATATAGTCTTTTAAAGTCAAGTTTTAATTTGAACATATAGTTGGGAAATCACAAGATCGGTCGTAGGTCAATTTCTCGCTTAGGTTGTGATACATAATATAACTTTTCATGTGGTGAGACGATACATATAAATCTTAATAAAAAAATATAATAAAAATATATCATACAATAAAATACATATAATGAAGTCTATGACCAAGTGAGCGAGGCGAGGTTGAGCGAGGTCCACGATTCAGTGCTTTTTATGTCTAATTCCGATTATTTATCGGACAAAAATTAGGTAAATCTGTGAAAGAGGACTATAAAAGAGCATTTGAATTTATGATATTAATAACATTAAAGAGTCCAATTGTTTATTTGTGTTTGACAATTTACATAAAATTTGTAGGATTATAGTCCTAAAGATGCTGTTCATTCAGTAGTCACTTGAGTACAAGTCGTTCATCCACTACGACTGAAATGGTAATGAGACTTCGGTCTCGTTATAATTGGCATGCAAATTTTATACTTTCAATTGCACTAGGGTCTTGAACCTTAATAACGCTCAATAAAGACGTCAGTGTTTTGAATATTGTTTTTCGATTAGTTTAACAATATGATAAATAATAGTAGATAATAATTATATTTTCTTTGAAAAGATAAACTTTGGAAAAAAAAATAATTTCTCAGTCTAATTCATTTTGCTAAGAATGGATTTAATTCTGAAAGCTTCAGAAATTACATAATACTTACAAAATTATAAAAGTACATTGAATACAACTTGGCTTTTATTGGTTATAAGAAGACTTTTATTGATTTTTTATGCTTTCGACTCTATTTGTCATTCTAGCATTTGGGTAGCATTAAACAAACTTAATTCTAACGCAAAATATATAAATATAATCGAAAATAAATAATTGTACTAGTAGAATCTACTAGACAGAGTAGGCACGGGAATCTACATTAATCAGGGAGTCAGAAAAGGCGACCCTATCTCACCAAAATTGTTTATACAGTACTACAAATTATAATGGAAGACTTAGCATGGTCAAAGCAAGAAATCAATGTAAATGGAAATAATTAAACTACTTATTTTTTTATTTCATACTAACGTTAGGAAATCCGTTACGGATACCCGTCAGATGGTGTAAAGTTAGCCCGCTGCGGGAGTAGACCCGTTACGGTATCCCGTACGGGTCTTGGTTTATCCCCGTGATCATTTCGTCATGCGATTCACCTTTCACACTACCAACCTCCTCCTGGATTGTCTTCGCCTGGACATAAACGAGGTACAGCCTATCTCCCTCCTCCTGCTGCCGGTGTAAACGCCTGCGATCGCGCCCGACCACCAAAATACCTCAACTTTTCTGAGCCTGGTCCCGATAAACTATTTGGCTGCCACAATAGGGCAACGGACCCACACAGTGCCAAGACCAGCTCGGTCCTATCGTATCTCTCCTATTTTTACACTACGGACTGGCAGGATTATTATTTCTACTTCACGGTTTTTACCTATGTTACGCGTGACGTAGTCATTATTTAACACCAATGACCTAAATATCTACTACTACTACATTACTATTAAACGTTGCCGTTTTATCTCTTTCTCTTATATGTATGTTCCTAATATAATATTTATATAAAAGTGCATGTTCAGATATAATTGCATTACTATTTTATCTTAGTATTTTATCTAAAATTTTGTTGTGGAGCAACTAAAGCTATTTTATGATTATTATGGTTTTACACAGGTTTCACTCTTTTAAATTAATTATACTCTTATTACGTCCTGCTCAGAATTAAAAGGTACAAATAAAAATCATTAAATAGTTCCAAAGATATGAGCATACAGTTAAAATAATAAAAATATTATGGATTCATATTCTATTATTGTTATTTATATCTTGCCTTAATATTCTTTCGTAAATATATTCAATGTACAGATACATTTATTGTATTATTATAGTAATATAAATACACAAATTCGTGATAACTTAATATCAAAAACAAATATAGTATTCGCAAAAAAGATTGATTTCGTTTCAGTAAAAACTCATGCGGGGTGAAAAGTTAAAGAGATACTCAGTAAGCGGCTTACATAAAAAAGACAAAACTTTCTGCAGATTTTCATTTTAGTCACGTCCCTGATATTTTCGTTACGAAATAAATTTCACTCTGACAAACAAATCACCGCTGATTCAATCAGATGTCGACAGCATCTAACTTTTTGATTTTAAATTACTTGAAAAAATACTCATTCTACGCTATCTCCTTATGATATTATTAATATATCTAAGGCTATTAAAATCACGTATATGTATTTAATATTTTTGGATTGATTTCGACTAAGTAGTCATATATTATATTGCAATTGAGTGAATTCCACTTGAGTGTCTAAATTAGTCGAACACTTCAATATTATTTATCACTTGACTTTACTAGGTTCACTCAATCAGCAGCCAAAAGAAATATTTTATCTTAGGGTTACTTTTACTCAATCCAATAATAGTAACTTATTTAAAACAACTATTAACATAAAAGGTTCTGTAGAATTCTTTGAACAAAATAATTTATATATTAAATTATAATACTAAACTTCTATAGCTATTCACATTATTCTAATACTTTTAAGTATGATGTTGTATTCTCTTAAAATTTTAACGTTAAAAGAAATAATATGATAATAATACAATGTTTTATTACTTAAGCTAAGCTTTGTTGTTGCAAGGTAAATTTGTATTTCTAAAATAAATATAAGTAAGTACGTAATATGAGTAAACAGGAGCCAAACTTTGCAAGTTAGTATTTAGTCAGAGCAAGCCACAGTTGGTTTATTAAGTCGCCACAGTACAGACAAGAATATTAATACTAGTATATACGGGAATATGTAAATTCCGGTCTGCATATGCTAGAGACCAAGACCTAAAGAGATTATTCTAAGTTATAGCGCCACGATTAACTGGAGTTACTCCTCAACGTTGGCAAAATAATGTAAGAGTTTTTATGCCTTTTCGTTCTTTATGATTATGTAAACGTTTTTTTACTTTAAAGTATCTAAGTTAGTATAGACACATAATATGTATAATTACAAAATGTCAATTTTTTACAGAATTTAAAATCTACATTTATTGAAACCTGTCTAAGCCATTTGAAACTAGTTCAATGTAATATATTTTTATTATAGCATCATCCATAATAATTTACAGAGAGGGCAAGGAAAACATAGTTTTACTACATTCTCGGCTGGCAAATGCTTTACTTTATCTAACCAGACTCGGATGTCAGAAGTGTTTTAAATTTAAGCATTCCCCGAGTCAGTTGAATTCCCTTCACCATTGCCTATAGTCAGTCGCTGACCCACTGCATCACGATGGCAACAATGTAAAAATGAATTTAATATAATGTACTTCCCTACACAGCATTGATTAAAATTACTCAAAATAACAAAAGAGTAAGCCGATTTGCTATAAGAAAATAATTAAAATAACAATTTTTAATCGAAAGCATTGTTACAATACATTTTTTTTTTCTTTTGAGACTTACGTCTCTATCTAACATTGCATTTTGTAATGTTAATACATTCTATTATTAATTAACAAAAAAAGACGAATATTTTGTGCCTTGTCCAATAAGAAAATTGTAAGAATTATTTCAACTGGGTAAAAAGTACCTACTTGTAACTAATATACTCGTATGTATCAAATACCTGATAACAACACTGAACAAATAGATTATACGGTTAGTATACAGCTATTATTACACATTTTAATCATATGTTATATAAAATAAAATAGAATTGTTCGTTTTAAATTTCATAAGTCAAGAAAATTTCGCGGGATGGACCAAAGAGTATTATTATATATCCTCTTTTGAATCAGCAGATCTCTGATGTCTGATCAAAGTTTACTGTTCCGGTACTCGGCCGTAACTTACGTTACAAGGAGAGGAGTGCCCGGTATATTAGTGTGTATGTGTAGTATAGTAGTGCCTGGGACTTGGTGACCCAAGTGTAAATTTATGAGGCACCTTTTAAACGCGCCTTAATGCTCCACTGTCAAAACTCAGTAAAAGATGGTATTGAAATGCATGAAAATTTACATATCAAAAATCTTTATCACTATTAATATTTACATATATGTATTATTAATGCTTAATTTGGATCACTTCGATTTTATCAAGGCTTAATATCCAGGCGAAGCTTTGAGTGGCAAATTTGCATGGCAATTAGAAGGGGATATTACCATTTCAATCGTGGCGTGTCTTGTACTCGAGCGACTTCTGAGCGAACAGAGTTAGTTAGATCTTTCTCTAGTAATATTAGAATCTTTCTTCTTAAATTAAAAAATGGTGTTGAAATTTTAAAATTAAATTCATATTAACTGTTGTTGTTTTTATTAACATTATTGTATTTTATCTGTTATTTTGACGGTAATAAAAAATACTGTATGATAAAATTTCTAGTTCAGTCAATATATTGGTATGGCTTTTTATTTTTAAGAGTATTTCAAATGCTGTAAAACTACTTGTGTGTGTTTTTGTCTCCTGTATGTTATATACGGACACTTATATGTTTTATATGTGAAATATTAATTATGCTACTATTGTATTACTATGTTTTGTATTAACCACATATTTTAAGAATATACAAAACATATATAAGGAAATATTTAAAATATTATAAAATGTTTTTTGCTTTATTATTTCAGTATATTGTCAATCATAAAACTTATACTTTATTGTGTATACAAATAGAACAGTTTTATTCACAGAGAATGAATAAATTTGAACCGTTGCGTAAAATAGTAGAGGGCCTTGAACGTCCAACTTGAAACTGTTTTGTACTCTTTTATTTTTCTTTTTTAGAGTTTTAATATATTCCAATATTTTGTTGTTTAATGGAGAAAACTCAGTTACAGGTATACTAGTATAGGTACTATTTAAATGTGCTCAGGAAACTTAAACCCATCGAGAGGATGAGTGATGAAAAAATTGCAAGCAAAGGGGGAGATGTCGGATGACCTTCGAGATCGCATTTGAAGCGGATGACAGTGGACGAGGCGAAAGATGTATGCACGGCGGACTGTTGCATTGGGCGCTCTATTCTTCCTGACTACCCGTTTGGGATAAAACTCTACTGACCAAATACCATGCTTCTAATTCAATAGTTTACGGTCGGCGATGAATGATGAACTAGTCAGTGAATACCAACAAGCTATTTTATACTAATGACAAAAAATCTTTATCCCCATATTATTGTATATTAAATGCATGAATTTATATAATTTGGTCCACTCTGTGCACTGATTGTGTCTTAAGATTTAAGACGAAATTATCGAAGGTTTTCTTATGAAAATATTCATAGCTATACTTTGTATTGAATTGATGGTTAAAATTTGTTAAAAGTTGCAAGGTTATAATATGTATGTGATGAATAAATAAGTGATAAGAATAATATTTGTAAAAGGCATTTTAAAACGTTTCTTAAAATGTAATCAAAATTTTCGCAAATGAACGTGACTTATGGGTCCTACTATTTGAAAATGTTGGAATCGTATGTGTTCCACTAATACTTACGTCGTAAAGCCTTCGATAACTTTAATCTGGCTTAAATATATTCCCAGAAGTATTTTCGATTCTGAGATATTATATGTATATAAAATATGTCAACATACTGGATGTTGAAAATGTTGTAGTTTCAGTTATTACAATATCAAACTTTAAAAGAAATATATTTAATAAGATCTTTGATTTCGAGTACTACATATTTTGAAATGAAACTATTTTCCACGGGCCACGTACTAGTGTAAAGTGTTCGAAACGTCAAGTTTCTAACATGTATTTTCGATTACCAAAAATATACGCGAAAGACTTATTTATTCAATTAAGGTTCTTGTGCTGAGCTAATTTTTGTATAATAAAAAATGCTGAATAGAATATCGGTATTCTGTAATTTGCAGTATAAAAAATAAACCGGTAGCCTCTACAATAGACAGGAAAAGTTAATTGCAAAGTATAGGTACGTACGATTACACTGCTGCTGGTCTTTCTCGTATAATACTGGATTAAAATAAGTTGTAACGTTCTCACTACAACATGCGCATAAAGCTGGTTTTATTAAAATATAAGTTAAATTTATAATTGGATTGCACTTTATCAGGGGATATATAAAATCCATTGACATCAATCTGTTTAAGTAATTTAAAGTCTTATTATATATAAGCTATACGTAAAATATCTTACATATCTACATATATCTAGCTACGAATTAGTATACAGCTCCTAGTCTTATTTGTCTATTAGGCCAGTTCATTGCACCATAATATTTTATTAGGTGCAATTAAAAATCACTGTAAATACAGCTTTTAGTTAGTTTTAATAATTACCATTGGTAGTATAAGAAAAATAAGTAAAAAGTATAAGGTATACAAACTTTTATTCTTAGCACTTTTTCAGAAGTGTTGAAAACATTCATTTACATATGTAAATTAAGTTTAGCTTAATATTACCTAAATTTTAAAACTGGAGTTAGTAACTGAATATAATATTTAGTATTTTAGATGGATCGTGATATTTTTATTTATTACTAGTTGATGTTCGCACTCTCGTTTACGTAAACTGTTAAGTTCACATCAAAAAGAGAAAATAATTTAAATGTAACCATTCCACAGAGTGAGAATCAAATCAACAACCATCATGATTACAGATAGGGATTTTTCCACTGGGCCACTATAACCTCAATGTTCAATTATATTTATTGGTCCATACTTACAACTTCTACTAATGAGACATTTCCAAAGTCACCTAATTTTTTTATTAAGGTTTTGTTAAGTTTTTTTGTTCATAATTTCTTATACTTAAGTTGGACTATTGTAAGTATACATCAGGTGTTCTTCGCTCTTTGAAATTTTCCTTAAAATCCATCAAGTATTTCCAAACATATGAGCGTACAAACATACAAATGGACAGACGTAGCAGCTGTTATGACAACGACTATCTTGATTTTTTTATCAATGTATCCTGTATCGTACGGGTTCCGAGCGTTTCATTTCATATTCATATTATGGGGGTTGTACACAGTACCAATATGTAATTCGAAATCTTATAGCGGCGATTCTATTGCAATATATAATGGATGTGCATAATTGTATTTTACATGAGACCTTAGGACATATTCTTAATTTCAACTCTACAAATTCGACTAGCAAGTTTTGATACAAACAGACAAAATATAAATGTGAAACTAACTTTAAGTTGTATAATATCATAGTTTTTTTTCTATTCGTAACATAATAAGTATGTACATTATTTATGAATGTAGAATTATGTATTGTTGAAGAATATTACATACATACAAAATGAAGTATTGAGGTTGTCTCGTTAAAATCTGTGCGTGCGATTCTGAACGACGCGTCTCCGTTCTTACGAGCACTATTAAGATGATATTAAGTGCATCCCACGCCGTCTCTTTATCCCTGCTTAAGAAGCGGGATCAAGTTATTTACTTAATTATTTTCAGTTCCTGGAACTAATATATTAAAAAAGATTCTTCAAATTTATTAATTTTCTATATAATATAAATGTTTTATTTTTAATTCACAAATCATAATTAATAAACACTCATAAAATAGGTTTTAATCTCAAACTTTTATTTTAGACTTGCATTTCTTTATAGGCATTGCCCAGTATCAGATCTGCACTTGACCTCGCTTGCTTTCAACAGGTTATCTAGACCTTTCTTGGCACATCTCCGTTTTTTAAAAAACATTTTACTTTTTCGATGAATACATCTTTCTTAGATACTTTTTTATATTTTTAATTTTAATTTTAAAAAAATACTTGGAAATGTGCTTATATCAGATTTGCATATTAATTCTACAAATATTATGGTATTGTTATTGGTTTTGTATTAATGAAATGAAATATAAAGAAACTTTTGACTGAATGAAAAAAAATTGATAGTTTTTTTTTTAATTTGATTAAAAGAACACTTACAATTACTTATTGTAAGTGTTCTTTTAATCAAATTTACTTACAATAATTTTTTTCTTTACATTTATTTCTGACAACTACATAGACGAACGAGTACGTGCAGAAATCAGCAACGTCATGATTACTTAAAATTAAAGAAATGTTATAGAGTAGAGAATGGAGCATCTTGACACTAGGTTCAAGCAAGCAGAAGCATTTTGATCATGATCCGTGAGGCTATTGAAATACAAAAACACACAAATTTCGATAGAGAAGACGGTTGGAAACTTTCTACCACCTGGGACCCAATACTGAAAACATTGAAGTCTCAATTCTATCACACTAAAGAGCAAGATACAGTCAGCTCATTCTGCAAGTATCTGTATCAAATGACAGACAAATGCCACCTCACTCTACCTGTGACCACGGACTACTATAAAGTGTACGAACCGTCGGGTTTTTAAAATGTATTTTCGAATACCAATACGATTATTAATACGCGATTAATCCGCTTAAAAATAGTTTCATTTCAAAATAAGCAATCAATAGATATTATTATTTAATTACAAATAAACCATCAATATATGTTTTTGGAAGTAAGCGTACTTATAAACTTATTTGAATAATATATTGCCCTGACAAGTCTCAATATGTTGCAGGAGACTTCAGCCCTCAATTTATTCACCTTAATCCGCAACAGTGACGAGTCAGTAATAAATCTCTTTTGATCCTATTTAATACATTCCTTGTGGAGTAGTTTTAATTGAATACTGGTAATCTTTTTTATTCGCTGTACATAATTTAATTACTAGGCCTCTTTTGTTTGCTACAAGACTATTATGAATATCACAATATTTAATTTAATATTAAAATAAAAAAAAATGTACCTAATATATAATGTATTTGTTGCTTCTTGTTATTAATATGCTTTTATTAGCTTCACATATCTGTATATCATTGTAAGAAAGCCTCACAACATTTTTTCGACCTACAAAATGTCTGCATATTTGCTTGGGAATTTGTACAAGTGTCCGGATCAGACGAAAATGCTTTATTTACATAAAGCACCTTTAGTCCTTGTCAGGCACGGCCAGGACACTAAGAAACTTATTTGAGGCGTGTTCCTTTTAGTTTACATTTTTCGATTCGTGACGTTATAAGGGTGTACCTGCCTGCGCACCTAATGGACGTGAGTTAGATTTGCCTGGGGGGGAAATAAAACATGAATCGTTTATTTCTCTTTCGTTCGTTTGGCGTAGATAGATGAAATAACATTTTTAAGTGTTATTTGCACATTTAGGAAATTGAAAAACATTTTTAGAAACCGTATAAAACTTAAACATCCATCATATTAATAAAAGCAACATTAAAAAGAAACGAGTAAAATGTTTCACTTCAAATAAATGTATCGAATTCGTAAGGTCTCTCTTTCCTTTCATTTTGAATAATAAAATTATAGTAAACATGTTTTAAGAATTTATTTTATATCACGTTTGACAAACAAAAGTATACTCGTATAATGGTAAATAACAATTGAATAAAGCAAAATATTGTACATTGTAAGTGGTCGGTAATACTTGCATATTCATGGCGAATATTGGAAAAAACACAATGAAAAATGGCAGCGTATTGAAACAGATGATTTATTTTTTATTCAGTTTATTTTTCGCACAAGGAACCGTCGGTAATATTAAAATAAAACAAAATATTTTATTTTATATTTTTATTTCAGACATTCACATATAAGTCGGTGGTAACTCAAATATATCACATGTAAATAAAATTACAACTTAACTTAAAATTATTGTACTATAACAAAAATAAAAGAAAACAAATTTAAATAAGAAAGCGACAAAAGAAAATAACAAAACGTTAAGAGTTCAAGCTCGATTGACATAAATATGTTATAAAATATTTATTCGTACAAATTGACTAATACAAATAGTTTACAAAACAGAGACGCCTAATTCAAATGTGAGTACTAATATCACAGTGTGCGGCGATTGTACAGCGAATTAGAAGAAGAAAGAAGAAGAAAGAAGAATAAAAGATTAAAATTTTATAATAAATTACAAGTAATCCATAAAAGGAGTACTCATATTCATAAGATAAGAATAATTATGATATTTTTTTCAGTCTGTACCGTCCGTATGAATATTTACTTTGTTACTATGATATGCTAAATAGTATGTTAATTAGACTGGGATAAGCTACTTTGGGATTCCTAAGTGATAGGAACATTCATAATAAAAGTGTAAATACGTTATTATTATACATTTTAAAATTCAAACGCGGCTTTTCTGCGCTAAATTTTGATTCTGGACTTTTGCAATTAGTATATTTTTTAACGGTATTGCTGACTAATAGATGTTTTTAATTGTTTAAAAACGGAGCAATAACGATAACATATCAGAAGTTTTTTTTTCTTTAAAAATATTATCTTTAGTTTAGTTTTAACTTTTTAGCTGCATACTAAGTCCGTCGTTGCGATATTAGGCATGTTTGAAAATGTTAAAACTTCTATGTTTAGTTCAGAAGTAATACTATTTTATGTATTTGTTTAATTCCTGATTGATGAATATTGATCAGAGAGTAATATAGATTTCTGAGTACATTATACAAAAAACAAGTTACAACGAATACCAGTTTCAATTGTTTTGTAAGTGGGAAGTACGTTTCGTTTAATGTTGACATTCAAAATTTCATCTACGTTTGTATTCCACACATAATTCAATAATATTATACGAAAATAACATCAAAACATTTTTTTCTTTTTTAATTGTTTGTTTTTATCTAAGCACGCGTCATAAATGTATTTAATTTAAACAGAAGTTTTGCTAGATGCGTTAATGTCACCGATGCTTTTGACGCGTCTGTGTCGTTTTTGCCTAATGGATGTGTCGTCACTAGTCTTCGCTGGTAAAGGAGAACTTACTCGATGAGCGTGATCTACTTTGTGGCCATATCTGTAAAAAATATACAGAAATAAAAATGAAACTCAGGATCCCTTCATAGAAAAACGATATGACTTGTTTTTGTATGAGGGTATTATGTAAAATCACTTCTTTCAAACACTATTGAATACACATTTGTATTCATTAATGTGACACTGAAATGGAAGATAAAAAAATTATTGTACAAATTTAAAACATTTTAATATTATGAACTTTAATCCTATTTAAGTTTTAATCCTACTTAGTTAAGTATTCTCATTTATGGATATAAATTAAACTAAGTAAAATTAACTAATCAGTTACGTATAAACTGCGATTTGTGGGGAGTCGCTGTACGAAAATATATATTATTATTATTACATAAGCAACTTACCGATGAGTAATATTCGATTCCTTAATATCATTAAGGCGTTGCAGGCTATCTCTAGTCGATACACTGGATTGAGAATATAGACTAAGCGGTGTGTATATCGGCTCGTACTCTTGCAACGTAGGCGGCGGAGCGTAAGTCATACTCAGTTGTGATAATGTACGCACTGCGATGGGCGGGGAGTACGACACGTACGGTTGAGTTAGACTCATCACGCTGGAACTTTCGCTGGAACTTGATGGTGACGGTCTTTCATGTTTGGGCTTTAGCACGCCTAATGCGCGTGTTATTGAGCCCTGAAAAGAAATTTCAATATAATTTAAAAATTAATTTAAATTAACTATAATACTTATTTTTTTTTTATTAAATTGTATGTACAAATAGTACCCGTAAACTATGTCTTCTGGAGTCAGCTGTAAAATCAATCCCTGGTAAACCCGTAGCAACAGACCTCGAGAAAGGCCGCCCCAACATTCTTATTTGATGTCCGAACATATTCCTGCAATTTATGGGCATTAATTGGATCATCTGCTCTGTAGGTAAAAATTGAGAAAACATTGCAGACAATAGCCACATAGCGGTCAGCATCTTGTAATTCTTTTAAACCACTCCCTCAAACTTGTACTAACTTTCAAATATTTTCTAACACAAAAAGCAAACATGCATTGACTATTGAAACGATATATATAAATTATTTTACACATATTATTTAAATGTGGTACTCGGTGATGGAAATGGTTTATTATCAAACACTGACTTCGAAGAGCTATACAAAATTAAGAAACTCGGCATAGACACCAAAAGCATGATGCACTTAAAAATATACGAATCATGCTAGTTGTGTATAAATATGATGACAAAAATGGCCTAAGAGAAAATATAAGTAACATTTAGAAATTGAGATTACAAAGAATAATACCGTGAAGTTAGAAAATATTTTATAAGAAAACATTTTGAGATAAATCATAGTTACTAGACTAGATCTAAAAAGGTATTATTATATTATAATTAGTAATAAAATTCCGATGTGTATGTTTTGTATACGTAGGTTTTGAATGTATTTTGTATTATTTGTACTATAAAAAATATAACTATAGACATATTTTAGAATATACAACGATGCAAATGTGGGTATTCAGATTTATCGACCGACGAAACGATATCTTAGTCAGCGCGATATTTTTCTTTGTAATGGAATACAAAAACAACAATCATAAATTACAATGTCTAAATTAAAGACAAGCATAATTTTGTTTCAAATTAACAAGTAACGTATGGTCCAAAATTATATATCAATCAATGTTCATGGAAGAAAGAAATTTTGTACGGACAGAGTGGTCAAAGCCCGAAAGGTGCGAACTAACTGCTTCTACTGACGCTTGGATACAGCTGGCCGCAATAATTATTTATTATATTTATTTATCATTATGTAATGTTTATTTATTATTTTTGTTTGCACAATAATAAGAAGTGCAAATCATCAATCAGACAAGTCTTTTTAAGTTACTTGCACATTTTGTTCGTATTTAAAGAGAATGAGACTTGCAAAAGAATTACTACGCTTACCTAAGACATAATATTTCTCCTCAATTTCGTTAAAAGTTATATTGGTTTTGAAACTATATCAAAAGTTAATCAATAATAGCAGTTTTAATATTATTTTCATTATATTTATGTTGGTGTGACCCAAATAATTTTAGCAACAAACAGTCAATATCCTTACGTCTGCAGAAGCTGAAATGATGATGACAGAGAGGCATTCATGACGTATCCATAAAATGAATTACCGTTCTTTTTCGATGCAAGGATCGCCAAGTTAGGGGTGATGGTCAAGAAAAGAAATTGGCTCGATATCCCTTAGGGTTTATCTTTTTATAAGGATTTATTCACATTTATATGCCAATCGATAATGTTATAGTAAAACTAATACACCGTTTTCAACTTTACAATACTAATGTATACAAGTCAAAAACATAGTTATCTTACAATATTAGTAAATACTATTTATTGTTATAATCCTAAAGCTATTGTGAATGGTTCTGTTTTATTTCTAAAAACATTGAATGTAATTTAAACGGTTTACTATGTTTTAAAATGTGTAATATTTTGAAATGAAATAGTGGATTATTTTTTTTTAAATCTTCGTAATGAGTGGAAATCGACCCTCTAGAATAACATAAAGCATTTGATGCCTTTATGTGCTACTTCGTATGTTATACATTGACTAAAATTACAAAATTGATCGTTTTTGAATAACATTAAATGTGACAAATCTTAACTACGCATTGGAAAGTTCTGGGGGCACATCGAATCTAACACTGACATAGACGAAGGGCGATAGTGATTTTTTTGAAAATTCCATTACGAACACTCATTATTTCTTTGCCAACGAGCCACAATTCCTACTATAACATATCAGTCTTCACCGCTCGTAAAGTTACACATAAAATTACAGAGCAATTTGAAGATATGGCTCTAGAAAAACAGGGATATCGCGAAATAATTGTGTAAAAATAGCATTTTACTATTTAAGGAAATTTTACATAAGTACAGAACATATGTATAATATATATTGTAAGAGGACATCGAAGCGACATTTATTTTCTGAAGGAAAGCTTTTTGACTTTTTTGGATTTATCTTTGTTTTGTGGACAACATGGATGCTCGGGCAGCCTCCACTTGCAGTTCTTCCACCTGGCAAAATATCGTATACCTGCAGGATTGCACCTCACATTATAATCATCTACAGGCAGTACCTTTAGGGCGGTAACTACATTTTTCATGCAATACGTTTTTCATAATATTTTGTTATCATATTGCAGATATCTAAACTTTTTTTGGCTAATAAAGTAAATATATAAAATAAGTAACGAATATCGAATAAATTTTCTTTTCTCTTAACTTGTCTTTTGTACGATGAATTTATCAATATTTTGATAAGTTATGTATTATGTAATGTTAAGATAAATGCTTAATAGAGTATAATATTTTATACTATATTCATTATTTTAGTATCTACCTTGCGGGAATGACTAGAGCGTCAAATTCGGCTACCAAATGTCTTCGTATTATACTTTTAGACGGCGGTATTCCCAATGCTGTAGCCATTGTTTCTCCTGTGAATGATGGTTCTAGGACTACCAGACCACCGTGTACTCCACTATCTAAAATATTTAAATAAAAGTATAAGCTACTGTAGTTACACCTGGCCTTGTTCTACTTAAGTTGTTTCTTATATAACAATATATATTAAATTAACTTAAATTACCTTTGAGGTTATCAGCGAATTCACCTAAGTCGATGTTATGCGCCCAGCGAATAAATCTTTGATTGGTCCACACAAGAGGATCTGCATCTACATTTTCACATTGATGACGCCTTACTGCTAAAGCCTAATATTAAAAAATACTAATGTGATTTCAATCATTAATTTGACCATAATCGCAAAATTTTCCATTGTGGTGTACAACTTGAGAATTTGTGAAGAGAGTGTAGTCAAATACGTATCTTTATATAATAAGCTATATTTTCTATTACTTTTTATCTCAAATTCATTACTCGATACGAGATTATGTAAAAAAATTGTCATCATTTGATGTAATTTACATAAAAAATCTTAAAGTGACGTTCCACAAACGGTTTAATATAAAATGATAGCTAGGTCTTCAAAAAATAAGTGCTATAAAATTCTTAAATTCTAACGATAATAATTCATAGCAAATTATTAAATATAGCCAAGATAAATGAGGACAAATTTTGTTCAATGTCACAGCGGAATTCAAAGAGGACTTGAATAAGAAATGATTAATGGTGCCACCATTACCAGGGTCGGAGATACACGAAACAGTTTATAAGGCTGAAACCAGACTTAATACATACGTCGTCGAATTAAACAATTAAACATTTATATGTCTATGAAGCCTTACAGAAGTCTACAGTAATTTTTATTCATATATTTGCTAATCTAAGACTTTACAATTTTTCCACCATTATAGAAATAAAGAAAATGTAGTATTGTACAACTTAATAACCACTTTGTAAGTAATGTTTTTTATGAGTTACTGTTTTTATATTCAGCTATTATAGTTCTAGAAAAATCCTATTATAAAGCAAATTTCATGTTAGCTTCTAAATACATTTTGCGAAACACGTTTTGTCATATGAACAGGATAGTTTTAAATGCTAGACATAACGTCCTTTTTGTTTACAAAGCTCATAGCTTGCCGCGGGGCTGTTTCAACTGATCGCCAAGCATCTCCTAAGAGTCTCCAGTACATTCATCTGTTTACTATTGCCTTATCTTTCCACCTTTATTATTGCAAAACTACCAGAATGTTTATTTTTTAATTTAAACAGATTTAAATTCTTTTTCAACATTTTTACAATTTATATATGGTAAATATCAAGGAACACAGCTTATTATATCCTTTATGGTTGCGTTAATAATAATTGCAGTAATTATAGCAGTAGAAGTAGGTACTAGACACTACCTGAGCGGGGAAAGCGGAACGGCTAAGTAACGAGACCTATTCCAGAGACTGACATACTTTGGACTGTCTTGTCTCTATGATTACAAGCAAATGACAACACGAATAATCCAGTAAAGTGAAGATTACAGTTGTCTAGTATAATATCTTATTATTATTAGAAACAGACACTATTTTCTTTTTTAAATTAACATTTATTCATTTTATTAAACTAACACTTTTGCACGTTGAATAGTTTAATTATTTGTGTGCACTAACAATTTCTCGGACTGTATATCGTTGTACATAACGGGTTCAAATTGAAAGTGAGCTGTAATCACTAAATATTTGTTTTTCACTTACTTGTCTGTCATATTTCATGATTCTCAAAAGATGTATTCCGTGTACAATAGATGCCTGGTGGAACTTTCTAGTAACTCCGAGATACTTTTCCAATTCCTTCTTACTGATGGTATCCAACATCCTGGCGTCTACCAAGTTCGCCAAGAATGACTCAGCGTACTATTAAAATGGTTAACACATAATATAATACCACGTTATTTTAAAGTAAAAGTAGTTATAATTAACATGCAAAGTAACTTAAATATTGAATAAATTAATGGGTAATAATTTAAAACAAATTTACAATTCAACTAATTAAGAATAAATAAAAAGTAATTGTAATCAATCAACTACTTGCTAGTAAAACAGTATTTACGTCATGTGTGTGTATGCATATTAGTACTCCTGTAAGTTTGCAATATTTAAATTACAGGTAGCGAAACGAATCTTACTTGAGATAATCCTAAATCTGGCAACCACTCAGCGGCAACCCAAGCATGAGTCAACTGTCCTATACTGGGATTCCTCACGAGGTCTGGTCTCCTCCTTTCTTCGATGGCAAGCCGCAACTTCTTCCTGTGCATCGGTTGACTGATCCCCAATCCCACTTCTAAGTCGCTGTCAGTCAGCTCGAGCAGAACCTGCCCATTCAAAGCACGGATCTAGAAACAACCAGAACACAATATTTGACGCTTTACTGCGTCAATCCTTACTATACGTAAATACTTATATATCTTTATAATTTATATTGTGTGACGTTTTTAAATGTAATTTTTTAGGAATTGTGTTAGTTTTTGCGCAATTTATGTTACTATTTTATTTTATATAGTCTTGTTACTGTAATTGTTCCTTATAATTTTGTTATATATAATTAGCAAAATCACTGACAAAATCATAAAAGGTATTGGAAATATTGTAATCACCAAAAACAGATTAATAAAGTGCAATATATTTATTAATTTACATTTTAATAATGTCTCGTTACTTCCCGTTCACGGAGCCGGGTAATATGATTTTCATATAAAATATGCGGTACTCGATGTCGACGGCGTTGTATAAAAAACTCGAGATAGTGTCAGGTTTACGAGCTTCAAAATGAATTTTCGATGTTCATAAAGTAATATGAAAAAGCTATATTATTTATTAGATACATATTATCTTTCATAAACAAACTGTACTTGCATGTTATTCTTATATAATATTATATTCGGTATTTTAGTTTATCCTAGTAAAATATCAAAAGTATGTAAGTAAGCTTTTAATTAATTAATTTGGTTAGCCACGTTCATAAAATAAACGTGTAATGTGAATACTAGATACTTAAAATACTTTGTAGGTATTTTTATCCTAATGGAAAGTTATTTTTTTATGATTAAACGTTGTCTTTGTTTGACTTTTGTTTGTCTTGTATTTTATTACTATAAGATTTGATTTTAAATAAACAGTTAAAGCTTAGTACAAATGCTACTTAAAGAAATTTACATACCACAGATGCAATAAACATCTACATATTTATTAGAATGTATCTTAACTATAAGCTCTACATTGGGTTTTATAAGAACTAGTCTCTCAGTAATATTTAAAATCAATTTCACTACGATTTCCTCACAATGTCTCCTTTCAAGTCGACTACTTAAAGGGGATTCAATTAGATGTGTTCCGATATGAAATAATTGTACTCAATATTAATAGAATCACGAACCACAAACCGATAACAGACGTGTTTTGAATAAACAATACAACGATGAATTTATCAAATAACGCCTTTCTAACTCAATTTCCATACAAATGTAATAAAGTTATTATTGTGAATATCTTGACATTACTTTTTTCTGTTTTACTTTTGCTTTTTTATTTAACAGACTAAATGAGTCGAGTTACAATTGTAAATAAGCGTCCTAAATATTACTATCATAATCTTGATATAATTAATGTATCTGTATCATCTGTACTTGTTACCATAAAATTGCTAATAAAGTATTAAAATTGCCTTAGATTGATTATTCATTAAAGATTTCCATATTCAAGTAGACTAAAGCAAGACACTGGCGAAATTAGCACATGCCAACCGAATACTGCACTGTTAACAGATATTAGCCCCCTGACTGTGACGATGGTATTATTTATTTATTTATTTATTACGGAAAACAACAGCATTACATAATTAAAATACAAAATAAACTTTTACGAAAACAAAGCCAATAACAGTTTTCCTCTTACATACTGATTTTAGGTACAGAGCTATACATCATTAACATCTTTTCTGTTATAAGAATATTGTAACAAATATAAGAATATTATAAATAGAATAACTGACATTGATAGAAAATAGAAGAGTAAATGTGTGTAATGAATACTAAAATTTACTGTACGTTAAAATTT
This sequence comes from Podotricha telesiphe, assembly GCA_038994665.1. NCBI lineage: Eukaryota > Metazoa > Arthropoda > Insecta > Lepidoptera > Nymphalidae > Podotricha > Podotricha telesiphe. The sequence goes on along the minus strand of JAOYRR010000229.1, from coordinate 383,847 downwards.
TCATCATTCATATAATATGCTATTCACAGTTCATACATCGGTGCTGATTTGTCTAATAATTAATGAACGAGCGCGAGAATGCCAACAATGCACCAATTAATTTCACGGCGCAGCTTATTTAATTACAGTAACCAAATAAAGGCTATCCTACAAATGTATATATAACAAACTGTACTAAACAAATAGGTAGTTGGAAATTTTCAATGGTACCAAATATGTTTATTAATTAAATGTTCGAAATAAGTTATACCTAATGACAGAGTAACTACAGCCCATAAGTAATAATTGAAATAGTTATATAAGTTTATATATAGTGTTTGGGAAAATTGCTATTAACATTTATCTTTGCTAAATTTTGTAATTATTTCTATGATAAATAAAGATCAATCCACATCTTTTATATGATTTGATAGCGTGACAACGCGACGTAAAAAATTGTTCCTTCAAAGCACGATGCTTGGGCGGGCATACCCAAATATATTAAAATTAATAGTCTATAGCTTTTACATATAATTATATTGCATATACATGTTTGTATTGTATGATATTTATTAGGTAATTACACTAATGGCATACTGAACTATTAGAAGTCACAATGACATCTTGAAGTATTCTTTATGTCACACTGACGAGGGTCTAAGACATCATGAATTGTGAAGTTAATCCGAGTTTATTATGTTACGTTTAAAAGTTTTGTGCTGAGATAGTATTGTAGGTTATTTCTCCTCGTATTTTATTATAGTAGTACCGTAGTAGCATATTTTAAACATTCAAAACTTGGCCTAAATAAAAAAATAGTGTATATAAATATATATATATTACAAGCATTTATTTATATATAAAGAAATAGTTTTTTAAAGTTATAAATTTAAATAAATATGTAGTTTCTTACAAATAGTCATATTATACTATACTATTTTACAAATAAATAGCATTTTGACTAACCTTGCCGCTCTTGACATTATCAGCTACAGCCGCCGCGTATTGTGGCATACCCAGCGCCAGCTCGAGCCAGGCTATAATGGCTGGTGCACGCCATCTTGAGAGCGGAAGTGAAGCTGCCTCACGCAACGCCGCCTCGCTGCCTAGGGGCGACCATGCACGAGTGCTGCCTGTACCGGCGTAGACCGGTTCTACGAACACATACTACATGTAGCCTTCGTTGGCAACAGTTCCCCTATGTTTATTACATAGAGGAACAATTTAGCAAATTTCTCTATGAATTTTAATATAAGTTAAAAGCTTAAAATAAAAAAATATTAATAAAAGCGTTTTTTTCTAAAAATATCATTAAAGCATTATTATTTATAAGTTTTATTAGGAAATCGTATTTTACCACTTTCATGTCCACTGGTAGTCGCACTGCCAGATTTGGTGCGGTGTCGGCTACGAGCAAATACACGGGATATTGAACCCCAAGCTGAACCGCGTCCCCTGCCCCCTTTAGATGCACTTGGACGAGATCTCATGCCTACAAGACCCGAGTCACATTCACCTGGACTCGACAATTGCTCGACTGACCTAAACATGGAACATAGCTCTGTCTGTTCTGTTCGTTATATTTTTCTGTACACACTCCATCATTCAATATATATGTATAAAAAAGTTAAATAAATAAAATATTGGCTATTCATAGCTAAATAGGCAATATTTTATCTACGTAATTAATAACAACTGCTAAACACTGAACTGAACTCTACTCTACTTATTCGTAACTTGGTACAAGAAAACAAACAGAATATTATAATTTTTCATAACAATATGAATAATCATATATCAAATGGTACGTTAGGAAAGGTTACGTAGTTTGTAAGTCAAGTCAAACGAGCTAAGTTGAGACATTTCTTACGTTCCAGACGGCGCGGGACCGGGCCCGGCGCGGCGTAAAGTATTCATTTATCATCGATAATGTGTCCTGAAGCTAATAGTCGTATTACTTAAGAAAACTCGTTATAAGTAGTCCCAAAGTAATTTGTGCCTTTAATTCAATATTCTTAAATGTAACTATTTATTTTTCAAATGAATTAATTGGTTCCAATATACAAACACATCTATTGTAGCGCAGCGGGACTGACTGTTATCGTGATTGAATGTGGATTCAGTTCCCACTCGGTGGAATTATCATAATTTAATTATTTCATTTCTCCGCTATGCCGAGCAATACAAGTCACGGCGTTGAGGTCGGCCACTTATCACGCAATGTTTAAAATTAGGCGGTAGGAGGAAAACGGAGTGTCTTGACACTATTTTCTCTAACAATAAAAATATAAAATATGGATGTTGTTCTTTCTTTGTATGAAAATTATAACATAAGTCTTTATTGTCTCTATTTTCTTCTTTTTCTGGTAATTAATTTATATTAAATTACATTTGTCACATTGTCGTATAGAACACGTACTTTTGTTTAAATTTGCATTAAAGTAAAGTAAAATCTTGCTATAGGTTTACTAAGACAAGTGTTTTTCGATAATATATATTTGGGTTTTCCTTTTTGCAACCATTAATATTTCAGTTACTCGAAGTTTAAAGGTTAAAACTGTCTAGGTAAAATGCGGTAACGGCGGGTCACCTCGTCTCGCCTTTTTGTCGCCTCCTCAGCCTGTATTGCATATTTCATATTATTACTATTCAGAAAAAAAAAATTATTATTTTTTTATCAAGATTTGGAAATCATCATTAATGTTAATATATTATTATTTTATTATAATATCGCCTGAAGGATATGTAATGTATTAAAATACGCAATAAAACCATATTTGGCTATTTTTCATTTAAATAACCTGATCCTTAAATTATTTATAGGAATACAAACAACTTTTTAAATTTATTTACATTTCACAACAGATATAATTGTTAACAAAAATGCGTATTATATGAGTAAAGAATTCATTAATTAATTATTAACAGTGTACTCTGGGGTTTACTTTATTACAGGCTATTATTTTAGTATCGAAACTGAAATAGTAACTGTATATTTTCCTACTTTTGATTTTATTTCAGCATCACAGTCTTTTCTGCATAGCAGGATAGACAAAAATAAAATTGTTGTGACCGATTCTTGGTCACGCTTTGTTTTACTAGAGCGGGAAAATGAAATTAATTTATATACAATGTCACACACTATCCCACCGTGCTGCGGGTTCTTCAATTTAATTCGCATTGTATATAAAGACTAATTTCTTTTTATATAGAACAAAACGGTACAAAATGATTATTTAAATCCATATAAAATATGAAACAATGAACAAAGTTAATATTTCGTGCAAAAATAAGCTGAGCACATTTGCTGCGTCCTTTCGTTTTTAAATTTGATGTCGCGAAAGTTGTTTAATATCATTTTCGTACCTTTTAAAACTAGATATTTATATTTAATTAATTTTTTTAAATATATTTTATAAAATATATTTTACTCAAAATATGAAAGGTTTGAATATATTAATTACGTACATCGTTTTTATCATAGCTTATTTACTACTGTAAATATTCATAGATTAACATTACCTTAAAATTAAATTGATATTATCATAAAAACATGTAGGTTTTCTCAAATTAGAATTGGCTGTAATCAAGATAATATATTAACTATTACTAACCTCGATAGAGATCCAGCATCTATAGAACGTGTGAATGAAGAACCGCTGTTGTGTGGTGATAAAGTTGGGCTACAATCGCGGGGAGTGCTCACTGTTAACAATCAATTATTTATTATTGTCTAAAATAAATAAATAAATATATATATATATATATATATATATATATATATTAAAATGCTGAAGATAAATTCTTCATATATCTTTTTTGTTAGTATGAAGACGGAAAATAGCTAACGAAGTTTACGTAGATTTCATATAGGTATTCATATTGCCTAATATTGATTTTTATCTAATCTAAAATTTTCTAAATATTCGAATTATTTATTTCTTTTCTTTATTTTCTATCTTCAGATATATGATAATAAAATTAAAATAAGAAAATAAACGGAAAATGTTTTTTAAACATTATTATCATTATTGAATAAACCGAGTTAGTTCATTACAATTGCTCTCTACATCAGATGATTTTTTGATTTTGAAATATATTCTTTGTTTTTGTGTATTTTTTATTAAAAATAATCGAGATGAATTCAATTGCAAGGTAATAAAGTTGGCTCACAGCATTGCTACCCGTTGCAAGCGAGCCATTGTTCGAGCTTATCTTTACTTGCCAGCTCGGGACAGTGGATAATAGATACATTTGCAATCTGTTGTCTGCTGTTTTGATTATGACATAATTAAAATATTATTAGTAAACTATTTTACCAATTTACTATAAAATGTATAAAAAATAAAAAGTAGTTCTTCTGAGTAGATTTTAGTTGATACGGAAACTACGCATCCGTAATATAAATCAACTTCGCCTAGCGGCTGAAACATATGGTACCAAAATTTTATAAAAAAAATTTTGCTAGAAAATTTATGTATATTGTATTGAATATTATTAATATACACCTTTTTAATTATGCAATGTTTCTCATTTATTACAGAGAATATCTTTAATATTTTTTTCTTTGTAAACAAATTATGAAATACAAAATTTTTTTTATGAATACATAGGCATTACTTTCAACATTAAAATTTAATTAAGAACTTATTTGTATTTTCCAATCAAATTACGTTTAAAAAAGTTTTTAATATGATGAACAGCTTTTCACTTATTTTTTAGCAAGCTCACAACTACGAGTATATGGACCACTATTCAAAGGCAACAACGACAAGCACGAGTATAAGAATGAGAATAAATGAGGAACATCCTTTTTAATTAACACTCAAAGAAGCTATCTTTAATATTTTTTTCTTTGTAAAGAAATTATGAAATAGAAAATAGTTGAGGAGATCGCGAAACACATCGCGCAAACAATGTTTTCTCAATATTGAACGGTTTGCCTATAATGACTTTAAAAGCTGGAGTTGTTAACTCCGCTTTTAGTGAAATGCACAAAATTAAAATTCAAGCCTTACGCCTGATAGTGATTTTAATTTATTAAAATTGTTATTGTTTCTGCGCTCAGTGAAAACATGGAATGGGAGAGCATTTTATTAAAGCCTTTTTATTTTCAACTCTACACAGAAGTAATGGCTCGTTTTGTGGAGGTAAATTATGTTTTAACTTGGAATATATTATTTTCAATAAAGACGCTGAAATTTGCTACGATATATATATTTAAATGATTGCAAATGTAAGCAATGTACCATAATTAATTTATTATTGATATTTAAATGGAGCCAAATTAATTATAATACATTGCTTGGCTTACTTCTAAAGAATTTAAGAGTTATATATTTTACTGATTATAACTTTATAATGTTTACATTTTTTATATAAAATAATATTTACAAAAGTTATACTTACGCTGGTAAATAGGATGGGCGGAGGATACTAAGGAAGCAGCATCAGTATCGTACGGATCAAGTGTAGGTGGGATACCCTCTGCTGTTGAATCAGACAGATTTCCACCGCATACAGACGTGGCACCGCCATCACTGCTACCTGTCACTGACACGGCTTTATTACGAAATTATTTTATTATGAATTAGCTTTTGACTATTTCGACATTAATTTATGTGGTATAAACCGTTTAGGGGCTCAGTCAGAGAAGTGGCGCAGTGGGACAGTGAGACTAAATGAAATTATTTGAAAATAAATTATAGAAACCCGACGTTTGACACTTTACAGTAGTACAGTAGTCTACCTGTTACCACGGACAAATAGTTAATAAAATAAGAAAAATTGTTTCATTTCAAAATGTATAGAAATCGCGAAAATCAAACATCTTATTACAGTGAGGCTGTTGGATTGGTTGTAGGTTCGATCCCCTCTCGGGTTAATAATTATATTAAATTATTTTGATTTCTCTTCCCTGGAGAATAAGAAACAGCGCGGTATTGAGTTCCGCAACTTAACACGCAATGTCTCGAACTCGGACAGAAAGTGGAAAAGTGTATTGACACTGGGTTCGTTTCGGAAAAGCTAAAAAAAAATGGTACATACGTAATATAAAAAACAAACATGTATATTGTAATTTTAAAGTTTACTCCGCGTGTTGTTCGAGATAATAAATTGACAGTAACACTTTTAAATGTTATGATATAATAACTAATATATTCCAATAAATTCATAAGTGAATTACAGCACTCTTAAAATGTATAATTGTTTTTGTGTTCTTACGATTCTACGATTAGGGACCATTCGAGTATTACGTAAGCTCTAAAGTGGGTCTTGGATTAGCTTACTTTTGATGACATGGGGAATTGGGGATCAAATAGTGATTACGCCAGGAATATTTTCCTTTTGGGTTTTTCGATTATTTTGATTTTAGCCCACTTCGCAATGGTTTCCTCAACTTATTTAACTATCAGGTTATCCAGGTTATTTATAAAACCATGAATCAATAAGTAAAGCAATATTTTTATTCAAATTGTTAATGCTTATGTCAGCATGTGACGGGGGTAGGACATTTGCCTAGCTTTGCTGACATGGGAAGGAATGGGGTAAAAATAATAATAAAATTGCTTTCGGTATACTTGAAAGGCCCCTTATAACTTCAATTATCTACAGCTACAATTAATTAACAAAACAAATATATGTATACTTGAGAATAGTGTACTTTATGTCTATCAAACTGGGTTTATCAAATCTATCTGTTACCCATAATCTCCTCACCTTCAATGCAATTAGTATTCGAAGCGAGCAGTAATTGAAGCCACATATTTAAAAATTAATAACTAGTGCTGCTTAGACAAATGTTGCTTATCACATAATAATAATTATGTTATCTCAATATTATCGGTCTACATATTTGCAAAAAATATTTTATCTCTCACAGTAAAATAGTCAACTACAGGACCTTTGCTTGTTTTTGTATTATTCTTTTTTTAATTAGGATATAGTTTGCACATTCCCAGAAATAAGTGCCAATAAAGCTTTCTGTTTCGTAACGTAGAGACAGTAACCTCTAACTCCGGAATCAGCACTGCAGCTACCTCTATCGCCGATCAAGCCGGATGGTCCTCCAAGTAGCATCGGTGGTCCAATTCCTAATGAAGCAACGCTCTCGCCTTCTGATAAGCATCCTGCAGCCTGTAACTGTCTTCGAGCCTAGGAACAGCAAAATATACGTAAAGTTTTACATTTACCATTTTGGTAAATCAATGTAGGAATTTTGGTAAATCGCCTTTTAGTGCTATTCTAGTTTCTAATTCAAAGTCAGTACTTTTGGCTTTGCAGTGTCTTGTTTGTATTTGCGAAATTTATTCTATTTTATAGTATCTTTAAAGATTCCAATGTGAAATGTATGAAAATATTATATTTATATTTGTTATTTCGCGGTGCCAGTGAGTTATGTAAAAATCGGTCGTCACACTAGTAAAAAAATGCGAATGAAATAAAAAAATAATAACATCAAAGGTGCTATGGCCGCAGTATTATAATATTTCACCTACTGAATAATTATTAGATACCGTATTATTACAACGGCCCACAAAGTGCCTATAATTTACATTTGATTGAAAAGGCTCACAAAGCGTGGGTACCGAGGTAGTAGGTAACAAAAGCTATTGTTGGATAATGAATACACAATATATTATTCGCAAATTATGTGTGAAATATTTTTTCATATTGCAATATTCCATTTTCTTTCTTTTATCTTTAATTCTGATCATGAAGATGAAATCATAGATTTTTTCGTGTTTAACAAATTAGAGTAAAGTAACTAATAACTTCACCATACACCATGTACATATTTAAACTTTAACAAGCCATTATGTTAAAAAAAAACATTTTGATTACGTAAAACTATTATTAGAGGCCACCATGGCTCAATGGGACGTAGAAGCACGCTTTAAATTAAAACACACACTTTAATTATCATTAGGGGGAACGATTACATTTAAAATATTTTCATTTACCCGTTCTGGTTAAGTAAAACGCGGTGTTTAGTTCCGCTACTTAACACACAATGTCTCGATTTGAACGGAAGGTGGGGAACAGAGTTTCTCCCTAGTCAGCTAAGCCGGAAAAAGTATAAGGGCAGCTTATTAACTAAAATCAAATATACCAGTAACATTAATGTGCTTTGCCAATGATTAAAAAAATGATAGTGTCTGACAGTATACCCGATAGTTGTAGGTTCGATTCCCACTTGTGGGAATTATATTTAAATTATATTCATGTATCTGGTCTGATGATGGATAAGACAAACGCGGCGTTGAGTTCCTCTTCCGAAGTGGAAAAGGGAGTGTGTGGACACTAGGTTGTCTCTGTGTGTCTGAGTAATAAATATCAAGGTGAATATGTTTGAAAAGTGTAGTCCATCGTGTGGTTGGAACGTTTAAAACGATCAAATTTTCCTTAATATTCAATTACGTAAACAATTTCTCTTCATTTTCGGAAAGAGGCAATTTAAAATTGTAATTAAAACCGGGTGTTGCTGATGGATAGGCACAAGCGCACCTTACAAATGGTTTCTTTACATAATAATACATGGATTCACTTATATATATGAATATTTATTTATAATTAAAGAATAACAAATCACCTTCTAAATATGGAAATCTTAATTTTAGGAAGCCTATATTGTATAATAAGAATACATGTAAATATTTGAATAAGTTATACACTTGACTAAAGTACTAATATTGCGTAAATAGAGCAACAGTAATACAATTTCATTGAAATTCTATCCGTGATAGGTTATTTCCAGAAAGCTTCAGTGCTCGACAGGGGTTGTCTCAGTAGACTACTCATTGTATTAATGCTTGATGAGCTTAACATAACCAAAAGTGTATGTAACAATATTATATTACAATTGAGGGGACATTGTTATGGCATACCTATTGGTACGTATATGTCTGCCACCAGTAGTTTCTTGACCTCGATCTTAATAATTCAGTGTTAACAATTTACTATTACATAGCAGAGATGTTATCAGACATTCCTAAATGTTCAGCTAAATACATTCGTGCGTAATATCTGTTTCCCAAATTAAGTGTACGAGATACATTTTGTATTTCTTTTCAATATTCCATTAATAATGTAATTTTAATCGAAAAGAAATTAGTCATATAATTATGATATGTACAATTAATCTAAAATATTTATGTTCCTATTTATGCCAATCTAGGAACCCAATAATGAAAAAAATCTTAGTTATAGTAAATAGTTCCTTCTCAATATAACATCGCCATAAGTAAAATTGTGTATTAATAAAGAAATATTCTTTATAACGTAAACACTACCACGTTCACGAAAATTAAAGCTATAATTACTATTTTTCTATTTATAATTTCTTAATATAATATTTAGACTATTCTTCTGTGTCAAATTACAATTTAGTACATAACATCAGTGCTAAATGTCGAAATTCTATCGATAAAATATTCAAGTTATACATTGCGTGACGCTGCTTTGTATTATTTCGCTAAGCTAAATGCGGCTTAACATTTTATCAAGTTGGCAACATAATAAAAATTTGTTTTTACATTTATCGTTGTTTGATAATAACAAAGAAGCTATTTTCATAAACATCTCTTGTGCATTGTACTTTCTTTCATATGGTAAAACTAGCTGTGCCCGCGAATTCGTCCGCGTGGAATTCCTTATTACATCAGCTATCTGCCAGTGAAAATCAAACACAACAAACAGAGACATAAAAATTGTAATAAAAAACATTTTAGTAGGTATATGTACGGTACATATGTAATATATATATATATATATATATATATATTACATATGCATATATATGCATTTAGAGTAAAAAGCGGTTATTTTAGTATTACCAACAGACAGAGACATAGACAGATTATAAACAGAATACTAAAATATAAAATAAATTATATTGCATATATTTTTTCTAGTTAAATCGTTGTTCATCAATATTCTGTGGGCTTTATTTTACAATTTTGCTATACTAATAAATAAAAACAGACAATCATTTTAGCATGTCGTATTCGTTGGTACAAATTTCAAGGCATGAGTAAAACCGGTGTGCTCGTTGAATTATGAAATTAATAATTTCTTAAGTAGTTACACTACTAAGAAACTTAATTGTGCAATTTATCATTTGTTTCAAAGTTTAACTTTTAGCTTAAAAGCTACAAAATATTACATAAGTAATGTTAAAGAAAAAAAAACCATGTAACATTTTCAACAACTTATTCCTTTAATGATTTATGCGGATACTAAACCAAAGCGAAAATAATAGATTTTTTGGTAAGCCCCGTCACATTGCCGGTCACGAGAGGAACGTTTGTCTGTTTCAAACGAGACAACGTGGGCTTTAATGGGGCCTATACAAAATGTGTGTGATTTATGCAAGGTTCGTTGGCGTTTCTACGTAATACAATCATATGTATCTAAATACAGTTTGTAGAAACAAATTCAATCTCTAATATATAAAAAGTGTACACTGTGAGCGACCTAAAAGATATTATCTAGTTGTTGGACCTCGTGTCTTATACTGTCTTAATAAAATCTAAATATAAATAAAATACTATATAGAATCTCAATATTAAAATTTAAATAATACCAATAATTCACAGATATTTATTTATAAAATCTATACACACTTTTTTTCGTTTAAGCAACTATTTAATCATACTGTGTCTGTTTGAGATAGAGATACGGACAATGTTTGGCACTAAAATATGAAACGTGTGCTTTGATGGACGAAACCATATCGATAGCAATAGCAATTTGTTCATTCATAAGCTCATCACATGCATTCGTCTCGTTATCGTGTACAATATACTCTATTAAATTAAACTTTAATAAAATAGAAAAATGCCATATTGTTATATTATTATTGCCATATGCAATGTATGTTATAAAAAAGCAGCTTCAAGCTTTTTCAGAGAGAATCTGGTGTACGGTCTCCGCTTTCCGCGTTAACATTGCGTATTGAACGTGGCGGAACTTGACGCAGCCCGAGACAAACCCACCAGAGGGGGAAAATAAAAGTAATTTAAATAAAATCACTCTATCGAATTTGGAATGAATCCACAACCATCACCTTTGTAATCAGATGTTTCTATCCTCAATAATGAAATTTTATTTAAGTTCAATTTTATTTAACCTCTAGCAATTAATAAACACAATACTCAATATTAATCCTAACTTTTTTATACTATAGCCAAGGCAAACGAACTTTCGGCGTTCGTTATCTGATGGTAACTGAACATCGCCGACCACGACCCCGTGTAACACCAGAGGGCAAGGGTAACACAGGGGTGTTGCCGGCCTTCAAGGTGGAATACAAGGATGCTCGCGCCTTTTGAAGGCACCCATGTTGTATTAATAAAACTACTATTCAATACTATTTATACTGTTTATATGTCTCAAAAATATAGCTGCATCTCATATATTACGTTTTCATTACATAGAATATGATGTATTTATTTGTATACTATTACATTTAAAATGTACGATACTAACATTTTACTCATTACTTATACTTGCAAGTCCTTTTCAGATAAAGGCTGCAAGGAATCCTTTTATGACGTGTTTCAAATAAGTTTAAGCGAAGAGGTACGGTTTTCTCCTCTTTGCGCTTTTAAAGTTCAGTTGTTAAGAAATTGAAATATTCTTTTTATATCTGTATTTTACTATACATTATTGAATATATATCTAAATAGTGTTGTATGGGAAACATTTTTATATATGATTTCTTTTTCAGCTTCATAGTTTATCCCGCATCACACCGAAGCAGGGTAGACTCGGTTCTTCGTAAAAATGCAATAATTTATAAATAATACCATTCTCTATGCTTTTATGTAAATGGTTAAATCTTATCTAAATAGTAATTGAATCTTATCTAAATAGTAATTGAATCTTATCTAAATAGTAATGGCGTGTGCCATAAAAAATATGCGGCGTCAAATATACCCCCAATCGGCAACTAAGATACCGTACCTTACTTATACTGTTACACAATTTATAAATCACTGCATATTTGTATAAAACATGTTCGTTTTCAAGTGTCGTATATTCTACAAAGAAATACTTTGACAAAAGAGAAACTTCTCAGTTGTAAATAACATCGCAACGAACGATTCACATCTTTGCCACAATACATAATGTTACACGTTATTGTGATCTCAAGATATGGAATAACGCAACGATATATCTCAATATTTATGAATGTTATAATGGGAATATAAAGCTTTTCGTAGATTCTTTTATTACAGTTTTTATAGGGTGTATATTCTTAATGAATCACATGTGGAGGTTGATGAGATTGAATACAGGCTTATTAAATAAAAAGTACGTTAAAAATTCATTTAACTATTATTTTTCATGGCTTCTTGACAATATTACATTTTATTTAAGAATTCATCTTCCTGAGTTCCGATTATATTTAGCGTATATTTTATAATTGTGTAATCATTACAAAAGATAAAATAACTATAGCAGTCAAAATTATATTTAAAGCTTTTTGGTTTTCGTTACACTTACTTCGAATAGTTGTTCTCTAGCGTGTCTCAGCTGCGTGTCTCTAGCGCTCAAAGCAGCTGCTAGCTGAAGCGAGCGTTCCGCTTCGTCGCGAGCGTGCCGCAAGAGCGCCGCTCTTTCTCGTTCCCGCTCCGCGCGCTCAGCTCCTAACACCGATGAGGCTCCACTTCGAGACCGCATCTATGTAAGTGTATTGTACTTTTACATTATATAAATATTTATATTCTTAGTTTTAGGTTAGTCAAATGTTATCTATATTGGTATTATTATTGAACTCTTTGAATATTTCAAGAATTTCACCGACATTACTTTACTTAATTACTTATGCGTTGTAGTTCTAATCTATCTTCTATTTATACTTATATAATCGGTTGTCCTGATTCACTACTTGAGTCTTCATCGCTTCATCATCACCGTAAGCTATTATAGTTAGATCCAAGATCTTTGGTCAGTAGAGAAGTAAAGTGTGTGGAGTTAGTTTTGTGGACTACCGTACCCAATATTTGAAATTGGATAGGTACTTAAAACCTCTTAGTAGATATAAACTATATTGTACGGGAGCAAAGCCGCAGGCAACAGCTAGTGATAGATAAAGGAGGCGGGTCAAGCATTGATTTGATAACTTTTAAACTGAAATTTTATGTTAAAATGTATCATTGGGCAAAAATAGATAAAATAAAATCTCTTCTCTCATTTGACCGCGCAATGAGCAAACCAAAATCCCATTAATTTTAGCAGCATGTGAAACAATCAAAAATATCTCTATTGTTGAAATTAAATAAATATATTTCAAGCGCTACTCATACAGATAAGTTCTGCAGTTAATAAAACAGTGTTTTCAATTAAACTTGTATTGTTTAATAAAAGCTAATAATAAGAATTATTTTATATTCATAATGATAACTGTTGTAAACAAACCACAGTACTGATAATAGATAGTTATATCAATAGATATTATAGTTAAGCAGGGTATCATATAAATTGTTTTATTGTTTTGTGTAAATAAGTGTTTTATATTTATAATAAGGACATTAATACGTTACGACATAGTAAATATGTGAAGTTCCTTTCAAAAGTACCTGTTCATAATTTCTAATGAAGTCCCTGAGCTCCTTTTCTTTGTCCTCGAGAGTCGCGTACAGTTGCTTCATTTGATTCAGCAAATCAAATTTCTCAGCTTTGAGCCGTTTCTTGTCGGCTTTCAGAGCTGCAATAAAAGGAACTGTTAGTTTTATACTTGCCTTTACGCTGAGGTATTTTATTCATTTTCTTCCACTATTTCGGTACAACGAAACACTCTTTGGGGAAAAATCTCACTTATATATTCCCGTATATTTTCTTTTTAGCAAATTTGTTTTGTATTAGGAACATTTGTCGACATATTTTTGGTAGAATATTTATGTTTACTTATTATAAAAAAATCACTTATAAAGATATACCAAGATATTTCATTTAATATAATAGTACTTATACTATGCGTGCAATTTTTATGTACTTTAATTTTACTTTATAATTCGAAATGTAAAACAATTTATGTATTGTATTTTATATATTTTGCATTATATTCTTTTTTATTAAATGAATAAAATCTAAGGTTATATTTATGTTATTTCTATTTACAGAAATGATTTAACATATGTTTTGTCGTGTAACCAACTTTATAATACATAATTATATTATTATTTATCATCCTATATTTACACCCACACTAGCTACTAACACATCAATACAAAATTACAATTGTACATTAAAGCACAATGGCCTTTGGCGATTAGGAAGCTTACACGCTGATAAGCGCCCTTTGATCGTTGCTTCATTGAGCGCATCAAATGACTCGACGTCTGTCGTTTTACCCTATTGTGCTAATATAATGCATCCGATGCGGACATCCGGCCCGATTTTCAGATAAAACGGGAAGCTTTATGATGGTTATTGGTTCGTACTTAAATTTTCTATTGCATACTAGTTCGACGGTGCATGTATATGCGGTCATTCACCAAGCTTATAGTAGGATGTGTATTAATAGCTTGATTGTTTTTCTTAATTGTACTATGACAATTAAATTATCGAAATTGAGTACAAGTTATTATTGATACAGTATTTCTAACAAACTAGAAATAAGAAATAAGTTATGCAAGAGAAACTGCTTTATCTAAAATAAACCTGTGCTCTATATTTCATTGTTTGATTTTTATGCACTAAATAACATTAATTTTCACTTCTAAACAAGATTAATTCTCCCAAATTATTTGTCTACATAATTTTATTGCAACACCTACGTTTATTCATTTAAGCGAAAGGAGAATTTACAAAAAAATATATGACTAACAATAACAATGTTAATAGTTTATATTCAGTATGACATAACAGATACAGAAATTTATAAAGACGATTTTGATAAGTATCTAAATTGTATGATATTACTGATACAGTCTAAAACTATTAACTTTGATGTCCGTCGTTACATTCGACACATAGGGTGCACCATTTTGACGTATTGGATTGCAAACAATCATTTTTATTGCTATGGAGGTACGTTGTTTTAAGCTTTCAGGTATAATAACAACGGTTTTACGTCGAACATTTCAACATTAAATGAAATTGCCAACAGCGTTTCACTACAATTTTATTTTCTTAAATCATATTTTCAGTGACATTGTAGCTTAGATGAAAATAATAATCAAGGTGATGAGTGAATACATTATACTTTTCTTTTAATACATATTACATTCTTTTATCTCTATTAGAATCATTTATCTAGATTAAAACACTTACTACAGCTATTTTGTTGAAAGTAAACGTCGATAAAAGTCAAAGATCAACCCTCGAGTTAACGTGACTAGTAAACTAATTTGCACTTACGCTTCCAACAAGATACTTTGCCAAACATTATGACTTTAGTTTATCAAACTGTCGGTATCCTACTTCTTTTTCCAATCATGAACGGAGGCTTTAACAAATTGCCTATCTCAGTTCGCGGTATTACAGTGGATTTGGCTTCGTGGCGTACCATGGATAAAATATAATATTTTATCTTCACTACAATATTTCAAGACAATATTAAGGAAAATAGGTCAATTTGTGAGCCGCGTAGTTTCGTGAATTTGTTAGATTTAATATACGGTTACGTAGACGTTGGTAAATGTTTGTGATAAAGATAAAAATCTATAGTTATCTAAATAATATACATTGAAGTTGTAATTTTAATATTGTTTGATTAAAATCAACTACAACTACTTATATTATTTGGTTTAATAAAGTATATATTTCAACCAATTAAACAAATATAAAAATAATTGATATAACACTCTAAATATAATGCACATTTTTATTACTTACAGTTGACAGCTTCTCTAGCTAGCAACAACTCTTTCTCCAACTGCTGAGGATCAAGAGGTGGGCCATCTTCTGAGTCCTCTTGAGCCCTCTCAATCAGCACGTTCCCCGCCTCGCCCCGTTCCGCAGCCGCTACTAGTAAACGCCGCACTCGCGTCAGCTCCGCCTGCATCAAGGATTAATCGCTATCGATTTATAAACTCCGCTTTTCCCAATATGGCCAGCTAAATAGAAACAAATTAGACGTAGTCACGCGAACATAATATTGACTTTACCATGTACACATATAGGTAGGCTCGGTTAATTTGGTGTAATGTCTCTGAGGTTATATTAATCAAAATACCAATACACTGCACTGCTTGTAATATTATTTAAAAACAGATGTTGTCCACAAATTGATTCGAGTAGAGTTGGACCATGTCATGACATTTTTATTTATTAATCTCTCCTATCGAAAATTGTACCCAAGATGTTACCGCTTTCGATCACGTGGAGATACTCCCAGCTTTTTACTATATACAAGGAGAATTTTGTTATGACTCTATCGTATATAGTTTAACTGACCTTTCCATATGTTATAGAGTAAATAGAATCCTCTTAGAATTAAACATTACACGTACTAGAGTGTAGTACGAGTATAAACAAACCTAAGAACTAGGCTTTAATTTTCAAAATGAATTAAAATTAATTATATACTAAATGTTGTCCAGCTTTAATAAAATCTGTTCAATAATTCCAGATATTAACATTTTTATACAGACTAACATTCAAACAAAAATGTTACTACTATTTTTTTAACACTTCAATGTACAGACATATAGTTTTTTCTTATTATAGTATAGATGTACTTTATACTAAGTTACAAGCTATTTTTCTACTCGAGGATATTTAATAAAATCGTCACAGAAAAATAAGTTACTAAATTGCTCTTTACAGTCTAATAACACAAAAATGTCTAATGAAAGACAGAATTCCCTCCGCCTTTGAAGATTGCGCTGCAAAAACAAGAAAATAAATTAAAAGGCAACCTGCAGACGTTCATTTTCAAGACGCAGGCGACGTGCAAGCTGCGCGGCGGTTAGCATCCCCGGGGACGCAGGCACCTCTTCCTGACGCGACCTGTCCGAGCGCCCGCCTGGAGATCCTGCCCCTGTTTATTTTATATACTTATTTACTTTAACTGTAAGAAAAAATGCTTATGCTTGTAGATAAATAGTATTTATATATTATTTAAAATTGTAAGACAATGTTTATGATAATATTATATATAATACTCGTGTATGTAATTAAAATTGTGTTATTATAAATGATAAGGAAGATAAATTTATACTATATAAATTCACTTCAGTTTAATCAAGAATTATTCAGTAATCACAAAAAAGGAACTTTAAAATTGTTATATATTGTATTTTTAAGAAGAGTGCAAAAATGTAAGCATGGTGGGATTTACCTGGATTCACCTGAACCTTTTGGACGCCGTCCAAGCAATTTAGCCAATCAGACTATACATACAATTCATGTAAATAAATATTCATACGACTTTTTTATATTTTTGAAGAAATTTTAATAATATAATTACAAAAACATTCAAATTGAAATTATTAAAGAATATAAACATTGCTGCAATGTCAAAGTTATCCCAGTCACGAAAGCGGCCTCGTCCAGACGAATCGATTATTCGTTTTATCATGCGTCAGGGACGCAGGTGTGTATGCGCCCTGTTTTATCACAGCACGTCGAGTACTGACTTTGCCAATCAATTCTCTTATGAGATACTTATGACTCCATAATTGAAGCGCCGAGTCCCCTTGTTAGCAAGAGATATAATATTAAAGGGATAAATGTTCTTCAAACCAATATAAATTGAAAGCTGAAGTGGTATATTTTGATTTTACTTCTTCTTTACTATAGATCTTTATAATATTTTACATTTATAATATAGAATTACATTTTTTGGTGCGTCGTTGGATATTTTATATTACAAATATTATTACAAAATTACAAAAGAATCTCATTTTAATGAAATTTGTCTCACATATGATTTCCATAAAAGTATATAATGCCTTTTAAATGTTTGTTTTTATTTTTATATAAAAAAATTACATTTTTAATATAAACACAAAAAAGAATAATATGTCTCCTATAAACCTAAATGGACACGAAAGGACACGAAGCCGTGACCTTCGCAAATATAGTTATACTCATAATAATAAAGTCAGAGAGTGTACTCTTTTTTAATTATCTACCATGTAATTTAATACACCGATAATTAGAGAGTAGTAGATATATTAAATATTTGGTGTTATAACATGGTAAAGTCTAATAAGGTGATGAGCAAACTTAGCAGCTAACAACAATAAATCAATTAAGTTTTTGGGTGACGGTGCTGACCTACTTCCGGTAACGAACTGCAATAGGTAGGTAGGTACGGTCTTTAAACAGTACATAATTGATAATTATATATAATTAGTAATAGATTATGAAGTTTATTTTAAAGAAGCAGAAAAATGGGCTTTATAATAGTTCATATCTGTTTTTTGAATCATATATTTATTATTTAGTTAATATAATATGTTTATTATTTAGTCACATATCCCGTGATTGACATTTTGTTTTTTTTCTATGATACTAGAGACACTTACTGTAGAATTATAGATATTAATCATCGAAATATGAAATGATGACCATCATACTTTTCGAAAAGTAACTACTCCAGTCTATGCAGAAACGGAAGAAGTTCGTAATTCTTAATAGATATAAAATAAAAATTCTAATTAAAAATGAAATGTTTCTTATAATTATGCCATTTTCTGTAAAAGAAACTTAAGCAAACTGTAAAAAGTTTTAATTATTTTCAGATGTTAATTAAAAAGGTAACGAAAACTAAATGACGAATTGCAGCATCGGGCAGACAGCAACGTTTTTCTTGCGAAGTTTGCTACTTTGCAATTGTTATTCCCTACGGCAGTGTCTCATTATTAATCAAAATATTTCGCTAAGGCTATATGTGAACACTGCTTTTATGATTAGAAATATAAAATGATGTAAGTATTATAAGGTACTTAGAATTATAAAATATGTACGTATTACGCTTACTAAAATACCTTTAGTAAGCGTACAAAATTTATTTGGGACAAAGTTTATTTTCTGCAAAGTTAGCAACATTAAAAATATTTTTAGAAAATGTTGAAACAGTTTGAAAGCAGCGAGATTCGAACCTGCGCCTCTTGGAAACCGTACAAGCGCTCTGACCGCTAAGCCATGCCTTCTATATACGCCCATGTGAACAACATGTTTATATTTTATATATTTATCCCCATATGGCATTGGATCTTTAAAAAATGGAACATCTAAATAAATAAGTGCAAGACCAATGAACTGATAATACAAGTATAATCATAGGCCAGATAAGTTCAGTAAATTTAATATGAAATCATAACTACAATTAATTTCAAATAAAAAAAATATTATAATGATCAAAACTTTACAATGAGATTTATTTTGAGCACTTTAGAACACATTTAATTATTTGATAATGTATTTAAACAAATAAGTTTTGCTGTACAATAGTACAGTTTTGTAGTAACTAAAATAATCTGATGACAAGTAAAAATTAAAAAAGAATCAAAAGAACATACTATTATATAATTTTACGTAGATAAAGCCAAGAATAGAACTCAAATGAAAACCTTCATATATTACGGCCCTAATGAAGCTATAGTCCACGCTATAAAACACGTCCTGTAACGATATGTTTGAGAATTTTATAAGTTCGCTTGTCTAAGTTAAACCCTAGTTTCATACAACGCCATAACAGCTTGTAGCGAGAGCGTTGAAGAATTCCTAACTGACTCCAAACTTACTTCATCAGCGAAACAAACATGCCGGTCCTGACTAGTTAGTAACTATTATCTTCTGCATAATACACAAAAGTAAAACACAACTGTATTTTAGCAGAAAATGTTTGCTTCTCTGTTCATCGTTTAATTCGATTTTCAAGGACCTTTCTCTAAGTGACAGCATAATGGATAGAGCGCGTGGCAGAGAT
The DNA here is from genome assembly GCA_038994665.1 of Podotricha telesiphe. NCBI lineage: Eukaryota > Metazoa > Arthropoda > Insecta > Lepidoptera > Nymphalidae > Podotricha > Podotricha telesiphe. The sequence continues at coordinate 363,977 of JAOYRR010000229.1, read as the reverse complement.
TTTTCACTTATAGAGAAAATTGTGTTATATACGTACATAATGTATTATACAAGATTTAAAATTTTATTTTTGCTTCAATATAATACAAGTACTACGAATTATATATCTGTTTATTTTATTGTATAAACAGAGAGAAACGAGCGGAAAAATAATAATTAGTGATTAATAATTTATCACTTTATGCTTTTTAGACTCATTTCAGACCAAGAAAAATAAAAACTAAAAATATGCCTTATATCCATCGCACCACTGCAATCACTTTCCAGCTACAGCACGTTAGCGTGAATATATAATATTGCAACCAATTATATTTAATTTTTTGGTTAAATAAAATAAAATACTTTATTTTGTAATTACCTCCATCTAATGTGGCAGTGATATCAGCTCTGGGTTCTGGCCCATCGCTACTCCTACCGGGAGAAGTAGCATCAGGTAATGGAACCTCTTCCTCCGAACTGTCAGCTGGATCTAGAACGTTTCTATCACTTGCACTATTTCCTCCTGTTATCTCAGCGTACGTCCCACTATCGCTGCCATTTTGTGTGGACCATTTTACTGGGGAATCTAATTTACCATTAGCATGGTTTTCCTTGTTATCGTCATCTGGAGATGACACTGTAACAATTCAAATATTTTTAATATTATCAATTTAAAGTAATTTTACTTTAAATTATGTAACCTGTATAAATGTATATTCAAATAGCATTAACATTTAAACTGAACTAAGCATATTTAAGTAAGGACAATAGTATTTATATGACTAGTAATTATAAACCTAATTTACACTTTTGTTCTTTATAAAATATATTTTCTCTTAATTTTTCTTTTACTTGCAGCGATTACAATCTTATTGTGTTTTATTTCACAAAAAAAATCTTTTCCTATTTTGGACTATTGAATTGTTATATAACATTATAATTCAATAGTCCAAAAAAGCTTTTAAACTGAGTAAAAATAATTCATGAGGTATAAAATCCACAAAAAAAATGCTATGTTTCTATGGCCTGTAAATCATGTTTTTTTCCTTTTCCCTTAGGTATTTCAGGAAACCCCTACACTTCCCAAGGATCCTACATGCTGAATTTTAGCTTTCTGCGCCTAGTAGTTTCGGCTGTGCGTTGTAATAGTATTCCTTACAATTTTGTTGTTAATTTAATTGACTAAACAGTAAAAACAGGTACATTAGAACTTAGTTAGAGAGTTGAAAAAAACATAAAACATACCTATAAAAGGATTATCCTTCCCGTTCTTAACGGAGAGGCGTGCTGATTTATTCAACGTAGTCTCTTTGTCTCCATTAAGCGACCCGTTGCGGGGTTTGTCAAGAGTACTGATAAGTAGACGTCGTTCGGGTGGTATTGGCCGCGGGTCATCGGATCTTTCAAGTGCAGAACACGCTGGAGTAATAAGAGGATCGGCTGGTTCGGGTTCCGCATCCACCTCCACTCTAGTGCCCACGGACACTTGCTCGTCTACCATTTTGCGAAGTTTCGCCTAAGAATATAAAAAAAAAAAATACAAATTCATATCTGAAATTACTTTCAATAAATAATAAAGAAATATAAATGTAATGAGAATTAGAATACAATTTAGTTAACAACAATAACCAAGTTTTCCTATTGAATCTATCACGGCTCTTTTATGTTGCCAAAATGGCCTAAAGTAAAATACCGTCTACGTTAACAAATGAATCTTCTTAGCGACATAAAAGACATTATGGCCAAATATAAATAATGAGCATAATTTCATTTTGTATCTGGGACGAGAACTAAACATATAATATTAAAATGCCAGACAAAACAATTTCGGTTTACCCCATTTACGAGCAAGGATTATAGCAGATTAATAAATATTCACAAAGGTGAACAAAGCTGAAATATAACAAAAACAATTACAATATTCATATTAGAATTAGTAAAAGTAATTGGATACTGTAATTTTGTTTTATTAATTATCGTCTATATAAATATCATATTTGCCTTAGTATACTTTTTATTGAATATCTCTGCGAAGTTATCTAACGTCAACATTAAAGTAATATAATCTAAAATGGCTGATAATTAAACGTGAAACTGTCTAAGCCCGTACGTTTAATAGCTTCAATAGCCTTAGTTACCTGATTGGAACAAAGTTTGTAATCGATGTTAACACTTCGATGAAACTTTGGCATTAGGATACCTAGAATATAAATTACAGAGTATCTAATCCATCTACCTACTTCGAGTACTGTACACACCGTTAGTCAACCTAAACTCACCAAAAGCAATACCTTGTTAAGACCGAATAGATATAGAATACTTATAATATGTAGTTATTTGATATACCATGGTAGCCTACAGCACTACTCTTCCATATAATCTATCTAAATGTTTTCCTTGAAATTTGAAATATGGACTTCATCCTATCAAAATCACGTGTGTATCTACTATATAACTATCATTGATTTATTATTATTCAAAACAAAAACGTATTTTTTTTATATGTACTTATTAAATGTGCATGCTATTACGGCGTATATTTCATCTGAAACTGTCCAATTACCTGGGCGTCGCCTAGTATCCGGCGCACAAGCGCCATCAGGCCGCCGTGGCAGGAGTTACCATGCTATCCACCTGCGCCGCCCCGCATGCTTTCCGCTGAACTTGAACGTTAGACGAGACTAATGACCAGATACTTTTTGCTTTACTGCAGTCGTCCTTTTTCTTTTTGTTGAGAAAACAAGGTGGATCTAAAACAAGCAAAGTCACATATAAGCATATAGATTAGATTTAACACATACCTACTTGCTATATATGAGAAATACATTATAATTTTGTGTGTTTGTATTTTTCTCAAATTATAATGCCTATAAACACAATAAAAATAATAAGATTTGAGGAAATATTTAACTGTAAAGCGCGCGTGATATTCTAACTAGGTTAACTAAGTCGGCTAAGTATAAGGGGCATCAACATGTAATAAGATACTTTGAGGGATCCCTGGGTGTTGATTTCCTTCAAATGTTATACTATTATGAAGGAATCAATGACAACAATTATGATATATACAATATTTATAGCTCGCCTACTCTATCTCGTCGAAAAATAAGTTATATTATGTACCAGATAAAAAATATCAGAACAAGTCGAATTATTCGCATGTGATGTTTACCTTTAAGTGGTATTACATTAGTTGTATTAGTTTTAAGACAAATTTACTGGATATATATTAAAGTAACCGTTGGTAATCTTAATAAAAATAAATAAATATTTGTATATATTTGTATTAATTCGTTTTTGCTCGTAATTATTTGTTTGAATAAAACAGCTGCTATTCCCGCTTTTAAGTGTACTTTTTATGACATTGGATGGAACATTTATTTAACTTTCAGAGAAACAAAACCGCTCAGGCATACAGAGGTAATAAAAGGACTATAAAATATAGTACATTACCTACTCGGCAACCGAACGCTGTTTGCCGCTACGTACATATTTCAATAATGAAAGGAAAGCATTGACGATCTGATGATTTAATTACACATTTTATTGCACGTTTTCCCAATTGGATTTAAGTAAAAATTGTGACATATATTTATTTTAATTAACCATTAAATATGGGGCAAAATGTTTTATTATATATATATAAAAATAGTATTTGTGTTTATTTTGAGCGTACATCTTGGTGAGCTCTTAGTAAAAACAACATCTTTCGAACGTGCTCCGTAATATAAGTGGGCCGTTATGCAAATTACCTAAACGAATTCCCCCTTTTTTAATTTAAGACTGTTATCCTGACGAATATAGTCGGAGCAAACACTTTAAGGCGGTAATTTGCGAAGGCCGGCTCGTTGAGCCCGCTTCGGTTATTGGCCGCAAAATTGATTAAAATTCCAACAACGTAAGGGAAGACTTGAGGTCATGTATCTTTTTTTATTAAATTGTTATACTATTGACAAATCTTGAAATTGAGTATAAATAAATGAAATACGTACACATGATTAGCATACACAGTACATTATTACTATAGAAGTTATTTACATTGTGATTGCATATACTATATGTATTTGTACTGATCAATATGTAAGAAATTGACAAATACATATTTAGAAAACGTATAAAAATCTATAAATGCTTGAAAAAAATTCGTTACATAATTAAAAAAATATATATATTACAAGACCGCCGCAATATATCAGTTGGAATAAATTAATTTAAAGTTTCATTCTCAAACGAGTAAAATACTTTCAACTTTAAAATATACATTTCACGAGAGACTTTTATGCAAATTTGACACGCGTACAGTATTCATCAAAGCGATTGCGCAGTATCATTAAAAATCAGGTCACATCTTCCCGGATTTGCATAAAAAAGTTTCCAGGCTGAGGGAATGAGTTGCCCCGAATACGTTAAACTAATTTTTGACTTCGTCATGTCTAATTTGAAGCTTACTTTTCAAGAATTCCATATTATTTATCAGTAAGTATGATATAGTTTTTAGACTTGTTTTAATTAACATTCGATGTTATCAGTCAGGTATACGAGCTTCTTAATGAAAATTATTCTGTAACAGGGATTATTTTTGGTTCTCGTATCTTACCGTATGCCGTATATAGGTACTTTATCTTATTTAACTTTATTTATTGTGAAATGTTAAGGATATTTGTTTTAGAAGCGGTAACGCTAATATTTGTAAAGTAGTAGTCACGGCACAGTTTTTATTTATAAGGCTTAAATAGCAAACATTTTAGGTCAACTAGTTAACCTTAATTAATGTACGTTTCAATAAATAGTAAAATATATATAGTATATCATAATGTAAATAACCTGCTTCTAAGTCTAAATTTCATATTCCATAATCTAGTGTATAAGTATCTTAAATAATATTTAAATTAAATAGAAGATAACCTAAACAAAGAAACAAAATTAACAAATAACTTGCTTTACTCTGGCGCATAAATGTTACCCAACACAATACATATTTGCGTCCCAAAGACCCATAATTCTGAAAAAAAAAAATTTCTATATTTCTTTTAATGTATCAAATTTTTAAACTTAGATTTCCTTAAGATGAAGATATTATTTTATATATTAATAAGCTTACTCTGCAGGATTAAGTATTCTCGTGAACTGCCCCTTACAGATTGACAAGTTTATGTGAACTTTTGCAGCCTCTACTATGACATACAAAGTTATGTTGCACTGGGTTTGTTATTGCCGCCTTTGAAAAGTTCACGTTTTAATTAAAACTAGTCAAAGAGTCAAAGAAATTTTATATATCTCATCTCAAGTTCTAATTTTATATTAAAATTACGTACAATGTAAATTTTTTAAACCATAAAATAAAGTCTAAGCTAATATGGTATTTGTTATGTGCAAATAGTTGAATTTAATGAATAAAACGAGGGCGGCAACAAGTTGGTCAACATTTCTTTTATTTATTTGATAGGAAGCCGGACGTTGCGTACTAAGATAACATTGGTGTGCAACTCACACATTCTTACATGGTATGTCAATTATAGGCCGCGTCTACGATATATAAGAAAAATAAAATAAAACTGGTTCATACAAAAATTGCTAAACAAAAACAAAAAGCCAATAAAAAAATATTCACACAAGAACCAGAGAAATTGTAAGAATTTGAATAATTTTTATATATTTAAACTAAATAAAAATGAATGGTTTGGGGTAGTTAATGATTTCTTACTTTATAAATTGTTTTTTCAGGTGAGCTTTATAGGAATGTAATGAGTCATAAAATATATTAAGTTAAAATTTTTTGTTAATTTGAAATGTTAATGATGTGTTTTGACACTATTACTTTCTCGAGAACTTTGTTTTCAAATTTTATAATCTTGTATTGATCTAGGAGTAAAAATATTTAAATTTTCACTTATTTATTTTTTTTAAAACTTTAGAACAATCTATATTTCATGAGATTAATATATGTAAACTAATATAGTTAAGTTTTAATTGCATAATATGGAAATGAAAACAATAAATTAGTTAAGATTATGTTGGTAATGGTCTATAAAGTGGTTCATATTTAATACGCCGAACGCAATCTAAATCGGACACTTACATATATTTCTAATAAAAACTTTATTCCATATAAGGAAAACGGCTGATTTTTTTTCTTTATTTTGCTTCATCTTAAAATGTATATTTACATAAGACCCACTTACATTAGAGTTTTTTTGTGATACCGGAATCGGTATTAGTCCCGATTTCAATTGCAGAGTGGAACTGTTTGAATCTTTAAACAAGGCCAGTGATTACAACGCCCCTGGCAAAATTCGGCACGATCAAAGCAGCAGATTCAACGCAAATACAGAATGGGAAACCTTTTCCTTTATAACCTGTTAAATACTACAGAATTATGTAAGTTTATTTTATTTTATCTTTTTCCCTTCCCATACAAAAAATTCTGTAGAAACATATAAACGTAGCAGGAAACGTTATGAATGTGCGAGTAACGCTTTAAAATTCCAGCAAATTTAAGTAATATAGCATTCCAAGCTTGATTTACAAAAACTTAACATTATGAATCATTAGAAATGATTTATGTGATATATTAATAATTTTATGATATTATATTATTAATGCAAAATGAAATAATTTACTATACGATAATATTGCGTTCGCCAATCTCGTCAACACTTCTGAACATATCGGATCGGAACTTTAATAATTCGATGCAGAACTATTCATAGATGGTCACAGGTTTGGAAATACAAACACTAAGAAGGCGATTTAGAGTTTGATAGTTTGTATGGAAGACTGCAATTGAATTATATTACATTAGAGACATGAACGTTTTTTTGGGTTAATGAATAGAACTTAATACCAATGTCAGCGATTGTGATAATTGTTACCTTAAGTGGGTGAAATAGGGGTTGAAATTTTGTATGGAACTTCGTCATTTGTAAAGTTAGAAATATGACCGTTTTTGACGATATAAATATGACATTTTTGTAGTTCGAAGTATACTCCTAAGATAATGAAATAATCTATATAGTAATCCGTAAGTTCTGAAGTGAGAAACATGGGACTTCATTAAGAGCTTGTGCAGAGGAGGAAGCTTTCCCTGGCCTAACCAGACAAATTTCTGCGTTTTAAATTCCAAGTTAAGTCACAAGAAAATTTTACAGAAAGAAAAAGTGCGCAAGATATATGGCTATCACGTCTGTCTGCAAGTTTTAAAAAACGTGGAAATACGAAGTGCACTACTTATACACAGGCAGTATCGCTATTGCTATTATAGTATAAATCAATACGAACAATCTAAATTTGTAATTAACAGTGTGGTTGCAATCCATTTAATTGCTACATTCAAACACAACCGTTATTCCCACTTCATAATCAGAACTGTGTTCCAAAGGACATCCTCATACAAAACCAATGGTTTGCAATGTCATTTGTCAAGCCTGACGTTCTAAAGGTGCTTAGGATATAAAGCGAATTATTGACGCGATTGTCTTATTACTGTATAAATGTTTGGATAGTTTATTTACAGCAGAGGAGAATTTAATATTTCTATACCTAATTGTTTTAAAACATATTTTAATAACATACTGTAATTTAACAAACTCTATCGTTCAGCTGACTTAATTACGAAAAAACACTTAATTATTGCAGAACTTGACATTCATTGAAAATTGATTTACTAAATATATATATATATATAAAATATAGGTAAAATTAACTGATATTTAACTACATAGTATTTAGATAATCCAAAATAATTTACCTTAAATTAAATAAAGTTTATTCATGTGGACGTTACTCTGCGTACAGTTCAAACAAACAATCTCTAGCAATTAAGCTAGTTTTTTAAAACATATCTTTTTTAATGTGAATTTAAAAAAAATCACTTAAGAAATTGAAAAACATATATTTAGATTTTTTTTTCTGGAACGGTTTTGAACAGGCGCGGGTTCAAATCCCGCTGCGTTCTGCGTAAATATATGGTTTATCAATTAAGCTAGTTATTACGTTACCCATAATAATGATGGGTCAAAATAAATTTACAACGATTTATTGTAATTAGCATTTCCAATCAACAATTAAACGTAGCACTCCATTTACTTGTTGACAATGGAAATGCTATTCTGTCGTTCATAAATCATAAAGTAATCCATTTCGTATGACACACCTATCCGATGCCACCTGGTTAGCGATGCCATTTGTCAAGCGTGACATTTTGAAGGTGCTTTGGATAAAGTGAACTACCAGCCCGTCTAGCCTCGTTCGAAATGAGATTTATGACACGGATTTACTCTTCTATTACATTTTTTTAGAAAAAACATATATTTACGTTATTTTAAGCTTCACGCTTTATACCGTATAGCAGGATAAACAGAAAAAATCTAGTGCCTGACTCTCCGTTCAGTTCTTCGCTTTAACAGCAGACCTCATCACCTAGTTTTGTTTTACCGGACCAGGGACATAAAAATAATTTAAATATATTCCCCCATGTTAGAAACGAACCCACACGTTTGTTTAGTATGTATTTTTTATTATAAACCCTAAATATATATAATTGATAACTAAAATGAAGAAAATTGTGAAGCACTATAATAAAAGCAGTCATATAATACTTTGCTTAATTTATAGTTGTCGAAATAAAGCATAAACTACTATTTACGATGAATAGATTTTTTATCAAAAAGTTTCAATGGCCCAAGTGGGAGCTTGTAACCGTGCCTCATCTATAACGAGCGTACACAGCTATAAAAAGAATCTAAAAGCAATCCCTTTTAATTAATTATAAATTTAAATTGCTTTGAAGTTTGAAAGCATTTATTTTACAACATTGTTGAATTAATTTTCTTCTTTTAGTGAACCCCACATAGGGACATAAGTTATGACAAATACTAAAGTTGAAATTATACTAATCCCTTAGAACATTAAATAAAGCTTTCCGTGAACCGTGTGCACTTATTAGACTAATAAATTTGTAAAATGTTCAGTGGCTTCCGAACTTTAAATTAAATGAAAATCTTAAATATTTTTATTAAATATTTGTTATAATAAAAAAACCGTGGTAATCAAGCACACTATAACATATAGTCTGGCCATAAATATTGTTATAACTAAAAATAAATAAAATATTATTTTTGAATTTGTAATTTTTATGTGATTGTTCATTGTGTTTTCTTATTCTCGCGCCAATACATTGTAAAATATTTTATGACATTAAAATGGAGTGGAGTGATAGAGAGAAGCGAATTGCTGTGATTACATTACATAAAGTATGGTATGTGTATATAAGTATGGTGCCAAATGTAATGTTTAAATATACGCTTGGTATTAGTCAAATATGTGTATTCCAGGCTATTGATAGGTACAATGAAGCCTCCACTGTTTGTGACAAAAAAAGCTCTTGCCGTTCACGTACTGTTCGTACGAAAACGTTCGTTCGATCAAAGTATTAAGGGAAAGAGTTCGAAGAAATCCTGTCCGATTTTATCTCGGGAGATAAAGTCAGAAGCCTAGAACCAAGTCGTGTATTCCTTAAGATCACTTAGGACTTAGGACTATAAGAAATGCACTGGTCTATTTTTAACTGATAAATTAAAAAAGAATAGGGTAAAATCAAAACAACTACTTAAGTGGTAAGCGAAGGGAGGTCACAGAAAAAAATTGTTTACGGATGAGAATTTTTTTACAATTGAGCAATATTTTAACATTCGAACTCGCGCCTCTTGGAAACCGTCCAAGCGCACTGACCGCTAAGCCATTCAAGTTTTGTTCAAGTTCTGAGGTTACCTTAGTTATAATAGTAATAAGAGCAAATATCACTAAAACAATATTTATCTAAATTAAAATATCGGCAAAACATATTCACACTACTATAGAAAGAGGCAAACTGTAAATAGAGTTTCAAACCAAATTCTATTGAATCCCATTCCCAATTCGTTCTAAATCTCAAGAAATAAACTTTCTATCAGATAGTTCTCGGCAATTTGTTTAAAGTGTAGGACCGTCATTGAGTTCAGGGTTAGATACTGCAAACAGTCTCGAGTATCTATCAACTGCAGAGGTACGCTCTCCGGTCGCCAGCCACTAAACCTATTGAAACTACTTCAAAATAAATTCTACTTTAGCGTGGAAAATTTGAAACACAACACCTATTCGGTGGACTTGATGCCCAACTTTCTGTTGAAGATATCGTATTTCTTTTTTGGAAAAGAAAATATTTTAGGATTTAAAATACAACGCTTTTCCTTACATTTCCATCTTTTGGCCAAGCTAAAGTTTATATCTCGTTAACTCAATTAGAGAAATTTGATAATCAATCACTTTTTTACTAAGATATTACATTAAATGGGTAAATTACGAAAAAATGGAGATTTTAAACATATAATATATTAAAAAAAGGTATTAATTTCCAAAAAACTATGATATTTTAAAAATATTAAAAAAAAGCACCTTTCTTCGATAGACTTATGCAAAGAAATATACATAACTCGCAAGTAGTGGAAATAGTACTTAGCGTTATTAAATGGTTCTATATTAGAATGCAACACGCAACGCTATCTTTACGGTTATTGTACTGTTCATGGTTCATACATGTGACTGCATATCTGGCACTTCATTTTCGAAACGTATTAAGTATGTGTAGCTTCAAAGATCCTTTAATTATACATCCATGAAACACCAACAAATTACGAATTATTAGTGTATTATAGTTACTCACATTCAGTCGATATTTATGTTTATCAACTATTGTAGAATCTATGAATATTAAAATATTTAACAAGTACTCAGTAATATTTGATATATAAATAAAAGTGCCTAATATATTTTGATTGTGAATTGAGGCCATTGTGGGCAGTGTGGCGGTGGTCGCGAGTTCGAGGATTATATTCCAATTATTTACATTTCTCCGTTCCGGTGACAAGACAAAATGCGATGTTGGGCTTCGCTGCAATGTCTCAGATTTAGGCGGAAAGAGGAGAGCAGAGTGTCCTGACACTAGGTTCGTTCTGCCTACCCTGCTATCCAGGAAAAAGCGTGAAGCGTGAGTATAAATAAATGTATCTAATTCTGACAATTTAAAAAATATATTTTTCATATTTCTTTTTAATAAACGTTAGGCAATCATTATTGTATCTATTTATGGGATTTCCTCGCCGGCAAGACAATGGACGGTAGCAAATTCCACGATTCAAACAATGTATTAAATTCCAACCATATGTGCTCCTTACGGGATACGGGAAAAACGATAGTTGCACTTTTTAAAAATACTAAACTATTTTTTTAAATAACAATTAGTATTATATAATATCGCGTTGCAGCACTTAAAATAAATAAACCTTAATTTACTTCAATTATCGGATTTCTTTTTCTTTTTCTTTCTTTGCTATTTCTGTTATATATATAGTGCATATTCTTAGAAATATTAACCAAACCTAACCTAGGGCAGTTTTTATTAAAGATAAAATCGCACTGATCATTACTATTTGTGATAAAAAGTTTTTTTATAAGAAATATTAAGAGGAATGGTTTTTGCCTTTATAAATGTGTGTTATTCCGTTACTCAGTGAGTGAGAGATAGAAAACGCGCAGTCCAATAAGTTCCTCAGGGAGTCTACGAAAGAAGGGGGTGGAGGTGGGTCTCTGAAATTACACCCGAAACTTATAAAACTACAAGCATATACTCGGGTATATAAAATGTTTATACATTATTTTAGTCGACGAGGTAGCAGAAATTTAACTATTTCATTAAAAAATTTATAGATTAATTCACCGGAACGATATGTTACAAGCCTTATTTGATAAATATTGCATAAACAATACCCCTTTGTTAGCAGTGGGCTTCGTATTTTCAGTAGTTATTCTGTGAACTATACTCCAAACTTTAATTGCATATGTAAATTGAAAGCTCCCTGGGTACATTGAGTTCATGACCTGCAGGTACTCGACCTTGCACGTAACCACATGTATTTTTCACATAAGATATACGTTTAAATACTTAACTTAATACGTTAAAGGAGTAGTTAATTGAAATAAAAATTATTGAAAACAATTGTACAAAAAACAGGATATAATAGTTGGTGCTACGAAAGATAGAAACCAAAATGATATTGCAAGAGTCACACAGTCTACGCAAACGAAGTTGCAGGTGACAATTCGTCTATGATACAGACGGTTAGCCGGTATGTTTAGACAAAGCGTTGTTTTAGTTGTCCATATCTCTCTCGGTACTGAGGGAAACTAAAGAATGAAATAACGATCTCCCTGACATCAGAAATGTTATTATTTTTAGTATTGGTACTAAATAAGGAATCGAAATAAACATAATTGCGATATTTCTGTAACTGAAGTTATAAATGGAAAAATATGAAATATTTCATATTTAATTTGTCAAAATATTTTTAAAAACTAAAAAAATTGTAAACTTAAAAGTATTATCTCGTTCTCGTGGTCGTCCCATATATCCTATACAGATAGACACCATTTCTATAAAGATAAATGAAACTAAGAGATTCTATATATACACTTGAAACTAATAAAAGCGTGTTACAATATTATGAATGTGCAGAGATATAACCTTGATATAATACAAAACATGTTAGCGTGGGTTTATGTAATATTAAGTAAAGCGTACGAATAGCGAGGTTGCGGGTAAAGCTTGAGTGCATTTTACAAATTCCGCTCATATAATATTTGGGTGGATCAACTTATTTTGTTTGTATTGTTCTTATATATAATGGAAATTTTTCCTTATATCATTTACAATTGTGTGTATCGGGTAAAAACAATGGTTCCTTTAAAATACCGTCATTATATATTAATAAAACCTTAAAAATATTTTAGTAACATATGAATCTTGCATAATCTCTACTGATAAAAATCAGAAAGTAAATAATAATATTCAGCTTTAACTGATTACTGACATGTTAAATCATAAATAAATAAACAACCTATGTTAAAATACGGATAACAAACTCGGATAAAAAAATACTTATAGTAAATTAAAATATTCATATTAACTAACTGCTATATTACATTAAAATAAAAAACACAATGAGAATTATTTTACGAAATTATCTTTAAACTGTTCTATATATGAATTACTTGAAGGGAAGGTAAAAAACGACACCGCCAAAATAATTTCAGGCATATAATGTACACGTAAGCTTTTATCAAATAAGACGTTATAAATTAATTGCAATTTCAGTGTAAACACGAACAATTTACGTTCCCCCGAGTTATTACCAGGTTTAATTAAAAAGCTCAACGCAGAACCAGCTAACAGGGAATCACAGCACTCAAGTACTGCGTGTCCTTCAGTTGAGAACGCTTAGGGCGCCGCAGGGCTGTTGGGGGATAATAATCCATACAGCGGAAAGTACGGGCCTCGTGTAAATAGAAATTTGGTGTACTCTACTCGTGTTGCTATTAAACAGCTTTGAACGTTCTCTGTTTATATTACAGTAAATAAATCAGATCGATGGCCTTGCATACGACATTGTTATTTTACATTTCTTATTCTGTATTTATAAGGTGTTTGCTAAGGTATGAGAATACAATGCGATGAAATAAAACTTGTTAGAAGGCCTAGAAAAATGCACAATTATGTAGAATAATAATTCTGCCATTTGAATACAATCTATAAATTTGTATTTAATCTGGATCTAATCGTTGATGTTCTCATTTCAGCCATAACGGTGCAGCATGTTCGACATTGGCTCCATTTTAGTATTTTATTATCACCGGATACATTTAAGAATTTGTTGCTTAATATGCTCCATTTACTATTTAAGCTATGTATAAATTTATAGTATCACGTCATATATATTATTGTGACTAACATATTATAGTCAACAACTTACAGACTACGAGTATATCGTATACACTTATTTTTTCTTTAACAAATATGATTGTAAAGAAATTTAACAATTTGAAATTAACAAAAAATATACAATATGTAAAACTCGACGTTTTACGCGTCATAAACTTCACTCATGTATTGCAATTGAAAGAGATGCGAGGATGCGAAATGCCTGTACAATAGGCGTCTATCAACGGCCCTATAGAAAGTTTGTGGTCCAAGAATCCTTTTGTCCGTATAGAGGGCGCTTAAGCCGTAGATTACGAGGCGTAATCACCGTTAACTTTTGAAATGTAAAACTTAATTTCATTATACAGAAGGTATTATTGTAACATTTAATATCATTGTAGATAACATGAACTATTCAAACTAATTAAGTTAATTTATTCATAACAATGTATTAACATAAAAACAATTTAAAAAATATTTGTGACAGTTGGGGTGCACTTTACTGCATACTGAGAGCACGTGTTTTTTTTATATATATTGTTGCTGATTTACTAATATAGTGCAATGTCTAGTCTTGTTACTTATTACACATGATACGAGCAAAATGAGCTCTTTAATATATATTACATCAAGCTTTGTAATATTTTAACATACACGTGCAACTATTAATTTCATACATATTTGTAAATCATATTAATCATTTCACAATCAGCCAATAAAATAATCACATATTAACATCAGTAAACTATTATTATAATATATATTTCTATAAAATATATCTTTGGCCCCATCGTAGCTCAGTAGGACAGGATCTGACCATAAATGCGATGGTTGTGAGTTTCTTACACGGGGGAATGATCATTTAATCCTTCTGGTAAGTACGACGTCAACATTTTTACACCACTAGAGCTGGGTGGACAAAGAGAACCTAGTGTCAAGACACTCCGTTCTCTATATTCCGCCGAATTTCGTGACATTGTGTTTTAATTACCTATAAAAATACCAAACAAGCTTTCAAATTAAGCCGCTTGTCATAGTAATATTACAAGGACAAATCACCTTTTATCCCCTTAATGCCAAGTGAAATCAGAAGACAGCAGGTACAATTGTTAGAACGAGTAAATGGTAGCTGTCGAACGCGGGCTCAACATAATTTCTTTAATTCCGTGACAAGAGCGGCGAGAAATTTTCCTTTTTAATCAACCGCCCCTACAACCTGCGTAAATTTAATTACAGTCCCTAAATATTTAACTTTGCTCATAATTCTAAAGCTTTCAATAATGAAACATATTCTAACATAAATTGTATTAAATTTTCTTTTAAAACCTTGAAAACCCATCTTTTTGCTAAGCATATATAATCCATTCTATCCCGCTCTATAAACGTGTTACATAAAATATGATTATCACATCTGGCGCTAAATAATTGTTTAATGGTCCAAGTGGAAGTGAACTTGGCAATGTAAACTTTTACTTGCTAGTTTTCTTTAACTGTTTTTTTGTTGGTATTTTATTATTAAATAATAGATTAAGTTTAAGGAAAGTGACGAAAAATCATAAAAACCTTTTTGTATTTTTCATATAAAATAGACACTCCCCTTTTATTGCATCTTACTACAAATAATAATTTCATTTATTTTCACTTTAGGGATATATTGTAAGTCTAAATTTAATTTGTATTTCATAATATTTAAATAACCTTAATGCCTATAAATTTTATAATCCTTTACCTGGTATGATTCAAGTTTGATGGGATTTACCAAAGTTTTAATTAAAAGCAGCCAATAAATTTAAAGCTTTTTAAGGTAGATTAAGGAGTGAGATTAAATAAATCGTGAAATATAATAAATTCTTATTGCTTAAAATCCCTATTTAACTTAATTTTATTAAGAAAACCAAAACCTATATACATTTCTTGAAATAATCATGCAGAGTAAACTATAGCAAATGTATAATGTTAACATTTCATAATTGAAAACTCTACTATTTGATTTTCAGTAAATTCACGTAGTAGCTAAGAAAATACATAACAATATGAAATCCAACTTTCCTCTTTCATACTTGGAAACTCTAACAACAGTTATAAGCGTAATATTTCTTACATTTTATCTCTTAGAAAGTTTTTAAATTGCTACGCGAAAGGCGTGCTGAAATGTACCAACATATTTTAATGTTCATGAACTTTTAAAACTGACATTAGATGGAAGCCTGCAATAAAACAACCTTGAGCAAACAGTTTCATTTCTCTTGCATTATACATGCAGTGGTACTTTCAAAGAGCTCATAAGACAGTGTAAAATTTTTACAAGCTAAAAATGATACAAATATAAAAAGGAATAACATTTCACTTGTCATATTTAGTATATGAAAATATTGCGAACATGAAAACTTAATCGGCATAAATGTAGACCCTGTAATGAACTTTTATAAAACAATCTTCATATTTTTTTAATTTAACGTACACATTATAACTGATTTTAGCTATATAAAAACTAAATATATTATTTTTTACATTTTAAAATGCTTACATTAGGTTTGAAAAAAGTTTTGGATTATATAACTATAAGCTGGCTCTTTGAGCATCTGCTATCTATTGGGAACATAGCCAAAACTAACCATTCGATACAGCTCTCATGAAATCAGATTATATTTAATACATTATGAAAATGCAATAGGTCTATGATTCTCATAAGTACATTTTTTTTAATTATTATTTCAATTAATTAAAGAAGTTATAACAGCTGATAGAAATAATGGGGGCATATGATCAGAATGTAAGTGCGACAGTTGTAGGTTCTATCCCTACTCAAAGGTATATTTCAAGTTAATTAAAAAGGCTATTTAAAATATTTTCATTTCTCGTATACGTGCAGAAAGCTTTTCTCGACATTAGCTTCTTAGTGAATACTTTTATATGCCGGTAAAAGCGTAAACCTATAATTACATAAAATACATGACTTTTATTTGTATACATTCGCCGTTCATATGCAGGAACGAATTCAAAATTTATGACTATTGGTTTTATTTTGCAATCGGTAAAGTATTGCAGTGAGCATGGCTGCCGTTGCTAGCGTATTTTTGTTTGTTTTTTATTAATATCTGAAGTGAACTCTGTCGTTCATAGATTTATAATTCTGTTAAAAATAATTTATTTTATGTTAGAAATGAAACTTTTGCAAATTCACATCCAAGTTGCTTTTATAGTAGCTGTTTCAATTTTTTATTCAAAAATGTACTCACTTGACACTTAAATATTAGCGGATAAACTGAATATCAAAAGTATAAAATACTTTTTACATTGTATTTTTAATGTTTAATTTATATACATACTTTCATACGAACAAACAACAAAATTATGCTACTACTAAACAAAGTCAAAACCTATACAAGAATAGCACAAGATGCTGGAATAATATATATATAAAATAAGTGATATTTTCGAAGAATAAACGTCACGCAGTGTCTGACTGTTACATAATTAGTTGTTGGTTCGATCTCCACTTGATGAATGATTATATCTAAATTATCTCATTTCTCCGCTCTAGTATGACAAACCGCAGCGTTGAGTTCCGCCACTCAACATGCTATTACCGGCGGGTAATGAAGAACGGAGTGTCTTGACACTAGGTTCTCTCTGACTACTCACCTACGCGAGTAAAAGTGTGAAACTGTTAAAATAAAAGTCACAGATGATTAGATATCTAAACAAGAAATAAAAAACAGAAAATGACAAAAAGAAACAGCCAAAAAATAAATTATACAATTCTACTACCTGCTGTAAAATATAATCATATTTGTGTACTGACGTTATTGTAATATATTAATCTTTGATTTTAAATACGCATTGCAATATAAATTTCATATTTTTTTACAGTAAGTATAATTGCATTTTTTTTTCTTAACCCCGTTTCTATTTATTAAAAATAGAAGAATACCTGTTCAATGCCAAAAAATATGAGCATTAGCCTACTGCATCAAATCAAAATAATAATTATTAATAATAAAATTATCAGAAAAAGTTTATTAAATAAATGCCCATATATCTGCGGTGTTGAATTTCGCAACTGATATGCTCATAGCACTAAATTCGGGAAAAACTTTAACTGAATACAATATAAAATACTCAAGCTAATAAATCATAAATCATATAAACATAATAGCAATAGTTAGTTCAACTAGCACGGCGTCACTTCATCAAAACATCGAGTTCGAATATTAATATTTCCCGTCACGAGCGGCAGTTGCCTCACGTTCCCGCGACCTCATCAAGCGCGCTTTCTCGAAAATTGTATATTTTGTGCCAATATTACAGCCCGACGGTAATAAAACTAATGACGTTTATAAAAAAAAATTGTGAATATTAAGAAGAATACCTTACTATTCGTATGAAATGGTAAGAGATATTGGACTTAATAATATTTTTTCTAACGAATTGTCCTGACACTAAATTCTATCCGCCTACCCTGGAATGTGGGAAAATACGTGAAGGTGATTGTTAAATTTAATACTGGTTCGAAGTAACGTGTTTCATCATTTTTGTAAGGGTTCAGTGCTCATTGTGATAGCATATAATGCATGGTAAATGGCGACGAAGCAACACGGTCGGTTAACGAAGCGGTCGGGGCGTGAGGCAGCCAACATTGACTCTGTCAATCGATTCCCCACACTTGTTATATAAATAGACATACCTGTCTGTTCCTTGTTTCTATGAAATTCATGATTGTATTTAGTGCCGTTTGTATACGTGATATCAATTTAAACACGTCTTCTTATAATATATTGATGCCCACGTCACACGGTCGGGCAGTATCTGGCTGTAAGCTCTATGGCACCCAGGGATATGATAACATTAAAATTATTTTGACTATTTTGCTCTGGTAAGGCAAAGCACAGTGTTAAGGTCCACCACTCCACAGAACGGAGTGCCTTAATGATACTTCTCTTTTACTACCTTGTTATGCGGGAAAATTCAATCTTGCTACTGCTATAAATATATACTTAATAAATGTATTTACTGCACATAAAATGCGAGCTATGTATTTTACGTTAGGTAGCCAAATTCACTCAAATATATATGAGCGTACGCGAGGACAAATTATTTAGTAGTTTAGACACTTACTGGATTTCATATTCCATATTATATTATACAGAATTACATACATAACTTCATTTGCAGTTTCTATTTAATTCGATGTCTTTTCGTCAAAACATGCGATTTATACTGTTAATTTTTTTTATAAGTACCGATGTAACTTTCAGTAAGAATATAATAGTCGAATTCCTTTATAATAACTACACACATGTGGCGAAAATTATTGATCTTAATGTATTTGGATTATATATAATAGAATTAAAAAAAGATACAATACGTGTATTTATTATTATCGGTTCCAAAAATATATTTATGCTTTCTCCATCGATACATGTATCTAAACGCTTCTAAAAAAATTGTATTTACTACGGTGTAGACATTACTTTATAATATAACAGTACTGCTCCCATATAAGAGAACTTACAATGCAATTCCGTATGAAAATACTATGTACAAATACATATATTGTAGTATCTTCTTTGGATAAAAAGAATTAGTAAATGTACGACTAGACATCTGCTTTCATCGACCTGAACGGTAGAGCCAGACGCTTGCTTACAAACAAACACGCGATTTTCTAATTAGCTGACGCATAAAACTAAAATAAATTTAAATTAGTGTATAAGAACAATCAGTAGATAAGAAGTTCTTTGACCTATGTCATAATCTTTACGTAGTGTTGAAACAAAATGCTAAACGAAGACAAAATAACAAATAGAATATAAATAATTTAATAGTAATACTTATTATCGTTTATCGTTAAAAATTTCTTAAGAATTCTGCGTTAACACGTGATAATTGTGGATTTGTAGAGTCGAGGAAATGATAATATTTAAATTATTTTCACGATCTCATAAAGTAAAGCCCTACTTTGGGTTTTGCCACCCAGCACGCAATATCTCTAAAAGAGGCGAAAAGAGGATAACAGTCAGAGGTCTTAACATTACATTATGTTTGCCTCTCCGGCTGAAAGCAGGAGCTGCTTAAAGAAAACTATATATATTTAAGTTAATTTTATTGATAACTGACAACCCATGCTTTCTTTGCCCATTCTGTAAAAATCCTATACTTCCAATATATACATTTCCTATAAATGATATGTAAACGCACAGACTAACCTAACTGCTAAGACCTAACTTCTATATTTATATACCTAGTTCTTATATCTCGGCAAAATGTATAAACGTAAAATATTTGTTACTTTACATATTCTAAAAGTCAAAGAATACATATTTTTAAAGTGTAATATAATATCGTTAAATATTTTATATTACTAGACTTAGATAAAAATCCATAGATATCACGTTCGGTTACACGTGTCCAACTGCCCGATGTTGCCAAGGATTTACTACTTTACCTAAACTGTACTTTACATGTAAACTGATTGAATAATATTGCATTGTCGTTATCTTAAGTCTGAACGCTACGCTACGCATGTAAATATGGGCAGTAAATTTTTACCCTACAATATTTCACGTCAAGTCAACAAAGAACAAACATTTCTCGTCTTGGTCGTTAACGATGTTGTCTGATTTGTATACGCGGGTTACGTCAGCAACGTGTGTTTGTAATATGCTTCTAAGTATTTCCTGAGTAATCTTGCTAATAAGAATCTCTTGAAATTAAATATGTCTATATTTTTTATTAACATTCCATTTCTATTTTCATATACTATTTTAAATAATATTTATTTTCTTTCAACTACCTTCAAAAACGATTTTAATATACCTACCAGAAAATAATAAAACTCGAGAATAGCGAAGTGTCAGTTCAGTTTTAATGCTACTTTATTACTTCACTACGAAATGGCTGAATTGCTTTAATACATTCGCTTATATAAGTGAAATTACTACACCAGACGGTAAAATTAAGTAAATTTACATAATTTTTCATTACTTACTGTAAAAATATGTGTAATTAGTTCTTAGTTCTTAAAAAACAAATACATAATATGTAATGGATGAAGGAACATAAAACAGCGTCAAACGAAGTTTGTTACACTCTATACGCCTTTATAAATTATAAATTCATATTAATTACTGTGGAATATTCATTTAGTCACGTAGTCAATTATCATAAACTTATTACAAATTTTAGTAAGAAATAACAGATACTTATTTTAAATTATTATTTATTATTACATTAAAAGCCTCCGTGGTGCATTGTGACATCGTCTGATTGTGTTCGCGATGGGTGTGGGTTCGATTCTCACTAGGGGGAATGATTATATTTAAATTATTTTCAACTCTCCGCTCTGGTGATAAAACAGTGCGAGGCCTTGAGTTCCGCCACTCAAAACACAATGTCTCGGATTCGGGTGGAAATTGCAGAACAGATAGACGCTAGGTTCTCTCTGCCTACTCATCATTTACTTAGATGTGCAGATACGGCATTATATTCTTTTAAGTCAGCTTTTTCCACTGAAGTAGAAATGAATATATTGATTATTTTTTTATAAAATGTTACGATTGTGACCTTAATTATATTAAAGATTTAAGGGATTAATTGTAATAAATAGAAACCTTTCAGTGAGTCCATTTGCATTTAAAGCTGTTTCTCACACCCAAGGGTGTGTCTATTGTCTTTAGATTATGGGGTATTGCAGCCCCTATTATGAATGTACGAAGAAGCACGGGCGTGGCGGAATAAGGCTGGGTATTTTACGAGACCATCAAACGTTAGTTTCGACATGTACTAAAACGTGGGCAAGGATAATAAATAATATAAACCGTTGGACATTTCCATTTAAAGTGTTATTTACTATATAACAGCATTTCTTACATCAAGTATGCCTAAATAGGTATTTAGAATATATTATATAATACGTTTTAGACATAAGTTAGTGGTATTATTGTAGATTATAAAATTTAGTAAATAGTTTTCAGTATAATCAAATATGATGGCTTGCCTGGCGACCCAATACTATATTTTAAAAGGCAAGTGAATTTATTAGCCTCGGTCAATCTAGTATCAATGACAATCCATATCATCAGAAGCTAACGTTATTTTAATAACTAATAATCACAATATTATCTCAGGGCAATTTAAACAGATTGATAGTTCTTGATTGATGATAACTCATTGTAAATAGGTGAGCATAAAGCCAACAAAAACAGAAAGTATATGTTTAAAACATAGAAATTATATCTTATATATTTTAATAACAATTTTATGGTGTCTTGTCGTTGAAATGAGCTATTTCGACGACACGATACCATCGCTAAAGAGCTTTTGTTATTCAGGAAGGTAAAGGTTCTGTGTTCGAAATTGCATGGATAAAAGTGATATGTCCCATTTTTGTAAATAATATGCATATTCACATAAATATGCATAAATAACAATTTAAGGTACATATAAATTATAATAAACCTGACAACCTAATTTTTCATTACAAAATATAAATTTTATTTTTAAATATTGTATTAAAAATATATGTTTTCATATTATGAAATTGTAAACAAATAACTTATATTCAGATTTTTGTTACGGAATAGAATAGTAAATATATATCATTATAATGCAACTTCTCTACTATTATAACAATATTTAACATTTTTGGCATATTCATCTCGTTTTTTTAAATTTAACGCTTAATTTTAATGTACAAATACCATAATCCTTTTTCGAAATATATTTTTGCGACGTGCCATATTGATACAGGCATAATGCCTAATTCAATCAGAATCTAAAAATCATAGTCAATATAAAGTTTTTACTAATACAACCTATACAATTTAGGTTAATAAAGAATTCAACCACAAAGACAATCCAAGCAATCAGTGTTAAGCTTAAAAGCAATAAGCCTTAAGATCTACGATCGTTAAATATGCCCACTGAAATAAATCTGGATGGTTCGACGCCCGTGGAATTTTCCCCATTACACTTTATGGATTTCTCTTTTGTCCGCACATTAAATTATAACCAGAGGGAAAATGGTACGGAGGATTGAAATTTAATTTGAGATTGCGTTTGATAATGGAACGTTCACAAACAAAGCTATTAAATAAATGGACTTATTGAAAGTTTAAGTTTATTAATTTCACCCTAAAGCGTAGGAACAAAATTTTGAAATGTAATACATTATATTAAAATTAAATCTAAATAAAAGACTAGGTATTATTATTTGATAAAAATGCTTTTATATCCAAGAAAATATAATTGTGTTATAATAGTTTTTTTTATATAAAAATGTTGATGAAGCAAGAAGGAAGCACTCAGCAATAATTTATTTATAAGTGGACTTTGATAACTTAAGTGTATTAACCTAAAATACTGAAATCATATAATTTACGACTTACTAATGGAAAATTTGTTCTCGGTGAAAAACATTTAAAATTTATGAAAAACCAGTTTTTAGCAAAATAGCTCTCAAAGTCCCTAACAAAAAACACAGTCGACAAATACGAACAGAAAGTAAATAAAACACTTTCATAAAGCTTATTTACAAAAATTTCATTAGAGTCCAACGCTAAATTAGCTCTAGGGATTAATTTTACATATTTAAAATGTTTATTGTTACAACCTGATATATATATGTAACTTTATCTTCACATACTTTAGCTTAACTGCATAGGGAAAATGTTATATTTATTTTATGCTGTTTAATAAAGAAGAAAAATTTCAGTTCAGAAAAACTATGACTCTTCAAATAAGACAGTTCGAATTTATGAATTAAGAGGCTAAAATTTATATTCACAGGTAAAATACCAATAATTCGATTGAATAGAAAAAAAAAAACAACTGACACTGAAAAAATAATACAATTTAATTATAGATACAACAGGCTTCGTACTTCAATCAATAACCGCCACTGGTCGTGATCCCGGACGTGATGCGAAATAATGAAGGCGTGGCGTAGACGCCACTGAAAGCCAGTCTTTACACAGTGAATGCAAAGTGTATATCACCGTAACTTTATTCTTTTTTCATAATTTTTTTTTATTATAATATAATATTGTACTCTCTACATTCCTACCTTTTGTATAATATGAAGTACATATACTCATTTCTTTCACGACTTTCCACATCGTTTTAAAAGATTATACCGTATAATAAACATTATAAAGAAATATTTAACAACTTATGAAACATATCACGTTTGTCACCTATTTTATATACAGATTTACCTGTATATTATATTTGTAAATAACAATTTATATGGATAATTTGAAAATAAGTACGGTCATCATACGTTCATCCAACATGTCAAATGTAGCAAGAGATCAAAAACATACTCAATGCAACAAACGTACGGCATTTCAATGATTTATCAAACGTCGACCGCGGGCGAAAAGCCGCAGGAATCAATGATTCAATCCACATGTCTGAACCAGTTCTACACATATATATGAAATAGAAACCACGTTTACTTTTAAAATTCTAACTGTAAAATATGGTCCGCATACACTTGTTAATCTGTTAAGCTTTTGAAGTAATTAATATTTTTTTTGTAAAAACATTCTTCAGGTTCCCAATTAGACTCAGCATTTTTTACAAGCGATAGTTATGACTTCAGGCTTCTCTTTTGGAAGTATTTATGTAAAAGCTTGAAAATAAATACCTTAGTTGAACTACAACATACAATACGTTACCTACTAAATATACTAAGGTTAAAATTTATATCACTATTATACCTATGTGTCATGTCACACGTGTGACACAAATATATGACATATATGACAAAGATATGATATTATTGCACCAGAATGATTAAAAGAATGTTTGTTTTTCTCTACTCTACACTATAATTTACTTTTTATTTTCTGGTACTGGTAATGGCAAAGCGCGGGCATTGAGTTACGTTACTAGTTACATGCAGTTCGGGCGTAGAATTTGGGCGGAAAATGGTAAACAGAATGTCTTGACACTAAGTCCTCTCCAGGATCTCTACCTGGCCTGCTAAGCGGGAAAACGAGCGACTTTTTTCTTATTTTAATCAGCATAAATATATGATATTTCATTTTAATTAACCTTATCACGTTAATATTACGTATAACACTGCAATCGATTCTGAAGTTAATTAAATTTCGTTCGGTATAATAACTTCGACACAATGGAGTAATATATGCCGTGTTTTATTATCACGTTATAAAATATCCAAATACTGTTACATAAAATCAAAATAGGTCTTCAATATTAAAATAATTTATTTTAAATGTAATATTTAAGTTTGATCGAAATACGATAAGAAATGTGCAGTAAAGTGTAAACCACAGTGTCCGCATTCCATCGCATTCACACATTAAAAGCTCCAATTTCAAAATCCTCGCCTGTGAAGTTACAATTTTCGCGCTCACTCAACCTTGAGCGAGGGCAGGCGGGCGAGCATTAGCGGGGGAAAAATTAGATTTAACCCCGACACTGACGCGGGAGACTACCCTCCTAGCAGGGACCACCCTATAAGTAGTGTCAAACATTTTATGAACAAATGTTCTAAATTCTTTATTTTACATTTAGAACATTTTAAATTTACCTTTGTGAGAAGGATGAAAAATTTAAGTTATATTATACTTATGTTTCATTTCCATTTCATTTTAATGGATTTGACGATATTTATATCGTACGGAATGGATCTAACTATAAATAAAAACGTAGACCGTCCAAGCTTTATATTTAGACATATCTTAATAACTATATTTTTATTTTTAGACATTTCATGTTTACATGAATAATTACTGTTATATGAAAATTTCATACTGCACACAAATTTAATGTAAATTGTAAGCCCACATGTGTCATTTTTGTATACATTTTGCGAGGGTTACTTATTACATTTGTTTCCCTCTGCCTATTAAACTGCGAACTCAACCCCAAATGTTTAAAGGTATATTTTTTTTTGAGACGAATATATTTCATATAAGTTTTTTTAAAAAAGAAAACCTTTTGTGTTATTAATTTTCGTTTATTACAGAATCTACAGCATAGAATCATATTTTTATACCATATAATTTAATACCTGGTGACCTGCCTTAATGCATACAGGTACATGCGAGTTCAGATTTATAGTAGGAACTGTAATAACCGGTCAAAATAATTCCGAAGTATTCCTACATTGGAAATAGTTTTTATAAAAGCATAAAAAATGTCCTTAAACCGCATAAAAGTTATGAAAGGTTTCATTTATTGACTATGAATGCACTGTGATAACTAAGTACTGAACAGAAACAGTGAATTCTGCTTACAGTATTTGCAAGCAAAGTCATTGAGGATCTATGAAATTATGAAATGCAGCAAAATCCGTGCTGTGACTCTTCAGACAACAAATAAAACATAACATTATTTACATAGAAGAGGTATATAATCCGTCGGCGTCTTAAAGCGCCATTGCCTCCGATTTTTTATGGTGAAGCATACACGAGATTATATAAACAATACAGGAAATTCGCTTGATAATGTCTTAACTTAACGTTTCTCAACGAAATATTTAGAATTATATATTTTTTTCCAAGTATAAGAAAATAATTTTAAAAGCATTAAATATCTTAGTATACAACTCTTATAACTTTTTCAAGTTTCAACAAACATGCGGAAATACTTTTAAACAGGTTAGACGATACAAAAATGACACGACACTCAGTGTTTCCGATCCTTTTGTTCTCAAACTGAAAAGGGTTAACTTTAAGCATAGCGGTCTACGAGTCGGTACGTGCTAGGTTGACATATTGTTTCTTATTACTTGGCACAATATAGATGCAATAAAATCAAGGTTCTCTTTAAAACATTTTAAGTCTACCTTATTTTGTACTCATTTTCGTATTTTTTAACTAATTCATTTCCTTGGCTTACTAGTTGTTTTTTGAAGTTAAAATGATTTTATTTTGTAGTAATACGGAATTGTTAAACTTATGTCGTTTAGTATTAAGATAATGGTGACGTTAACGCTATGCATAATGTAAATCAGAATATCTAAAATCTTTGAGTGCACTGAGTGCGTGAAGACTTAGTCTTTGCGTACACTGGGTGCGTGTGGACTTGTACAAGTGCGTCTTTGAGTACGCTGAGTGTAAGTGGACTAGTACTAGTGCATCCTTGAGTACACTGAGTGCGAGTGGATTTGTAGTAGTGCGTCTTTGCGTACACTGAGTGCGTGTGGACTTGTACTACTGCGTCCTTCAGTACACTGAGTGCAGTTGTTACCTACTTGTGTCACCACATTAATAAAAACAGAAGTATGTGAAGATAACTTTCTTTTTTAAATTATTATTGAAAATTTATCTGTAGATGATTCTACAGACACCGTCATGGCCCAAGTATGAGTAGTAGTGAAAACTTTATTGGCGTTTGTTTTAACTGTTTAGTTTGTGTTTTGTTTTTATTTAAAATGCTGTATGTTTTTCAAAATAAATAAATACTTATATAGATATATTTAAAAAGCGAATGTTACCTTTAAACGTAACGTATAAAAATATTGTCCATTTAAATTTAATTTACATACATTATGTTTTTAAATAGAACGCTATGTTTGTATGTTTTAATTATTTTAATCTGTATTATTGTAACATTTATGTAAACAGGACACTTAAAACCTTAAAAGTTAATTATACAACAGGGTATTAGCAAGTTCTCGAGATAAACAGAGTGAGGACTTAGCGTTTGAAGTTAAACAGCCTACCACTTTGTACAAATAGGATTTAACACTCATTTAATTTCACGCTCTGTAAGATGCGAAAGTAATCACAGTAATTTGTTCTATCACTTTATGTTATTAATAATCAATATTAATAAATTTTTTATGTTTATTTTTTTATATGTTTATGTATTTCTAAATATTTGATATTATTATGAACTTCAGGTTCATTTTTTGAAATATATAAGTTTATTTTTGTTTTTTAATGGCTTTTAGTATATTAAAGTATCTACTGAAATCTAAATCGAAAGTAAGCTTGGTATTCATAATATTCATAAGGTATTAGTGTAAATAAGCTGAAACGATTAAAATGAAATTTGTATAAATTACTCGTATAACGTAAAAAAATTTTGCTCTTTTATATATTTTTTCCAATTAAGGTTTGCTTTTGCACTTTATATCTATCCCATTCCTATAGGAAATATTAACATTTAAAATAAATCGTGTTTACTCTATGATTCATTAGAGATCTTAAAAACTTAGCATTTTATTTAAGACAATATAAAAACAAATAAGAACTTTATGTATAAAAAAACAATCATTAATATTTAAGTTTGTTAAATATAAACATAAAAGTGACTGATTACTAAGATGACTGTGACTAAGATTTGAAAAAGGAACTTCGTCCAAGAATAAAATTTACCTCGTTTAACTATTGAACCATTTTCAGACCATTTCAGTTGACCATGATCAGATGTTTATTAGTAATGTACATTTTGTTTGCCTATACAGACATCGAAACAACTTATTCAAGCAGATAAAAAATCTTACAAATAAAAAATAACAACATCTCATCTCCTCAGGCAGGAAAGACGACAAGAAAACAAGTAAGTAATGCTGAAGAAAATGGAATTGAAAGCTTCAAAGAACATTTCTAATTAGTAAGAAAGCTCGAGGTTTAAAAGGCTCAAAAATCAGCTGCTAACAAAGAAAAGTTACGGAAAACATCAAGTTTATAGACAGAAAACAAATAAAATAAAAAAAGGCGCGATACAGTGAAATCCATCACATTTCAATTATTTTGGGTTTTTTTCTATTGGATGATTGTGTTAGATACTTATATAGCAAGCTTTTATTTACCTGAGTCAAATTATGGCCGCGAGCGAACCGTATTGACACGGGTTCGGGAAAATTCACTATTTATAGCCACATGAACATGCCAACCAGCCAACGAAGCACAATGAACCGCTTGCATTGAAAACGTACCTGCGTCCAACGAAACATAAACTAACCCAGGCAATAAAATGAAACACAAACCTCTAGTTTCGAATTATAATAAAGAAGACAAATAGAAATATAGAAGAAAATCTTAATGTAATTGTGACTTAATATAAGCTCTGTTCTAGAAAAATCTACGTGTCACATTCTGGTACTAGTTTAGATGGAAACATTTACAAATAAAATGTAACATTTTCAATTTTTTTGCAGCATCGGATTCCTCCACCAAATACACACTATTCTTTATTTGAATAAACACTCCTTGAAATTGAAAACAGAACCTTGAAACCTACACACATATAAACCAGATTCAGCGGCAACTGTTTTCTGATACAGCTAACGATTAACTTTTAATAGCCACTAATATTTAATACGATGGGTACATCATTACAGATAGGCCTGAATATTAACAAAATTTCACAAATATGTAAGCAACAACCAATTATTTGTGCGGAATAGGAGCACCAACAAATGCACCAATAGCATACGGATAAGCGAACCATAAATTGATTTTTGGATATAAAATACCTTGAAATAAATAATGTAACAATTAATTTATATTAAAATTATTTAATTTAGAGTTAATTTATGTGATCGACTTTTTACTTGTGTTATTGGAAGAGTTTTGCTCGTTGATATTATCTCGATTACCATATACTGATTATAAACACAATGTGGCTCAAACCTATTTAACAAATATCAATTTTGAAACCAATATCAAAATGGCTTTAATGTAATGTCATTTAACTTTAACCTTCTTTATGAATATAGACCACATAAACATCACATTATTTTCAATCCCAATGGTAGTTCCATAGATAATCACATTCAAACAAACAAACTCTTAGCCTTCATTATATTACTATATAGATTAAAATACAGTCCCATGAGTAATAAGCAATTAATAGAGTACGTCAGTGAGCTTAAACAACGTGAAGTCAAAGGCTATTTTGATAATTAAACGAAATAATTATGTTCAGTTATACTTTGTATAGGAGCACTTAAAAGGTTAATTTAAATTGTGAAATGTAAAATATTATTACTTTTTAATTATTTACATTTATTAAGTACTTCCTGTGTATCAAACTTATCATCTATCTATAGGAAATCTGTGTGTGTATTCTGTGTAGTGTACATATATTTATTTTAAATTTTCAAAAACAGCTTATACATAGCTCCATCGAAATAGAGCAATAATTTATTTTTAAACGAGTTTAATCGTATGGCTCTATAGAACTAGGGCTAGTGGATTGAACTCTCAAGTTTCACATATCCAATATATTCACTCAATTTTAAATTTACAAATTGAGAAAAAAATATTTTTGATTCAACGTGTACATATAAAACTTAAATGAATATAATACTAAATCATAGTTATAATACCATAATAATACGAAAGTTGTCCTAATTATAAGTAGTCAAAAGTACTATAACTCATTTGTTTAGATTAAAAAAAAGAGTGGTATTCCACCCATTGTATATTCACATGAAGACATTACATATCCTCATAAGGACTAGCTATCATCAATTTTGCCGATTCTTATATTACAGGCGCTATAACTAAATATTCTTTATAGAATCAATTAATATTTTTTATTTAATAAAATGATAAAAATTTACTACAGTCAGATTTTTTCCTTTGTATTCATCCAACTGCCTATCTTTATGGCAAATTTCAACTTTTAGGTCATCTGGAAGTGAATAATATTTTTTAATCTATAGGTCATTCAGTGGTAAACGTGACAATTTTCGGATGTTAATATCTAAATAGCTGTTTGAGGTGTTTTATGAAATTTGCACATATGTATATCGCAAGTCTCAATATGTGAGCCAAATTTACCATTCTATATATTATATTCTATACTTAGCTTGACGCGTCTCTAGAACCTTTTTGACATAATACTCTGTAATTAGACCAACGATCAATTAAAAACATAGTGACACTCACTGAAATTTAGATAAAAATAATCATATTTTATCAAATATAGGTCAAGAACGGGTAATAATACTAATGCTTTATAAAAAGTCTTTATTATTAAGAAATAAAACTGTAGTTTAATTTAAATATTTAGTAACGCATCTAAAGAATATCCTCTTTCGAAGAAATCATTTACAACGCCGTTTACCCTTTCAACAAATAAAGCATGGTTTTGTGTTTCATATGAAAAAGTCTCTTCAGATGGTTGATATTTTATTTCAGTCATTTTAAAAGCTTCGTCTGAATCTGCCGTAATAATTTTCATCGATATCAGAGCTTCTAATAATCCTAATATCGAATATTCTGTCAAGTGTTTCTCGAAAATAGCCCTAGGATAGACTAGAGCGACATCTAAATTACACTGCCTTAAAACTCCTGACAGGGTTCCATAATAAATATTTATAAGCCGCTCATAATTTTTACTAAGGAATTCTTGATCAGTAGACATGTAGAAGTAATATGAGAGATCCGTTACTGGTGATGCGTATCTTACCAACTGGAAATCCACAAACAACACGTCAACTGGTATTTTTCCCTGGAAGTAATAAAATCCAATTTTACTATAAATCCTAACATATTCCTCTTAACCGAATTCGGATAAATCTGAACGAGAGACAATCTATTGTTTTACTTAAAACAGGTCAGAATAGCATTTTAAACTTATTTTCAATTACACAATAGCTACTTATGAGTTTTGTCATTAATCCACATTTATATTTCTATTCCTACTAGTTCGTAACGTTTCTTAAAATAAAATATTTGTTTTTGCTTATAATAAAACGTAAAATATGAAAAAAAAAATAATTCTTCATTTTCATAAATAATTCTCACCTTATATTTAAATAAAATATTATTACTCCAACAATCACCATGACATATGGTACTGTAATTTGGAACCGGTGCAGAACATTTACTTAATAGCGTCGACATATAAGGTAATATAGCTTCTAGTTTCCTTTTAATTTCAGCATTTGCAACTACATTTACAGATTGTTTGCAGTAATGATATAAAGATTTAGGTATATTTAGTGTGTCTGAATATTGTACATCTCTCTCACAAAGCCTTTGTATAATTTTAAATTCTAATGGGCATATATTTTCTAAAGCAAATGATAGACCATGTAATTTTGCTAAGTTCTTAATAACTAAGCATGATTGAACAAAATCAATCTTTTCAAATCTATTTAAAAGTCTATATTCTAACACCATGTTTATAACAATAGTTTCTTTATCATGTTCCATGCTCGCCAATATACAATTCGGGAATTTTATTCGGAGTCCTTCAATCGTTTTATAGTTTCTCTGAAGTCGTAACATCTTGGGTACAATATATTGATAAAATACATATTCTCTTTGGTAAGCCGCTCTAAAGCACATACGGTCCACGGGGTTAGAATGCCATTTTACTATTACCCCAATTTTGACTGAAGCACCATCCCTTACGCCTTTAATATTCACTTCGTGTAAGCCACTAAGAAAACAGTCAATTTCATCAGTTCCAAACACTATTGAGTAGCTTATATTTTTCAAATTAACGGTACTAGCTACTTTTAAAATAATATCAACAATATCTTGTTGTAAATTAGATACTGTACGGACACGCATAGTTTATGACTTCATTTGATGAAGAGAGCAAGATACTAAGAGATAACTATATCGAAAACTCAAGATTTCATTTATCATTTCATGTATGTTATTGCAACACTGGTTTGATAAGAAGGCATAGATTTCTAAAGTACGGGTAAAAATATACGTTAACAAAGAATCACTTCATTTTTTACATTTATTAAATACTAGTGCCCCTTCGCGGCTTCGCCTGCGTAAACTAAACGACTTAACATTCTAATTTTATTTTTGCCTGTTCACGTTCTCACTTGAGCACACAAACTTTGCTTAAATGTATAATTTTAATGGTTGTAACTTTTTTATTTATGAACCCATTAAAATAAAATAAACACAAAATGGATAGCTATAAGGAAAGCTTATTAAAATACAATAGACAAATAACATTTAAATCTGTTAAGCCGTTTTGGAGATTGGCGTGCACAAACGCACAAACAAACAGACAAACATAAAAGAAAATTAAAAATCAATGTTTTGGGTTCTATTTCATCACTCCAGACAGCAATTAGCAGCAGCAAAGCAAAGTTTATGAATATTTTAATACAATATTCCGTATTACATATGCCCTTTTACGATATTTTCCGGAATTTCTCGAATTGTCTACAACTCGAAGAATCAAATTATAGCTTGTACACATATTTTTATCACTATACATATACTTTCAGCATCTTTTATTATGTAGTACATAAATCAAATAATAAGAAAATATTAAAGATAGATACTTATTAAGAAAGAAGAAAGATACTTATTAAGTATATTGTGATATTAAGTACGATTGTAATTTCTTTTTTTAATGATATAGTAATTTTTTATTAAGTTTTTACTTTAACTAATAGAACTATTAACAGTTAGTTGTAACAGATATTCCCCGTTTTTAGTAATGGACACTGTTACTAATCACATAAAGCGGCTGGCAAACTATCTCTAATACCGCTTATCAGTAACGTGACACTACAGCATGAGTTGGTCTTCAATGGGTTTATCTGTCCAGAACAAGACAGTCCAGACAGGTATGAGATAAAGGCTTGGACAATTCCCTTTATGAAACGCTTTACTTCTAGTGCAACGAAAGTATACACTTGAACATATATCAACAACCGGTCTGATGCACTGAGTGCATTATTGTGTCCAACTTTACAGTAACGTATCTGCTTTGTATTAAAATACTATAAGACAAAGTGTATTATTACATGTACCAACGTGTAATTAAAGAAATATTTTTTGTTACATTTGCAGAGCTATAATGTTGTACAAACTTGCCACGCAATATCTACTATTTACTAGGTTTTTGGATAGAATCAATAAGATACTTAATTATTATCGACTACAAAATAATAATAAACTAAAAATAATATTTTGTAAAATATTTTCCATATATCGCATACGTAATAGAGTTTGTTTGCCTCACAAAATATTTCAACTACAAGTAGTCTTGTTTGTTCAGGAAATTTTCGTTCGTTGACGCAGGTCGCCTGCCCTTAGGTGCTTTGAATTTATAACATGTAAATATACTACCATTGCTCGATAACTCTATTCTAGTAGAACATAAAGAAAAAATATCGATAAATGCTTGAAATTGAAAACGTAATTTTGCGAACGGAAATAAGTCTAGACATTTAGGAAAACCATTTTGATACATCCACAACAGCTCTCAAACGCCCTATATATAAACATATACTGTTATAACGCAACGTGCCCAACAATTTTATTTTAAATAAATGCATTATTTTCAATGAAGTGAAGAGTGAAGTGTTTTGCACCTGGTCCTTCTACCTATTAAGTTGTAGCTTTTAGTCCACTTACTGCATCTTTATTATGTATCTTTATAAAAAAACCGTTTATCTAATCTAAAAATATTTTTAACTATTTTTCTATGACTGTAGATCGTATTTATTCTTTAATCTTATGTAAATATTAATTACTCACCTAAATGCTATGATATCAAATTGGCGTAAACTATTATAGAATTAAATTTATGGTGCCTTGCAACTGTAGCGTTTGAGTCTCAAATACATTAAAGCGTGCTCTTTGTCGCCTGTAACTGTATAGAGAAGTTCGCCCACTACACTGAACAAACAAGGGCGAATGCTTTGCAATATTGTATACTGCGAGGACCTACGACTAAAGGTATATTTACATAACGGAACCATTGATTGATAAAATGCAAATCAATTTATAGGTATATTCCAAAAGATTATATATACTATATGTTATATTTTTATTTATAATACAGATGGGGTATAAATATAAACATTTTAAGAATATTAAATTCTAAAAGTATTCAAAAAAAAATTTGTCACTATTAACAAAATAAACGCGATAAACATTATCGTCTTTTATATTATAGCATAACTGTCACATATACGATAGTTTGTACAGAGGTTGAGGTTAAATACTTTAAATGAGTGCATGCAATGTAATCTTTCACGCGAAATACTCTAGATCAGGAATATATTAAGCACTTAACTTCCGTAAAGTGCTTAACATTTATATACATATATGTATAATATTGTCATACAAAATGGACGTATCACAAATAAGCACTCAGTTGTTTTTCGTCTCTCTGACGCTACCACTGTGATGACTGCCTCGCATGGTGGACCTCTACCGGCCTGCCGTGGTAAAGGCTATGGTGGGTTGTGAGAGGTCATGGGACACCGTCGAATCCTTCTGCGAGGCGGTGATACTCGAGAAGGAAACGGCGAAACGAAGGAGGGAGGCATCCTGGAGGATGCCTTCGGGTTGGAACCCCGCACCCCGTTGGACCCTCAACCCTAGTCTAGCCCTGTCGAACCCTAGTAAGCTACCGCTGCCGGGGTTTACGGAAGACTGGGTTAACTCCTGTGGCCTTAGCCAGTGGCGATCGAGGAAGATCACCGTGAGGATTTAGTGGGTAGTCAGGCAGCCTACATCTGCCAGCCTGGAGTTCCAAATAACCCGTCGGAATCCCTAATCATGCAGGTACCCGTAAATGGGTTTCCTTGTGTTAAATAATAAGGCTACTGACGAAGCGCGCGAGCGATCCTGGAGTATCTCATATCGGTAAAGAGAATTGCCGCTATGTGTTAGGGCATAATATCGGGTTAATTTAGTGATGAAATCCACAGTATCATCTGTTTGTAGAACAGATTATTAAAAAGAGTCTATCCAGCCATGTGCTAAATTAATGTACCTAAAAACTATATGTATTTCTACATTTAGATTCTGATCTTAACGTATGTAAGATATATTAAAATGTAAATCTAGTAGAAATATATTGCTTTAAATGCTCCTTTCATCCATAACGCAAAGAAAGCGATGTAAGAAGGAATGCCATTACAAAATATAAATATTTTCAGAAAAATCTGCCTGACAAGATCTGGTTTGAACATCTCAAATGCAATGCCAGCTTATTTTGTATTCAAAGCTTTGAGAAATATTTTAAAGTTTAAAGGACTAAGGGAATCGTTTCGAATACCCTATTTAAAACTTTTTAAATTTAAGTATTATAATAGTAAACATATTTTACTTTTCAAGCAACTTCATGTATTATTTATTTGATGAATCTGTTGTGGTGCAGTGGAACTGTATCTGACTAAAAAGACATATGTGGGTTCGATCTCCACTCAAAGGAATGATTATATTTAAATTGTTTTTATTTTTCTTCTCTGATAAGACAGCAATGTTGCAAAGTGATGTTAAGAAAAGAGTTAACCTTAAGTGTCAAAAATATTTAAATTATGGACTAAAACAATTACATTTATACTAAAATCTCTAAAAATTATAAACAGATTTCTAAAATTAATAGTCGTTTGTATTTTTGATGCTTTTGTTTTCGTTATAAATACGTTTTATATGAATAGTATTTTGGTCACATTTGTTGCAACATGTTAAAATGATTAGCAGTTTATAAATTTTGATTGTTTTCATAAAAATACTAACCATACAGATATTATTTAAAATATATTTTTAGCTAGAAATGCATTTAGTATTTTACTATATCATAAAAAGCGAGTATCAAAACTGAGTGAAGTAAGATAAATGTCATATAGTAATTAGTTTTTCAGCAAAGAAAATATTGATTTATAACTTTAATATAATTAGAAACGCTCGTACAATGAGATGTAATATGTAATATTTTTCAATAAACACACGTCGACCCAGTTCATCTTGCATTGCTGGGGTGCATTAGACCGGGGTGCGTATCGATTGCCCGCACCCCACGTACTACACCCCATTCATTACTCGCTGTACTCGTTTAGATATCAGATTGTTTTAATGTTGTGTTATTTTATAAAAATTCTTATTTGAGAACCGAACATGCAATGCAAGCTTTGCAGAAAAACAGATAAGTATTTAAAAAGAAGGTTTTATAATAAATTTAAACAATACAATAATTATTTTTCTAAGCGAAAAATTAACAACAAAATTTTGCTTAGGTCGCAATAATATATATTTCTTTAATTTGTTCAAGAAAATGGAAACGTTGAGTGATTCTTTTTGTTTCAACGTTCTTTCGTAATTTTATGAAAACAATTCTAACAATCTCATTGTACGACTAGTGTTTTATTATTCAATACCTATCCATTTATTAAATAAAACCATTTATTTCTATATTTTTTAACTTAATACCATACGTTTAAACAAATATTACGCACAGTACGAGTATAAACAAAATTTTTTTTAGCGGTTTAATTATTTCAATACATTTAATTTAATATATTCTGTCAATTTAAAATACATCAGATAACACATATTATATACATTATGCAAACTTACAGTGATAAAATATAATAAAAAAAAAATAAACTCTGGCCTAGCCTCTTCTTGATGCATCTTTACAAGATAAATTTATCAGATCTAAATATAGTTCATGATTGATGACGAATGAATGCGACAATGTGACCGGTAAATGTACAATTGTCGGTCTCGCTGCTTCATTCCATAACTAATCTAATAAATCAAATTTCAAACACTTCTTATTGGACAAAGTAAGTATTACAATGAAATGTTTTTTTGGATTACATATTACAGTAAATAAACAATTTGTTATTATATTTTTACTTCATTAATTAAATTAAAAGAAATAATATTTATTTGTAAAATGTAATAAAAAGTATTATATTAATTGCAAATCTCAATATTTTTAATGTGTTACTGAAACACTTAAGATATGAAAAACACTTGAACCCGCGCCTCTTCGAAACCGTCCAAGCACTCTGACTGCTAAGCCATACGTGCTCGAGCGCCTCTGGACGGTTCCATTTATCCAAGCGCTCGGACTACTTAGCTATTTATCCATATTATTTAACCGCTAAGTTTTTTTTATATTGTTGTTCTTAATTTATGATTGTATTACATATAATACTTGGACTCTAGTAATAACTCCAGAAGATTATCAAATATTATGTCAAATATGTGTTTCAATAGAACGAAAAGAGTAAATGTAATTGGCGAAATTGTTTTGCACTGAAAAAATTTACATTTGCATCTGAACATCGCAAGCATTCGCACTATTAGCGTAGGTTATATATGAAAATGTTTTACATTTGTATGGACAAGCGAGTTGCTTAAGAGCAAAAGAATTTTCTAGTTAAACTAACTACTTTGCAAGTTTTAATATGAAATATTCTCACATATACTTTTAATACTTCAATTCAAGTAGTTGCTGAACGAACACGAAATATGAAACTAAAACGATTTGCTCGTATTTAATCCTCTTACACTCATAACACTTACACTACAACGCCCTAGCAATTTAATCCTACCTTTTAAAATATTGTATCCGGATTTGCGCTTGCGCTTTGTTTTTGATTGGAATTTTTTTTTTAATTATATATAAAATGTACTTGTTTAATTACACCTAGTATAAAAAAAAATTAAAACGTATTTAATTATAATGCATGTTTATTTGTAAAATGTTATAATTGTCAATTTTTTTTACTGTATTTACAATACTTTCTACCAGTAGTCCTGCCTACTTAGTAATCATTTAAGGATTCGGGTGATTATTGATTAAATATAATTTATTTCTTTTTAATATCTCAGAAACGGTGTAGTTTTATGACAAATAAAAGAGTATAACAAAACAAAAGAAGAAAATAATAGAACTAAAAATAACATAATTTATAATGCATTCGTATATTATATAATATAAAACAATTTGTATCTTATTACTACTATCAAGTTAGGAATATTATTTATTATAGATATTTTGAAGTGATAATTACAATTGTAAGTAATAAAAACAGAAGCCCAAGGTATAGCTAAGCTTAAAACTTTACTGTCAATAAGCTATAAAACAATAGCATAACAGAAAAAATCTAGGTCTGTTATAAAAAAAAAGCCATGCATTTCGTCCCATTCCTAGCTCATCTATGAAATAATGCATCGGATATTAACGAACACAACTCCGCGGTAGGAAATTAAAACGAATACGAACGTATCCAACCATTTTAAATATTGGATTTTTGATTTAGACAGTAGGTATGAACCGCAATTGCTGTATTTTGTTTTGCCTGTGTAAATCATAATTTCTCAATTAATTTTATAATTTTTTTTCTTTCGTTCTTCATTCATCTCCTTCATTTAGCGAGCGAGCGAGTCGAAGAGAAAATGATGCTACCATTCTCCGCTTACCGTCTATTTTAGACATATTGCACGTGAAGCGGCGGAGTTGAACGCCGTACTTAGTCTTAACAGACCAGAAAAAAAAATTGTTTACACAATCATTTCCCCGAGTTATCGAAACCAGTGTAATGTCATCAATTCTTCTACTTTCTCGCATCTCTGTTAGCTTATGAAATATTTGAACTATTATTTTCTTTTTCAAGACAAATGTATCCAGACACGCTGTGTATCTTTCTATAAAAACGAAGATTGCGGATGCATCTCAATCATCTTCTCCTGCCAATAGTGGCATTTTGATATTTTTTCACTCAGGTGAAAGTTTAACACATTCCAACAGTATGTATTTTAATCCAATAATAATAATATACATATTACATATCGCATATATACAGGCCGATATGCGGGCGATCAGGGGCAATTGGGCATTACGTGTTCCAATTGGCACGAAGTACTGAGTTCCGTAATGGGCATCCTACCTACGCTTTATAAAAAAAACATTTGACTCAAAAACTTGCATAGCATATTTTACATATTATATATCATTTATAAATGTCGGAAAGGTAAATAGTTAAGAACAAAAAATTAATTCCATTAAACTCACTAGATTAATATATAAAACATTGCATTAATCTAAGTGTCAGTGTTACAGTCACTTGTCTAAAGGATGTGAATTTGATATCCAGCTAATTTATTCGTAGATATTTTTATGATAAGCAACTGTTTATTATCACATTACACGCTTTGCCTTTGCACAAATGCTTTATTCTAGCACCATTCGTATGTGAGTTATGAAAAATCTTCATTTTTTTAACGTCAAATCGAAATGAAAAACCTTATTAATATAGTAATATGTAATTTGAACCTATATACCTGTTTTATGTGAAAGTATAGCAATTTAAATAGCATAATGTACAACTATAATCATACAAAATTATACGACCAAATTCGTAAGAACACGTCATTTTGCTAGGCTAAATGACGTTGACTCTATTAAATGCGCCAATTCAGAAGCGTACATAGCTATTTTTACGTAATAAAGGAATATAATAATTAATAGTAATACGTGACATTGGCGCGCAGTAGAACAGCGTCTGGATATAAACACGATTGGTTGTGGGTTTGATTCCTACTCTGGAGAATTATATTATTAAAAATATTTTAATTGTCTCCGCTCTGGTACAAAGCGCAGCATTGAGTTCTACCAGACAACATGCAATGTCTCATTGGTGGCGAATGAAGAGTCTAGACACTAGGTTCTCTCTGACTACCCTACTATGCTGATATGCTATAACTTATGCATATATCGTTCAACAGATTGACTAAAAGTAATTAAATCAGTAATCAGAAAAGGGATCGACTTTTGCGCTTTTTACGTACTTTATTTGTATTATCAGTGTTCAGTTGTATTTTAAACTTTTCTTTTGTTAGAATAAAAAAAATATATTTCAAAACAAAATCACTGCGCTGTATAAAAAAACGTGCAAATACATGTAATAAAATTGATAAGAACAAAAAACTCATTTAATTTTTTTGTGTAATTTGATTACTTTAGGAATAGCACCCGATTGTTATTACTGCTATAACTATAAATTATATTTCAAAACATAAATATTAATTCTGAATGCCTGTTTGACAATGGTTGAACCTACTTGACGTAGTTCGTGGATTTAGATTTTTTATTTTGACATTATGACGCCTAATTGTCACTGCAGTGAAATTCGATTATTGTCATGTTTTTAGAGAAGCTCGCAGGGCTAAGACGAATGTAAGAATCATCAAAATCGGTTAACACACTTTGTCGCCACATAAGAACAAGCCGATAGAACAATAAATAGACAGCCGACAGCCGAGTAAAAATTAAAATACAGTAACGGCGAACAATAGATTATTATAATCTATCTGAATTTCTTTTACTAGGTAGGTAGGTACATATAATAAGCCAATATTGCGTAATATTATTAGGTATATAAATCTTCTATAGAAGCCGGATAAGCCGCCATGTGTGGAATTACAAAACAATTTCTACTATGATGTAGGAAATTAATCGGCGCGAATATCAATGTCTAAAATTCCAAATAAACCTCAATTTGCGCCTGTTATCGTCATAATCATGTACCGTAATACCAATAGTATTTTGCACCGCTCATCACAACCATTATCGTTTCGACAAACTCATAAAGGTGCTTTGAGGCCTAATTATTTTCAAATTTCAGAGCTGTATTGCTTATTATACAAAACTATTATTTTTATATAAAATTTAGTTATAAATGCAATTGACAAATATTTATGACTTTTTATACTCACTATAAAATAACATCAATGTTATACATTTCAATAACTAGCTGATTCGGCGAACTTCGTATCGCTACAGAATTAAATAATGTGTCAAAATTCAATAAAAATTAACAGAAAACCAAAAACAAAAACCATGCAAGGAAATTTCTCTACAAAAAAAACATATACATATAATTTACTTGATTCCACAAACTTCCAAC
This sequence comes from Podotricha telesiphe, assembly GCA_038994665.1. Lineage (NCBI taxonomy): Eukaryota > Metazoa > Arthropoda > Insecta > Lepidoptera > Nymphalidae > Podotricha > Podotricha telesiphe. The sequence continues at coordinate 322,570 of JAOYRR010000229.1, read as the reverse complement.
GATTGGCCTTGCGATTTGTTTATCGTAATCGCCAAAGCAGGGGAAATTGTAGACGCTTAAAATGAAATGGTAAGTCCGTTAGAATCATCGATATACGCAAAATCGAGACATCTTTGTATTTTCCCCTAATGATTGTTGCCTCAATGACATTGGCTTTTTCACAGTCAGTCTTGTTTCATTGCACATTCAAAGTTGATTAATGTTATGCAGCATGAAGATAACTGGTCATACATTTAATTGTAAACTGTAAGTAGAAGTCCAGTAATGCTACTGAATTCAGAAACTCTATATCTGTGTCAACTGACAATTGGGAAAAGAAATGAATTACATATTTGTTGTCAAATATTTATAGTACGTTCAGAATTTTTTTAGAAAGAAAATAAATATTTATTTAAATATTAATCTAAAGATCAAATGACCGGTCAAACTATTGAATCCAAAAATTATATATCGTTAATATATTCATCCGAATTTTATTTAGTCTAGGACTTTAAATATTCCATAGTCTAAGCTATTTTCCTTGCTTAATATTTAAATAAAATTGTTATTTTTACTATTTTACATGCAATTTCTTTATGTTTTCTGACCTTTTAAATCTTCTTTGGATAATTTAAAAATCTAAATTTGCCAAAACGGTCCAATCGTTCTCAAATTTTAGCGAGACTAACAACCGAGCCTAATAAATTTATATATAAGGGAGAAGGGAGATAGGGGAGAGATGAGAATTTTTTCATATTAAAAATCAAATTATCAATATAATAAACATTTATTACTAAGGTAAGTTGCACCATATATTTGGCTACGTTTTACAAAGGACAGCCTATAAATTATAATCCGTCTCTAAGTTATAGCAAGATTTCCCAAATATGCCAATTGTGCCCAAAGCTCACCATGGTGGAAAGGCTCGGACTCGGGGAGGTTTAGGCATCACCTAGTGGGACGCCCGCTCTTATCTATTTCATAAAATAGAACCGTATTTAACATCTTGCTCATTCTCATAAACTTAACTCTAGCTATTAAGTGACTAATTTATTCAATTCGTCCTAAATAATGCACAACACTCTTTTTCGTATCAAATTTCACGAGCATACAATCAACAAAGTTGCTTTTCTTCTTCTTCTGAAATGAAAATCTGTAAAGATGTAAATTTCAAAGAAGAATCCCTTACATATTATTATTTCAAATACTGTTTCACTGCATACTTCGAATTCCTCCTCCCCTATCTATGATGTAACTTAATACTTTAAAAAAATGGAAATATCCTAAATATTGTATTACATAAAGTCACTACGCACCTATACCCAAGTAAAAATTAAGCCAACGTTTGACGAAGGTCGTTTCGGGCACGTCACAAATGTACAAAATCTTTAAAACACTTGTCATGTCTGCGGGGGATAAAACTTTTTCAATCTTTATCCAAATGCCAAGTCGACGGCACTTAACGTGAAAATATTGTCAAATTCGGGGAAAAACGTTTCCTCTAGCGACATTTAAAATAATCATAGCCCAACCGTAAGCTTTGTTTCTACATAAATATTACTCAATGGTATTAACAATAGTTATAATAAAAATGACAAGCTTTACATTTTGGTTTAATTTTCATGTTTTATTTTATACTTTTGGTAAGTTAAGAAAACCACACATATAATATTACTTTTGAATATTTTAAGCAATTCTATCCGTAGCAATAAATGTATTTTTTTATTTTATTCTTTAATGTATGTTTATATGTCCAAATACATACTAACCAAATTCTTGTAAAAAATCTTTTATCGTAAAGGAAGGTAAATAGAAATCACCGCTAAGCATTACCGTTTTGCCGGTCAATATCGTTTTGGAATACACTTAAGCTATCTTCTCCTTATTTATAGCATGTATAGGAATAAGGAGAGTGCGTTACTTATTTATTCCTACCTGAATTACAAACAAAGCTTGGTGAAAATTAAAAATTAAAAATAAATTAAATTAACCGGCTCATAAACATTAAAATATTGAACCAGATAGTTACATTAAAATACGTATTAAACTTTCAACGATAAAACGGTAACGTTTTATCATATAATGTGAAATATCCAACTCCTTTATTGTTACTAAAACTTTCTTAGGAAATTCTTATTTAAGCTTGTCAGAAAAACGTTCCATATAAGAAGTTTGTTTAATATTGTGACATTTATCCCTAACATAAAGTGAGTGATCTTTGAAGCATATTACCAAAGATGTTTTTATTTAAGAAGGATACAAACGCTTTTATACGGGAAACGTTATTTGAACTTCAAAGAAGCAATTCATATTAAACAGTATGGGTATTATTTCACAAAAGCATTCTTAACTTTTATACACGTCGCGAACGAAACGTGTTCTATTTTAAAAACATAACCATTTTTATGGAATTTCATATCTGTTTCAACAAATAGAATTTATTTTAACAGAAGAAATAGAAATATATTCTAGTATCTAATTACATTTTTTTTTATTTATTATAATAATAAATTTAAGTAAGGCTGAAATAAATTTATAAAGCACATATTCACTACTGTTAGAATGGGTATTAAGAAGGAAACTTAATACGCAGACGATGAGTCGTCGGAATGTTTCCATTTGAACTAGCAAGGCGTGTACGTAGGCACAAATCGACCAGTATTGTACTCATTCAAAGAACTATTCCAATATCATTTGATCTTTGGAAGCACTAAAGTTTCAATGGAGCCTAAATTGTCATGAAAATTCTGAAAAAGCTGAAACTTAACATAAAAAATGCTTATATAATTGTTCAACTGGATCCTTTTATTTGCTACCTATACTGTTTACTGTCCATACATATAATATGTATGAAACTGTTGACAAAAAATTGAAACAATACATAAAATTTGCATACTTTAAACAATATAAAATAATTTATCTATTGAGTTGAATTTTGTTTATTTTTACTGAAAATACGCATTGTAAATTAATTTAATATGGTTTTAAGTTGGATCAAATAAGTTATAATACCTGTATTAACTTAATTCATTCAGTATCTATTTATTCGGCAATTCAACATCTGATAGCTCCACCGTCACATCAAGTATAACTATTGATAGCGAAAAGGTCTGCTACCTTTGTCTTCGATTAATGGATACATTTAATTTTCAAGAACGAGGATAGTATTGTCTAGTAGTATTATGTCAATCGATTTCGCTAGTAAAACGTTGTACTAAAATAGATTAAAGACTTTCTAAAGGATTTAACACAATTTACTGCAAATGTCGTTGCGGCGCAGTTACCTGCCTAACTTGCGTAAAGGATGTACGAGTAGGTTCTAATTCTCACATAAAAAAGGTTTAGAAAATGTGTGGTTTTGAATTCAATTTGTATGTTAAATACAATTAACATAGGTAAATCATTTATTATAAAAATAGTACTCTTCACAATACAATATTTAGTTCAAATATAAAAGATTTTATTACGATTTTAATAATAATATTACTTTATTGTACACACAAGTATACAATTTAAAACATTATGATGTTCCAAAAGCAACAATGATGTGCAATAGCTATCACTCATAGCGACAAAAATGCTCTTTTTATAGAAATCTTTAATTCATATATATATATATGCATATAACTGTGATCAAATAAAACATGTATTGTCGAATAATTGAAACTACTTATAACTCAATAAATAATTTATCTGGCTGCCGCGTGCGGAGATGTGGTGAAACGAGGATGTCTGTATAAAGTACTATAGACACGTTCCTATCTATTATTTATTGTGGATTCTTGAGATGAAATATCTGCACTAAAACGTATACCCGTAATTACTTAATACAATTTACTAAATGTTATGAGTAAGCTTCCTTTTAGTTTACTATAATGAATGCATTATGCATATAAATTTATTATGACCTGTGAAAAGCTATAAACACCTTGCTTTATAACTATTATTCTAAATATGTAACGTTCATATAATTTTCTAATTTTTTTGTTATCACAATAATAAATAAGAGGTAGGAGACGACGTGTAAGTGAGACGTTTAACAGTGGCAAGTTCCGCTAGTGTCTAGTAACACTGATACAATCACAATCACCCGCAAGGAACACAACAAAGCTTGCATTGTTGCTGGGCAGTTGAGTATATAGGTTAGCGGCCACATGTGTGAAGGAATCATATTCTCCTCAAAGGACTCGCACACTGTGCTACTCAAGCGAACTTCTCGTAATCAACATGTACATATTTATAAGGGTAATTTACGCCTGGGCAATTATTATATAGTAGTAATTTACGTAACTTTTATATTACTTTATTAACTGTTAAAATCAGTCAACAGTTCAACCAATGGTTTAATATTCAGCCAACCATGAACGCTACAGGGTTTCATTTAAAATGTGCTCCAAAAATGTTTGCTGCAATTGAAATTGAAAATTGAATTGTGTGAGTGGAAGATAATTTATTTATTACATAATAATTTACTACTAATTTTATTTTGTACCGTGGTCAGTGTCAGATTGTTAACGCGAGAGTCGTAGGTTCAATTTACATAACGATGATTTTTTAATTTACTATTTAATTTTTATAAATTATTTTATTGATTTTTTTTACAAGTATTTGTCTTACATTAGGTTCTCTTAACCTACCCTAATACTCGTATATCTATAAGAGAGAGAAGCTGCATATTAGTAATCATCTGCGTAATAGAAAATGTGTTGTATCATTTTCTTGAATGAAATAGATACAAGAAAAACTTAAAGAATTAATATTGTATTTTAGTATTTATATTTAGTTTTTTGTCCAAATTACTACTACACTCAAATACTGCGTAATGACGGTACTTTGCCTTGCTCTTGCTTCTTTATTACAAGGAATAAGTAAAAATTATTTTTAAAAAATCATTCCCTCGAGTGGAAATCAAATTTACGACACTGCCCCACTCCACTAGGATGGCCTCAATTATTTTAAATAATAATTAATATTAAAATTATTGAGTATAGTATTAAATCAACAACGAGCGTTTCTAAGTGTGATACTATTAAAGCAATTAAAATAAATTACGTATTCTTTATATATTAACAGAATATCTGTTTTAAAATAAAGAATAGATAAATTTTACGAAAATAAAATAACCAAACCAAAAGTGCTAAATATTTTATTTTATATAAATCATCCACTGAAAAAAACCACTGTATACTAACTCAGCTAACCCCTAAAGCTCTACCAAAGAATAAAAAGAGCACATGATTTTAATACGAAGAGGCGCATGCAAATATTTCTTTTGGGCCGCTCGGGCTCGGGGCACCATATAATTCTCTTTTAGTATTCTGACAGTATAATTGACATGTTTAATTTAAAAATTAAACAAAAAAACATTATTTAAATGTTTACCTTCAAATAAGTATAGAAATACTATTGAAATTATTTAAAAAAAATGATTTATTACATTCTACACAATTATTTATCTTCTTTCAGTTTTATGTTGTCATACTTTTAAGAAAAAATCAGGTATTACTCTTTAATTTATACGAGAATACCAAAGACACTTTAGATATTTTCGTGTCAACAAGCAATCCATTAACAATATTGAACAAATGAAACAGCCAGCTACGACGCCATTAACATAAATCCTAAAAACATTATGAAGGCCATTATTATAATTACATCAAACCTCTTATCACCAACAAAATTAAAAAATGAGACTATTATTCACTGACTGAGCGTCATCTTCTCAGCGTATTTTACGGCCCCAAATGTAATCTTTGTTTATTGTGTCATAAAAACCGACACATGAAACAAGTAAACTTAACTTCATACAAGCAAAACTACTTGCTTAATTTATACTTACAACATTATGTTCATGATACTTGTAACACAGACTGGCATATTTCCCTATTAATTATTCTGAACCCACTTCGAATATCAATTCCTTTGTCGCATTACTTTTAATATCGTTTATATTATTTCTGTTTTACAAGAATTTCATATTTTTTCGGGAATTATTCTCGTGTCAAGGTCAAAATCTTAGCTCATTTTTAATAAACACATGACCAAAACGCAGTGTAAAACATACGTGATCAATATTTGTGTCCTTGACATTCGAATTTAAGTCTCATCCGAGCGTCTTACATACTAATCAAATCACCCACCTTTTGTTCCGGTATAATCCCTTTAATATTATCACTGACACAGGCAAATTGACAATTCTAGTAGTTTCATCGGTCACAGTCACAGGTATCACGCGGCGCGAACAACGAAGAGTGAAGAGTGCGGCTACGCTACGTAGCGGCTCGTAGCGTGCGCGTAGCTCACGCGAGTGACTCGACTGGAAGCCCCCGGTGCCGACGCGGACACGGGCTGAGAGTCACAGTGTACGCTAAATATTTAGATGAATCATTAAATTGCAAAATAAAATTATTTATGTTAAATGAATTTGTATTACAGTGGGGAATTGAAGATATCAGTCAAAATGTATATTATTTTACTTAGATTTACAAAATATATAAGTTAACCCAAGAAGAGACAGTTTGGGTGAATAATGGATTTCACGATGATCTTTCACTAGATTCCCTCACCTTTCCCACATAATCCACAACATTCATGATATGCAGTAACTGTGAGAATATATATTATATCGGAAAGTAAATGTATATAATTACAATGTAATATTCATCATCGTTTCAGAAATTACTTACAAAAAGATAAAAAAAATTGAAGCGCATTTAAATAATAATTTCATTTTAACTTATTTATATTATTATTCAAAAATATTTGTTGCGAGTGAGCTTTCAAATAATGAGTATTAATCTTCTGAGTCTACATAGTCTGTGCATAAGGAGTACCGTACTGCGCTTGCGCCGTATGACGTCAGCGCGTCGCTCACAAAGACCGAGGCGCACTCCACGCCACCCGTCGCTCTTCGCTTCTGACTCGCGCCGCATAGCGCTATAAATTAGCTGATAATATAATAAAATAACACAATTATTTAAAAAATAAGCTTAAAGAAACACGCTTATGAGTGTTGTCTCTGGTCGTCCTGACAAAAATATAAACAAAAAGTGATATTGTCAAACTAGCGTTACAAGATTTTCTTACATTGATTGATTTTGATACATAAGAGGTGAAATTAATAAATTTATAGTATTTTTTCTATTCTTGACATAAAAATAAAATTAAGTTACTATATTTGTTTTACGAAGTTAGGAGAATTAATGAAGGCCATAATGGCACAGTGGGACAGCGTCTGACTGCAAACGCGTTTGGTTGTAAGTTCGATCCCCACTCGGAACAATGATTATATTTAATTTATTTTAATTCTCTCTTGGTACTGGTACGACAAAAAGCGCGGCGTTGATTACCGCCTCTTACACAAAATGTCTCTAATTCATGTGGAAAGTAGAAGACGTGACGGGAAAAAGCATGAAGCTGGTTTTTCTTTTAGAAGAATTAAATCGTTCTTACTGAGTTCTTTATTTATATTTAAAAACACTCAGCGATAGCCGTTTATAGAACCGCTATCACTGGGTGTGTAATGTATGTAATGTAGAGCGCATGGTTAAGCGGTCAGAGCGCTTGGACGGTTTCTAAGAGGTTCGAATCTAAGAGGGTTCGAATTCCGCTGCGTACAAATATTTATACGATTTTCTAAAAATATGTTTTCCAATTTCCTAAATGTGTAAACTTCGCTGAAATATCTACATTTATGTATATGTTCTTAGTTTTTTTAAAATATATGTTTTTTCTTAGCACAAAGCATACAAAATATCTGTGTGATAACACCCTAATTGTGTATATTTATACACAACGTAGTATTTTATAAAAAATGTTAAAGAATAATATTGTTACTCAATATTATGTATAATCAATACATGTCTCTGCGTTCCGCCGCGTCTATAAAATGATTCCATATACGGACGTATAAGGGCCGAACTAACTTCTATGAGATTCTCAACAAAAGGACAGCCAAAGTTTTCTCTCGGAGCCCTTTCTATTTAGGGTTGTCGTCGCCCTCCGGTATACTGCCCTTTGTGAAGGGACAACAATATGCCGCAAGTTAAGGGCGAAAGAAAGTAATAAAAAATAATAAAATAAAAGATAATGGCAGTTGATGCAAATAGTAACTCTTCTGCATCATCCTCACCGATTTGATATAACAACAATCTTGTCTATATTATATTAAAACAATTCTTGAATTGTTTAATACAATAAGTATATTGATCTTTTAATTTCTTTAATTATAATCATTTCTTTATTATAATAATTATATAAATTTCATTATACATATTATTAATAACAAAATATGCTGATAAGAATATTTTCATAAAAAATTAAGTAAAAAATAAGTTTACATTACATGGAACTTTAAAATCTTAATTTTAATGTTAATTTAATTAAATTTAATTAATTATTAATTTAATTTATTTAATTTAATTTTACTGCCATGTTATCACTATTAATTTTTAAAAATTTGTTTAAAGAAATGCATATTAGTTTTCGAACATTTTTATGTCTCCATACAGTTACATTAAATAATCATAACAGTTTTAATTCTAATATCAAGCGCATAATCAGTAGGACCCTCGTTTAAAAGCATTTAAAAAGGGATGGGAAGCACTGTTGACATCTCAACAGGTCATAAACTGTTCAAAACATAATAATCGCTAAAAGTTTTACAGACGAGTTCGAGAGCTATTAACAAAAAAGTAGTAGCGATCGTGCCAAAGTGACTCGCCTTCACCCCAGCAAAATTGCTCCGTCACTGGTCACAATAAACTTCCAGTCCCACTCGTTACACGTTATTGGAAGCAACACAATAGAATTAATTAGTGACAGACATGAAACTACTTACTATATCAGATTTCTTAAGAATTCTACCGTAGTATCAACAAAACGCCTAGGGGTTTTTAATAAGTAAGAAAGTTCAACCGCCATCATATTATTTACGATTAAGCATGTAAAATGCGCCAGTTATGTCATTAACAAATTAAAAGAAAAGAAAAAGCAATATATATAAATTTAATGACTAGACATAAACATTTATAATAAAATAGTAGTTCCCAAAAAGGTCGACTCCACCCTCTGCCTAGTTGCCCACGGGTAAGTTCGATCACAATAAATCTTCTGTGTACAAATTACCAAATAACTATTAAGACGCATTTACTGTTACGATTCTGCATTCATGGCCTAGACAAAATTCGCTCAAATGTTATATGTTATAAACAATATATATTTTCTCTATAACTTGCAGCTTATAATATAATCTACACAACAGTATAAAATATTTAAGCAATATTTTATCGAAAGTTGTAAAATGAAAGTATTACTACTCAATCAACATTGACCTTTAACCTACTCGTAGTAGAGAACTTTAAAACATTTTCCATACAAATATACTTTAAAATCTAGGTCATATTCCCTTCATCCATGTACAGACGTTACTTGTACACACCAGTTATTATATTAGCGCAGTGCTCTGCATGTTGATGAAGATTTATGTTCGTGCTATGAACTAATTTTCTTTTAGTTTATTCCATATTTCTTATAGTAAATTTTTAATAAAGCTAACATGTCTTACAATCTAATCTACAATGATGACTGATATTAAGCGTAAATATGATATACGTGCCTGTTTTTAATACCAGTTCTTAACCTTAATAAGCAGTATTATGTATAATTAATGATATTATTCAAACTTAAAAAAAAATAGACGTTTTTTTTAAAATAGCTGGAAGCAAAACATTCCAGCTAACATATCCTAAAAGACATATTTAGAAAACGTATAAAAATTTGAACGCAGCGGGATTTGAACCCGCGCCTCTTGAAAACCGTTCAAGCGCTCTGACCGCTAAGCCATGCGTCCCACCTCCAGCTACGTTGAAATTCTTATACGCTTATTACAACTTATATTTGTTGTTAGCATCTCTGTAGAGAGATTTTTACAAATTTCTGCTACCCTAAGATTATTCTATTTTTTTTTTCATATTTAGAAAACGTATAAAAATTTGAACGCAGCGGGATTTGAACCTGCGCCTCTTGAAAACCGTTCAAGCGCTCTGACCGCTAAGCCATGCGTCCCACCTCCAGCTACGTTGAAATTCTTATACGCTTATTACAACTTTATACGTTTTCTAAATATATCTTTTTCAATTTCCTAAGTGTGGGAATAACACTTTAAAAAATGTTTACAAAATATATAACATATCCTAACTAAACCTGGGGTACACTTATACCATAATATGACATTTAAATCTACACGTGCTGGCTAAGGTCCTGTACACACCATAGCGACTACAAATATATCTGAGATAAAATCGCATAATATAAAATGATCATCACATAAAGCTCTTTATTTAAAAAAATATAATAGCAAGGATTTACAAAATAGACCATATATTTATAGTTTACCGGAGCATTTTCATCAACTGCAAGAATGTCAACTTTGAGACTTGTACATAAAACGCCATTTACTGTTTATAAATAGACTGTGCGAAATCGAACCGTGAAGCTGCTTCATTTTCCTTTCTACTTTAACATAAACTATATACTAAAATATTTATAAGAGTACTTTTAATATTTGACCACTGTAGAAGTGTACCCCCTTTAAATACAAAAGAAGTTTCCAAATCAAGCCTAATAAATATTATATTTTTTTAGTAACACACATAAAAGAAGCTATTAAAGACACGGTTTTGTTTTATGTACACACAACCAAGCTGCATACAATATAAATCAATAAAAAATTTACAATTTTTAATTATAAACCTGTGTTTTCTATCAAAATTACTTCTTGCGTGAATTTTGGGATACCTTTTTTTATAGATTTCATATTTAGATAAAAACTTTTTTTAATGATGTGCCTACCCATAATATATTATGTATCTCGGAGTACCTGCTTTGCGTTTAGCACACACAAGCAAAGTAATCGCTAATGGTTAGATTATTTAAAAAAAAACCATAACATTCAGAAGATGTTTTTACATATTTTTTGCACTTTGCTTTAAATTTATAAACTGTGCCGTTACAGTAAAAATCATAATATGATATTAAAAAAAATATGTTATTTATGTCATAACTTCATCCTCGGCTTTACGAAGGATATAGCGAAGAAGTATTTTCATACGAAACTTTAAGGATCACCAGCCCTCCCACACGTATATAATCAATACTAACGCTTTACTTAACCTTTAACATTTATAACCCAAAATAAATTCTACTTCGCTCATAATACCACTAAAAATATGAAATAAGCAAGTCTTACAATCTTTTCCCAGTATTGGCCATTACATTGACTTATATTACAGATCCAGATCGTCAATCAAAAAACCACCATAGCCCTCTCCTCTAACGTCCTGAACTCGGCTGACCCGTTTATTCGATTACAATTTGTTTCGCTTCGTGATTTATGGACTGAAGTCTCTTACTTAACCACTATAGTCTGTGTGAATGCTATAGAAAAAAACATTTTTAGCAACTGTACATCATTAAATATCTATGAGCCGTACCAATTTGTATATGAATGGTATATTTTTCCCATAATAATATACCGGATATTGTAATTATATTTTTAAAGTGTTAATCATACACTTAGGAAATTGAAAAACATATTTTTCTATAAATATGTTTTTGTAATTATAATTTTTTTTTATATTAAAGTAATAAGACCTTTTCCTACGCATTTTTGTAACAAGAGTAGGCAGTTTATGAAATTTTGAGTAATATTGTTTGGTTAAATAGTATTCGTATTTCAAAAAAAAAATCTATTTTCGCAATGTAAAACGAAAGAAGAAAAATAAAATTACTCAAATATAACTAACTAAAAAATATAACAGTATAAAATATATAGTATAAAATTCTATATTTTTTTTACTAAAGTAAACAAGCAAGTACTTTAATGAATTTACACTGAAATTAAGTTCCAATTATAAAATAGTGTTATAACTTTTATAGTTACTACTTCATGATTTTTCCCTCAATGTAGGCAGAGACACCCTAGAATCAAGCCACTCCGTTATAATTACGTAAGAAAAGCAATTTATTTGCTAAGTTGACGTAATTATTAATTAAATTCTAATCAATCATACCTATTGTTTCAATAACAAAGTTTTACAATAGTTCAATAAGAGCCAAAACCACTAATTAAGAGAAAGTTATCAGAATATATTATATTAATATTCCCTCTTATGCGTATTGTGACAAGTAATTTATTTTTTTTATAATTTAAAGATCTTGTTTTAGAAAAAGATTTTGGGTTTTTTTATATAGTATTTTTAAAATAATGTATATTCATTTAGCCTACGATATATAAACTAATAAAATTATTAAAAAATATTTTCATATAAAAGTAAGTAGTAGTCCGTGGTTGTGACTACTGTAAAGTAGTAAGGCAGGCATAGTAAAGGCATTTGTCACACCAGAGAGAAAGTTACAGTCAGCTCATTCTGCAAGAATCCAGGGCAGTACGCGGGGCAACTAAAAAATCGTTGGCGGTAGTTTGATATAATAATTGTATTAAATGACAGACACCACACTACCTCCCTGTCGGTCTGCCTGTGACCACGGACTACTCTATTGTTCGAAACGTCAGTTTCTAAAATATATTTTCGAATACCTATAACATATGCGATTAATCCGGTTAAAAATAGTTTCAATTCATAATGAATATATATTACATGTAAATGTATAACCATTTATTTTTTTCTAGCGTTAAATGTAATTGGTGAACGAATAGCGGGTTATTGCAAAATTATTCTCAAAGTGTACACGGCTTCATTAACTTCACTGCACTATAAACTGCGGTCTAACACAAACCATGTTGTATCATTAGAAAACTAACACGGCACGTACCAAGTTTCTCACAGTTTTCGCTACATATCATGAATACTGTTTTGATATTAGCAGAGTTTTCAGATGCACTAGCCGACAAGATTAGTTATAGCATATGAAATAAGTTTATACCTAAGTTAAATAACATGGAGCACATTTCTCCTTACGTGCAGACACGGTATACGTTTTAAGTTAACACATATTTTTACAGTGTACAAGTAAAAAATATATATTTGTGAAATATGAAGGCACTGTGTTGAGATCCGCCAGGCAACTCGCAATGTCTCGATTTTGGGCGGAGAGTGTAGAGCAGAGTATCTTGATACTAGGTTTTCTCTAAATATACTGATATGTTAAAAAATATATATATTAAAAAAAAAACAGCTAGTTTCTGACCTGAACCAGTATTTGGTGTTTGCAAACACATTTTATGCATTGGATAGGGAGGGAGAAAAAAAACTTTGCCTTAATAATAATCTATTCAACACTATAAGTAGCATGCAGACTAGCTAGGGATGAGAGATGGCTAGGAAATCCGGGATCGTCCTGGAATTTTGTTTGTTGTCCAATTTGCAGTAATTTCCCTTGTTGTCGAAATTCAAAAATATTAGTTTTTTTTCACAACGTTACGATACTACAATTAAACAATATACTTACCTGAGTCTTGACTAAGCGCGAGTGCGCTAAGGTCCTAGGTAGGACCTATCCGTGGCCTTAGAATAGCCCCTGGAAATGATAAGCCTAAAACGTGCTTACCTTAAGGAGATTTCTCTCGACTCGGGAGGCTCGTATCTAAATTAGAATAACGGCTAAAGTTATATATAAGATCTCATTTCGGACAAAAATGAGCAATTACCTAATTGTCATTATCAACTAATGAAACATGGTTAGGAAAAAAATGTGCTATATTAATATAGAAATTAATTTATTTAAGTATTCAAATATTTTTAAAATCACATTTCTTTTCAAAAAAAATATTATTTTGATCTTAAGCTAAAAAAAATTAAAAGCTAACAGTTAGTAAAAATAAAAGTACTTATGATGATTTTATCAATTATGTTATAACAAAAATGCGCACAGGATAATTATGTAATAACTTTTTGTCCTCGATTTCTCATTTGATATCAGCGAATTGATTTTTGGAAATTTGGTTTGGATTGGTTTGTAACAATAAAGTAGGAACTGAAAATGGTAGAGGTAAAGGCCGTAAAAACCTAACAGCCTATTACTTCCAAATATGTAAATACACCACTGGGTAGGTAGGTTATTGGATTTGCCGCATGTTTTTAAACAAGAAATAAAAACATATTTTTCAAATTCTTATTTAATTTTGAAATGATTTTGATTAAATTATTCCCAGTAACCCCGTTGAACTTAACAAAAGCGTTTGTCAAACGTTGAGTTATATATATATATATATATATATATATATATATATATATATATATATTTTATGTATTTATAATGCATTTATGAAAATATGTTTGCACTTCTTGTGCACTTTAACTTTAATCATACCATATATCATGCAACTTTAACTGCATAATTTTCGTAAAAAAGGACTAAAAGTTAGTTTAAAAAATATGTACAGAGCCTTGCCTTGCCTTACTATAAAAACCTTGGCTTGGCCAATGGAATTTAAATAATATAAATGCAAATATTAATTTTATCTTGCGCTTAAATTCAACAGAATACCTTACTTCATTATTCCAGAACATCGCTTCATTTTTCTTCATGTTCATCGTACAATATTAACAACTTTATGAATATAGGCATAAAATATATGTATATTTTACTGTATCAGGCTTAAAGATGGTCAGGTCATATATTTATTCTTTATACTATAGTTTTAAAAGTGAGATTAACATATTATCATATATATATATATATATCAAATCTAATTGTCACCCAAGTATATTTTATAGGTAGATAACATATATCTTAATACTAGCGACACGCTCGCGGCTTCGCCCGCGTATCTACACGACTATAACTAACCGCCCGCGTTCTCACTTAAATCACAAACTTTGTTTAAATTTATAATTTAAATTGATGTAAATGTTAAGAAAAGCTTACCAAAATACAATAGTCGTAACTGCATTTAAATCAGTTAAGCCGTTTCTGACATTAGCTTGCACAAACTCACAGACAAACTGGTAAATAGTAATACAGACGAACAGACTATTATCACATTGATAAATGCCCCTAATTATATTTTTCTCATATACCTTTATGTAAAGACAGCGATCAGTTATATTTTTTTTATATACAATCTACGTGAACGTGAACTATAGCTATTTCATACTTCCAGCAGCCTTAGCGTAAAACAATGAAATTCTTTAAAAAATTTAAAGACAATAGCAAAAAAAAAGTAGCCTCTGTTTATCCCAAAATCCTCAAGTAGCAGCAGTAGTTTGACCGTAATGAAGTCACAACTGTTTATGACGTCCAGGTTTTTTAATAATGCTTTTGCGTTCTCATTTGTAATATTGGTATGTATTTGTAATATTGCGGTTTCGTAGGAACTTCCTTTCACGTGCCACTCAACTCACTGGTCGATTCGACATGGGTACCTTCAAAAAGCGCGTATATTTTCACCTCTAAAGGCTGGCAACATCCTTGTAGCTCCTCTGGTGTTACACGGGGTCATGGGCGGCGGAGATCACTTACCATCAGGTGACCCGAACGGTCGTTTGACTTGTCTATAGAATAAAAAAAAAGATTGCTTTAAAATATATAAAAGTGAAAATGACTATATATTATATCTTACTAAATATACATTAAGACCTTAATATAGAATAAAAGACTTGTGGTGCAATAAATGTTTTGAATTTGAATTTCCCGGAATCCCCACGTACCTACATTGCGCTGCGCCGGACAGTATGACTATTGCGCGCGTAATTATTTTACCACCAGAATATTTTTATTTTGTGATACCTTTCAAGATATTTGATTAAACTAATTAGAGTTAATAACACAAATATTCTATATTACATTTCCGTTCTAACATACACATTCATTTAGATATAGATTAATACTACATGGGTTAAAAAAGCTCCGCAAAATCCATTCTTCTTAATCTAAAATAAGGAGTTATGTGAGCTATCCGTCAGAGATAGACATGTGCTATGGAACGAAGGAAAGAAAGACTTTTTTATATATATTAATATGTTCTTTAATATTGTAATACATTGTTTTGTTCTATCATTATATATATCATCATAACAGCTTTGGCGCGCATGCGATGAACGAAATTTTACGAAAAATTTTTTTACACCTTCAAATTAAATATCCTATTCCTCAGTAAAAATGTAGCTTTCCAATGGTGAAAGAAATTTTAAAATCGGTCCAGTATTTTTTGACTTATATCCAAGAAAACTAACAAACAAATAAATCTTTCAACTTTAGAATATTAGTATATATATATAGATAGACATATATTTATTAATTTATTAAATATTAAGTACATATAACTTAAAATTAAGTGGCAATAGTTATAAAATATGTGCATATTATTACATATATTGCTTACATGTAAGTTTTCAAACAAACAAGTAAACGCCATTTTGTTATACAAGTAAATTTTATGATTTTAAAATACGTTAACAGCGCCTGTTAAAAGTTGCCTGAAAAAGTTTGCACTTCATTTCAACTTTCTCGGGTATGAGCTTCTCGTACCAGATTTGAGTTACCTAAAATATATACTAAGTGCACGAAAATGTATCAAAACCAATTCAATTTAAAGACTAAAAACTAATTAAGTACTATTCACACTTTACTAACATTTGAAAACGTGTATATTTAACATTTTTTAAAGTGTTATACACACACTTAGAAAATTGAAAAATACATTTTTAGAAAACGTATAAAAACTTGAACGCAGCAGAATTTGAACCCGCGCCTCTTGAAAACGGTTCAAGCGCTCTGACCGCTAAGCCATGCGTTCTACATTCATGGATGTAGAACGCACGTATGTTATATGTGACTATACGAGTACTGTGTACTTGGGTTCTTCGTAGTGGTTGCATTTAATCTTCAGTAGACAAAGACAAAATCAAATCTTATCTATGTATGAAATTACAATTTCTTAATTTTATCTGTTTTGTAGTTTAAAATCGTAATTTTATTATAATAGAATATAAAATAAGAATCATATACTTAAGGATGTCTTGAACATTTATTCTATAGGGAATTTCTATTCAGCGTTAGAACGAAAATCATTAGTTCGTTCAAGTCGGAGATAATCCGATTGTTGTCTATGAACGTTCACGACAGAACCGTATTTATCTAGACGTTTCGCAGGCACGTATTTAGCTTGAGGAAAATTACTCTAATTCTGTCTATATCGAATATTTAATAAGAAACATGGGTTTAATAACTTGGTTAAGTCGTAGCCCAGCTGGGTCATGCATATGGATGTAAATTTACCATTCGCAATTTTGGTCTCAAATTTTAGACATTGAGATAAATAGTTATTACAAAATTGCCTCGCAGGTACGTAAAATATTGTGAAAAAAGTCTGTGTGACTGTGGGCTCCCTCTTTTTATCTCTTTTTTTCTTCTCTTTTATCTATAAAGTAAAAAGAGCGCGTATAAATGTATGTTATGCATTAAACATACATAAATATGTATGTATCTCATTTCAATAAACCTTTTAAAATTAACTTTTTAATATTAATATATCTATTCTTCTTCTATTATTCTATTATGCTTTTTAATATATCTATTCAATAGGTACGTAAAATATATTCCTCTAGCAGAATGACTTAAAAATATATTAATTATGACATAGAACCGTTGATACGTCTTCATTATTTACTGATATAGCGTACCTATTGCGAGCAGAAACATGCCACGAAAGAGGCTAAAATCTTGGCCGTCTTAGTGATATTGAATAATCAGTATACTACAATTATTTTGAAAATGTTTTATTAATCAGATAATTTAATAGATAGAGATATTATATATGAAAAATGTGCTATAGTTCGTAAAATGCTTTGCTAACAAGGTCGTAAACCTATTAGCACATACCTTTCACTCCGCAATCTCTCGTCAAGCACTCTTAGCTAAGCTCCTTTGTACGCAACAAGTATGCTGAAGTTTGAGCACTTAGTAATCTCGAAACAAGAACAAGATCGTATCCATAAAATCGATATCCATATTGTTATAGAATATTGTTGTTATATGTTGTATAATTTCTGCTGTATTATGAATTTTAAACGTGAAAGCAACTATTTAGTAAATAATAAAAAGCAATAAACATTATTTTACATAAAAATGGATGGAAATGGAAACTTATAATTAGAAAAAGAAATGTTTGTTTATACTTTTTTTTCATAACCTAATGAAACAGCCAGAAATCAAAAGACTTTGGCCGACATCGACTACGATAGGAGTATTATATATATATATATATATATATATATATATACATTTTAGCAATCGCACATTAAATAAACAAATTCGAATCAACAAATTATTTGAGACAAATAAATTGTCAAATAAATTGAGACGCGAGGCTTGAGGATTTAAGTTCTGTTCCAGTCAATATACCTATTTATATATATATCTATTTAAAGTATTACATATTACACGTCACACGTGTCCTCCTTGAGGTATGATAAGTTCAACACATATGTCAATACATAATTTTATTGTTTAAAAAGTTATTATTTCTTAGACAATTCTAGGAAATAATAACTTTTTAAACAATAAAATTAACATGCTTTAAAATATTACTCTTGTTGCCGGACATGCGTTCAAATTTTCAATTTAACTTAAATTATTGATAGGTAGATATCTATATATCTATCTAGATATAGTCAGACAAATAATAGTGTGTTAATAGTGTACACACTTTGTTATTTTTACTGTACTTCAAATATTTGTAATGAAATATATTTCAAACACTTTATTCCAATACAATTACGAAATTGATGAATATTTTATTGCTCCTACCTAATTACATACTTAAACGCCGATAATTGTGTTACTGTGTAAGTACTAACTATTCAAATGAAGTAAACTGATTGTTTAATTTATTGATTAATTTATAATAAAGTTGTAATATGCTTTAAAAATTAACATGTACCTAAATGTCATTATTGAATGTAGTCTGTGGTCTCTAGATAATACAACTAAGATCACAATATTTAATCTTAAATCTGATACGGTTAAAAGTAATAAATTATGTATAAATTTATTATAAATTTTTATAATAATAATATTTTAAAATGTTATATATATTGGTATTTATACCCATGACCATCGATTTCATTCAATACTGCCACAATTGCGCCAGACGAAAATGATGACACGATTAATGCAACTGCGATTTCAAAATTGCCATAATGCAATTTTATATATATAAATTTCAAATAAAATGTTATATTGCTCAAGCAATATAAATGAGGCTGTAAAAAAGAAATAAGATCTCATACGGCTTTTCAATTTAGAGCTGAACTAAAATCGTTTTTCAAGACCGGAACCGATTTAAACCGCAATCCCTGTAATCGGATTCCCATTGCTGCGACCATTTTGAACTTCGTTGCACCCGTTTAAAAACCCATCCCTGAAATATATTATGCCGCTTAAGCGTACGCATTATATTGAAAAGCTGAATTTTCAACCGAATTCGTTTATTTTAAACCAAAGTTTAATCCATCTCTAGAAATATGTCTTTATAACTTTTTTTACATACCTTTACCAAAATGGACATAGAAATTGTATAGATCAAATCACTTTTTTTTTCTATCCGTATAGAATGACCTACTCTAAGTCGCAATTTGTCATAAGCATGACAGACGCAACTGTGTATTTAACTAACAAATCTCTTACCCCTAGCGCAATGACGCTTGTAACAACAATAAAGTTAATAGATTGTAATATATTTTATTTATTAATTTTGTTTTTTTTTCATAGTTTTAATCTTTTTTTAATATAGTATTTGATCGTCCGAATAAAAAATTAGAGCACTACAACAATCAATCACAATCTTCTTATTATAAATCAAGATATACACTCTATTATTAAATGTAAAACAGACATTATAATAATAATAGTGATTATCTGCCTCTTATTTGAATTAAATAAATACATTTATAATTTACTATAAAATGTGTACATTTATAGAAAAACATGAACATTTTGATAAACATATCGTATATTATTACTTATTATTTACATATATAGATGACGAGCCAATAAATGTATTTAATCACCTTACGAATTCTGATTGAACGGTACTATGTAGAATTGCTCTTCACAAATGATTTTTAACCCAATAACGGTAATTTGGTTCAGCCTGTCGACCTGCGCCAAAAATTTCAGTTAAATAACCCTCAATCTGACCCCTTCAGATGTAAATCAAAATCATAGATAAATTGATTTTAATAGCTTTAATGTTAACACTTTATAATATAAAGTTAATTTAAAGACGCAAAAGGCATGTTTAAATTAAAGAGAATATTGTTGAAGAATAGATTAACTCTTAAAATATAACGAATATACGAGTATGTTGAAACATTCGGAAGCATTTTCTTTTAATATTATATATTCATAGGTGAACAAACAGGTGGCAAAAGATAGATGAAATATGTAGATTAACCGGATCACAGAATTGGACGAGCTACGCGTAATTTCCGCCGAATGGACTAAACATTCAACCTCTGATACAGACTAGATTCACTGTATTATGCTATATGTGACATACTTGCAAGATAAATATATGCTCGAATGAAATATTTCAGTATATTCACTATATTTTTCTTATTTTTAAATACAGTTAATCGTAAAAATTATGCAATATTGCCTGTAATTCACTTTTCAATTACTGGTGGAGTTTACATTAATTGTAGATGATATATGTATTTTGTAACATATATCTAAGATAAACGTACCAGTACGAATATATCTATATAAAATTAATATCAATCAATTTAGGTTAATGATTTTTTCCGCATAGCAGGGTAGGCATAGAGCCTAGTGTCTAAATACTTCACTTTCCGGCGGAATCCGAGACATCACTTATCTGAACGTCATTACAATCAAACGACATCGTATATCATGTGGATTGGCAGAACTGAACGCTACGCTTTATCTTGTAGCTGGGGTGCGGAAATGAGAATAATTTAAATATAATCATTCCCGCGAATTGAAATCAAACCCACAACCATCGTGTATAGTATATACAGGCAAACGCTGTCCCACTTTGTATGTAAATAAGAATTTATTTATGAGATTTTCACATCTCCGGCACTTCGAAGGAAGGAGAAAATTAAGTGAGAGTAAGTATTACGTTCTGTGGGTATTGTTAATTTCAAGACAAGATGTGTTGTAACAAGTCTGTCTGCCAAACCAACCAAATACATAAAATTGCTCCCTTGAGTGGGATTTGAACCCACATATAGTCTAACATAACTAAACTACATGACGATGATATCTTTGTGTAATAGATAAAAGTAAAAAAATATGTAAATAATACGAAAATATATCCTCTATAAACATTGTAAACATGTGAAGTGAATGAATGTTAAATCCTCCCTACGAGTTATTGGGGCGTGAAACAGAGATTTCACTTTGAAGAGCCTCGCTTGTGAGTTAGAGATCACTCGGATTTTTATTTCGATTGTAATCCCATTTGACGTATTTCTTTATAAAGTTGCGTACCTAGATATATCTGCTTGCCACTGGAGCTGGCAACTTATTGACCGCAAATGCATGGTGCATTAACTAGCGACAAATGATTTTAATTATAATTCAATTTACCACTAAGTAGTATTTAATTGTTTTTATTTTTACTCGTCGATATAGGCCGAGACACAAATTTTGAATGTAATGACTTATGGGATAATTTATTTCTTTTCTTTTACATTTTAATGATGGCTAACCACATCCCTAATAGAAAGACCGTTATATCCAAATTGTATTGAGTAACTTATAAAATCAATGCTTATTGAAACTCACGATAATGTTAATAGATTATTAGATCAATAATAAACGGAACGACTACTGACATTAACATGCGAGTACGCAATCCTATTGTTTGGAGTGTATATAAAGAAAACGTTCGTCGAAATTGGGTACTCATATCAGACGCTCAATCAAGTTGTGTTATTTTTAATTACATAAGAAAACAACACTTTTTACTAAATAAAAGGAAACATCGAAGTGAGTATGGTTTTATATTCCATTATTTTTATAACAAAGTATATTTATTTAATGAGCAAATACCTGAGTTTTGAGAATTCAATGGCCAATCATTGTTTTTTTTATATTGTTCTTAAAAAGGGTAATGACAGACTTGTGAACGTTTTATAAAAAAATATTTAGTGCTACAGCACTATTAACAGTACTCAGAGTTGAATGTGAGTAGTTATAAAAATAATTTTAATACTTTTATTTCAGGTGAAAATGCCTCCTCTTGTGGATCCAACGCCGTCTGGAGTTGTCTTTGAAAGTGACACACAAACACCAGACTTAGGCTTAGATAAAGATGTTACTGTTCTTAAAAATGCAGCTCCCAGGAAGTATGAATTTGTCTGGTTCAATATCTTCTGGTTTCTGTTCTTACATGTCAGCTCTATTTACGGTATTTATCTGGGTCTCACATCTGCGAAGTGGCAAACTAATGTTTTTGGTAAGTAAATAAATAAAATATATTCGAAATTAGTATTTTATACATAAAAAGTCACAAAAACTATAATTATTTAATTTAAATTCTCAGCCTTCGCTGTTCATCTCATGTGCGCTATAGGAATCGGCGCTGGTTCCCACAGACTATGGACTCATCGAAGTTATAAAGCACGTACTCCCCTTCGTACACTTCTTATGATTTGGCAAACAATGGGATTTCAGGTTAATTTTAAAATAGTGCTTACATCTCAAATAACAAAGTAATGAAATTATAACTGTAATGTATGATAATTACATACATTATTTAAATAATATTTCTTTTAAATATAGGATTCCATCTTTGAATGGGCTCGTGACCACCGCACACACCATAAATACGCAGATACTGATGCTGATCCACACAACGCAGAACGTGGATTGTTCTACTCTCATATGGGTTGGCTATGCTGTAAGAAAAGCTCGGAAGTAATTGAAGGAGGGCGTCGCATAGACGTTTCAGATCTCTACGACGACCCGGTAGTCATGTTCCAAAAAAGGTTAATATTTCCTTAATACTAAATTAATAAATTTTCTTCTAAATTAATGAATTTTTATAACATTTTTCTTTTATTTTTTACAGACACTACATGAAAATTATGCCAATACTCTGTTTTGTTTTGCCAACGCTCATTCCTGTATACTTTTGGGGAGAGACCTGGTTAAATGCATTTTTTATCCCGACTATACTGCGATATACTATAGGAATAAACGTCGTTTGGAGTGTTAACAGTTTTGCACACAAATATGGAAACAAGCCCTATGATAAGTAGGATTTTTTTTTTTATTTTTCTTTTTTATGGACAGTTTATAAATATAATGACTTTATCGTCATAATAACAAGTATTTGAATATATATTCGACGATCGTGATATGCTCATACGGAGGAATATACTTTAAATATTTTTGTTTCCCCAGTACGATTCGAGAGCATATATTGTTTAAATTATCAAAAAGTAGAAAATGAAGTGGCCACGGTCAGTCTGCCTACCCTGCATAATGAGGGAATTACGTCGATAATAATAAACTCATATTAGTGTAAATTACACTATAGATTTTACAGTGTAATAAATGCTAGTTTTCATTTTCGCTTACTTGATATGTTTATAGGTCACTGAATCCACGAGAAAACATTGCAGTATGGATGGTATGTGTGGAGGGCTTCCACAATTACCATCACACATTCCCCTGGGACTACCGTGCGACTGAGCACCCTATTCTTAACATGCTCACACCCACCATAATGTTTATCGAAGCTATGGGAAAGGTACCACATTAAAATCCATATGTAGCTTAACAAAATAGTTTATAATAAATTAGAAAATACTTTTCCCACTACAAAAACTGGTCCCATATTCATAAAGAATTAGAATTAGGAATTAATTAGATTACATTTGCAATAAAATATTTATGGGATTTTGTTTTCAGATCGGTCAAGCATATGATTTGAAAGCAGTATCTAAGGATATCATCAAGCAAAGATGTCAACGCACCGGTGATGGAACCCACCATCTTTGGGGCTGGGACGATCCAGAATTTACCGAAAAATTAAAATTAAGATATGGGGTTATAAGTAAACCGGAAAGGAAAAATGCTTAGTCGGTAAGGTTTATATATTCGTTTCTTTAAATTAAGATGTTTAGGCTCAAATTTTAATAAAATAATTTGGAAATTTTGTACATAAAATACTTACCTATAATAAATAAAATTTTATATTAAACTTGTTTCTTTATGTTAATAACAATTAAAGCTTTAATAAATTTGTGCGAGTACGTCAATCTTTTTTCGGTGTCGCAGCTGGCATAAGTACCGTAGTAAACGATAAGCGAAAATCAATACCAACCTCTTCCATTTGCAGAGTATAATTAATGCAACGCAATAATATACTACCTGGGTACATATATTTGATATGAGTCCGCTACATTTAGTTTAAATTATGTAGGTAAAAACAGTAGATAATAAGTAAAATATAATTACAAGTAACTATGAAAAGAGAACACCTAATTTGTAATGAATTATATATAACACATTGAGAAATATATTTTTAATTCAATTATTAAAAATATTTTTATATATTTTTAAAACTATCGATTTGTGTACGCAAAAAGGAACTCTTTAATGTGTAAGTTAAGACACAATTTTAGTGTATATATATATATATTTATAGTAATATTGTAACTAATATATATAGTCTTAGTATTTATTAAGCCAAATAATCTTTAATATAGATATCCTTAAATGTAAGCAACAACACTTTTTAAGCGAATCAGTGGACAGTGCCGGTGATGCGCCTGGCGCGTAATACACGAATTTATCTTAAACAGATGTTTACTTTTTAGACTTCAACATTAAAAAAAAGCATTTCTGAAGAAAAAATCTTTACGCATTGTAATACGAAACAAAAAAATGACTTTAAAAAGAGGCAAACACTAAACCAAGGAACATTATACTCAATAGAGCACGAAATTATATCTGTGGAAAAAGCTGTGATAGAGTGAGATTGCACAAATTTGCAAAGCATTTCCTATTACTCGTAAATCGTAACTGTTACTGTTACTGTAACTGTAACTGAAACTGAAACTGAATCCCCTCTTCTGGTGAGATTTTCCGAATATTCTTTCTTGGTGATCATTGATTGAGTTGCAAATGAACTTCACTAAGGTGTAAATGTCCAAAACACCTCTCGTGTGCTAAACTTCACCTTCTTTTAGCTTCTTGTACCCAGTATTTTCGGCTGTGTGTTGTCTGTAATTTGTCAGTAACGCAACAATTTTCCACGTTAGGTTCAGCATTCAAACACATTCTTTTCATCCAGTTGGCAGAAAATGCGTTTACAGAATATAGAAGACGCTTGAAGAAAAACAACTAGTATGAAAAAAAAAATAAGTCATACGAGTTTTAATATTTTTTTTCCTTGTATTATTTCGCCGCTAGGAGTCCAATGTTTATAGAGAGTTGAATATTTTATTGCCACATCTTCCAGAACTAAATAAGTACGTAGGGAAGTGATAATATGAAAACTGATACTCTGTTGTTTATATTGAAACTGACCGACCCTTCGAGAGACCAAATCTACTTATAAAAGCTTTTACATTTATTATCTCTCGTTACATAAATTCTTTAACTTGGGGGTTTTTTAATTATTTTTTCCTTTTTATTTCAAATTCAATCACGTTTGTAAAATCGTTATTTTACCCACGACGTTAGGGTGTTGGTAATAGCTTTAGCGTTGTTTCCTCTCAGGTTGTTTATTTGCTTGTTTGTGCAAGCCAATGTTGCCATTTGCCTCTAAAAGTACTTATCCGATTTAGATGCCGTTTTCAGTGATAGGTTCGGGTTTAATTGGTGCATGTTCTTAGATATAAGTTGCCGTGACAATCAACCAGGGGGTGGAGTAGGTAGCATGAAAAATCCCCAACTCAAACAATTTATATAACGAGACGACGGGCTGGCATCACTATTTCAAATTTCAGCGAACGTTCTCGTGGGTCTTCTTGCTAAAACAGGCGGCTATCCACCAAAATTTGAACCACACTCTATGTATCTGTCGAACAAGCCGGTTATATAATCTGTATTACATATAATAAGCCCAATAATAATATCGACATCTATATTATAAGAACTGAGTACATGTGTTTTAGGGACTATATTATTACCTACCAGTATTTACAAAATAAAGTGTATATAAAAAAAAACAAATGAAAAAACTTTACAAAAATCGATATCAACGTCTAGAAAGTAGAAGGGAGGAAAAAAATTGCGGCTCCGGCACTGTAATCTATAAATACAAAAATTATAATATTTATAAATAAATACTAGTCAATATAGTGGGAAATTAATTGAGTAAATGTAACTTTGTCGAGGTTTACTCGAAATGAAAGTATAGCTTTCGGTGATGTTTAAAAATAAATTTAAACCTTTGAATATTTCTAGTGTTTACCATATTCTAGCAAAAATAGTATATATCAATTTATTAGTACATGTTTTTTTATTATTTTATTAAATAACAGAATGCACATTAGACCAATAAGTGTTTGGCATTAGGTACTAAATAAGCAATATCATTGCTTATATATACATTGCATATGCATACCAAGAGGCCATCGTTACGCAGTGTATCAATTGTGAACACGATTGGTTGTGGGTTCGATTCCCACTTTACACGCAATGTCTTTGCGGGTGGAAAGCGGCAAGGAGTGTCTTGAAACTAGGTTCAAAACTTTAAAATAAAAAGTGAGTCTATACTTTTTTCTGCATAGCAGGGTTGATAGAAAGAAATTCGTGTCCTCTCCGTTCTCCACTTTTCATATTTGCCTATATGTTTTATGAGCGACCAAGATAACCTTGACGTCCTCGTAAAGTGTCGTCAGTATTCAGTTTTTCATTTCTCGTGCCATAATTTTTAAATTGCAGTAACTATAAAATATTTCATTAAATTGCTTAGTATAAAGAGCTATCATATATAAATAAATAAAAGACAAACAAGTTGTGTAAAAATAAAAGATACCTTTTGTATTTTACATTTAAAGATATTTATAAAGGATGAAAATAACGCTTAATGTGTTTTTATAATCCTGTATATCTATAACAATTAACATTAAATTATTAAACACTGTCAAACAATCTTGTTAGCTTGGTTATATAGTCTGTATTACAGATTATAAGCCCAATAATAGTATCAAAACCTAATAAATAAGCATTAAGTACGTATATTTTAAGAGCACATAGGCCCGTATTTACAAAATAAAGTACCAGTAAAGTAACCTTTATTTTACCGGTAAAATTAAAAGTAACATAGAGCATACCGGTAAAGCCGACACCGTTTTAAAAAAAATACAGATATTGCTGCACTATTATTTGTATTCAAAAATACCGGTATAACAATCCTTGTTTATAGGTTTTGGGTTACAATTCAAGTTTATAATTGTCAAGTTAATAATCTTTAAAAATTCATATCTGTATTGTATCTCTTGTTTCTTAAAATGTAAAATTAAACATCTTAAACTTTAGGCTCAAATGTATGGTAATAAGCGGATATTTATTAAGCATCAATTACGTAAATATTTTTGTCTACATCTTCAATTTATTTTCTGGACCCATATTTTTATGTGGCAACTTTTGAGTATTTTGTCGGTCGTCAAATAAATGACAGATAAATTCCTTACAACACGTAAACAAGTCAATTGTTTTCGTAGCTATAATTAAAGTATCTAAACTGAATGTAAATTGTTTACAAAATAACTTAGTGTTATAATTTCATTGATAGGGTCGTATATATATGTATATAGTATATAGGTCGATAGTAATAATAAAGTATCGAAATGCTCTCTTCGCTTATAAAAGAACATCAGACTAAACAAGCATCGAAAAGACTTGTTCAAGGTAAAATTTGGTATAGTATGTTTATGTTACAAGATATAATTTAAAATATAATATTAATAATATATAATAAACATTTAATTTATATCAATTGTACGTTTTTATAGAACAAAAACGAAAAGAATGTATCACTGCTGCTAATGATTTAACACAAGCTCTTGTTGACCATCTGAATGTTGGGTAAGTTTCTGCCATATAGAATTACCTTATAAAAATGAATGCACGCTGAATGTAATAAAGTATTTTAGTATATTTCCTACAAGTAATTAAATATAGACAGATACAACTTGACCTATATGTTTGATATGTAAATATACTAATAGTAATTTGCCCACTTTTATTAAATTACATAGAAATCATTGTAATAATGGAAACTAATTTTTCATCTTTTGTACCATTTTAAACTAAACTAAATTGTTTCATTTCAGTGTAGCTCAAGCTTATTTAAATCAAAAGAAACTTGATGCTGAAGCCAAATTGCTTCATCAAGGAGCAATTAATTTTGCTAAACAGACTCAGCAATGGCTTGCACTTGTAGAAAATTTTAGCAGTGCCCTAAAAGAAATAGGAGATGTGGAAAATTGGGCTCGCAGTATTGAAAATGATATGAAAGTTATAACAGAAACTTTAGAAAGAGCCTATGAAACTACACAAGAGAAACCAAGCAGTAGCCAATAGTATATATATTTAATTATTTATGTAATTCATAATTTGTAAATAAAATTAAAGTGTCTGTGATCTCAAAATACAGATTTTTCTTAACATCACATTGTTATTTTTGTTACATATTTACCAAATGTCAATATTATCATTGCTAATGTATATTTTACATCTATTTCCTGTTTTTAATAAAATTATTAAAATATGAATTGAAACTGATCATCATGTTCTAAATAGAACTTTATGTACAATTATCTCAATACATATTTACATATTATGAAACCCTTGAGTATGCATTAGGCTATTAATGGCTTATTAGAATTATAACACTCACTACTAATAGTTTTATAACTCACAAGTAATTGTGATATATATAGGCAAAATATAGAAGTATGTATTGTATAAAATGTAAAATATTTCATCTAACTAATTCATTTATAGGTATACTTTATAAAAATAACATTAACAGATGCATATCTATTTTTAAATGAATACTAATGAATTAAGTAAAAACTAAGTTGTGTAAAATCTAATTTATATATATGTACAAAAATTTAAGAACACCTGAAATAATTATAGAGCAACACCAGCGTTGGTAGTTTTAGCATACAATATTAATGTAGGTACTTATTTATAACAAAATATTGACTATACATTACTTTAAAAAGAAAATTATATACATCTAAAAATTAAGTAATAACAAAATAATTAAATTCTAGTTTTGTACTTAATAAATGATATTAGATTTAATTTGTAACGTTTTTCTTATTATATAAAGTAAGTGAAGATGTTTTAAATCATGAATCAGAGTATGGAGGCTTATGACCTATTAAAATTCTAGCAAGTTCGTCGTGCGTCACAGTCTCGATGCTCTGTTCTCTGCTGTGCATTATTGGTATACCTTAATTTACTGATTTGCAGTCATAAATCATAACGTATATTGCTTTTATCTTTATTTCCTCTTAAAATTAAAAATATTTTTATTTGTGTAAATAGTTTTATTTTGAAACTCAGTATATAGAAAAATCATATTATGAAAAAGTATATCGATTATTGTCCATAGTTAGTTCAATAGTTACTTAACGATAATAAAAAAGTAGCTTCAGTTTGAACTACTGCTGTCAAAGCGTTTCATATGTCAACTAAACTCATAGCTTACTTTCGAGTTTGATTGACTTATCTTACATGTATTTGTTACGTCATATAAGTAAATATTATAACTAAATACATTGTAACATTGTATTTATATAATTTATATTTTAATAAGATATAGTCGTTGCTATCATCATGCTGAAAAACTTACAGTAATCTATGACATACTCATAACTGTCGCAAGTAAATACTTTTATTCAGTTAGCAGTTAGTATTCACCTTATTACGGTTGTGTGTGGATCGTTTGTTTTGGAAAAATATTTCGAAAAAATGTCAACAGATTCCACACCAAAAGTGCTTTCGATTCAAAGTCATGTTGTCCATGGATATGTGGGCAACAAGAGTGCTGTATTTCCTCTACAAGTAAGGATGTAATATTTATAAAGATAAACTTTTTTTATACAAAATATTGTATTTAAAACGATAAGTTTTGTGACATCTTTATTTTTTTCTCTAATAATAATTAAGTTTACTTTTAAAATACAAACCCCAATTAGACTTTTTTTTTATATAAATAAGTATGTTTTTCTTAACTAAAACAAATTTATTTCAATTATTGTCAGTAATATCTAAGTATCCCTAATATTTTTTACATAAGATTTTAGGATTTGAAGTTGATGCTATCAACACAGTTCAATTTTCAACACACACTGGCTATAAACATATTAAAGGAACAGTTCTAAAAAATGAAGAAATGGCTCAAATTTTGGATGGGTTATTGCTCAACAATGTTGATTATTATACACACTTTCTTACTGGCTATTCAAGATCACCAGATTCTTTAAAACAGATAGCAGAAATTATTCAAAAGCTCAGAGAAAAGAATCCAAATTTAATATATGGTAAGACAGTTATGTTCGTTTTCATCTACCATATCTATTTTTTTATATACAATTATGTATGCTTAATTTGTTACTTTGAACAATAATTATTATCATATCAATTAGTTACCTCATTTAGTTTCAATAATGCAAAATTGTAAATTTGAGATCATTATATATTATATATTTGTAATTTTACAAATATTGCTACATATAACAAGAGAATCATAAAGTATACTTCCTTTTGTTTTTAATTAAATTTGTTTATTGAATAATTTTTACTTTTATATATATATTATACTTCTATATTTTTTATTTGACCATTACTTGATTTTATTCCATATTATATATTATTTTTAAAAAATTATAGGAAAATCTATATTTTGTAATATTTTGTTATAATTTTGTTTTATTAATTAGACAATTTAATAAGATAATAATATAAATAGATACCAACTATACAAAATAATAGTAACTGTAAAAATTTACATATAATGCAATATCTTACAGCTTTTTGAACTTTGATAAATAATTGTAATTCAACATTTTTAATCAAAGTTACAAAAGTGGCCATTGAAGCATAGTGTCTGACTATAAACACAATTGTTGAAGATTATGTAGAAAATGTGTGAATGAAAATATTTTTATTTGCACAGTATTTATTTGCATAGTACATATAAGATCAAAGACATTTTTTTCTTTTGCATGTATATAATAAGAAATTAGCTTTTTTTCTTTTCAACTAAACTTAAATCAGAAACATTACACTTAAAAGAGCCTTTTCTAGTTCCATTACAACAAAATGTGTATTTTCTATGTAAAATTTTGAGAAAAAATCTAAACAGGCAGGCATAACATGGGTAAATATATTTTTAGAAAATGTATAAAAATTTGAATACAACGGGATTATAACCCGCACCTCTTGGAACACGTCCAAGCTCTCTGACATCTGAGGGGTAATATAAAAGGATACTTTGGTAGTTATGCCTTTATTACTAAATTAACAACTGTAGTGGATTTTTTTGTACGTGAGGATACCAGCCCGATTGGGCACTCGGACGTGCTTATGTGGAACTCCGTCTTAGCAGATGTAGGCAATCCATATACCCACTAAACAAAATCATAAATCTCACATTTTACTAGGTTTTAATACGCCCCGTTTTCACCTACTTTTCCGAGACGTGGGTCCTCTGTAAGAAGATTGAAGATTAAGATAAGCTTTACTGATCGTCGAGCGCAAAATATTAAGGAAAATCTGTAAAAACGGTGCATAGCGGCTTTACGGCCTGTACAAATACCCTGACATCATACATCAATTGTATGATGGTCTTGGTCATGTACATTGAATGGATAATAACAGCGTCCCAAACGTCCGCTTGCATCGAAGTTGCACCTTTACGTGCAAGGGACAAGATTCCGCAAAATTTATTTTATGTATCCTCTTTTCCTCTCTAT
Source organism: Podotricha telesiphe (assembly GCA_038994665.1). Classification (NCBI taxonomy): domain Eukaryota; kingdom Metazoa; phylum Arthropoda; class Insecta; order Lepidoptera; family Nymphalidae; genus Podotricha; species Podotricha telesiphe. The sequence goes on along the minus strand of JAOYRR010000229.1, from coordinate 290,642 downwards.
GGGCGATTCAGTGCGCTTCTTTAGTGCGACGGGTACATAATCTACACGAGATTTGCAATGACAATGGACAAAAACTGGTTGACCTGGTCGCGTCTCTGAACATGATTGTAGACAGTACAGATACACAAAAGCACCTGGAGGGTGTCTGACTGCATGAAGGCAACGAATCCGACCGGTGCGGGGGTTATTTCCATAGGTAGCCGGGTTCTTAGGAATTCAGTTGCTATGGAGCGCTTCTCGGGAGCAGACCGCGAATACAAAAATTTGGGTGACCAAGGTCATCAAGAACGGTAGAAAACGGGGAAAGTGTTAATCAGTTTGTTCGTGACGACCTGAACCTTTCAATTCGGAAGTGCGCAACTGCTTTAAATGTGCATAGATCGTCATTCCAACGCATATTGCACAAAGACCTGAAACTGCACCCCTACAAAATTACATTGCTGCAGTTTACGCCAATAAACCGACTTCTCTGGCGCATTTGAAAGAAAATATTCTTCACGAAATGGCAGCAATCACTGAACCACCTGCCGAGCCGACAAGTAATTTTACTGTTCGATTTAATGAGTACCTCGAACGCGATGTTCTACATATTTTTAATAAATATATTCCCAAATTTTGTAATTTAATAATTAATAATATTTTTTTCAATACACGGTTTTTTTAGTTGATTTACTAAATATAAACTTTGTTCTGAAACACTTTATGCATACTTATCATGTTTACATAATTTTTGTAAACATACAATCAGTATTTCTATTTTTGTTAATATCATTGAAACCGCAAATATCCTTATCACTTGCTTAGTAACTAACTAGAGAATAAATTGTAATTAAGGTCTGATTATGACACATATACTGATTAAAATTTAATCTGTATCTATTGCTAGAGTTTTCCTTATACATGTTTAATTTCTAATCTATTATTAAATTCAGTTACCAAATTAATCAGTTAATACATTGAAGATTCATACGTTTTTATACAATTATAGACTAACATTTAGAACCTAAGAGGGACACAAAACTATGTTTGAAAACCTAAAACATGTTATCCTAAGTGTGTGAAAAACATTTTAATGATTTTATAATAGAATTACTTTTATTTGTTTTAGATGTTGCCATCTAAAATTTTCTATCAACCTTGTGTTAACCTGTCAGGGACTTCAAGTTCAAACTATGAAGTATAAAAATATTATATTGTTATATGCACATATTTAATTTGGAATATTTTACTTTGTTCACTGTAAATAGTAATATTTTCCCAAGTAGCTCTTCCTTTGATAACCATCATGTTTACAACCATGCTCTGTCAATATGCTTTTCAATATTTAGTTTTATACTTTTTATTATTATTATTTCAGTGTGTGATCCAGTTATGGGAGATAACGGGAAAATGTATGTGCCGGATGAAATACTGCCAGTGTACAGGGACATAGTCATCCCTTTAGCAGACATCTTAACTCCTAACCAGTTTGAAGCTGAATTAATAACGGGCTTGAAGATGAACGATTTAGATAGTGCTCTAGAAGTGATAGACGCGCTACATCTGAAAGGTGTCAAAACAGTAGTTCTATCCAGCACGGAATTGGGTCATAACAAAAATATGCTCGCTATTGCTAGCAATACAGGTATTTATGTTTCTTAATTTTATTATTTAATTTTAATATTTGTTGTATTTTGTGCCATTGATATAATCCCCTTTATAAATTGAGTATAATACAGATGTTTATCACATTCTAATTATGATAAATTTCATATTGAAAATTTCCAGCTGTAAAAATGACTTCTTTTCCTATTATAACATATTTGTCGGAAAAATTGTACTATGTGGAAATTAGTCCATTTCCATTTCCTCACTAACTGATAAGTAACAGTTAAATGCGGAACTGTTTAAATTTAACAATCAATTTGTTTTGATATAAATTTTAACTAAGAGTTAGCAACTGAGAATAAAACATATAATAAACAGGCAATAAATAATTTTAAGTAATATAAAATTATTTATTGCCTGTTTATTTTTTAAATGTCCTTAGTTTTATCTAAAGCGAAGTAAAAACTTAGATATAATGTCATAAGTCTCATTGGCCTATCCGTGGCCCCGCTACGTAAGACGAGTAAGGCCATTTGTTACTATCGCAATAATATAAGATTGATACGATACGATTTTGCTATGTAACTAAATACCTCGTCTATTGATAAGCTTTATTGAAGATTGTAAAATAATTATTTGATAGTTAATGCGTGTATATCTTCTTATCCTGCATATCTAAAAAAAAATATTCGAATATATCTCTGAATTTTGTCAAAACCATTATTCCATATCTATTCTACATCATATTAATAAATGGCTATTCGTGATTTTTTTTTCTTATTTTCGAGTCGCTCACATCATCTTGTCAAAGCCGAAAAAAGATAAGAAAATATTTTTTTAATTTAAAATCATAAACATTAATCTTTTCAATTCATTTTTAAGAAATATTTTAATTTCTCTACTCACCCAAGACAAAGCTGAGCTCTGACTATTGAGCTTTGTGGGAAAAAGCGTAAAGCTGCTGAAGTATAAAGCTGCTGTAAACATAAAATTAAATAATTAGAAGCCACTTAGAAATTTGACCGAATCAGGTCCATGTCTGTCATTATCTGTTATTTTAAGTTGAAAAGTTTTCAGTACTAAAATTTTGCCACTTATTCTTTTACAGAGTCTTGCTTCCAAATTGAGATACCGAAATTAAATGCATCATTTACGGGCACGGGTGACCTTTTTGCCGCTCTGTTCCTGGCGTGGTTTTATAAAACTAATAAAGATCTAAAAATGACACTAGAAAAAACCGTTGCAACGCTTCAATATATAGTTAAGGACACATATTACAAAGCAAGAGGTAATTATGAATTGTTTTTACATACTATAAATTCCTAGTTACGTTGATAATTGTTATATTTTAAATTGTAAATTAATTGATTAGAGGCCATTGTGACGCAGTGGGACAGCATCTGATTGTAAACGCGATTGTGAGTTCGATACTACGCTGGGGAATGAATGAATATATATATATATATATATATTCATTTCTCTACTATGGTAAGACAAAGCGCAGACCCTGTTATCTGTACCTACTCTGCTAATGAAAAAAAATAAAACTGATAAAATATATATATTCTTTAATTATGATATTGTGAGAAGTGCGAATACACATTTCGTTTAATTTTACAGATATACAACCTGATGGAAAAATTCCTTGCTCACTTTTAGAGCTCAGACTCATACAAAATAAAACAACTATAGAGAATCCTGCAATTACTATAGACAGTACAAAAATTCGGGGCTAAAATTTATTTAAGTTATTTTGTTTAGTTACGAGTTACGTAGTGACGATAACGAATTTAATATTTTATAAATGTTATTATTATTTTAAGACCCAATTCAAAATTTATCATTTTATATAGTTATTATACTGTTTACTTTTGTTGTTTTATTAAATAGTATAGGTTGTATGAAATTATTGTAGGTACAAGTGGCCGGTTAAACAATTATTAATATATGAGATAAATCTTCTATTTAAATCACGTAACCCGTCTGAAAGTAGATCAATTAATATTAAATGATATTATATATATATATATATATATATATATATATATATATATATATATATATATATGTATATAGATGTTTTTACGCTCTGATTTCAAGAGGTATTTTGTACAATTAAAATTATATGCAGTTGTAAGACAATAATGTTTTAGTACAATAATAACAAATTATAGTTCGAAAACCTATTATAATAAATCATAATATATTATAAGATAAGAAATATTTTCCATTAGAATAATTTTAATCATGTTTAATTTAAGTAGTAATATGTAAATTAATAGAAAGTGCTACAGGTTTTTTCAAGTAATTAATAGACGTTTTTTTTGAAAAAGACGTGTTTTGTTTATTCTATTAAAATAAAGAAAAATATATTTTCAAAATAGTAATAAAGAAAAATATATAATTACTTATATTTGAAAATGACATACAGTTGTTAATATAACCATATTTTACTTTTCGTTGTACTGTTTTATGATATAAATATAATTTTATTAGTATTAAGTTTTAAAAGACCACAATCAAGTCTTCCATTACAGAATAAGGTTTTGCGAAGGTTGACATTTTTGTTATATATGTTTTAAACCAAGCAAATGTTCTCCCTATTAAAGTTTATATCACAAATAAATTATTTTATGATGAAATCATAACTTGTTTCATTTTATTATTGATTTAGTTAAAGCATTTACTAAATGTGGTATAATAAGTTAATAACCTATTGGACCAATGTAATCAATACTATAAATTAAATTAAAAAATATGCATATGACGATTAATGGTTTAGCTTAAGTAGTAATAATAAATCTGGAAAAAAAAAACATGTAAAAACATATATAAAAAACATATGTAAAATGTATTAAAAAGGTCATTAGCTCATTAGAACAGCATGTGACTGTAAACGCGATTGATTATGGATTCGACCTCCACTTGGGGAATGGTTATATATAAATTGCTTTCATGACTTCACTCTGGTAAGACAATGCGCGGCGTTGAGTTCCACCGATTAACAAGCAACGTCGAATTTAGGCGGAAATTGGAGAACGGCGTGTCTTGACACTAGGTTCTCTGACTACCCTACCCTGGTAGACGGAAAAAGGTCTATTCTAAAATGAGCTAAAGGTATAATAAAACACTAATAATAATAATATACTGATTTTAATAATATATTAATATTTGTCAATGAACTATTCATGTATCCTCCTAATTTTATAAAGTACCACAGAAAACGCCATCAACGTGAGAAGTATAAAATGGAACACCCAGAACATTGAATTGTAATATTTGAGGACGATCTCAGTGTTTTGCACAACAAAGCATGGAGTGAGGTAGAGGAGACAAAATAGACGCATTATTGAAAATCCTATATCCCACGGCAGCTTCATCTGAAAAATTTTTATTCTAGAACATGGGAAAACTTGCACGGATGAAGGTGATATTTCCCGTTGCGGAATATGCGCAGATCTACGCATAAATTATCCTTTTAATTGAATATAAATTATTACACACATTGTCACTTTTTTTGGTACTATAATAAATTTCTATAAAAGCGTCTCTAAATAGTAAAAGTGGTTCGATTCCCACTAGAGGAAATTCTTTACATTTCTCTGGTCTGGTACCTAAAGCAGTTTTAATTTTGGACGGACAGTGGAGAACGGAGTGTCTCTAACCCTAGGTTCTCCAACACTAGGTTCTCCGACTGAACTGAAGGATGAAGATGTATAATTTCCTTCTAGATTTCAAGTAAGCTTTTATTTACATTTTAAATACAACAAAACAAATGACTTAAGTAGGTGATAAGCCAATATCCAAAATAACTGCATACTAACTGGGCCGGTAGTGTCATAAAGAACGCTATACTCTGCTTCAAGATGCACATACACCCATAGAGTAACGGCTATAATACAATGAGGTAGACTTGGTCCTGACCAAATTGTCCAAGCCAAAAGTGAAAATGCACTTCTGTAATAACACATTATAAAACAAAATAAGTACATTAGGATTTGACTTGGGTTTATGATTATGTTCTTATTCGTACTTTTAAAGACAAAATATTCAAAGAAAGCCTTTGTAGGCTCAACTAGACTTTATAAAAAAATTGGACTTTATTAAAACTAGACTTTATAAAATACTAGACTTTAAAAAAAAACTAGTCTTCCAATGAAGCCGTATCAGAGATTTAAACCCACAACATGTGTAATGAACTCGCAAGCGTATGCGAGTCTCGTGCTTCTGATAATTCAATATATTCGTTTTAATTATTGTACGATATTGAATTTTAATGCCCCACTTGTATTTGCTTAATTAGTGCCTCCAAAAACCATAGGCATAAGGCGAAATAGGTACAAATTTAATTAAGCTCATAGTTTACAAAAGTTACTAAGCTAAACTACCTTACTTCCTTATTCGATTTTAAAAACGTTTTATGCACATAGGCCCAAAACCAAAATCGTGTTGGCATGTCCCAACTTTGCATAGTGTCCTTCATCTTAGGCCCTATTAGCAAACCTTCGTTATTAAAACATTTGAGCATTGAGAAATTGTACTCCTCTTCCATGGCTACATCAGGAGAAGAAGCCCTAATCAAATCATCAAATAATATATATACATAAATAGTTTTTTAAATTTTAATTATGGATTATATATAATTTTACTTTACTTTACACAAATATCAAAATAATTCCATTCGCATCAAATTTCCTATCATTTTATTTTCAGCTACCCGCTTTTGTCTACTACCTACTTACTAGAAAGAACCTTGTCAGGACACCCCGTTGACACATGAAAATAATTTAAATGTAATCATTTTGATTTCAGCAATCATTAAATTTTCTGTAGGCTAATACAATACTGTAGGCTTAGTTTTCATATAAATATTTAATTTTATAAAAATATTAATATGAAAACGTATAAAAAATTGACCCTAGTAGGATTAGAACCCGCATCTCTGGGAAGGTAACAACATACTAACAAAATGAAGCTGTAACGAACGTATAAGAATTTCGACGTAACTCGATAAAAACGTAGTTATGTCTAGACAATTGTGTCTACACCGCTTGGGCGGTTTCCAATAAGCTCGGATTTTGCCTGATTTGATTTTGACTACATTCAAAATTTTATACGTTTCCTAAAACATATTTCGGATGATAAGTGTCTAAATATCACTTTAAAAAATATTAGAACGTACGCCAAAGTCAAGAAGCTTAGTCGAGATGTAGGTCCATATCCTGGAATCGGCTGGCATTGTGCTGGATATACACCAAATCCAGTCTCGGTAAAAACACTTGTACATAACATCATTAAAGCTTGGTAATACAAGAAATGCATAGTCAGTTGTGGTATGTTGTACAAATATCGAAAATCAGCGCCATAGGTGTTGTAAAATATATCTTCATTATATAACTAAAATAGTGTTTGTATAATAAGCGAGATTTATTTTTTCAAGATATGTAAATATATATATATATAATTAGAAGAAAAATTTGATTCCATTTTCTTTAGAAAAGGTTAAAATGCTTAGACGGCTTTCGATATTCTGTAATAACTATTCTGGATTCTTTCTTTGACAAAAAATATTTTTTAACTTATACATGAGGCCATTGAGGTTCAGGGGGGCAACGTCTAAGAGCGATTGATTGTGGATTTGATTCCCATTCGGGGCAATGATTTACATTTAAATAATTTTCATTTCTACGCTCTGTTATACCAGTCAGCACGCTATATCAATTTCGGGCGGACAGTGGAGAACGAATGGTCTTAACATTAGGCTGTATCCAATTACCCTGCTATGCGGGAAAAAGCGTGAAGTTGCGGAAAAACTTATATATAGTACATGGTTGGTTTAAAGGAGATATATTTTTACCTCAGGTGAATATTTTTTAAACAATATCCAGTATCCAAAACCACATAGAGCAGCTTTTTTAAGTTTTTGCTCTGTTATTATTCTACAATCGCCTAAAACACTGAAGGGTGCATGGAAATGGTCGTGAAAAGTTTTCCATCTATAATAGGGCCCTAAAAAAATATTAAAAATATATATTAAACATATTACGCCTAATTTATTATTATTAAAATAAGCTATATTTACCTCTATGGAGTCCAATAAAATAATAAGCGTATGCAATGATATCAGCTGCACTAGGTTCTGGTGCATTATTGTCACTATCTCCTATATTCATTTTTGAGACACTCATTTTTTTTGTATCTACTACTGTTTTGAATTGAGGTCCACCTATTTCAAAAGCTAATCCTACCAATTTAAGAGCTAATGTTTGATGTATCCAAATAATATATATATCATTTATATTTAAGTGTAGATAAAGCAAGTATATCCAAGTATATGCCAAACTTATTTGATGTAAATATCTGTAATTAATTAAATATAATATAGGCTATGGCGGCGCACTGTGGCTTAACCTGACGGTCATAGCGATGGTTGTGGGTTCGATATCGGTTCGGGGGATTATATTAAAATTATTTGAATTTCCCTGTTCTAGAGAACAAGGCAAATCGCGGCGTTCAGTTCCGGCAATCAATCAATCAACATGCAGTGTCTCGAATTAAGGCGGAAAGTAGAAAACGTAGTGTCTTGATACTACATTCTCTGTTTCTATCCTAGTACCTATACGGCAAAAGATCGTGAGGTTAAAACTGAAATTAATTTTTTTAATTAATTAATTATAACGGCTTACTATCTTTTTTGGTTATATTTTCTTTTTAACGGAGAACACCGAGAATCTAGTAAGAGGACACTGTTCTGTATATTCTACTCATTTTAAGAATTATACGCTTAACGCGACTAAGCTCAAGTCGCGTTTTGCCTTATTACCAAGGAAAAGAAAGTCATTTAAAAATAAAAACATCCTCCCTAGCGGGTATTGAACCTACAGTGACACAACTCCGAACTGCGCCAGTATTTTATTTAATTATGCTTATAATTAAAATGCATTTATTTTTTTAATTCGCAAAATATTTATGAGTTATTTGGGTAGAAATATGCGAGGACTAACCGACGATCACAACATTTAATAATAATAATATTTCCCCAGACCATTAGAGCTGAATGTAGTACATAATGACCACAAGTTATGCAGACCAATATAAGTCCAAGTCCCGTCCCGTAATTGCGCTTCATATCGACATCAGTAATTTTCTTGTAACAACTTCCCAAAGATATACACACAAGCAATAAAGCATAATATAAAATTGCGGACATGATCGTGTACATATAAACCAAGCCGTTTATAGAAAGTTTAATTTCCACTATATATTATATACAAGAAATTTACTTTCATTTTGATAATAATATATTTCAAATTTTCGTGACTGAAAATAAAATATGACAGCTGGTAAGTTTGCCATTCCAAAATAATGTATGTCAAGCAAATTGTACTTATTTTTATTGGACTTATAAAGACTTCAATTTATATTCAACTAGCGACCCGCTCGCGTCTTCGCCTGCGTAAACTATATGGCTAAACTATTTAGATTTTTTAGCCCGCACTCGTTCTCACACAAACTTTACTTAAATTACGATTTAAATAGTTTTAACTTGTTTGTTTATGAAGCAATTGAAATAAAATAAGCTGTAAATATAAAGGGAAGCTTACCATAATACAATAGTAGTAGTAATATTAGTAGGATATAGAAATTTCAGTCATAGCTTTATTCGCTGGGTATATTTTCCGTAAAAATACCACGATTACAGAAACCGTAAAAATGGAATTGTAATTTATATGGTATTATATGTCAAAGGCCTCCTAGGTGACAAAATAATAACAACTACATATGGATATGAAAAAATGTATTTAATTGAAGTTTTTAACGATATTGATTAAATATTATCTTCAGGCTTAGGCAATTTGTATTTTTTTCTTGTTTGACAGTTTTTAACAGTTTTTAAGTGGCATTTGAGGACGCGTTTATAAATAATATTAATTTCGATATCTATTGGAATCCTTTATATTAATATGCATGTACGAAATGGGTCGTATTTATTTAATCCGCGAATAGTGAAAATGCGAATAAAGGAAGCGTGAATTAAGAGTTTTGACTGTATAAATATGTACTTATTTTCTTATGAGTTTTAAGGCATATTTTTTATGCAAATCTACGATTATTATGATTACTTGTCTTTTTGTATATACTCAAATAGAGAATAAGATAACCAAGCCTACTTATTCTATAATTATGAACTAAATGTTCATAATTATAGAATAAGTAGGTTTCATAGTAGTTTTCTTTGAACCATACCACAAAAATGCTTCTGATTTAAATGTTCAAGTGTTTGGAAAGGAAAAAAAGATGACATAATAAAAAGCATTGTGATTAAATAAACAATTTACTACACATAATGTAGGTTCACAATAAAAATATTTTCTAAAAAGAGGTATGTACGATAACTCATTGTCTGATACAGATCTAGCTGTACATTGCTCTATGCCAGTTATGTACCAATTTTTAAGATTTTACGAAGTATGTCGGGAGACTAAACATCTTTAAATGCACTTTACATTATTTAATACTAATTTGGCATATCGGAATGTTGAGAATTTCAAACTCCACTTATGACTTATTAAGGGTTTACAAATGCTTGGCCTCTATTGAAAATTTCATAGTTGCTTCCACCCTAAACAGCTAAATCTTCCATATGCTACAAAAGTACATATAAATAAGTAGAAGCAACTAAAACAATGAAGATTTGTCCAAAGTCAAATAAATAAAGCCTCCTACATAAATTTATGCAATTTAAAACACATTTATCACATAAGACAGAATGATTTCATCAAACAACCTAACCTATAATACTGTTCAAGCTGTAAATATTTATTATTTTTTAATAATTCCCACAATCATTCATCAATGTAAATTCAATTGACTAGCATCTAATTCATATACTATTTATATTTATTACATAAAATGACAACATATTTAAAATAATATATAAAAATAAAATCTTATAATATAGAATAAATATGCCTATATATATTTTATACATTTTAAAGTAATTATTATAAATTACTATGTTAGGTGTTTCTAAACCATAAGGAGTAATGTGTTTTACCTAAAAGTTAGTATTTTAACTAAAAGCAGTTATTATTATTGGCTGTGTTTAATGTAAATATTTTGAAAGAATAACAAACAAGCATTAGAATAGCAATAGTAAACAAAAAATAATATAATAGTTCTGTCATACCTACACAAAATCTAACTAATGTGAAATTCTATACACATATACCACAGAATAATATAAAGATTGTTAAGAATGAATATGAATCAAGGAAAAGACTATAGAAACGGAAGATCTATTGAGTCTAATATTACTATGACCTTATATATAAACACCTATAAGCAATAGTTTGCTTTGGAAGGTTTAATGAAAATCTTATTTGGATGACACAAACTTTGCTATAAGAGAAATTGTTCTAAAACGATAAGCAGAACGAAATATCCAACGGCATTTCAATATCCCTACTTTATTAACTAATAGGATTTAAGTTTCCTTAAATTACGCCATTAACAATATAGTATGTACAATTAAAAATTTATTGCATGATTTTATATTATAATATTACATATAATTATTTATTATTATTATTATTTCAAGTAACATTGCACCCTGTCACCTTTGTATGTCAACATACTGAGGTGTCCGCACACATCCTGATAATGCACACCTGTGAAATGCTGGTTTATATTTTATTGCCTAAGTAATTGTATAATCAGTATTTAAATACAAGCCACACTGGTTCTGGATTGTCTTAGAAATAAATGTATTAAATTTAATTGATCTGTAACCTACCAATTCATAATTAAGTTTTAAAATCACTTTTACAATTAGACCTATTAAATTTAAATTTACTTCTAATGTATTCCAGATCGCTTAATAACGCTTAATTTAGTTTGAGTTGAAATATAATTTTGTAGGAGACAAAAAAACAATTAAATCTGTATCAGACGTAAACTTTGTTATAACGTAATTGCATTGTTATAAATATAAAACATACAAATGTCACTGTAAAAGCCACCATTAACAATGTGAAAATGTAGTAAATCTCATAGACTTTGAATATCATCAAAATTCTCTCTGATTATTACCGTCGCAACTATTGTTAACACACCTATGGTAGTTAGAAAAGTATTGCCTCTATTTCATATGAAAAGAGATAAGATATACATAATCCTACTTACACATGTCACTATTTGAATAAATAACAATTTTCATATGCAACATTAAACATGAAACAAACTTAAGTACCTTGTATCAGAAACAAAACTATGATATTGATTCATCTACAAAAAAAAATTACAAAAGAAATCGAGCAAGAGAGCATCAGATACAAATAAACATTATATTATAATACATATTGTGCAATAGACAGATGTAACTGAAGTGCTAGATTCTCTAATTACAATACAAGTCGATTAATTTCAAGCATCTATAATCATACATTTTTGAATCGAAATATCGATACACTAATTTTTATTATTAACCAATGACAATTAGTCAAATTGCGATTTTAGTATTTTTATCTATTGCACAAACACAGACATATAGATAATCTCTATACTACTAGATTTATATGTTACTCATTATTTTTACATAGTTAATAAATACGACATTCAGAATGTTACTTTAATAATTACAAAATTTTATCCGTGCAAACAATTACAAAAGTTCACATTAGAGTCACTGTAAAGGAATTTAATTTTTACATATCATCGATCGCTCCTATATCAGTAATTCGTACAACAATAAAAAAATGCGAACAGCATTTATTTAGTAATAATTGGCAGTCCTAATGGTCGCTATAGTCCTTACTATAGAGCGCGAGCGCGAGCGCCGGCGCCGCGCACTTTCCTACTAGCATTAATCTATCAAATCAGAATGCCGGAAGGTGGATCTTGAGTCCACCGAGGGTGATCTACTACGCTAAGGGGCACACCACTTGTAATTCGCGTTATTGACACGATAAACATATTCGCACACGTGACACTTCCGAGCGTCGAACACTACACGTGCACTATTGTTATTGTTCCGAGCGCAACTGAACACTTCCAACGGTTACCGGGTCTGCTAGACACGTGCAACTAACTACACATCCATCCGCATTTTTCGACTGGCCATTTACAACTTTAATACGCCACGACGATGCGTGTCAATTTAGTAGTCACTATACGGGTGGCATGTGACATGCATGTGCCGGTAGACCCGGGCAACAGGGGTGCTTGACGGGTCTACTTGATGAGCTGCGCGGCGCTCTTGGAGCGGCGGAACATCTTAGCGCCCTTGACGGGCGCTAGCTCGTGCTAGTTGCCGTTGGGCGCGCGCGGCGCGGGCGAGGCGGCGGGCGGCGGGCGGCCGAGCGCCATCGACTCCTTGGCGCCGTCCGTGCCGTAGATCTTCCCCGCCTTCTTGGCCATAGACGCCAGCAGCTCCTGCGAGCACTTGTGCGCCGAGCGGAGTGACAGCGCCCATTCTTTCAGGCCGATTTCATCCTGCAACATTTTATTTATAGTTTATTGTCATGTGAGAATTGTTAAGTAAGTATGTTGGGTAGCATAAAAATAGTACACGAAAAAGTCTAATAGTGCATCAATTTAGTCAGTAAGTCAATTTGAACTACTGACTGAATGGAATTTGTTCTAAAATTATGCATTATTTGCGAAGGTGTTTTTATAAACATGATATTAATCCTTGTTCAAATAAATACGTTATTCATCACAAGTATTTAATTTGAACCATAATCGCCCTTTACTCTCATTTCACTCCTTCATTTGATTCGAATGAATATTTTAGGAGATATCATAGTTTGAAATAACTCCGCAACAAAATTATCATGTTTCTGATCAAAGCATACGCACCTCAAATAGCTTCAAAAATTAGATAAAGCACTACGTAACATTTTTGAAGTAATGAGTTAGTAATACCTAAAGTTTTTTCCATAAATTAACACGGGTGAAACTAAAGACATATTAATTTTATAACATTTCTTTGCCTGTCGTTTGTCATTATTTGGAATTTGGATACGCATTAAACCAGAACTGCTCAATTATTCTTATAGTTCAAAAATTGATAAAATATGAATAGTGAGTATTTTGACTTAAAATTCTTGTATAATCTGTACTTGAATAAAATCGATTAACTTTATCAAAAGTTTTTAACATCGCAAAACTTTAATTCACTATTAAGTTCCGTCATTCACGGAACGAATCGCAGAAACAGCTAGTCAGTAATAAAATGTTTTTATAAATTTGAATTAGTAAATTTATTGAATTATTTGATTTCTTTATATAAATAAACTTACGGTGTTAGTTAGCACAATCTTTGTATCATTTCTGGTCCGCAACACGATACACTGCTCGCCCTTCACTGACACTAAATCGGAGGAAACCTCTTCGACTGTATCGAGAAGAATCATTTCTGGTTTGGCGCTGTTCTCCAAGTGTAGTTCCAGACGATTGGGATAAAGCTTAGCATATCGCGTTTGCCATGCGCTGGCAAAGGGTCCACCAAGTTTCTTTATGTAGCCATGCAGTATGCAATCTGATTCTGTAATCAAAATATATATCATAGCTTTAAATGAGTTAGGATAATTTTGAAAATACAAGAAAAGTAGTCAACTCTAGTTCTATGCAGAATGTATGATGTCGAGAAAATATATCTAATCGAGGTATATTTGTAATTACAAATAATATTCTTAATATTTTGTTTTAAATTGTAAAAGATTTAATTGTACTAAATTAAACTTTACACCAAAAACCAATTTCAGTGTCTGTACTGGTATAATAATTCCTAAATTTTAATACTTGGTTTAAGTGTTAATACAAAGGAGTTAAGGACACTTATTTAGCTCAAGGTAATATTTATAATTTTATAGTTCAAATATTTTTGTAATAACACTTATTTTAAAGAATAAAACTATATATATATATATTTGTTCATATTATTTTGTACCTTTTTCGTCAGCATCAAACTTTTGTTTCTGCTTAGCCTTTTTCTTGAGTTCCATTTTGTCGGCCTCTTGATTGATCGTCTCAAAGACTGTTTCCGCCACTTCAGATTGCCAGCGCTCAGATATCACAAGTGGGAAATCTTTGTACTGGGCTTGATCTGTTTCTGTCAGCTGTGAGATACATTTAAGCATTTTTCATTAAATATTTTATATTTAATATTAATTATAAGATTCATCAGATTCATTCAGAGATAAATCCACGCAGCGAATAATCTGTGTAAAAAGAGTAGGGAAATAGAAATAATTTTAATATAACCATTCCTTCGAATTCACAAACATCTCCACAGTTAGACGCTATCCTATTATAAGTTGTATATATTTTGTTTTTGTGCCGAAAGGTCCCGTTACTTTATAATGTTATAGGCGTCGCAATGGTTTATGAGCGCTCGGTTAAAGTTAACGTATTAGAGGGGATGTTAACGCAGGTTTACACTCGCAAACAACAATGCCTGTGTCCAGATTATTTACAATATTAAAGGTCTTACTGCTTTAGTATGTTTTGTCGTCAGTCCTGTGATTTTACCGTAACACTATATGAACCTATATGAATAAACATTAAAGTTGTATATGTGTATATTATATGATGAATAACACAGTATCAAATAAAAAATATATTTATTCTATTTTTATCCATATACTTTTTATGTGAACGTTTACGTCATTAATCATTTTCCTGGTCTGATTTTTTTTCAATACTGCACGACTTGTACTCCACTGTCACTCCTCCCGTTACACAGACCCCAAAAACTTATACAGCGCTTTCCAGGACAGCGCTCATAAACCATTGCGAGGCGTATACTTAGTTTGAATAAAAAATATATATATTTACCTTAATACCCTTAGTATCTTCTTCGTCGAAACTGCCTATATCGAAAGCGTCGGCGGCGTTGACCTCTCCACGCGGAGGTATGAGGGGTGGGGTGTACTTCTGGTGGTACACTTGCTGCCAGTCAATACCCGCGAAGAATACGTGCTCTTTCACTTCATCAGCTCTGTTAATAATATTTTATATTTTTATATACACATATAATAGTTAGATTAATTGAGGAAATGTTTGTGAATACAGTAAAATAAACATATTTATTCATATACGAAAAAATTATAAACAGTTTATCCCGCTGAAGCACAAATGTTTATATAATATGCATTATGTATTATAATTATATTAATTATGTTGTAGATCATGTACTAATTGAAAACTGTATTCTACACATGTTTACACCGAGGAATAAATATTAAATATATATATATATATATATATATTTTAAACAAAAAACATCTTACCCTCGTCCCTTACATCCCAAGCGCTTGTTAATGTCTCTTTGCAAAAGACCTTCCAGTAAACTTTTTAAGCTTGGACTAAATGATTCAGGCAGTTCTACATTCTGGAACAAAAATATTAAGATATTTGCAGTATTTTTCTCAGCTCTTATAAGCATTTCCATAAATATCTAGGCATCTTTTCTTCTTACCATTGTGAGAGTCATCCGATCTATTTCATGTTTGTCTTTAGTTTTATGTTGACGGAATGGTGAATGTCCTTTAAGTAATTTGTACAGCATGCACCCGAAACTAAACCAGTCAGCTGAGGAGTCATATCCAGTGCCCTTAGACAGTACTTCAGGCGCCATATACCCATGGGTACCACTAGAAACAGTGTATTGTTACGACTTAATTTACGAATAAAATATTTCATACATTTGCACAAAGTTTTGTCTAGTCGTAGACGTAAATTTTATTGAAACGCAAGGTTTTTTATAATATTAAATTGATTAGTAATCAATTTCATCATTATATTAGTAAGTATTGTGGATCTTATTAGAACTGTTGTCTAATATAAGGCAGAAATCTGTATTACATTTTCTGAAGCCGTAATGACGATGTGTCGTATGATATCCATATGGGAAAATCTATAATTAAATAGGTGATGTGTTTTCAATGGGTTAATCCACTCGACAAGTGTATCTTCTATTTTCCCGTAAAGCAAGTGCAAGCTCTTTTAAGTCATCAAATATATAGGATTACTTACACACTAGCATGGGGCTTCTTCTTAGAGAAGTCACAAGCAAGCCCCAAATCCGATATTCGTACATGGCCGTGTTCGTCGAGAAGAATATTAGCAGGCTTCAAGTCTCTATACACTATGTGACGTTTGTGCATATGTTCCAGTCCTTGAAAATGATTAAGAATTATAAATGTAAAATCGCTTAAAAAAAATGGAGTAATAATATTTTTTTTTGCATTCGCAATATATTTCAATAGAGTAGCGATTTATAAAATATTATGTATCGATCAATCGAGTAAATTTTACATTTAAAATCTCAAAGGTACCTTGTAATCTATGAAAAAATTATGTCAAGCAAATTCTTATGTCATTGTAATTGTCAAGTTAAACAATTTTATTTTTATTATAAAATAAAAAGTGATTATTCAAATTAATGTGACATTAATAATAAAACTAACAAAGCATGTCAGATATATTTTTTACTCCATTCTCCACTTTCCACCCGAATTCCAGAAATTGTTTGCTGAGTTTCAGAACTCACAGCCGCACTTTGTGTTATACCAGAGCGAAGAAAATAAAATATTGTAAATGTTATTCCTCCAATCAAACCCACAACCAATCGCGTTTGCGCTTCTTGTCCCACTGTGCCACGGTGGTTTCTTTTTGTTTATAACCAAAATCATTTATATGAAATTGACACAACATACCTACATAGGTACATTCTATGAACATCTACGCGATTATAATCTACGTAAATTCAAATTGTAAGTTTTTCGATATTTATAAAATAATTTGGTTGATAAAACATGCATTGTATTATTTTAATAACTTCATAACAATGAAACAAGTATAAATAGTATCTATATTTTCCGCGTATATAATAAATAGATACTAAAATAGTACATTCTGTGCGTAAGCTCTAATAAATAAGCGATCTCAGTTATAATACTTATGAGATAGATAGCCCTTAATCTTCTAAAAAAATAGAATATTCCTAGGACTAGTTGGTATAATCCTTATAGTAATATATTTATTCAAATGGATATTTTAACTTTATCAAAGACGGAAAAGGCGGTTACATTAATGATAATACCAATTATATAAACATATCCGTATTTTCAATTATTCAAAGGATATATATCATACAATGGACGGCACAAAATGGCCGGCACATTATTTAACTTAAATTGTTTGTAATATAATCTCTCTGGTAAATTCTCTGGTATTATATAGGAGGCGAGGTCAGATTGTTAATATGAAATATGTCAAGAACGGTGGAACTCGCTGCAATATTAGATTACACTGCTCTATGCGGACGTATTAAAGAGTTTATGGACGCGTGTTGTACAGAATGCCTTTTCATTAACGTCAATTAAAAACGCGGCGGAGTTCGATTAGCGAGGGGCCTCGCGATGCTTTAACTGCAATTGTACCTACTTTACTGCACTCAACACTGGCAAAAACATTAAAGTTAATAGTGGAGAGTACACATCTCTTGACACTCTCGTCTTAATCAAAAGCTCTGGTTTATACTGCTCATACAAGTTATATATAAAAAGACATATTTAGACAACGTATAAAAACGCAGCGGGATTTGAACCCCCGCCTCTTGAAAACCGTTCAAGCGCTCTGACCGCTAAGCCATGCGTTCTACATCCAGCTACGTTGAAATTCTTATATGCTTATTACAACTTATATTTGTTGTTAGCATCTGTGTAGAGAGATTTTTACAAATTTCTGCTACCCAAAGATTATTCTACGAACAATCGTTTTGGCAAGAGAGAATGCTATTTATAAAAATATATTTTTTTAATATTTTTTAAAGTGTTATTCCCACACTAAGGAAATTGTACAATACATATTTAAAAAACGTATAAAAATTTGAACGCAGCGGGATTTAAACCCGCGCCTCTTGAATAATATGTCTTACTCAAATTCCTTAGTGTGGGAATAACGCTTTAGAAAAAAAATATAAGTTAATAAATATAAGAGTAAAGTTTTAATATTATTTTGAAATATGACATTGTTTAAGTTCAACTGAAGAATATTGTAAGATAATTGTCAAAACTTCTAAACTCAACAGTGTGGAAAACGACAGATAACAGTTACTTAAGAAGTTATTTTATTAGTAGAGTAGTAAGGCAATTTTTCAACAAGCAGCGTAAACTGCGGCGACATTAATATGAGAATAAAACTGTACCTAACTGAAAATATAATTATAATATTTCATATGACACTTTATGTTAATTATATTAGATGCTGTCGTGCATGTGTTCTCAGTTCAGTATTTTTGCTTTTATATGTGATCTGTTTTTCTTGAATTATTTTTCTACTATATTTTCAATTGAATTCTTTTAGTTTTGGTGTTGATATGTATTTATATTTTTGTTCTGGAAATACTATCCTTGCAAAAAAAAAACTAACGCGAAGTTCGATACATTGACCGTTACATAACTATGTGGTTTTACTTTTTATTTAAATAGATCACATGTTACTTATATATAGGCCATCGTGGCGTAGTGGGACAGTGTCAGATTGTAAACGCGATTGGTTGCGGGTTCGATTCCGATTCGGAGGGAAGATTATATTTCAAATATCTTTATTTCTCCACTCTGGTATTTAAGACAAAACGCGGTGTAGAGTTCCGCCACGCCACGGGCAAAGTGGAGAACGGAGTCTCTTGACACTGGGACAAGGTTCTCTCTGACTACGCTGCTATGCGGGAAAAAGAGTGAACGAAGCTGTTAAAAAAACATGTAACTTATAACTTGTAAGTCAGACCCGTATACTAGATAGATGAAATGTTCGTGCGTTTTTCAAGATTATTTATATTATAGCTTTTGTTTACCTAATATAACTTCCGCGGCGTAAAACTTCATCTCGGCCTCGTTGAAGACGCCGTGCTGAGACAGGTGGTAGTGTAAATCTCCACCATTCATAAGGTCCAGAATGAAGCAAAGTTTGTCCGGTGTGTGGAATGCGTACGTCATACATACAATGAATGGACAATCCACCTGGAACAATACGTAATTATTGTATGGAATTAACAAAAGAATTGTAGGCATAATGTTCTACATAGGTTTTTCACGGTGAATCATTTTATGGCACGACGAGATTTATTAACGATACTTGTGTCGTAACATTTACTACTTTCGGACCATAAATATTTAGCAACTTTGTATAATATAGTTTTTTATATATATATTATTACGAGTTTTTATCTGCAATATTAATGTTTTTTTTTTATTATAATAATAGTAAAGTTGCATTGAATCATGTTATTATTCTATTGTTCAAGCATAACATTTTTCAACTGTTCTTTTTGGCATTAAATTTTCGACAAGTATAAATAAATATAGCTTGACGCATTGGCCAAGCGAAAGGCAAAATAGCATAGAAGCAATAAACCGTTGGAGCGTTATGATGATGTATTACGACAAACGGAAATATTAACCAGAGTATTGTGATGAATGCGTTCCCTTTGTTTATACCAGGGGCCGCGTGACGGGCAGAGTCAAGTGACTAACACAGTCTAGGCCGCTCCGAATTACGTGGCGACTGGTAGCAAACAAAATAATGAAATTTGTACACTTCATATAATAAATATATGCTAATCGAATCACATTTTTGTGACCACTCCAATATTATCTTCGCTGTTTTGCGATTATATTGATTGATGCGTTACGATAATTGTAACTGTGAAGTACCGATTACATTCTCCAAACACATTAAAATAAATGGATCGAAAAATATTTAAGTTTAATATAGGTACATGTTCCTAGACGCATCAATTCTTTTATATTTTATTTTTTAATACACACTTTTATCACCCACACTGAAACCTAAAATAACAATGACATTGTCTCATGAATGTGAATAGTGATCGATGTTTTAATACTATCAACACAAGCAGTCTAGTCGATTCTCTTAACGAGTTGAGGCTGATATAGCTGGGATCTCAATACGCAATAAGAGACATCTCACAGACGAGGAGGCGTCATACAACCAGACGAAAGCTCATAATAGATAAGCATATGTTTTTAGATGCAATATTTTTCAAAGTAATCATTTCGCTAGCGCCTTCACGACGATGAAGAAACAAATGCAGACCAATAAGAATAAAATATTTATAGTTTTTATTTATAATATATAATTATGTTCACAAAATTGTTATATATTTTATACTTTATTTTTATACTTTAAATTGAAATAACTGGATTGAAATTTTTGGTCGTAATACATATGTACTGTTAATAATTTTCAAATATTCGGAACGCTAAAATAAAAAAATCTGTAAAGTAATATTTATTGAATATTACCATATGCATGCATACGACATCTAAATAGGGTCAGAGCAAAAGGAACACGCGTTATAACTTAAGCCTACATGTAAATGTATTAAGTTACGTCTAAGAAGTCGAGATGGTTCCCATTTTATAAACTTTGGATATCGTCGGCTTTATAAACTATAAGAAAGCTTATAGGTCACGAAGAACGAAAACATCTACAGTTAGTGTAGCGGTGGACTTTTCTATATGTATAAAACTTTACTTTAGGGTTTGCTGTAAATGAAATAAGAGATAAACATATATGAATAATAAATATGCCTTAAATATGATTTAAATTTTGACAAAATATTTTTATTTACCAAAAATTCTTAGCGTTTTAGCACACAAAATAAAACACAAATTATAAGTTTCATAAAAAGTACTTTAATAGACGTTCATGTTCCCTGATTGAAATTCAACAAACTAGGTTAAGGTAGTATACATTAAAAATGAAAAATTCAATTGTAAAACAAAGTGCAATGGAAGCGGATTGAACTACGGCAAATTGAGGGCGAGCCAATTCGTTTCAGTCCAATTGACTGGATATCGTTTATGTCCCCGATGTCATATCGTATAACTATAGGTATTCGAAATTACTTTAATGAATCAAAGTAGCTTATCGATAAACAATCGGAGTTAGTAAGTCAAGAAATCCATATATACAAATATAATATATGTCACGGCGGTAAAACTTTTATGAAACATTTATATCACCGGTTAAAGATAAGACGTTGTTATTTTGTTAATATTTTTTAAAGTGTTATTCCCACACTTAGGAAATTGAAAAAGACATATTTAGAAAACGTATAAAAATTTGAAATTCAAATTTTTATACGTTTTCTAAATATAAGACGTTGTTACTGAGTTATTCTTTCGGACTTAACGTCGACCACATTTTGTTGTCCTATTTTTCATTTAACTAAATATGTATATCACTTTTGTAATACTTTATCTAAATATTACAAAAGTATGAGTGTTTATTATTATTAAGAATATATAGTGACCAAAATGTATGTGAAAAAAAAAAAGTTTGAATAAAGTAATATAGCAAAAAAAATTAACGACTGTTAAGTCCAAGAGGACACTTGTAGTGTAGTATGGGTTGAGTATTTAAGCCTGGTGGCTACAGATTTATGTTACTAAAATACATCTATTCTCGTAAAAGCTGTAATATTTTTAGTATTCGAGGAAATCCGTCACATCAAATTCCTTTATTGTAACAATACGGAACGCGCAAGCAAACCCCATATACCAAAGGAAAACACAGTTGACTTATCGCCAACAAAGATACGCG
Organism: Podotricha telesiphe; assembly: GCA_038994665.1. Taxonomy (NCBI): domain Eukaryota; kingdom Metazoa; phylum Arthropoda; class Insecta; order Lepidoptera; family Nymphalidae; genus Podotricha; species Podotricha telesiphe. The sequence goes on along the minus strand of JAOYRR010000229.1, from coordinate 268,418 downwards.
TCATGAACACATAATATGTAGTTCCTTAAATAAGTTCCAATTTCTTGTTTCTTCCTTAACTTCAATAAAGCAAGATTAATATAATGGTAATGTTGTAAAATTATGAACACTGAGACGTTTACGTTATTTTTATTATAATTTAAATGTGGATCACCACATATCTACAATAGGTATAGGTACAGACATACACTTCTACCTTACTGCGTCCTACATATTATTTAATAATTATATTTAACTTATGAGTTAATCTCATACAATAAAAATAATATTTATACGTTATATTGAACAACGATAAAGAATAAATTAAAAATTTTAGCACGAAAATGTAAGTTTATTCAAGTAATTAGTTTAATTCCTACAAGATTCTGGTATTTAAATACTTAGTATCCAGATTAAAGATTCGCTGATCGAGATGGGAGCTCGCCACGAGTAGCAAAGAAATGTACTTAAATACAGATAATAGCGATGTCGTCATTATCCGAGTTATGTAGTGGTATTAACTGCGCTACTTCAGTTTTAACTATTAATATCTCAGCAAAGGCATTTAAATTTTAAACGGCGCAGATGAATTACGGTCTTTATTTTTAAAGTATGTCAGGCAATTATGACCATAACTTTTACAGGGTAAGTTGCACTAAATTTTGAAGGAAATTTGTAAATAAAATTATTACGCTTTGGATTCTTGGGTGTAGTGAACACGATTTGAATCTTTAAGTCCCTGATTAATAGAATGTAAATAATGGTGTAACAAGTCGAATATTAAACAATATTTTGCTGATACTTTTCAATCATATTAAAATAATGCAAAATATTTTTTTCACATGAAATTAATGAAATGAAATGAAAAAATAAAATTTAATAAAAATGAAAAAATCCTTAGTATTAGATTTCCGATAATCCTCTCTGTGTCGATGTATCATGGAAGCCATATTGTGATTAGGTATAAAACAATTGACAATGTGGCATACGCATTATATCTCAGCAATACTATAGATAAAACAAATTACAGTATAATTGAACAATTTATTTACTCTAAGTTGGTAAATTAATGTATTTTACTTTACGTTACATGTATTGACTATTCTTATCGCGATAGACTCACGCGAAGTACATATTAACATGAGAAAAACAAATTTTATATGGGTACAAAGGGAACAGTCAGTAAGTGTGATAATAAATTTTAACATTTATTTTGTAAATATTCACATGCTAATATTATATTTATTTTTTATTTGCCACCACTTTTTTATTTACATAGTTACTTATTGTTCAAACGCCAGCTCCTTTGTGAAAATATAAGTGAAATCACGTTACGAATTGCAAATGCGTCAGACACTTTCAAATTACGTCACGCTCAACACATACAAAACAATATTTAATATATTTCAAGTGATTATATTTTAAAACAAATACAAACTTACCCCAGTACTGACTAGAGAGAGCATAATTCGCTCGTTCAGTGCAAGCGTCTCGCCCTGCTTCATCTTTATACGTTTCTTATCCAAGCATTTCATCGCGTACATTTTGCCCGTATCCGCCTTCCGACAACCGTAAACCTGATGAAGAACCTTTTGCTTTAGCTGTACATATTCTTATATTAATAATTATTATAATATATTTTTTAAAGTTCTTGATAAAAAATAAAGTGTGAAAAATGCGAAACGGCTTTTCTGAGACGATTGATTATGATGATGATTTTGACATAGGGAAATCACTACATTTTAACAAAATAAGATAAATAACTATGAATATAATTAAATAATGTGGCACCTTTTGGCAATTTTAATATTTAAATGAAAGTAACAAAATTATGACTTATGAACAAGATGTTTAGGTCTATTTAATAGGTACCATTAACAATCTACCGTTTTGTCTGTGCCGAAGTGTTTAAAATGGTGCCATTATTTATAGCACTGTAAATTATCTATAAAATTCAACGCTCTCAGCAGTAAGACAATGATGGAGTTGCTAGCGACTGTAAACAGTATTTAGTAGCGTGTTGATGTTTGTTCTCGGAGACCAAAGAGGATGGATCTCTACATATAAATCTGCACGGGTTTACAATTTGTTTATCTTCATCTTGTAGTAACAAAAATCACGATTCTTGTATAATGCCGTAAAGTACAGTACATATATGATAGTTGAAACAAATTCGTTTTATTGAAACTTTTAATGAATTCGATTTTATAAAATAAGCAAATGTTAACGAACTCACTTCACCAAAACCACCTCGACCAATAATGCGATGTACGCTAAAATCGTTCATTGTCAGCTGAATGTTCAACTCTAAGTTCTTCCATTGACAAAATCTGGTGTATTTGTCACTGTAAAAGGAAATATACAATTAAAAAGTGTTTTTACAATCATTTTCTTTCAATAAATTCATTAATTACCTTTCTAAAAATATTTTAAATGGTTCTCCTCTTAGGTGATGAAAGATTTCTTCAATGTATGGCTGAAATATAAATTATCAACATTAACGTCCCTTCCTATGTTCTTTTAATATTACGCGTGGAAAAATGAAAACGTTACAAATATATGAAAAAGAAATCAAATAACACGAAAATAGTAAATTTAAATAGTATAAAACAATATAAAAAGATAATTTTACCTCAAATAGATTCGGTGGTACTTCGTGTTTCATTAAATATTTTTGTACATGCGCTACACATTCTTTAGAATAGTCCTAAAATCAAATAACTTATTTTTAGAATGACACCATTGATATGTACTTTGAGTATGATAAAGTAATGTTGCAAAAGTTTTCTATTTACGTTATATTTACTTATAAATATTTGAGATGTCGATCGTTTGATGTAATAAAATAAATTCAAATCCATACAAAGTTTAATTAACAAAGAGAGGCCAACAATGTATACCTTTTCCCTCCCTTGAGAACGTCACTGTCCAGATAGATAAGACGATGAACGTTAAGAAAAAGTAAACAATTCCTATTCAATTAATAAAATCGCTTACACATTTAAAAAATATCTTTTAAAAATATGCTTGTAAATTGTATTTACAATAAGCTCATAGCAGTAAATGGAAACTAAAATGAGCACACAAAAAAAAACCGAATAATTTATATGTGTAAAAACTGTGCCTTGCTCAATACGATATTTCCAAAACTTTTGCTAAAAAACAAAACAGAGATTTGGGAAAAATTATATCAGAACATTGTAAACCGACGCGGTTTAATCAGTCGTATAGGTGTTTACAAAGTACTGGAAAGTTACGAATTTGAAAGCGGGTTAATTTTTTCCATGATGTAACTTTATTATGAGTATTGTACTATTATAATAGAAGGTTTCTGTCATTTGTAGCTACCTATATAATTTTTGAAATAATACAACAAATTAAAAAATATGTAAAAACTTACATGCGAATGCGCTAGAAGTTCTTTCATTATAAAATTGTCATATATATCTCTCGCTATTCTTCGCCTTTCTTCGACGCACTCTTGTTTTTCAAATAATTTTATCTAAAAGTAATAAGATAAAAAAAATATTAATAATATTATTATTATATGATGATTAGTATACTATTTAGTTAGTAATATCTAATGATGTGTCTACATACTTCTTCATAAAATTTTAACTGTGGCACTGGTTCTTCTGACGTTTGTTCGCAGAATTCTTTAAATAATAAATAGCCTGTAACAAATTAAACTAATTTATTATTCGTGTCATAACATTATTAAAAATTGTATTTTGGCAACCTATGAAATGGCAATTTTGCAAAATGTCATAATCCGGCATATTTTTATATAATTAATTAAACTAGTTTAAAATTAAAATGTAATATCAGGGTGCTTTTCAAAGTGAAAAAGTGAGAAAATCCGCCAAAATGTTACTTAAATATTATCCCAGAATATTAGTTAACTTTCTCACTATGTGTACCTATTTTTTTATTGTATTTTTATCGCCGAGCGTAAAATTTGGAAGCTTGGATCGCTTTACGTCCATGATAAAGTTCTACTGATCAAGTCAGTAGAACTTCTTCATTACGTTCATTGCTATATTGATATATTTTTAAACTTTTATAATAATAAATATACTTCTCTGGTCTTAAAAATTTTACTCTTGTACCGTTATTCGCACATTAGATATTTTTAATAAAGACTGATAAGAAAATGGACTGTAAAGTTCAGCAATATTTTGTGGTAATGCGAATACATTATATATTATTTCAATATATCCTTAAAGGGAATTGCATCCGAACGACGGAATAATATTTAAAAAATTGCTTTTTAAAATGTTAAAGTCTAAATGCAATATGTATCAACATGCATCTACTTTTAAAATACACACATTATTCTTAAAAAACTCAAATACATAAATTGTATTAAAAACATTATTATTTCTTAAAATTTAATATAATATATATTAGACTGTTTAACAAGTTTAATAGAAATGAGTAAACAATGTTCACGCAATCCGTATTTTCTGACGTAAAATCTCATGCGTAATTATAAATGATACGATTACGTAAACATTTATTATCAAAGAAAATATAAATACTTATCGTTTAATGTATACATAAAAGTATCGTTAATGCCCAACAATAGATAAAATAAATATATAAAAAATGTTGTAGCAAAATTATATATAGATCATATTAGAATTTTTTTCTGAAACTTATTTGGTCGTGAGAAGACTGTAGAAATAGTTTGTATTATTTTTGTTCCATTAAGTAGTCCGGTCAAAGTAGACTTTCAAAGATCTCAACAATTCGCTATTTCGAAAAAAGATAAAGGATAATTTTTGTATATAATTCCAGAATCTAATAATTTGGTCTGAATTAATTTTATGGTAAAATTTACTGTTTGGCTGTAAAAAGTGAATTATCATTTACAAAACTTGGACTTTGAATATATTTATATATATTATGTCTAGGCGTAGGATAGTTGGGGACTTTTGAAACATTTGTCTGTAATGGTGTTCCGAACATCTGTACAATCTCTACTTTTTGGGCTTAGGTTAAGTTGACCAACTTAATGCACTATAAGATATTTTATAAAACACAAATTATTAATTTGCAAATAATTGCAATTTCAAAACAGCTTCTGTATTCGTCAGACTTTTGACTTCGGCGAAAGTTCCTTTCTGATAAGCGTTAGTCAAGTGTTTGTCATGCCTACGCGTAAATCATTCGTCATCGTTTGACCTAGAGCAGAAAAGTTGTAACTACGTAAAACAGAATAATAACCTTCTAGTGATATTATAATAATATTATATTGACATGAGGCATATCATAATTTATTAGCCATATTTTATTACGATTTTAATTTTAAAATATTCATGCATCCTTCGTTTTAATATTTATATTTTCACAATATAAACATTGTTTAAAGGTTTTTAGACAATAAACTTTTTGAAATGTACAAAAATTTTTAAGGTTTACATTTTTAATGCTGTTGAGTCAGCATTATTCTATGTAGGAATATTTTTACAAAAATAGCTTCGCTATTCAAACATTATTACAAAGTATAGCACAGTGATTTCTCAAACGTCAAAAGCAACTAGATTCTATGATAAACATATACCTACGAAGACCTATACACGTGACTTTACTTATGCTCGAGTGTTACTTTGTTTCACTACTGAAAATGATATAAAAATTGCTTTCCGTATTTTCTATTTTCATTTTCCGCACAACGCTGCCGTAGCGTAGCTGTGAATGTGCATAAGATTGTTGGTCATGGCTTTGAAAATATCGAATGTGAGAACACTTATGATAAAATTATTTAAATTTATATTGTTTTAACGTCATATTAACAAATAGAGAATACAATGTTATTAAAAATCGTTATTAGTGGAAGGTAAAAATTTAAAGATATTACCTGACTTTTTTGAAATTTTAATCAAGTACAAAAAGGAAGTCAGAAAAATTTGGAAAGACTATTTTGATGAGAGATCAAAATTAAAAGGAATATGGTATAAAGTTATTCAGAATAAGCTTCCTCAGATCCCATGGTTTGGTGAAAAAAAAATGACACGTGAACAAATTGTTAGTGCTCTTAGGTTGCGTGCTGGGCATATTCCGTTAAAGAAATTCAGTTTTCTCATGAAGAAAGTAAATTCTCCTAACTGTGAATTGTGCGGAGTAGAGGATGATATTCACCATTTCTTAGTGGAATGTGTCCGTAATGCCGGGGCCCGTCAAGACTTAATTCGTCGATATAATTTAAATTTAAGAGATGTAGGTGTTTTCCAATGTTTATTGTCTGAACCTTGTTCTGTGGTAACTAAGATGTTGTATAAATTTAAGTATAAATAGTGTTCTTAGAAGATTAAGGAAATGCTATAATTGTGTGTTTGAAGATTGTTTTAGGGAACGATGGGGCTGACATTTTTGTATTATTACATAAAAAGACCCTAAATAAAAATAGATTTAAAAAATCGTTGTTTTTTTACATTTCCTTACAATATCTGTTTGATCGTGAACGCCAATCTCAGAAACGGTTTAACCGATTTAGGTGCAATTTATTGTATTGTGGTAAACTCCCCCTACCTTAACATTTGGTGTTTATTTCATTTCAATGGGTTCATAAAAAAAAGAGTTACAAGCACTTAAATTATAAATTTAAGCAAAGTTTATTAATTAAGGTGAGAACGGGAGCTGTTGAAAAAACTGCATAGTTTAATCAGTCGTAATCAGTAGGTCGCTAGTACATAACATTGTTTAATTACTTACTCATATCATCTCCCTAGTCTAGTATTTTACAAAAATGCATATTCAATTTGTATTTACTAAACAAAATTATTTCTATTATGTATTTATTTGACTTAATCATGTTCCTGTTTCCAATCAAGTGCACCTTCGTAAACTCAGTTTACTTAAGTGAATAAGGAAAATTATATTTTGCAACATGAGTTAATTTCGTTAAAGGTGAAAGACGACACGAGACACAGGTCTTTGTGACAATATCGTCTAACGTGTTCAACGAATAAGAATCATGGCAATTTATGTACAACACCGTGGGGTCAGCCTTATCTTTGTGTCATTTCAACGTTATATCACGTGTCTCGCATTTTTTGTGGCCTAGACACAGTTTGAATATACATATAAATAGGTTCGATAAGGCTTTTCGCTAATGTTATAATTGCACGATTAATATTTGCCAATCAGTATTTAATTATAATACTAAATAAAAAAATCAAAAGATACATGTAAATGTAAATCCTGTAAACGACAATGTATTATTACTTACCTAGGACTTGATTAAATATTTTGTCGAAATTCACTTCATTCTTCTTTTCCATATACTTGTGCATCACACTACGAACACTGTAACAAAATAATACATTTGAAATAAAATTATTCTGTCTAATATACAGATAGAGGCCTGTCGTAAGAAAAAGCAAATGGTATATAAATAAAATTACAAAAGTGTTTTATGGTTTTGTTTACTATGTGAAGATATAACCACAACTATGAAGATTTTTTTGTGTCACATTCTTTCTTACAACTTTTACGACATGAAAAAGTAAGGACGTTGTCTGTTCGAGATATTCTATTTGAACGATTTATTCATGTAAAAGTTCAATTGAAAGTAACAATTCAATTGAACAATAATTAATTTCTTTGTATGTCGTCTTTAATCAATTATTAGTTTTTAATAATATGATCGTATTAAGGGAAATGGGATACGACTTGGTGTGTCATTATAAGTTTTGAAAAATGTTATCGCTCACATCGTGCTACTTAAAGACGCGAACCGCCCATAATGCCCATAATTTCTTATTAAGCTTTCCTGGCGTATACATAACGTTACGAGACTACACTACTTACTTTAATATGCTGGGTTGAAGTATTTAAAAAGAAAATTATATGCAACAGAACAAAAGTTATAATTAAAATATTTTTAAACCGATAGGTTAACAACACAGCGTGTGCTATATCATAACAAATGATTTAATTTTCATCTTTTCTATTTATAAAATCCAAGACGGCTACATTGAAGTGAGTACGTAATAGGACCGTACTAAACACATGCTATAAGTTTCGGCATCTGTTTCTTAGATACATTCATATCACAATAAGAATATATTGTTTAACTTTTTCTTAAAATTATATTATTTTATTTTGTTTGTCGAACTATAAGTACGTATAAACAAACATGTGTACCTAAATTCGAAGAGTATATTTATAAGCAAATAAGTTACTTTGGTTTAGCTAAGCCCTATTTTAATCATATCGAGGATTATCATTTATTTTATATGTACATGCAAATACAATATAAATAATATGCCACGTGCTATTTTGAATCTGTATTCGGGTGTATCTAAAAACAAGTATATTGTAATGGAATTTTTGATGATTACCATATTTCGTAAATAAATAAATTGATTTATAAAGAAATTACATTTAATGATTCAATTAATATGTATAAGAAATTAGAGACCGTGGCCCAGTGTGACAGCGTCTGACGGTATACGTGATGGTTTGCGGGTTCAAATCCCGCTCGGGGAATGATTATATTTTAATTATTTTAATTTCTCCGCTTTGGTGACAAGACAAAGCGCGGCGATGAGTTTAGGCACTCAATATGCAATGTCTCAGTCATGCATCTGGGCGGAGAGTGGAGTTCAGAGTGTCTTGTCACTAGGTTCTCTCTACCTACCATAATGCGCGAAAAAGCATCGAATTTATAAATATGTGTATTTGTGCCGTCATAGAATACGTGCGCCCTCTTGAAAAACGCGATTTTAGCCCACAAAAAGAATTATATACTGGGGAGTGACTAAGGCTGTGTACTGTTATTTACTTATTAATTTGGAAAAAAATATGAGTATCCTTAAATTTTTCGGAAAAGTTCTTAATTGCCCTTCATTTTTTTATAAATCAGATCAATATTGAAGAAGACTTGCTAGATATTTCACAATAAATAACATTGATTTTTATCTATTTGGTAATATAAAAGGGATGAACTTAAGGAGGGTATTTGTATACATACCCTTACTAGTGAAGCTGCATAGTTTTATAGTGACAGGCAATTGCTTTGTTGTAAAATTTAATTGATAATTGAATTTACACCTAGCAGATCTACAAGTAAATAATAATAATTATAAGAAAAATAATACAAATGGTGTAGCTTAGTTTGAAGAAAATCATAATATTTGACATACTTTAAAAATTTAATTTTTATTCAATCTTATACTGTAACTAAATTTGTAATTAGTTATTTCAAAATATATGTTATAATAAAATGTAGATAAACAAAATCTCTTATTAAACATAAATATTGTTGCAAATAAACCATTAACATACGTTAAATATATTGTCATAATGTGTTAATTAATATATATTTTAAAAAATCTTCATGGTAAATATTCTCTGCATAAAATCTACTGAATAGTTTAAATACATGCTGATGAGAAAATGTATAGTAACATAATGTTAGAATTCATCATCACTTACAGATAATGTAAAACTTTAAGGTACATTTGTTACTTCAGTAACAAAATTGGTATAATTATGATATTATACATTATTATTTGACTTATTCCAATCTCTTGATTGCCCTTATTAGGATTAAAATTTAAAGCATTTTAATAAAAATACTTTAAATTTTACTGTACAATATTAGTACATTTACTGTACTACATTTCTTTTTTACATATATGTAATGATTATATATGATATATGGTTTGAGGTTTGATTTTTAAAAAAACAACAAATACGATTTTCAAAAATTATATATTTTAAAAATAATTTAAAATGCTCCATATAATCAAAATTTACTTTTATACTTGATTCAGAAATAATAATATGCTTATTATCTTGTTTTTAAAGGGCACAAAAATAATCAATGAGTTATTTTGTAAACAAGATGTATAATAGTCATTTTAAGGAAGCTGTATCATCTCGTTCGTCATATATCATGTATAATAAGATAAATTTACCTTGGATCGGGTAGAACGATCTTTTTACTGGCTCGAGCTGCTGGAGTACATTTGGATTTCTCCATTGCCATCAAGTAGCTGACGTCGGCCAGCACAGCCTCGAGGTCCGCCATTTTGAGACTGAATAATCACCTTCACCACAAAAACTAAACACTTGCTCACAACACAATCATAAGCTTCACACCTAATTTCCAATTAGATTCCCTACTATCAGTCATAACCTTTTTCACATGACTTTTGTTCACTGATCTAAAACTCCATTTGTTGATTGAGATTGACACATTTCTTTTTCCATAATAATATAACATGTGCATAAGGCCCCCTTAATAAGCTATAGATTCTTGCGCGCATAAGTATTTTGTTAATATAAATTAATTTATATATATACGCATACTTCTAAGATAAAGCAATAGTCATTGAACATGTAACCCAAATCCACCATCACTCGTCTACGATCCGTCATTTCAATTTGCTTTCAATGGCAACATATATTTATGTATATATTACTATGTAGATATACACAAAATGTAAGGTGTCGTACCACAGATTAAAAATATCAAAAATATTACAAGCTATTGATGCTTCGACAAAATTGTATATAACTACTTGTAAATAAATTATTACTTTTAAACACTTTACAATTTAAAAACATATATTGGCTTAAGGAAATGTTTATTTTTTGTATAAAAGCGAGGATATGTTTTTGAACAATCGTCTTCATATGAAGTAAATCATTGGCGTAGTAAATATTTTTATCGGTTTTTTTTAAAACAGATATCATTGAGTGTAACTTACAGTAAAGTCTAAATGTTATTTATAAATTAAATAGGTTATGTATATTGTAAGTTGTAGTCTGTAACTTGTGAGGTTGTCAGTGTAACTAATACCAAATACGTAATAACCAAATAAATATGCATGGTTTAATTAAATAACAAACTGTATTCAAATAATATCTTTAATTAATAAATTTAATTATTTTAAAACAATTCAAGTTGGCTTTGATTTCATTTTCAAAAAGTTAATATTATGCAATGCATCTAGGGTTAATTATAAATATTAGTATTAACTATTACTAAATAGTCAATCAAATAGCAAAAGGGGCCGTCGTTGTGCAGTGGGCCAGCGTATTTCAATCGCCATTGGTTTGGGTTCTTCCACTGAGGAATAATCATAATTTAATCATTTTCATTTCCCCGTTTGGTAAACAAGATAAAAGCGTCTTGCCACTTGAGTGGATTGCATGTAGACATGCAATGTCTCGAATTAAGACTAAGAGTGCAGAACGGCCTTGCCTTCTAGAATTTAAATTCTGTTTCTTGCTAAAGTCACATTAGTTTCATAATTAATACATATTACGCCAGGCAACTCTATATTTGATTTTGAACAATTAAAAATATTTATTAACAGTTGCCAATTGCATAGATTCTTTATTGAGATATGAAACTTTTCTGCACGGGTAATAATATTTTTACCTTGTCAACTGTCGCATGTCATAGTACATTTTTCACAAAGCTAAAGCCTTATTGTCATTAAATGTAATGTCTAGTCATAGTCACAGACTAAAATCGTAAGAAATTATCAAATATTATCATAAGGTATTGAGATGTGATATCAGTTATAATTTACAATTGCTCGCGTAACTCGATTTAATGCATATTAAGAATTCATAGTTGGAATTTACGTGTTTATTGAATATAAAACTTATAATAAAAGTAATTGAACATTTTAATAATTATTATTTCCGTATATTAAATTGCGATTTCTTTTTTGGCAACCTGCAGCAAAAGTATTAAATTTAAAAACATTTACTATTTCATATGGAGTGGTTATTTTAACTTATATTACCCGGCTAATGGTTTAAACTAATGATAAGATCGTGTTTTAACAACTTTTTTTGATAAAGCTACGCCATAATTATACAGATGTAAATAAGAAATAACAGCATATAATTTATAGGGTCCAAATGGAGTATTGTCCACCTAATGTGTCTTTAGGAGAAATATGGATAGACCATGGAATATCACAATGTTTTATGGAAACAGTTTCCGCCGCCTTTGTCGGTGGTTTTATCCTTGTGTTTGGGATAATACAAATTGTTATGTACAAAAGGTAAAGTAAATCTCATTATTATTCATTTAGTCTATTTAAAATTAAGTAACAACTAACACAGGTAAATTCCTTGATAATAATGTGCAAAATACTTTATTAATTAAACATATAAGTTACCGGAGAAAAATGTGTTATATTTACAATTTATTTGTAAATTTAAAATTTAATGATATGTTTTTTTTGCAGGTATGCTACTGAAGTGATAGATGTGAGATCATCAAAATTGTTTATAGTGCAATTATTTTTCACATTATTTGTACCTGTATTAGCTATTGTGAGGTTCCTTTCTTTTACAAGCTTCATATTCAAAGGAGGACATATATATGGTTATATGTGGTAGTTATGTTTATTGGTATTTAAAAAAATCAAATATATTGCTCTAAAATGAAATAACAAATTTTAAGCTAAATGATACCTCCTAAATATTTTTTTTCATCTGACATTGCATTTTTAGGTATTAGCTTTAGCAGTAAACTTAGTAGTTTTCCCGTTATCTGCATACTTGGCTGTTATAGAAAGGCGGTTTCTGCTACCTTCTGTACCACCAAGGGGACATGGATTTGTATTGCTTGTTTTTTGGGCAATGATATTTGTGTCAGAAAATTTATCATTCTTAAATATCAATAAAGAAGGATGGTGGTGGCATCTGAAAGAGTAAGTTATGTAAACATATGTATAATGAATTCTATTAAGTAATTAATGTAGTATAAATGTGGTCTTAGGTAAATAGATGTGTCCAACCTGTGACCACTGACTACTGTAGTCTTGAAAACATCAGGTGTCTTGAAATGTTTTCAAATACTTTAATATACACTGTTAAAATAATTTTATTTTAAATGTGTAAAAGTCACAAATACCAATGATTTTAGTATTTAATGTGTTTTAATTAGTTAATAATTTTTAGTTTACAAGATAATTTGGAAATGTCTTTATTTGTGGGCCGTTATGTTTCTTGTATGGTAATGTTTATACTTGGAATGAAAGCTCCAGGTATAATGCACCAATATGAATATTTTAACAATGATGATGGAAATCGGAGGAATATACCACCAAGGGTTAGTAAAATATTTTTAACACATAACATTTCTCTGAAACAGCTATTAAAAAAGTATTTAGACATTAGGTATTTTTTCCCAAACTAAAATAAAAAATTTTTACACCAAACACTTATTTGTAAAATTTTAAATTTATTTTCTAAATAAATATAAAATTCACTAACCTAAAGCATTCTTATGGGTTAATGAGAAATTGGCTAAAACTTTTCCTAATTTAAAAAGAAGTTATTGACATGTGTCTTATGTAATTTATATATTTTGTGCATATCTTTATTATTTAAGTTTATAGGTTAAGATGTCATGTCCATATCAAAATCATTTAATTGTATTATCAGACGAAAAAAAAGTTGAACAAAAGGTATTACTGAATTGTAGACGTATCCTTGAAATGCAATTTTATTAATCTGTTAAAATAAATTAAAATTTTTATTAATATGTATGCATGGGCTCATGGAAGTAATGTAATTTCTTTTTTTTTATAGCTTTATCTAAACTGGTCTTTAAAATATCATGCTTATCCCAACATTTTATTTAAATTGAAGAAAACATTATAATGTAATTATTTTCTACAATTACAAGTTGAAATTATTATTTAGTTCAATATACTTTACTTTAATAGCTTATGTAGAATATAAAAAGTAACTAAAAATATATAATATATAGTATAATTGAGATATGTTGCTTATTAGAAGTAATAACATGACTGCAATAGTAGTGGCAATGGGTCTCTGGTATGGGAAGCTGCTTAACTCTCAAAAGAATCTGAAATTGTAGAGGTTTAGGTAGATTTCATTATAAATCTCAATCAAGTTTATTATACATCACATACAAATTGACACAGTTATAAAATAGGGAATACTTGCTCCATTATGGATAAGTCACTGCTATCTCTGCCTACACTTTGAATGTGGAAGGTGCCAAGATATTAAAATCTAAATTATTTGTATAAGAAATAAGTAGATAAGATCCCAATGAAATGTATATTATTTATATAACTTAATGCATATATATACCCTTCCCTTCAGTGCAATGTTCAAGAAATGTATATACATATGTTGCTCTTGTGTTACTGAGTGACTGAAAGACTGCTCACAGCCGTAACCACTTCCTTTTGCGTAAAATGCTGATATTTAGCATGTAAGTTCCTTGGAAAGAGCTAGGCATTTGAAATAACTTCCTTGAGAATAGATAAAATTTAAATTTTATGTTTTATAATCCACAAAAACACAGTAGTGTGCTACAATTAGTAGTCTATATAATATTCCTACATATTTATTACCAACTAAATAAATATTCAAGAAAAATCATCAGATTGCTATATGTTGCCATATATTGATAAACATGAGTGGAATTTGTAACTCTCTCTGATAAGTGTTAACATACCTAAATCTCTTTCAGTTTATTTAACTGGCAAAGGTATGCACCAAATATACTAGATTTGTTAAATAAAATAATTGACTATCAATGAGTTAATTGATCACATATTATACTCATTTTGAAGGAGGGAAGTAGGATACACCTATTTTGAAATGAAACTATTTTAAACGGATTAATCGCGTATAATTTCGGTATTCGAAAATACATTTTTAGAACCCGACGTTTCGAACACTTTACAGTAGTCCGTGGTCACAGGTAGACTGAGGTGGCACTTGTCTGTCATTCAAATACAATTATTATCTCAAACTACCGCCAACGATTTCTTAGTTGCCTCGCGTACTGCCCTGGATTCTTGCAAAATGAGCTGACTGTATCTTTATCTCTGGTGTGATGGGATTGAGACTTCAAAGTTTTCATTATTGGGTCCCAGGTGGTAGAAAGTAAGTAAGTAAGTAGAAGATAAACCTAGTTTTAAATCACACCATTTCCATGTTCCCGCCTATTTTGGGGATATATTTGATGAATTTTTTTTTTCCTTACAGGACGACAACAGATCGACTTTTCGCAATGTATTCAGCAAACTTAGAACGCTTCTACCGTTTCTTTGGCCAAGGAAGAGCTTGTGTCTACAGATATATGTACTTATTTGTATACTTGCCTTGCTCGCTGGACGAGTGATCAATTTATACGTGCCTATTTATAATAAGGAGATAAGTAAGTATTTCAAAATGTTGCTTTTTCAACTACATGTTTTTAAATACAGTAATCCCCCTTTATAACACGCTACGCTTATAACGTGATTTCAGTTCTTCGTATAACGGTTATTCCCCCTTATAACGCCAGGATTCCCCACTTTGTATTTCTGTACTGTGAAATTTATAATGTATTGTACAGTTCATGATTAATCTCGAGTACCTACTTTAGCACATTGTGCTGTTATAAAACTGTTTTTATTTGAAATTAACTGTTTTTTTACTTACATATGCTTATGTTTTGTATTTAAAATGTCCTTAGTTTGATTTTGATAATACGCACATATGTTGTTAATAACATAGTTTTTTTTTAATATTAGTTTTTTAAACCCCCTTTAAAAGACAAGAGCTAAACGTGCATCATTTTTACATAACGCGTTATACGGGGCCATACAAACGTGTTATACGAGAATATACCTACAATGCGTTTTCCCATAATGCGGAACAAATATATCATGTTATAGGGGAGTTGCTGTATTATAATTTCCCCCGGGTGGGAATCGAACCAATTATCTAAATTACACACATATCTTATCGTAAGCAACAATAGCTTCTTTATTTCATGCTTATAGTATATATTTCTTAGAATTCTATTTGTGATGAACATTGATGTTACTGTCTTCATATCTTAATACATAGAATTTTGTCGTACGGATAATGCGGGCCGAAAAATAAACTACTGACATACCCCTTGTCCACTTTGTTTCATCCTGTCTCAGCGCAAGGTGGTATTAGACGCAGCAGTTTGTATATTGGCATTAAATGTCCTCTAATGCCAAACAAAAGTATACATTTATCTACATTTACATTTTAGATTTGTATGATTATTTAATTTTGGTCATACTATTGACATATACTTTCTATACGATTACTACTTAATCATACTTAATTATATCATAAAATTACTCGTACTCTAGATTGATTATACATCTTTATAATGGTCACATTTTAATGTGAATCAGAGTTTTCAAGGGTTCTCTTTGCTATTTCTATATTAAATTGATATTTGTAATTGGAATGTTATTATTACTTTTTGTGTAGGTACTTATATATAATAATATAAATGATGAAATTTAATTTTTATATTATACATTAAGGAAATTGGAAATATTTTTAATTTCAAGTGACTATAATATAATTTGTTACCTATAATAGAGATTTGTCGTAATTGTATTTACTTACGTGTTTTTATTTTTATATGAAAATATATTCTCCCAGTTAAATGCTGTATTCATATGGTTCTTTGGAGATATCATTCGTTAATCGGATCCCAAAAATACATATAAACGTTATCTCGCAAATATTATAAAAAGTCACCTATTAAACGACCATTGTGTATTCTAAATAATTTAATTTATTACAACCGGTGTCAAATGTTATCTTATTTACCTACAATGCTAACTTTCATAACATGTAATCAAGTATTTCTTTTTTTATAAAATCCTACGATGTATGTGAACGGTATTCATTAATCAAAAAATAGTATTTCTCGACTGAAATCGATAGACGATCAAAGGCCCTCTGCCCTTAATAAAGTTTTTTGTAGTTAATTGAAATTATGTTGAGTATGTGGGTCTTTTGTTTTCTATATATGAATTGCTGCATCTCTCCTGAACACGTTACAGTTTTTTTAAAGTGCCATATTTTAACAGAAGGCTAAGCCTCCCAATGGATGCCATTATTAACGGCATTGATTTTTTATGAATTTTGTTGTAATTTTTAGAAAATTATACAATATAATGAGAATTATTAAATATGACGGGAGAATAAACTTTCATTCATCTGCCCTTAATCTATATTTTCAAGGTTTGCTTTATAAAAGACCAACTAACTGCTATATTGATTGTTAGAATGTCAAATACATTATGTGTTTCCTATTCTGCCTAACAAATACAATTTCTTGGGTAAAACTAATAAATGATGTAACATTTGGGGGTTGGCAATGGAACTTTTAACTATAATGTATCATTAAGTTATATTTCAAATATTTCATTCTTCTTACAGTGGACAGTTTAACAATACCGCCGTTATACTTCCGATGGGACTTAGTGGTAACATACGTGTTTTTCAAGTTCCTACAAGGCGGCGGCACCGGTGGTATGGGCCTCTTGAACAATATGCGCTCGTTCTTATGGATAAGAGTACAACAGTACACCACTAGAGAGCTGCAAGTAAATAGCTTAAGTGTAATTTTATTATTAGATATATATATATATATATTTTAAGCAAACAGCCAGTAAGTACTGTTGTCTGTTAGTTTTAAATGCTAAAAATTTCATCTCGATTCTTTCTTCTTTATGCTAGTGACTTCTGGAATTTGGTGTTGTGTTATCAACGGATCAATATATATATATTTTTTATTTTACCAAGTAAAATATTTAGCATATGAATTATTAAATTCGAATTAAAATATATCAACTTAAAACGTAAATTTAAATAAATTACTTTATTAATATTTTGTTTTAAAACTTGATATAACCAGAGCACCTAGTATTTTACATTTGAGTAAAAAGTAGCGGATAGCCTTGGCATTTATGTGTCCATTGGCAATAAATAATTGTAGCGATAGCCTTTGTTTAGAAATGCTATGAATGAATTAGTCATATTTTGAAAGGACTACTTTGTTTTTATACTAATCTTTTTTTTGGTCAGATATTCAATGATTTTTATAAACCATTTCTATTTTTAGATAATATATATTTTTTTATTTTTTATAACATTATTAAACATATAAATCCAAAAATTTGCTTACTCTATAAAACATATAAAAGCAAAAACTTGCTTTATTTAATACAGTTTTAAATTTCACTAAATTTAATTATTCGCTTCGCCACATAGTAAGTGGCACACTATGAATTAATAATTGTTTTTTTTATTAAGATAAAATAATTACAATACAATATTTTAAATACTTTCATAAATTTTGTTTCAGCTAGAGCTGTTCCGGCATTTGCACGATTTGCCTTTGAAATGGCATTTATCTCGTAAGACCGGTGAAGTGTTACGAGTTATGGACCGAGGCACAGATTCTATAGACAATTTGCTATCGTATATACTCTTCTCGATAACTCCAACTATAGTTGATATTATTGTGGCGGTAATCTACTTCGTAACGGCGTTCAACGTTTGGTTTGGACTCATTGTTTTCACAACTATGGTGCTTTATATAAGTATGTATTGATTCATTTTTAACTGGATTTGTTGCTTTTTCGTTTACTATAGGAGACTATAGTGGCACAGTGATATTGACTGTAGTTGGTTGTGGGCTCGATTCCCACTCAAAGGAATGATCAGAATTTATTTTCACATCTCCGCTCTGGTGGACAAGAGAAAGCACGGCGTTGAGTACCACCATTCAATATGCATAAATTCGCGCGTGAAGGGTGAAAGAACAAGAGTGTGTCTTAGCACGAGGTTCTCTCTGACTACCCTGCCATGCAATAAAGAAAAGAAAAAAGAAAATTTCGCCTCCTTTTTTTTATTAAGAACCAATATCATAGTATATAACTCAGTTATGTACCATGTTCATGTTTTTAAATATTAATACGCTCCTTATATTTAGTCCTATACCCTTTATCATTATTGTTATTTAATATATATTTTTTTTTATCTTTTACTTTAAATTAGTACAAATTATTGCTTAAAACTATGGCTAGTTGATGTTTAAGCTTAAGCAACATACTTTATCCTTTTATATATATTTAATATGTCTATTTATTTTATATTTGTAAATTAATTAAATTATCAAAATGCAATGTGAAATTATTATTATTATTAAATAATATTTCCAGTCGCAACAATAGCAGTAACGGAATGGCGGACAAAGTTCCAACGTAGAATGAATTTAGCCGATAACGACCAGAAAGCCCGTTCTGTGGACTCTCTTCTCAACTATGAAACTGTAAAATATTACGGAGCCGAGTCCTATGAAGTTGTCTCTTATAGAGATTCTATTAATAAGTTTCAGGTAAATAAACGAACGCATTTTATTACTAACGAATATATTTTATTGACTCGCTCTCGGCTTCTCCTGCTTAAAGTACACGATTAATTCACTATTTAGTTTCTTCGCCTACCCGCGTTTACACTTAAATCACGAACTTTACTAAGATTTATAATATAAATGATTGTAACTTTTTTATTTATGAATTGATTGAAATAAAATAAACACTAAATGTTAAGGGAAGTTATCAAAATACAATAGTCAAAATTGCATTTAAATTGCGTTAGCTGTCCCTGAGACTAGCGTGCACAAACGTACAGACAAATGGACACACAATTTTTTTTGCGTTCTATTACATTGATAAATGCCGCCAATAATCTTTTTTCGCATATATCTTCCGGTATGTACAGACGGCAGATCAGTTACATTTTTATTAAACGCATAGATTTCAAAGTATTATTCATGCATTTAGGATAAGAGAAATATTTTTAGATAACTTATAATGAGTTCAGTAAATTTCGTTATAAAATCGCATAAAAATATCAACGTAGTTAAATAAGAACGTATATCTTCATTTGGCTTGAGCGCTTGGACGATTTCCGAGAAATGCGTGTTCGAATTCTGCGAATTTTAAATTATTATACGTTTTCTAAAAATATTTAGGCAGGGTGTATTTTTGACTAATTAATTTTTCAAAGTACATCCGGACTTTTCGCATAAATTCTTTATTTGTTAATTAACTTATACAATTTGAAGTCATAACTGTTACATTATTACTTTTAATATAATAAGATAATACTCAACATATAAAATATTGTTTCAGAAAGAAGAATTTAATTCGTTGATAACTTTGAACATGTTGAACACGATGCAAAATGTTATCATATGTGTCGGTGAGTAATTTATTTGTTGTAAATAATTGATGTAATGTAATGTAATGTAATTAGTTAATATGTGCACAGATTGTTTAATTGTTATTAATTTACTAATAATAATTTGTCATAGCTTATCGTGTAGTTTACATTGCAATTGATACACTAGTGAATGGTTCACATCAGAGAGTTAGTTTCATATGGTCAATCATAATAAATTTAAAATAAATGGTAAATACCGATTGTTCAACGTCAGTTTGCACCAGTTTACATTTATTGAAACTGGTAGACCGATTGAAGCGTAAAATTTGCGTTGCCTTAGCAACTTATACACTGCTATATCACTTTAACTTACTTTTTTCTTATACATTTTAATAAAGCATATTCGCTGTATACACTGTCTACCATATAAACTTTAAGTATGTCTAATAAATCCATACTTATGTCGTACACTCTTCCGTTCTCATAATTTTCGTAAAATGGGTACAATGTTTTTATTTCACATATTAATATTTATTAATGATGATTTTAAATATATATGTAATTTTATTTTATGGGAGTGCAACTTGTTATCCATAACGGTAATTGATTTATTACAAAATTATCAAATAACAGTGAATAAATATATTTTAATAAATTATGTACCTTATCTTTAATATTGTAGTCCATAATTAATTTAAAAGACGTACGGATAAATTTTTTTTTGTAGGTCTCCTTGCTGGTTCCCTTTTGGCCATATCAATGGTGGTAAGGACATACGAACTGACTGTCGGAGATTATGCTCTGTTCGCGTCATACATAGTTCAGCTTTACGTACCTTTAAATTGGTTCGGCACGTATTATAGGTAAGCAAGACATAATAAATATTATAATCTTATATAGCCTTTTAAGTTACAAGAAACATATTTAGAAAAAAAAAAAACCGGATTCGAAACCGCGCCTCTTGGAAACCATCCAAACGCTTTGACCGCTAAGCCTTTGATACGATTCTACGTTCGTACAATAATACATTCTTTGAACGTCACCGCTTCATTTTAATGTTTATACGTTATCTGAAAATGTTATATATATATATATATACACTTTAAGAATATTAAAATATAAAAAAATATATTTATTTAAATTGAGACGCCAATGAATTTTGAATTATACACATACGTGATGGACGCATATGATATATGATGTATGTAGTGTGTAGTTAATAGCTTTGCCGAGATAATGTAATGTTTTTTTTTTTATTTTTTACCTTCGATAGATTTTGATGTAGCAGTAAGTGACATTGACAGTCAAATAGACCTCTTGGTACGATTTCAAATACAAATATGACAATTAAACAAGGTTAAGATTCTAACATTGATGGTGTCGTGTGTCATCACAATATTTATGTGATGTGAGATTGTAGTATAGATGTTGAATTGAAATATAAACCAGGGCGATCCAAAAGAACTTCTTGGACATGGAGAACATGTTCGACCTGATGCGCGTGGAGTCGGACGTGCACGACGCGCCGGGCGCGCCCGCGCTGCTCGTGCGCAGAGGCGGGCTGGAGTTCAAGCACGTGTCCTTCGGCTACGGGCCCGAGCGGCTCGTCCTCAACAACGTCAGCTTTAAGGTCGCGCCCGGATCTACTGTGGCCTTGGTGTGCATTCCTTTTTTTTATATTGTTATTGTACGAATAATGGCTGGCGATGTTCATGCTAGAAAAATATGTTATGATTTGATATTTTAAACTTTCAAAATGTATATATAGAAAATCTCTCATTAAATTAAGAAACTCTTTCTTTGTCTTTCATGCTGGATCAGATCAGTGTGACTATATGGGTATATATATAGTAGCTGTGTATTATATCGATTCTCGACGAATGTATTTTAATTTTCTTAATTTGATAAGAAACCGACGTGAGCTAGATACCGCTATCCAACGGTAAATAAATTATATTAACACTAGGTTCTTCATTGCTATATATACGGGAGATTCGTATTGATTTGTATGTTATTATAAATATTTCGTATTAAAATGGTGTTATATCTTTAGATTATAATTTAACATAAGAAATGAGGCCATTGTGGCGCAGCGGGCAGCGTCTGCCTAAACTGCGATTGGGTGGGTGTGCGTTCGATTTGCCGGAAGGAATTAATTTGAGTTCCGCCACTTTCGGGCGTGAGGTATATAACGGAGGGTGTCCGCGGTCCGCGCAGGTCGGGCCGAGTGGCGCGGGCAAGTCCACGGTGATGCGCCTGCTGTTCCGCTTCTACGACGTGAACGAGGGCGCGGTGCTGGTGGACGGCCAGGACGTGCGCAGCGTCACGCAGGCCTCGCTGCGCGCAGCCATCGGCGTCGTGCCGCAGGACACCGTGCTCTTCAACAACTCTATCAGGTATTATACCTAGTAGTAGTAGTAGTAGCACGAATATGTCAAATAAAAGGATTTCATGCGAAAGCAATGCAGGAGAATAAGTAATGGATATGGATGTCAATTTTACTTTTATTTATATTCCAATTTTATTTCTTGAACTGCTATTATGAAATATTTGTTCTTTGTGTCTAGTAAGTTAACCGCGACTGGCCGGACAGTTATGCGATATAGCTGAAATTGATATTTCTGTAATTTTTTGTAAATTATAATTAATTATAATTGGCTGTTTCAATTCAGTTAACAATTTCTGAACTACTTAATTTGATTGCTTCGTTAAATAAGTCTATGTGATGATATATTTGAGTTTTATTTTGCATTGTTTCGCAAACGATCGTAAATTACCATTACTTCTTATTTACTGTAATCTGACCTGAACCTGTATTATTTTTTTGGGTCTGTTTATCGGGAGTAGTGAGGTGCAAGTTCAACGCTTCTGATTTGTTATCTATTTGCTGTTTAATGTTAGTTTTGCGGTTTCTATGCAGGTATAAGGTCGTTCAGTATTGGCAAAAATGCCAAAAAGTTAAGCATTATCCCGGCAGGCAGGGTTAATGACGTAAATATTCACATAATATAGGATATAGATAAAAATAAAATAGGAAATGGATATAGGATATGCATAAAAGTAAAATAAATATATTTTAATTACATACTATGTTGTCTACATATTATATACACATACTTCTTTACTGGTTGTTCATATAGTTACAGTGAAATCACAAAATTGACGTCGCGACATGCTAAGCCATTAAAGCCCTTATTATTGTAAAAAAATCAGTGTACAAGCACTGTTGTTTGCGAGAATACCCATGCGTAAGCATCCCCAAACAAAAAAATCGTCTTTAGATTTCAAAAATTTAATGAATAAATATTAAATGATGAGATATTTAATATTTATTTAATTTAATTTACAGGTATAACATACAATATGGGAGACTGACAGCAACTTCAGCGGACGTAATCTCAGCAGCCAAAATGGCGGACATACATGACAGAATACTCACATTCCCTGATGCTTATGATTCTCAAGTAAATTATGTGTTTTGAAATTGTTTAGAAATTATAAATTAGAACTTATTAAAACATAGGTTAATTTTAAATTATCCTTCTACATCCTAAAGTTGCTTTAATTTATTATTTTTAAATAAATAACTGTTAAGCGTAGATAATCAGGGATTAACAAGATTAAAATATACTTATAGAAGCAATTGTATAAATGTGCACACACAAACTGTATATAAAATTTGGTCTTACAATTACAAATGTATCTTTTTAAAAGTTTTTTTTAAATTAATATTTTCTTATTTTTACTATATATATACTCACATAAACTATTTAAATAAACTTTAATTTTTTATACCAGGTGGGTGAGAGAGGTCTGCGTTTGAGTGGAGGTGAAAAACAAAGGATAGCAATAGCAAGGACTTTGCTCAAAGACCCTGCTATAGTATTATTAGATGAAGCTACGTCAGCATTAGATACTAATACTGAGCGGAATATACAAGTAAGATTAATTTATATATTTATATATATATATATATAAAATTTAGTAGACTTGTTGAGTATTAATGCATCATACAGTAGCAAAGCAACGTCTGTCACTTTATACAAAAGTGTGTAAGTGGTAGCCTGTTAGTCTTTAGGTATGCCAAATTTCATTCTTCATTCGCATAATTTTCGTAAATACGGGTGATATTTTTTTATTCATTTATTATTCTAAACCTTTAGTTCTTTTGTAGTAGTTCTAAACCTTTAGTTCTTTTTGTATATAACCAGTTTTGTTTATTTCACGTTTTTTCCGCGTAGGAGAATAGTAGAAGTCAGCTTAGAGGCAAAACACTCCGTTCTCTCCTATCTCCACTTTCCGTCCCTAAATCGAGACATTGCCGGTTCTGTGACGAAACTCAAGTAGTGGAAAAAGTCTTATCATAGCGGAGAAATGAGAATCAATGTAATTATTTCCCCGAGTGGGAATCGAACCCACAACCAATTGAGTTAAAGTTTTTAATATTTAAAAATTGTGATTTGTTTCATTTTTATTTTTTGTATGTAGGTGTATAAACTTATTTAATTATTCCAGTCGGCGTTATCTCGTGTTTGTGCAAATAGAACCACACTGATCATCGCGCACCGACTCTCTACGATAGTTCATGCGGATGAAATTCTTGTACTCGTAGAAGGAGAGATCATTGAAAGGGGAAAGTAAGTTTAAACTTTGTTTTAGATAACAAAAATAGACATATATATATATATATGAAAAGCATTCCATTCTCTCACCTCATCATTATCACCATGATAAAATCCAGAAAACACCAATATGCATAATGCATAAAGTTGTAATATTTTCCAATTCTTATTTTACAAGTCTTAAGTCTTGTATCTATAAGATTTTAAAAATTACAAATACATGACAAAAGTTTCTATTAGAATTTGACAGTAAGCGACGTTCAAAGACATTAAAGTACTAACAAAAATGTTCAAATAAAATATGAATATTTGAATGGATTTTTGAAATTTAATTCTTATATTTACAGTCACGAAGATCTAATAACTCAAGGCGGTCACTACGCTTCAATGTGGAATCAACAGTTAGAGTCGAGAAATAGTAACGGCAACGAAACTAACGTTGAAGGCAACAATAACAGACCGCCGCCACAAACTAACGGCACGAGCATGTTCGGGCACGGTCACGGACACGGACACGGACATTAGATGAGGAAATCGTTTTAATTTAATTCACTTGAAACTCAATATAGCAAAGTGGCCTAACTTCACATACATATATAAAAAAGTATTTTATATTTAATATAATTCAACTTACACATATTGTTTTTAGGTGTAGAATAAGTTTAGTCTCCTGTTTTGCAAATATATTACATTTTTTTAAATACATTCATGAGGTTTTCTTTGGTCTCTTACTAGACGACTCTGATCATTTAAAATTGAGAAAAGGTATTCGCTTTTTAGGTTTTGTTATGAGGTGGTGTGAGTTAGGCCATTTTTAATATCGTCTACCAGGTGATTGTGATAAATAAAGCTTATGGTAATAAGTTAATATAGTCTCAATGTTTCTTTGTTCAAATGATTTTTTAAATACAAATTGTTGGTGGCTTTTTCAGACGTCAACTATTAAAAACATAAAAAAAATATACATCAAAAAATTTAATCAAATACAACAACAGTTGGTTATTTAATTGTTATATAAAATATTAATTTAATTAGTAAAAAATCTTATATTTCGTTATTTTAAATATAAAATCCATTTTACCTAAAATAAAACTTATCAGTTTGTATTGAACCAATTAACACTAAGGCGGTATTATTTATATCTTGTTTAGTTTTAAAAAGGTCAATGTGTATCATTTGTTACAAACAGGAAAAAAATCATCAATTTGTATCACTGACTGCAAATAGCGGTAATATTTACAATGAACTAGAAAATTATGTTATTACAAAAAGAGTATTTCACACACACATTTGTAATTGTAAGATGTAATATTTTTGACATCACATTCTAGTTAAAATGACTGTGGGAACGAACAAATAATTTTGGCGTGAAGAGAGTCTAGCCACAACTTTGCCAAAATTAAATAATATAATACCAGTTTACGCCCGCGACGTTTGGTCGGATTTTAAAATGTGTAATGTCGATTTTGCCTGTTTCCGTAGAAATTTTATAAAATCCATAATGCACACACAGTCCACAGTCGCTTAGGAACTTACATGCCAAATTTCAACTTAGTCCAGTAGCTTATGTGCGTTGTCAGTCAGTCAGTAACACCGGAGTTTTATATGATACTAGCGATCCGCTCGCGGCTTTGCCCCGGTAAACTACAGCTGTTACGTATTTTCTACGGCCTTCTCGTAAAGCAATGAAATTCCTAGAAAAACTAAACAAAATTGGACGAAAATGTAGCTTATTCTCATCCGAAAACGATCAAGTAACTCTATATAAAATTTCATTCAATCAAATTCAATTTCAAAGAAACAAAAACCTTTCCTCTTTATAATATTAGCCTATGCTAATATATGTCAGCTACCCATCGTTAAATTGGCCTTATCACGTCACTTGCCTATAAAATACCCAGCCATATCGTGATCTGGCCAATTTAACTAGCAGCCGCCTACATATAGTTGTCAGCATCAACAGAGTGTGTTGAACGTTGGCGATTAGAACTAATCCAAAAATAATATCGTCACTAGCTGCATCTCACTGCTAAGTGAACAATATACTCGTATAATAATTACTTGCCGTTTGACTTTTTGCTTATTTACTTGTAATGTGTGGCTTGACGTACTTCGTATCCAAAGCGATGATTTATATATTTTTCGTTAGTGTGAATTATAGGGTAATGGCCATGTAGATTATAAATATGAAATTGGGGGTGCTATATAAGAAATATTTTAGAACAAAATTATTGACCTTTGGTATATGGCTTGGTTTGGCTTGATCTTTCATGAACGTATAATAAATGTATCGCTCATGATTTCTTTCTTATTTCATTGTTAAATGGCCTACAAATTTCAATAAATAAGTGTCAATAGATAGAAACTAGATTTGCAAACTTGATTTGGAACTAATAAGATTCTTAAGGTCATCGTAGCGCGCAGTAGAAACGCATCTGACTAACCGCGTTTGGTTGTGGGTCGATTCCCATCCAGGGGGATATTTAAAATATTTTCATTTCTCCGCTCTGGTATCTAAGACAAAGCGCGGCTATGTCTTAATTTTGGGCGGAAAGTGGAGAACGGAGGGTCTTGACACTGGGTTCTCTCTGATTACACTGCTATGCTAGAAAAACTGTAAAGCTGAAAAATAAATATACATTAATTACACATCTAAAGATATATTAGATTGGATAAAAATATTAAAAATAATTTGATTTATTAATGAAATGCATATAACAATAGATTTCCTTTATAATTTGTAATTATTAAGTATAACATAATATTTTACAAATGCAGTGAACTTACATAAATTATACTTAATTAATCTTATTAATTCCAAGTTATCGCTTAATTGTCCTTAATATATGTTAACATAAAAAATAAGATGCTTTGCTAACAAAAAATTGTGGACACAGGATTCTCCTATACTAATATATTTGTATATAGATGTAATACTAATAGTAGGCTTCAATTGTTTATATGGAAAATTAAGAGACCAAAGTTGTATTTAGCTTATCATTTCTTATTTGTAAAATTGTGAATCACGACGAATTTAGTACTTGTAAGGAGATTCCTGCTATTTTCATCAAATTATTGTAAGAGTACCATCAAGATGTGACTGATTTTGAATGAATGTCATAATAGTTTTGTGATATATATGACTTTTTTTTTTTTGAATAATAAACAGATGTCTGC
Organism: Podotricha telesiphe; assembly: GCA_038994665.1. Taxonomy (NCBI): domain Eukaryota; kingdom Metazoa; phylum Arthropoda; class Insecta; order Lepidoptera; family Nymphalidae; genus Podotricha; species Podotricha telesiphe. The sequence goes on along the minus strand of JAOYRR010000229.1, from coordinate 240,621 downwards.
GTAGTAAATGCAAGCGTCGTAATATTATGATTGCAATGATTGAAGACATGCATAGATGATGAAGGTGATCCATCGCAAAATTATCATTTTGAGAACATTGGAGTTTAAAGCTATTTGTATAATATTTTAATTTTAAATTAATTTTATTTTTAAAAAAAAATTAAAATTTTAATTTTTAAATTTTAAATTATTGTATTAATATTTTAAAAGATTTGTAGGTTGCTTGTTGACTTTTGACTGTTTGTTATATAATTTTATGATAGAATGTATTTAGTATATATTTATGCTAGAATATATTTAGTATTTTATTACAAAATTGTATAAATAACGTCTTTTTTGAATACGTCTTAATAGAAAAGTAATATATATATATATAACGCGCCTCAAATTGTAATTTTTGCTTCAAACTGAAAATCCAAAAATGTGAGATCACACTCATTCATGCATGTTTTTAAAAAAATAAAACTAGCTTTCTTGTCGATGGTAATGGTGAAGAGGTTGTTTATAATATTGTTAGGTCTTGTATATCTGGCACATCGAGTAAAATTGTCAATAAATATGATAAAATAAAATCATTAGAAATGTTTATATATTTTATTATGTATTTTTCATTTTAATATATCTATTTCAACACAATAAATAACTGTTTATAAAATATAGTTTACTGACTTCTATTTTGCCAGTTAACTAGGTCATGTTAATACAATACACGTAATGCATTGTGATGCTACCATGTTATACCTTGTAGTATTATATATTGTGAAGGGAAATTTGTATGTTCAATTACAATTACATAAAATTAATATTCTTATTTTTTTATTTTTATATAAACCTTTCGGAATTTAATAATATTTATTTACGGAAATTAATGACGTTTTTTGTATGATCACAATTTGCACATGGCATTTAATCGGTGTTAATTAATGTATCCAAAAAGCGTTATAAGTGGTATTATCATATATTAGAATTATAAAATATAAATTTATAATCAGCGACCAAACGGAGAGAAAGTTCGAACTTGTTATTTAAACAAAAGTAGTATAATAAATAAAAATGTGTTTATTCCTAAAGTCTTTTCAGTCGTTCAGTCAAATTGAAATCAACCTTTGCGATTACATAATATTATTACTAATTTTTACATTTAATATAAGCTGCTTTCTAGTGGGCGCTTCACGCTTTTTTCCCTCGCTTTTCAGCAAGGCACTCGCAGAGAACCCAGTATCACAGTGAACTTTGATCAAGACACAGCGTGTTGAGAGTGGGGGCAGCAACGCGCTGAGGTCTTACCAGGAGTTGATACTCAAACAAAATAAATCCAAGAAGTCATATACATACATATAGGTATTATATTTAGGAGTAAATGAAAAAACAAGCATCGAGCGCATAAGAATTTTTCCACAAATAAATAAAATACGGTTTATGGATGTGCATTGTAGTCATGGAAACGCTTCAAGTGTTAGATACATACCGGGCCTTAAATCATTTACAAATAGATTATCACCTTGATTTAAAGTAGACATGCTTTTTTTTCGACACTTTTCTTTGTGTTTTAAAATTCCTTTGTTGATAATATTCAGATACAGTTAACGAGGTCGTTTATAAATTCCTTAATTATCTTCAAACGAATTGATCCATTTCGATAAGTTCCATTTGGATCACTTGTAGTTCATTAATCGGGGAGTGATATTCTTCCTGCTTTTCTCGCCATGTTGTGGATACCCAGTGACCTGCTCGAAAGACCTATTTTCCATTGATATGATTGGCGATGCGTTGTTTTGGTATATTTTCCTCTCTTTGATACGATTTATTGGTGATTCAGTTAAAAAGAATGTGTTTTCTGTTTAGGTGCTGGTATTGATGAAGGTCTACAAATTTAAAAACATATATATGGAAGATGAAAACATAAGATATTTTTCAACACAGGTTGCTATTTTTTTTGCACATTAAAAATATAATTAAATATCTATTTCACATTTATGTACATCTAATTATACAGTTTTACACAAAGCTGACCATTATCGTAATAAATATTATAGAATAAATAAGTTTTAATATATAGAGACGCAAAGGTGGTGTGTCATGACCCTCAGGCACACGTGAAATTCGGAAACATAAACAAACAGAAGATCGTAAACAAACAAAATTCGAAACTGGGCTAATTATTTGTTACATTCAGGGCCTCGAGTTAGCTATCAATTTGTTATATCCAACAAATTAGGGCCGGTGAACAAAATATCTATTATTTTGTTAACATTTTAAAAAGCAGTATTCCGCGTACTATGAAATTGAAACCGCTGCGTTCAAAATTTTTATACGTTTTCTAAATATGTCTTTAACAAAATACCTGTAATCTTTAAGTGTAGGACCTTCATCCGAACTGCATTAGGCGTCAGCTGGCATCGTTATATAAGCGGGATAACGCGGACTTCCTGCGCACTTCTGCGTCCGACCCAGCGGCGTCTCCCCGCGGGAAGCCAGTCTGTTTACGCGGAGTTTTAGTTCCAGTTTGCGTGGCTATTGCCGATTCCGCTATACGGACTTTGCTGTGAAATTACGTATATGTACTATGTAGTAAGTATATATGTGCCGCAGTGAGACACCGTCGGACTCTAATCGCGACTGGTTGTGGTTTGGATCCCCATTCGGAGAATAATTGTATTCAAGCTATTTCCATGTGCATGTTCCAAAGTGCAGCTTTGAGATCCGCTACTCGATCCACAATGTCTAGAATACAGGCGGAAAATGGAGGACAGAGTCTCTTGACTCTAGTTTCTCTCTGAGTACAGTACAGTAGTAAAAGAGTACTCTTTTATCGTGAGGAAATCCATTACAGATACCACCTGCCCGATTGGGGACTCAGACGGGCTATGTGGATCTTCGAACACTAAACCTCACGGTGCTCAAATTTGACAATTTTACCGTGCTTCTGTTAACGATTCATCATCTCTCGATTCCAGGTCCTGCGAGCTAGCACCACGTATTAAGTATATCTTTTCTATATCTTCGTTTCGGACAAAGCCTGTCTGGCGCCTTCTAATTTTACTTGGTTGTCTTTTAGTCGAAGATATGCTTATAGAAACTTTTCTAATAAAATGATGAAATTAAAAAAAACGTTAAAAAAGTTAAAATACAAAACAAATATTAAAATTAAAAAAAAACTTCATTAGTATTTATTTCTATTCAGTTGAAATTACTCTTACTTTTCTTGAGTTTCCCTTGAACGACGGTCCGTTGACGCTACCCTACAATAAAAGCAATTATTTTTTAAATAATATTACCAAACAGGACAACGGACTATTCATATGTTTTGTACAACTGTACCTGAATCTTCTGAGCTCCTCGTCAGTAATAAGATCAGATCTGTGAAGGACATATTATAATAATGCTGAAAATAAATTATTCTCACAATAAAAATTTTAAGTATTAAACAGTACGACATATAGATATATATATCTATATATATATATCTATATGTACATATAGATATATGTACATATAGATATATGTACACATATATATTTGTACATATATATGACAAATATCTATATGTATTAGTTCATAAAAGCTATTAACAATATCTTAATATAAAAATAATTATACATGACACATTAATATAAAATGAATTTCAAATAAGCGTTTAAAAATGAATCCTAGTCTCTTACGTCCATATATATTCATAGGTACCTGTTTGCGCACTCATCGAGCAAAATGGGTGCAATAGTTAAAATGTATAGAATACTAATAATAAAGGTAACAATAGCAAACACATAATAATAAACACATTTAACATATGTACAATAAAATACTCACTTTCTTGCATTTTCAAAAATGTTGTATTTAGCGACACCCCGAGCGATGTTTCTTATAACGCCACCGGCAAAGCTCACACGATCCACATTTAATCTAAAAAAACCACAATATATAAAATATCATAAGTTACGTTATTAATAACATGTTTTTTTGAAAATAATCGACAAACTCGATAGGTGTTCCCTGGTGGTCGTGGCGCAGAAAAAGGGGCCTGACTGTAATCGCCATTGGCTGTGGCTTCGATTGCCACTCGGTGGAATAATCATATTTTATTATACTTTTATTTCTTTGCTTGTTCTGTACACCCGTACAGAACAAGCTGCGGCGTTGAGCTCCGCCACCCAACACTCAATGTCTCGAATCTCCGGAATTCGAGAACGGAGTGTCTTGACATTGGCTTATTTCGGACTACCATGATGTGCAGGATAAAGCGTGAAACTTATAAAAAATATATATGGCCACTTCTGTCTTACAGATGGTTTGGTTATTATACCTACAAGAATTGATCTAACTAAATGCTAAAACTTTGTCCAAAGCATGTAGTTTTTAATAATATAGATAAAATACGAGCTTTCTCTTTATAATAAAAATACGAGTATACCGATTAAAACAAACTTATAGAAATCGTCTCACTTTATATATGTTCTTATTTCTTGTTCGTCTTCAGAGGACAAAGATTCCACTGAAACATTAAATATAAAGACAAATAGCTGGCGATACTCATGTAGGTTAGGTAAAGTATTACGAAAAATTATCGATTTTTATATTTTTTCGCATGCGGCACGTAATTAATGACACATCGACGCGACGGATACTAATTAGTCAACTTAAATTTACCTGACATTATTTCCGAATCGTCATTGTACTTATAAATCTCCGATTCAAAAGAGACGGTTGCTTCAGCCTTTTTTTTAATTGGATATCTGACAAGATCACTTTCTAAGCAATAGTCGCCTCGAAGAAACCTATATTTCAATTAATATTTTTTAAAAAAGTCTCATTGTAAGTCTGATGGAGTTATAGTTTGGCAAGACAAAGAGTAGTGTTAAAAGTTGCCGCCAAATACGCAATATACCTATATAAAATTAACAGATGCAGGTGAACGAAATGCCAACCCTGTCTTTGTGTGTCATACTAAAATGTAAAACATACGTGAAGACAGAAAGGTAATAAATATTTTAGTTTAATCATAATTTTCATTAGCCATACTTATTAAAGAAAAATATATAACAATAAATATGTAAAAAATTAATTAATTTATATGATACGATTAAAAAAACTTTACTTTTTTAAATCATAAGTGGAATCCGTTTCACCAGGATAAGGAACGTCAGTAAGCGGTATATAAAACGGCTTCTCAAGTTTTACTCGTGTACTAGGTGCTCCTATTGACACGTGATGGTAAGATTCCTCAGGCTCATATTCGTATACTTCTACATCAAATTCGTTATTTTCCCCAAATGCTTCTAAGGATGATACGGTGCTGGTGTAAGTTTGAGATTTTTGTAATTGTTCTATATCTTCCTTTTTTCGAATAAACCTAAAAGTATAAATGAAAAAACCGAAAGTCATCATTATTATTGTCATCTCTGTTAGGAAATAAATTAATGAATATAATAATGCTTTTATTAAATACCATCATCGCGCAGTGCGACTGTTGACGGTAATAGTGACCAGAAAAATACAGAAGAATCGTAAAGGTTAATGAGTACTTACTCAATAAATTTTACGATTAAGGTTAATGGATAAATATTAATAATAGGTGTTAAAGTATTATTATTAGGTAAAAGTGTAAATCTATTATTTTTAACTTCTTTTGTGTTTATTTACGGTTGTAAAAAATTATATACATAATTTTATTTAAAAAATTTACCTCTCCGTTGCACGAACATTCTTCCTTTCATCTTCGGCTTGAACACCCTCCTCTGCTTCTCCTGCTCCGATTTCTTCCAATGCGATTCGTTTTAATTCAATTTCATTAAATACTCGCTCTAGTACTTCCTGTTATATGGTTTTTTTAATATAAACATTAAATTTTTTTTTAGTTCATCATAAAATAAAATAAATAGAAAAGATAAATGACCCGCTTTAATATTCATTAGGTAAGAATCTAAAAAAAAACTGAAAATCCTTTTGTTTTTTAAGTTTTTGTCAAATTTAAGCTTTCAATCGCATAAGAATTGTCAGAATCCTCACCCCCCCCCCCCCCTCTCATTGTAAGAATAATAGCTATACTCACTGCGTAGAGTATATCACCCAAGGCGACAAGTTCCTCTATGTGCCCATGTAAATATTCATTTATCTGTTTACTTATTCTTATACCTTGATATTCCAGATTTAATATACCAGTTCGCTCCATAATAATTTCAGATATAGGAGATTCATAAAATGTGGGAATAGATTCGATTGCTTTCAAGGTAGACTCTCCATCAATTAATTGCCCGAATGCAACGTACTTATGTGCCATCCAAGGAGCAGGTTGAAGCAAAACGAAAAATTGGGTAGAGCAATCTTTATGTCTGATAACATTAGAATGTTATGTAAAAGTAAATTAACTAAGTATTAGTTCTAATTCTTCTTTCCGCTTATATTAAAATTAATTCTAATTCTTCTTATCGCATAACGCTACACTTTATATATATATACAGAGATAACTTAGTGTCAATAGACTTCGATCCTTCACTTTCCTCCAGGATTCGAGACATTAAGCAGCGGAATAAAACAATGCAGCGTTTTGATTGCGTTATGAATATAGCTTAACTATCTCTTAGTGAAATTAAAGCCACAATAGCATTAAAGTGTGTTTTCGTATGTCATTACTTTTTAAATTCTTAGGTAAACACACTTACACAAAACCTAATGGATACCTTCCCGCTCATTTTAAAAAAAAATATTACCTTCCATCATTAGCCATGCAAAGTACTCCACGCCTGTCATGAGGAACGATAAAATTTTCACAATCTAGATCTGTACTTTTTAAACCAAAGCCTCCACATTGTATCCACCCATCTTTTACAATGCGGTGTATGGGAGTTCCCGAATATCCTCCTATTTGGCTTTGGCAAAGACGAAGAAAATTTTCACATGTATATGGAACTACATCTGAATAGAGCTATTTTAAAATTACAATTTAAATTAACTCAACATGTTTTCAATACCTTTGACAGTAAAGTGCATCAAAACATTATAATTAAAATTACTTGCCATGAAAATTAGACTACCAGTATATTCGTCATCAATGGCGATGTGTATATAAGCACATGGTCTCTGAAAATATATCATTTCATATATTATTTCCTACTAAACGCATAAACTTGCCTACTAAGTACTAACCCCAGAAGTTTTAATAAAATGTGCAAAGTTTGCAACAGCTTCTTTTTCGTAATCTAATATCATATGATAGTTATATCTTGATTCAAGTATTTCTTTTAATTCTTTTTCACCACCAAGAAATTTATTATTTAAAATAATTGCTACTTCTTTCTCTAAGCAATATGCTAAGCCTCCATACTGCAGTTTCAAATCATTGCAAATTTTTGGCCATTCTACACTTGTTACACCTTAATGAAAAGGAAAATTAAGCAAGAATGAAAGTCTTATATATTGAATAGAAAGACTTATATATTGTTATCGCACTTTAGTGCACTGTATATAAAAAAATAAGTGTGGAAGTAAAGTAAAACATTATAATATTTCGATATAACTACTAGAATTCTACTTACGAGACGTTTTGAAATATACAAACCTCTTATTATAGGAGGATCAAATACGTTTTTGCGATACTTATACAAAGTGTTTACAAAATGAGTACAGTAAATAAATTCTTTAGCTGTTCTATTTCCAATAATTGTAAATTGTACGTGATCTTTAACTGGATTACTTTTTATTTTCATAGGAAACTGAGGGTTATTAATTGAATTATGTGCCCATTTGAATTTTTCCCTATCTGCATCGTTTAAAACGGCTTCCCATGGATGTCGAAGATTTTCCTTTGTTGGTTCACACATTTTTGTAGTTCAATATATAAAAAAACAGTAGGTATTTTTAATTATTAAAAATGATTGGCTTTGAGTCGTAAACCATATTTTTAAAAAGATTATATAGAAATGAAGTGACGTATGTAAATAATAAAATTAAACGAATTTGATTAATATAATGGATGTAGCATTGTAACTTTTTTATTTCACTATAAAACTGGATGTTATGTGAACCTATTTTGTATTTTCAATCTTTGTTAAAACGGGCGAAGGATAATTAATAAATAAATTGTTAGACAAAAAAAAAATGATTTAGCAGTATCATTATAATAGGATATGTGCCCCACTTTTAAAAAATGTTTTATCTTAAAAAAATATGTACTTAATAGTTATAATGCAACATGCAAATGAAAAAAACAGTTCCATGATCTATTATATAAGCTTATTTTTGTTACTATTATTAGTAATGGTTTTAGTAAATCCTGTATTATTTAACGTCTAAAAGAAAGGTTAGTTGGCAACTCTGGCGGCTAGTAGCCTAATGTTAGAAACGCGTTTTAATGTTAATTAAGCAAACTGGTACTTCTTTTAGGATCCTGCGTCTACATCTTCAATATATAAGCCACCCGGCTTTTTTCATTTTTTCATGGCTGTTTCCCAAAAATGACCAACGAGAGAGAGAGTGAAACTGGATGAAACGTGCACCTTTATGCTCATGATTTAAATGATATGAAGGTTCTTGGGTCCTTACAATCATTGTAAAACGTTAGCTCCACTAACGGACCTAATCCCACTGCGGCATCTATCCCGGTACCCTACATAAAATATTACATTTTGTAATATTTTTTTCGTAATTGCCAGTAACTATTTATGTTAAGCTCCTTGCATATCATTTTTCAAATTTCAATTCTTCAAATAAGGCACGTACTGAAAAATAGGTCATTATAACATAAAAGGGATAATACAAAACGACAGGACAGAAAAAAGACAAACTTGTAATATAGTCAGTATTACATATCTTGTTAAAGGATTGGATTCTCTGCGCAATACTTGCAGTGCACTCCACAATAATGGTGGAATTCATATGTTTTACTTACATGGGTATTTAAAGGGATTATATATATATAGGCTGGCTTTTTGCCCAAAAAGTCAATTAGCTTATGTCTATTTATTAACTTATCTGTCGACTATTATCAAAGTCTACTGTCAACCTGACTGACAAGAGAAAGCAAAATAAGAAATTAATTTCATATATTGAAAACATGATCCTATTAAATACAATTTCTATATTAAATTTCCATAATTTTTTACAGTATTAATATTTATTGTTATTAACATCTTTGAAACCAATTTTATGACATTGCATAATCTATCTTACTCTACACCAAAATGAGTGCATCACAACAATTTGAAATACTTTCGGGAGATCTTTGCAGTCATCTTTACATAAAAGATTATAATAAGGAGAAAATTAATTCCTTAATTGATGAACTAAATGCCCAACCATATAAAACAGAATTATTTGTGAGGAAACAGGCATGTGAAAGATTTCATAAACGTAGGGGTAGTTTAAAAAAATATTATTAATTCTTTTTACTCTTTTAGGACGCTGCTGTACTTGTAACATCTCTTTGTATAAACATAAAACCAGCTGACGAGTTTTTAGCTGCTAAAACTTCACATCTAATACAAAGCATTGTCACTAAACAAAATATACAATTTGATAGCCAGTACTTAGAGCAAGTTGTTGCTTGGCATGTTGAGTGCATAAGAAGATGTTCTGATATTATTTTACCTGACATTTTGCATAATTTGCAGTATATATTAACTTTAAACCCAAAAAGTGGTGAAAAGGTCAGTCCCTTACATACACATTTTATAGTATTAGACTTAATTATATATATTATGCTTGAACATTGTTATTTTAAATTTCAGTTTATAAACGAGTTAATAGGACCAGGTGGACTTTTAACAAATCTTATTGACCCTGTTAATAAATATCATTCAAATACTTTACAAATTAGCTTGCTAGCTCTAAAATGTATTATAAGCTTGTTAACTATAGATGAGACTAGATCACCTGAACAAACAGAAATAATTTTGGAGATTAAAGAATTTGTTACACAAATTATAATAAAGTTATTGATGAAGAGTCTTCAAAAATCCCAAGATGAGTCAATGGTTTGTAAAGTAAGTAATTTTCAATAATTCTATTTTTCAATAATAATTCTAATCTACTCTAAGAGACTTTAAATATTGTCCATTTTGTAAAAATAATCATGACTTCATAAAATTTTCTGTAATTTTGAGGCATAGTACTTATTATTTTTTAATTATAAAACAAGAAAATAGAACTAACAAAATTTATTAAATATTTTATAACATATTAATTACAGGTTTTAATATCATCATTCAAAGTATTATCATACATTTATTTTAATGACCAGAAAGTAAACTTGCCTTTGCCAGAAGCAATTGGTATATCCAGATATTTTATTCTATATGGACTTGTAAATCAAGAGCAAAAACCTGAGAAAATAATGCCAGCTCAACAAAGTATTGCTGCTCCTGTGAGACTAAATGTGAAAGGTGGAAAGGTATTAACATATGTTAAAACTTTTTTTAATTTCTAAGATTTGTTGTGTAGCCCTACCTACATATTCGGCGTTGTTGGCTTCGGTAATGCGGTCAGCTTCGTCAGATAAAACATTGCGTGGTCTACGGTAGACCTTTAAAGGTAGCGGATAATCACAGGCTTTCACCACCAGTGGATTTGTTTCTTATATAGCACCAACATCTTAGTTACTTCAGTTAAAGTCTAGCCCATTTCCAACTTTTTATCCAATTCTGAGATAGTGCTTGTTAAGTGGTGGAACCCACGTCAATACTCAATCTTTAGGAAAAATGAAATAATTCTAATATTATTATTTCCCCATGTAAAGATTGAACCCTTAACCATAGCATTTACAGGGCCTTAGCCTTTCCTTTACACCATGATGACTCTTATTCTATTCTGTCATAATACAAAATAATGTAACTACACCTAAAAATATTAATGTTATTACTTAGTACTAGTTATATTACAGAAAATTATAATATTTATAAATATTATTTTTAACTTTAGAAACAAAAAATAAGAAAGCAAAGAAATAATGCTGTTGAGTGTTTGAAAAAAGAAATACCAGTATCTGATCGTAGTTTGATGAGGGATGTTGGCAATTTTGAGAATAACTCAGCTTACAAACCTGCAAGTATTCATTATTTGGACACTCAAAAGAATAAAACATGCTGGGCATTAACAAGTGACTCTGACATGTCTGATGTAGAAAACGGGAGGGAAGCCAAACTCATTGCTTTGAGGTCCAGAGTTAGACAAAGTGCAGCTAATTTGTTCCTTGTAATATTCAAGGTAATTGAATATTCTATAATAACATATATACTATAAATAAAAGGTATGCTTTTTTGTTGTACTTGTAACTAAAAATAAAACTAAAATGGTTAGATAAGCTGTAATTAATACAAAATTTAATTTATTTAATTTATAAGAAATACAAAACAATTTTTGTTATATTTTCTTCAGATTAAAGATAAAAAGGTTATATTTGGATATTGGTGGGCTCTTTTGCCAGATTGCCCTGATATGAATAATTGGTTGGGAGAGGAAAAATCAAAGAAAACATTAGCTTACTGTGCAATAACTGATCCAATAGCTAGCAGCAGAGCCAGTGCATTAAGTGTCATTTTGTCATTACTATCAGGATCTAGAATGTATTTATCACAAGCTGAAACAAGGTTTGTATTTAACTTTTGTTTATATCCATATTCATATTAAATGTAATTGAGGCCAAAGGCATGGGACAATGTCTGACTGTAAATGTGATTAGTTCTGGGTTCGATTCCCCTCAGGGAAATGATTATATTTAAAATAGTTTCATTCTTCCACTCTGGTACTTAAGACAAATGTTGAGGTTTTTTATATTGAAACTTGTTTATTATTTTAGTAATTTCACAATTTGCAATGTCAATAAAAATTACCTAGTAACAAATCATACTTCTGTAAGTTGTGGATTTAAAAACCACAACTTCTATATTACTAGTAGTCTTATTAAATATAAAAGTTTTTATGTATGACTTAGTAAATTTCTAAATTTCACAGATGTATTGACAAAAATCAATCAAATCAGTATTTTCATGTCCACTGCTGGATGTAGGTTGATTCTGTCAACTATTTTGCGATCAAATATTCTCTATAGAATAGAATACAATTTAATTTATTTATTATTTATATTACAGCAAAAGAACAAACGCATCGTTTATACCATTCTCAGTGTCATTAGGCTACATAATAACATGTATGCATAAAATATTAGTGAGTATACTAAATACCGAGAGAAGTCACACGGTTATAATAGTAGCTTTGAAATGTTGTGCCGCCTTAGTGCAGGCGACACCGTATCACAAAATGCAGGAGGGATTAATAAGTGACCTTGTAAGGTCTACTAGAAAGTTTTTAGCACACAAAGGTTTGTATTTTGTGTGATTATTTATTTAGAATTATATTTTTCTTATTTTATAACCTTTTTTTGTTATTTTCGTGTTAATAAATAAATTAAGTAATAAACTGTGCTAATTTTTCACATGATTTAGCAAAATTCATCATATTCTATTAAAATTAAATTTCACTTAAACGAAATTTAATACTGTTATTTCATCTATCTGTGTAGAATGTTTTTTAAAGTATTATTTCCATACTTATATACTATACTTTGAAATGCATTTCTTTATATAGTATGGTAATTTTATATATTATAGTTTTTATGTTGTAGTCAGTTTTAAAAAAAATCTTTTTGTCAATGGATCCCTACTTAGCCTTATATATATATATATATATATATATATATATATATATATATATATATGAAAACATACGAAAGTATACCTTACCTTATGATAGACCTTAACTTAGTTTTTTTGATCCATATAAATGCATTTTATAACATGTATTTCAGATATTACTCTGCAGGTAGGCGCCTTAATAACTATTGGATGTGTGTTATCAATAGATCCAAAGGTCGATGAAATTTTGAAATCTGTGGAGAAAGATTTCATACAAAAAAATCATAATCAAGTAAATAATGAACATATTTTTCCTAACGACGAATGCGAGGATTTTGAGGAAGGATATTCTGACGATGAATTGTTTACTGTTACCGATACTAATGACAAAAAGACAGAGAAAGCTACACAAGCGTCTTTTAAAAGTTGGATATTAGATATATGTTTTAAGAACATGGGATGGTTGTTTAAAGATGATGAAAGAATTGTAAGTTACATTTTATTACTAATAAGTGTTATTTACAAATTTAACAAATTTCAATTGTCCCGCTTAATATGCAATTTCTTTTCATGTTAGTTTGGGTTTGACACGTGCAAAGTTAAGTACAGCGAGTAACAGGATTTTAAATTTGCAAAGATATATTGCCAAAAATAACGTTACAAGCATGTGCGCAATCAGGTTATAAATACGTATTTGCTTAACAGAGAGCATATAAAATATAATTTTTAATCTTATTTTCGACAAATTCTGACACGCTCTTTCGAAAATTGCGCGTTAATACCACAAATTTAAATTATATTTGTGTAAGCTTGCATTACTGTTTTCTATATTACTTTTGATGAAATAAGTCTTTTTTTTCAGAGATGTAAACCATCAGCCATTCCAATAATACTGGAGTCCCTACAAGTGCTTTCAGCTATAGCTTTCCACCATCTCTCAGATCTCTTGCAACATCATGTGAGCCTGGTAGCAGACGTCTTCAATGAGATGCTCCAGCACGAGCATCAGGACGTTGTATCGCAGTCTGCAAGAACTATAAGTATTATTGGTGACGCTATACAAAAGTTAGGTAAGATTTTTTTTATGTTTACTTAATATCTTAATTTAAATATTTATTTATAAATTACAAATGTAAATTTTTTTATTTATATCATTGTCATTGGTTTAAAAGATATATTTTAATTCTTTACAATTAAAAATCGCTAATCGCTGTCTTACTCAGCGTCATGGACGCCTATTGTACTGCTTTAAATATTATTATTAGGATCAATGTTGTATATTTTTGGTGTACAATAAAAAGTATTTACTTGCTTAAATTGAAAACTTTTTATAATTTCTTTCAGAACATGAAAACCAACATTTACCTTTGAATCAGTGTGTGTACATGTGGGAAAAGTTATTAACTCCCCTCTCAACAGTATTACAAAGTCACGAGAATGCAACTGCAAAAGCTTTAGTTTGCGACTGTATTGCGAATATTGGCGAAAGGTCTTTCAAAGAGCTCCCGGTAAAACATTTGTTTCTAATAGAACATCATATCATATACTAATAAGATGCTTTTTTAATGATTTAATTAAAAATAAATATCTACGACAAATTATTAATACAAATTCATAATTTCTTAACTATTTATCGACTCTTTAATTTCAACAGCTTGTCATCTCTGCATTTTACATTCTTTCATTCATTTTACATCTACATTTTGGTATCAAATTAAAGCTTAGAGCTATCGCGTTTTCAACGATTTTTTTACAATATTTTTTATAACATTTACACATACACAGTGTATATTAGAATTAGAAATGTTATATATTTGTCAGTTTAAAAAAAAATATCAAGCTATCCAATGGTCAATGTAGAGTGCCTAAACATTATTATATATACATAGAGAAAGAGTGGTTACAGACCCTGTATTCTTTATACTTGAAATATAATGATATGTGTATATTTATTTTTAGAATAGAACACAAATGTTATGCTGCGCGTTGTTGGTGGGGTCCTGCAGCGACGAAGAGGCCGCAGTGCGCGCGGCCGCCGTGCGCGCGCTCGCCATGGCTGTTATGTACAGAACTCTTAGAGAGGTTGTATTTTGATTTATTCACTTGAATATTATTTCTTTAATACGATATTGATGTTAGTGGGCTGCATCACTATACGTTAGGTTCTCTTTGACTACCAACCTGCTATGGGGAAAAAACGTGAAGCTGAGTATATTAATATCCCTGTTCTGATCAGAACAGATCGTTTCCACATAATGTCTCCAAATGTTGGAAATTAGAGTATGTGGAGTCTTAGAACCAGCTAACAAGGTTCCCTTAGATATACTACTTTACTTAGAAATGCGTCAAGTTATAACATAAAACATTATCACCATCGAATTACATAAATTTATTATAAGATAAGATTATCTATATTATATTACATATTTTTTATTTTTCTGAGACTTTCAACTTTTTCTCTTTCAAACTTTTTCTTAGCCATTTCTTACTTATTCGGTACTAAATGTATTCTTTTTGGTTAAAAAAATAGGCTTAATCAATATCTTACAATTCAAAATAAGAAAATTGTACTGCATTTCTATAAGACATAATTTATTATATTGAAACATGCAATTTATATATTTTATACAACAAACTTTAGTTAACTAGTTTTTATTATTGGTGAGTAATAACATTTTTATTTGCAGGATATTTGTTTTGTAAGTGATTGTGGAGAGAACATCTTGAGAGCTTTGGCTGAACCAACTGTAGTCGTACGAACTAAAGCTGCTTGGGCACTTGGAAACTTGAGTGATGCATTGGTTCTGAATATGTACGTTTGTATACATACGATATTTTCTTACTCGAAATTTAAACGGTTTTATATAATATTATTTTTATTTATAAATACACATGTGTATGGATATCGCTAATTTAAAATAATATAGATTTTTAACAAAAAATATTATAGAAGAAATGATAGAATTGTTAAAAACAGATATAATATTACAAGCGATAATTGAATCGAAATTTATGAACAACGTTTTGGTTTTAAAGAATTTATTTATTTATAGATAATTATATAGATAGATTATATAGATATTAATATAGATAGATTATATAGATATTAATATAGATAAATAAATAAATTCCTAACAACAATGTTTGCAAACACGGCAATGAAAATCTTAAGACATCATAAAAAAAATTATATGTAAGACAAGTATGGTAAATATGAAGTGCACGCAATGAGCTTAGAAATGTAAAACGTGTGGTTAACCAAAGGAGAGTTCTGTATCCCATTAGATTAAAAATGGCGCCCCCTTTATCATGATTGGTATCCAGTACTGTTAAAATCCTACTTTAGTGCATTTGAAATGACTCTCATAGATCATAGTAATTTAGTAAGATGCTGTAAAATCACCGAAACGTCTTGCTATATATGTAGAGAGGCACAGTCAAACATTTGTTGGTAGGGTGTAGGGTACTCCTAAAAAGCCTTTTAGGGATTCCTATATAACGCGCGTCGCGGTAACAAAGTGTTAGAAATCTTACACGAGGTAGTTAGTCTTTCAGTAGCAACAGCACAGATAGAATAATATAATATCTCGTTATCCAAGCCGGATTTTTTGCTTTACTCTAGAAGCCTGAAACGAGTTACGCGTCTGGTAGAAAACAAATATTCCAAAATACCATCGTTTCGAAGTAAACAAGTTCTTCAAGCTGACCAGGAATAGGAGGCTTAGAGTTCATTTATATATGGTGCAATTACAGTTAATTTAAAAAATGCGGCAATTATTTCGTCAATATTGCTTTTATTTGCTCAATATATTCCTTGTTGCTCAATGTCGGTGATACGAATTGCCAAATATGCAGTGGGTTTAGAAACTTCAGTCAATTTGTTTGCTATCCTGTATGCAGTAGCTTAATGGTCGAAGGGTTAAGGTCAGTTTTGTTGATGCAAGAATTGGTTCTCTCATATTGGTCGTTTGTTTCATAATTCATGGGCTAACTTTTTTAAAAAGATATTTAAAATTACTTCGGGACATTTCTGTAATTTTTTTGCATAAAATGTCATCTAAATAGCAACACAATAAAGTCTTGCTATAGGTACGTCCCAGATTTATATTATCATAGGCAAATAATGCCTATTCCTTTTCTTCCTTTTTGCTTTTGAAATATATATATATATATATATATATATATATATATATATATATATATATATATATTTTTTTTTTATATATATATATATATATATATATATATATATATATATATATATATAAACAACAAAAATCGTAATAGAGCAATTTAACATGTAAGCGCACCTTTAGTAGGATCGTTTTAAATTTGCGAGAGGCTAGCGTTATGCGCATTTTAAAGGTCCCCTTAAGCCTACACTTGGGTCACAGCTCCCAGACACTGCCTCGAGCTAAAACGAGAAATAACCCAACTATATATCTTTATAGAAAGTTATTTAAAATTTTCCTATTTTAAAAGGTTTTATGGGATATAAATTTGCATTATTATATTCCATATATTGCATGTTGAATGGCGAAACCCAAATGGCGAAACCCGCGCTTTGTCTTGTCACCAGAGAAGAGAAATTATATAAGTATAATCGAATGACTATACTTATGTTATTTCTCTTCTCGGGGGAATCCCCGAGCGGGAATTGAACCCACAACCGTCGAGTATACACAGTCAGACGCTGTCACTTGCGCTTCAATGCCTACAATAGTATGTCCTTGAAAATAATAATTTTACTGATAACCTTTTACTTTCATGGCTTAGAACATTTTCACCTTTTAACGATGTTGCCTCTGTGGGCGTGTTGCAATGCGTCATGCACTTTTATTAATTACTCGCATATAGAATTTCTATGGACTTTGCCTTTCCATTAGTGATTATTATTGACGTCTTAAAAGTAGATATCCAACATAATAGGTCATATAAGTGTATTAATAATATTTAATTGTTTTATACATGTCTTATCTATTATATTACTATTTAAAATAGTAATAAATAAAAAATTGATACTTAAAAGTTAGGCTATCTATGATTTTACAACTGAAAATGATTATGATGATTATGTCTAAGCGTCTAAAGTAATTAAAATATTAATAACTAAAGAACATGGACTTCTTTATAATTATAATATTGATTTGTGTATTATAGTTATCACGATGCTAACGAGTTTGATTGTAAGCACATTTAGTTGTAGGTTCAATCTCTACTTTATATTTATATTATTTTTATTAAGAACACCATTTAACAAAAAATATTTTGAATTCGAGCTAAAAGTGGTGAGCAGTGAATTTGGTGCTAGATACTCCAACCTATGCGAGAAAACGCGAAAATACTTTTTTAATTATTTGTTTATTTCCAAAATTATATTCGACTCTACAACTATAATGTGCAAACAGATGCAAACTAATTCACTGATACCAAGTACATAAAAAAAAATGGACGTCACCTCTAGAATATAAGCTAGCATAAATTATCATGGTTCTGATCCCTTCACCATAAACCAATTTATAATATTAATATAATATAAAAAAAGTAACGGGAAACTATTAGACTAAAAAAAATTAGAAGCATCCCACGTGCTACTGTGTGGTTACACTTATTGCTCATTAATTTCTTATCTAATTTTAATTTCCTTACAAAATAGTGAGGAACCGGAGATAGACGATATAGACGATGACCTCTTACTCCGCTTGCTAGAGATCAGCGTTCAGTGCGCCAATGATAACGCTAAGGTATGTGTATGGAATTTTTTTTTAAAGTTTATATCATGTAAATATATATTGCGCACCTATATACGGTTTGTTGTGATACAAAGTCTACGTAGTTTTCGATTATTTTTATATTTTGGTTAATATTATATATGGTTATATATAGTTTTTTTTAATTTGGTCTTTGTCGCTTATATCAAGGCTCGCTCTACATGGTTGATCTCTTCCCTTCTTAGACTAAGAAGTAGTGTCTGTATGTTGGCATTATATTCTATCTAGTATTGTTTGCTTTATTTAATTCACGGAAACATAAAGAATAATATTTTATAATTTAATTTTCTATGGATTAATAAAAAAAATAAAAGTACATATGCCTATATGCAAAATGCATAATGTGACTAATTTCAGATAAAAATGAGCGCTACTCGAGGCCTTGGAAATCTTTTAAGACTTATAAAGAGCGAAAATTTACAACGGCACACGCAACTTAAGTCTTTATGTGACATAGCTATAAGAAAGCTTTTGGATTGCGCTTGCAAAGTGACCAACATGAAAGTGCGGTGGAACGCTTGCTATGCACTCGGCAATGCTATGAAAAATGAAAATTTGTTTACTTGTTTCAATGGCTGGCAGGTAAAGGAGAGATTTGTTATTCTAATACCCGGTTTGTTTTTCTTATTCGTTTTGTTTATATTTTTGTACAGATACAGAATAAATATAAGTAGCTACTTCTTTTATTTTAACATAATATTCATTTATTTTCATGGATCATCATTGTATAACGACTCTGTCCGTTTTGACACTAGATTAGAGAATCTGAATCTAATTTGTCTAAAAGAATCTAGAATTGTTTTTATATGTAATGGTTAAAATATTTAATAAGCAAACAATATTTATAAAGCTTATTTTATTATTTTTATTACATAAGGATATATAGTTTCTATTTAAACTAATATACTCCATTTGAATTTTTTACAGAGCAAAGTGTTTTTAAACCTAGTCACATTAACTCAAGAATGTAAAAATTTAAAAGTACGTATAAACGCAGCGGTAGCTCTGCGGGCTCCTGCCAATCGAATCCAATATGGAGACCATTACGTGTCAATATGGCGGGGAATTATGGCCGCCATGGAGAACGCCGCCCATGTAGATGATTTTACAGAGTATAAACATAAGGATAATCTCATGGAACAGGTAAATAATTTCCAATATTTAAAATATATATAATTTATGAGGCGTGAAATAAACGTCCGTAGTCAGCGAAATATTTATTAGTGTACATTAAAGTGTCATATATTGATCAAATAAATATTTTTCTCAATTCACGCTCAGCTCGTGACATGTCAAAATTTGTATATTATTGCTAATTTGGAGCAAATAATTTAATTTAATTTGTATTTTACTATAATATATTTTATTTGTTCAGTTATAATAATTTTATGCCATTAATTCGATGTATTGCATATATTTACAATTTTGCAAATATACGACAAATATAAAGCTTCACTGATATGTCGTGAATATTTCTGTTATAATAAAAAGGTATTGATTTTGAATTCGAGGTTTTAAATTCGGAGTCATAGCTGGTCATTAGCTACTACTGGCCTGGCAGTCTTATGTAATTAAAGGCACCATATCCAGAAAATTGGTCAAATTACTAGGAAACTAGGAAATGAGCACTTTCTTTCATTTATTAGTCACATTACTATTTTTTTGACGCTGTCGTAACTATTTAGATGTGTATTAAGTATGCAATAGTTGTGAATTCAAGTCTGATTTCGGGGAGTATTTGAAGACAAGTATGGATGAACGTGATATATGCCATTTTCATATTCACAATGTGTGTTTTAAATAAAAGCTTTGAGTAATTTATTAACATCACTTGTTATAAAAGAAGATATATACAGTTTTAATCTTAATAAAATACTAAAAATAGCGTATATATACTAATTCAATTAATCCTATACAAGGCATAGAAAATTTTGTGATTCATCATTTAACAATTTTTTCTATACTTGAACCGTTAAATGCAATATAATGCAATTTCTTTTCAGCTATGTGTAACACTAGCTCATTTATGCTGTCTTCTAAAACCATCTGATTTGAACGACATTATGGACCCTCTCATCTTCCATTTTGACTGTGCCAAGGCTTTATATACACAATTGTATCACAAGTTACCGCCAGAAAATGCTTTCTGCCTGGAAATACTAGAAGCAGCAAAATATGTTACAATGGACATAACAGTGGAAAATGAAACTCAATGTCAACCTCTACAGATGTTACAGGAAATATTTATATGGAATGTTTGATTTAAGTGATGTTTTAAACTTGAGATAGTATTAGAATCTTTAAGCTTAAATAAGAAATAGTTGGTTTATATATAAATAAGAGTTTTAAACTATATGAAAGCTAGATACTTAGCTTTTTTATTATACCAGAAAGCAAAGTAGGCTATTATGTCTAAACAATATATTTTTATATATAAATTTAAGTATTTCAAATATTGTAATTACTAAGTAGGTTTTTTACCTTATTAAAACTTTTTAATTATTATGATATTTTGAGACCAATATCCAGAAAGATCGATAGAAAATGGAAATTGTTTAAAAACGGAATTTATTTATTATTAAAATATTTGCTTATTTATTTACATTTACGAATCATAAAAAATTAGCAATAATAAATTTATTAATATTCTAAACGTAGGTATTACTAATAAGTACTCGTACAGCTTTTACAATGTACACCCTAACCGTGTTACACTATAACTTCCGTAAAGAAATTTAAAACTCATTTGAATTTATGTGATAATGCTAATGCCAATAATATATGTATGTAAATAAGACGAATATTTTTATCTTTCTTGCATTAACAAATAAACTTTTTAATAGTTGTTTTTTTTTAATTTTAAATCCTTCATTTATAGTATGGTATCAAAAAAATCAGAAAATTAATGAATCGACTTTTGTAACATGAAATTATGTTTTATTACATACACTATACAGTCATTATTCAAAGTACATATTGCACAATTTTATGAAACAGTTCATTCATTATTATATGTACTCGTATTAAAAGTAAACGCTAAAATGTTTCATCACATGCTACTTAATTAGTTGTTTATAAAAAAAATAACGTACAAAATGATCTACCAGAACTGTGGATATAAAAATAGTTACAAAAATTACAAACGGAATGCCTTTAATAACACGTCGTAGAAAGATAAAGGTGTTGCTTAAAGCCAGTATGGTCTCGATATCTGTAGCATAATTATAATTGGGGGTACAAAAGAGATCATTGACGTAAATCTCGGGAAAGGTCGCAGATACGATAATTAATTCTAATTAAATTTATCTTTATTACCCTCTTTGTGGTAAGTCCATAATCGTGTTCGTTTAAGACAGTAAGTATTTAATAGTATTTACAATTAGTAGTTAAAGATATCGTGATTAATAAACGTAATAAAACTTTCCTTCTATTTTTGTTACCACCACTACCAACACCCCTTACTAGTACTACCGCGCCACCTTTCGTGAACACTTTAAACTTTCCACCCGAAATCGAGACTGTCTGTCAGAGCGGAGAAATGGAAATAATTGAAATACAATCAATGCAATCCTGTGGCGTGCGAGAGTGAGGGGTCAAACCCGCAACCAAGAGCCGAGACCGCTTAAAAAACTGTTCAACCTGATATTCATTTTGAAATTGACCTACATAACAATTAAAAATCTGGTGAAGATATACTAGCTACACTACAAGAAATCAGTAAATGACGCATTAGTAAAAAATGTTAAGTATGGCAGCTTTATCGAAAGCTATTTGTTATCGAACAAATAAATAGAGAAAATAATAGAAATAAATATATATTTCTTTCAGTTTCACAGTTCCTTTATTTACATACCAAGTAAGGGTACCTGCCTAGTTAGTTACTAGTATAATACTAGTACTTGTGTCAGGAGGCTCCGCTCTTCCATAACACTTCATACATTTGAAGAAATAAATATTCACAATATCTTGAAATTATTGCAATATATAAAATAAGGAAAATTAACCTATTTGAAAATATAAATAAAAATAAATATATGTGTGTGTGCGTGCGGGTGTGTGTATGTATTGGGTGTAGGTATATGTACTTAATAAATAATGTTATACTTAATGTTGCAATAAAAAATATTGAACATTGATGCCATTGTAACGCAGTGAGATAGCGTCTAGCTGTTAAAGGGTAAGTGGTGGGTTCGATTCCCACTGGACTGAATGGTGAATGATGACTGGACTGAAATATATATTTTCACATAATAAGCATATTAAACTTCTTAATTGGACTTATTAAAATAAATAAAATGTTTCTCTCTCTCATCTCTCTTCAATGAGTGTTATTAACGTTTTTCTTTTTTTATTTTATCGTTAATTTTGTTTTGAGCGCTTAGCTTACTGTTACTTGAGAAGTTTTCTCATTTAATATTTAAATAACAGCAAAGAAAATTGTTCACTATTTACTTTTTATATCAACACAAGCATATGACTTATAATTCAGGGCTTATAAATTACATTACAGTTATCTAGACTGACTGAATTTAGTTACAGTTGGTTTTAAGGAGACGTTTGATACAGTTTATATACATATTTATAACATATATAAAACAAAACATGATTTTATGAGCCCATTTTGATGAACAAAATATATTTATTTTAATAAGTATCTTCCTAAGTATAATTAAATTGTAGTTGCATTTTACAGGTATGTGTACAGTACAGTTTTCCTTTGGATAATCATCAATATGGACGCGACACAATTTTTTATTACTTTTCTGTCTGCTGTAAATAAATTTATGAGGTCGCTAGTTTTTTACAAGGTCGCTCATTTTCTCAAGCAATTTTGTAATATATAAATCAATGAATTATAAATATTGATATAAATAAGTAATTTTCCTGTTCTCTCTCGAGTAGGTACGTTTAACCCACATTTATAGATTAAAATAATGTTTTCATTGGGAAAATCCACGGGTGCCACTTTATCCTCATCTTTTGTATTACGTACAGTATAATTATTAAAGAAATCAAATATTTTTAAAATCAATTTTCTCCAATGATTATAATTGCATTATATATAATTTTAATAATTTTTCTTTTCTCCCAAAATCATATTGCAATTGCAAAGAATCTATTTAATATTGATCTAATATATATTTCAGTTCAATATTTACATACAACAACTAAATAGTAGGTATACACATAAAAAGTTCTACGACTTTCACGATTATTACACATTTTGAAATCAAAACTATTTTAACCGGATTAATCACGTATAATTTTGGAAATTATACGCGATTAATCCGGTTAAAATAGTTTCATTTCAAAAAGGTATACACATTTTTGTTAGTATTCGACATACAGGTGTAGTCTGGTCTAAGCAACGCCGAGGCGTAGTCTGTTCGCGGTTTACGATGCATAATCGGTAACAGCGTTTCTATTTCTAGAAACCTCTGGATCTTAAAGCTACATCAAGATATATTCTACAGTTACTTCCACACGAACCGGCTTATTGATGTTTACTTCATAGATACAATGTAGGTACCGATATCACTCTTGCGATAGGAGAGGCAAGCCAAAGCAAATTTAATATTTATAGTTTGTTACACGTGCTGATATATATGAAAGTAATTAGCACTTACACTAATAATTATATCGAACGTAATTTTATATACCAGTAAATTTTATTGCCTTTGTAGAAGGAAGAGAAATTTTCTAAATTACTTTTGTAATGCCATAATGAGTAGTTTCTAAATGGAAACATTTTTGTGTTTTACTTAAATAAGGTTCCTCGTAAAAAGTATAATTTTACTGTATAGAGCAATCAACCCCGAATTGTTGACTTTTCAATAACCAAAAGCCGTCATAACTTTGATTTAAAAGAGAATTTGATTGATAAGTTACAATTGTATACAAATATTCTATATGTACATTTGTATAATAAGCATCATCTTTTATTATATTTTGGGATATACATATACAGTATAAATATATAGATAAATACTTTATATTATAATTCAAGTAGTATTACCTGTTACTATTATAGTAATATCATTAATAAAACGAATTAATATAAAATTCCACCAATACAATGTCAGGAAGGGCTGATAGTGTTAAATAAATATTGATGACAGTAAACTCGTTAGTTGTTATCTTCAACCGCTTTTAACCAACCAAGTCCTGTTTGTAAAGACTTAATTTTTTTTATTAATTTATTTTCTGTGTATATTGCGGACAAAAATATAAGGAAAGTCGACATAATAATATGTGACGTTACTAAAAGCTATAGTATGAATATCAAATGTGTATTACATTATTTAAGTATAAGTACACCTAATACTTAGTTATTTGATTTAAAAACAGGTACTAGTGTACTCATAAATAACACGAAAAACACTATTTTCTCTTAGTTTTATAGACTAATACATATATTTATTTGTATATAAAATTAAAAGAAAGTAGTTTTTTTTAGAATATCTTTGTTTCTATTTAAATAAATTTATATCTTGTTACAAAAACTAATAAACGATTAAGTAGCACACTTAACTATTTAATAGATAAAATAATTTTATCTAATGGAACCTATACTTAAAAAGTTATTTAAATAACTATAACGTAAAAACGTGACTTAAAATAAAAACATTTAAAATCTTTAGAATGTAATGCTATGTATATTATATTTATCTATTCATATATTTACACGCGTTAAGCGTAATCTGTTCATAGTTACAAGTATATTGTAATTTAAGATAAAATTAAAAATTTCCTTATTTGAAATGATAATGTTACCCATGGGAGCTTTACGTCAACGAGTAGTAATTAAATAGTTCGGGTTTCGGAGAAATTATACTATTTACATAACAAATATTTAACAAATTCTAATATTTCAAGTAAAATAATTTCTTAAAATTAGTACAAATTCATAAAGATGAATTGTTTCTCATTTAATAGAATTTTGTGAGTATTTATAATGATTTTATTTAAAAAATAAATATGACTTTTAATATCGTAGATTAAGAAAATATGTTTTTATCAATCTTGGCAGGCTTAACCTTTAGGTAAATTGAGCTATTTTATAGGTTATTTTTTATTTTTATTTCTTTATGGCAGTTACTTTTCCAGTTTTTTTTACTTCAAGCCCCCCTTAGAAGAAAGTAATCAGGAAATTAAAATTACAAAGTTATCAAGGAGAGTCACAACTGGCCACGTGCAAAAATTACAGTATACTTTTTGTTTAGGCTCTATATTCTTCAATTTGTAGAAACAGATCCAGGAACGTTTATATATTGTTTTTTTATATGAAATCGTATGGGATTGAAAATCATTAATATTTACAATTAAAAATGTGAGGTTTCTTTATAAAAATAACTTGTTGTGGAAATGGACGCTTCGGTCAGGTCTCGTTAAGTTGCCTTGAAAATTGTTTCCCTGTTTATTTTTATTTCAGATATAATTTGGAAGCGGAAACAACACATTTAAAATAATACAATTAATTATACACAAAGTATATATTTATCTTATTCTTCACGAAGGACGTATTGGATACGGCTTCATAGTTTTGCTGCTAAGACATTAGTCGCGGTTCAATAGTTGCAAGACCAAGAATAGGTTATCGCTTGTACACGTTTGTGACTAAGTACTTGCTCAACTATAAATTTTTTAATCTATCATTTTCTTATTATTACAAATTTGAAAACAGTCTTTCCTATATTGAGGTATGAGAAAAGTTATCTCTTACCCAATTTATAACATTTTCTTCATAAGTACCACAGAAGTATGTAGTGTTCTCGTACATACAATAAATAATCAATAAATATAAGCCAACGGTGAATGTTTATTAAATAGTCACTGCTTTTAAAAGTTACGATTCAGTATGATCATATGACAGAAAACTGATCCGTTTCCTCATCACTGTTGTGCGATTGTTTCGAAGAATCGAGGTCATCACAATAACATGATGGGAGCTAACTGTTGAAGGTACTCA
The DNA here is from genome assembly GCA_038994665.1 of Podotricha telesiphe. Lineage (NCBI taxonomy): Eukaryota > Metazoa > Arthropoda > Insecta > Lepidoptera > Nymphalidae > Podotricha > Podotricha telesiphe. The sequence continues at coordinate 214,258 of JAOYRR010000229.1, read as the reverse complement.
AGAATATACAATTTTCTTTTGATATAATTATAATATGTTATGTGTAATAATGAATAAATTATGATAAGCTATGTCGATTGCAGGCTAGTTTCAGACTTTTAGATCAGGCAGCCATCTTGAATACGCGGGAGTCGGAAATAGAATTTTAAATTAGGTATACAAAATAGAAGACTAAATTCGCCTTAATTCGCCAGTGAAGTGAATATAAATTTTCGCCTGAATTTTATGTCCTGATGTCTACATACAAATTATACGTAATATTAGAGGGATGGATTTAGTCAATGATTTTATATCATTTTTCCTCTTTACAGCCCTTATTTACCTACATTTTAATGCCTATTGCCTATACAAAGGTACATTATGTTTAAACATTTTACTAAATAATCATCAATATTTATTCAATTACGACCAAAAAAATAATTGTATTCACAAAATCACGTTCTTTTTCATAAGAGTCCAGATTTATTTAAATTTATTTTTAAAAATAATACCTACTAGCTGTGCCCACGACTTTGTCCGCGTGGAGATCTTACATACTATTTGCCAGTGAAAGTCCCGTCAAAATCGGTGTAGCCGTTCTTGAGATTAGCCGGAACAAACAGACTGACAGACACAAAAATAGCAAAAAATATAATTCTGGTATATGTAGCGTGTATACATATGCATTTAGCATATATATACCATAATATTAATTTATTGACTACAATGGTACACTATTTTGGCTTTAATGGCTTGAACATAAGATACATACTTGATATTTTGGTCAATTCACACAATGTCTTTATAACTTGTACCCTATGTGTTATTCTGATGTATTAGCTATATTATTGTAAAGTTTCATTAAAATCGATACAGTAGTTTTTACGTGAAAGAGTAACAAACATCTTTACAAACTTTCGCGTTTATAATATTAGTAGGATTTTAAACTGTTCATGCAAAATTATAAAGGTAACATTTTCTTTTACTTTTTCTATTAGGTGTATACAGTTTACCGACCTTTACTATAACAGGTTGATATTCATATAACTAAGAATATTTTCTAGTAAACATGTCTTTATACAACATGCTACAGTGCTCGTATTCTTATACAATTAAGTATATATTGGAGACATATCTATTTTTTTTCTTAAGTCAACAAATTGTCTTTGTTTTTGTATTATAATGAGTAATAAGTAAATACTTAAAACATGTGTACCATAATTACTGCTACACTCTGCATTAAACTTGTATGTACAGTGAGATTAAACTCTAATAGGTTTTTGTGGTATTTATATGTGTTGAATGATATTTAGATATAATATAACAATTGTCACCTTAAAATAAAGAAAAATGATTTAAATTTTCCGAGTAATAAATTAAAGATCTCTAAAACACTAACTTCATAACGCGAACGGTAGGTGATATGAAATATAAAAATAACTTACAATAGAAATAATATAAGTATATTACTAGTACAAAGAGAAAACCCAAGAGTATGAATGAATCTGATCTTAATGAATTTTTTTCAAAATTTAAAATTTTAGTTTGTTTGTTAGTTTTGACGATATTTATGTACATTAGATTTTTATATATCTAGTATCTTCTACGGAGGTGTACCTATGATACTTTTCATGTCATTACTTAATTGACGATCTATCCATAGTATTAGTTTACAATTAAATACGTAAATACACAAATTAAGTATAATTTGTGTATCAACAGCAGATAAGTGAAACAGTGTTATTTATAATTAGTTAACTTTATTTTTATAACACAAATTCGTAATTATCAAATTTAAGAATAAAAGAATAAAAGATGAGTTTTTTTTAGATTTATTTACAAAAATCCACTCTATTTGCTTATCTGAACACTATTGTCTTCAGCTCAAATGGATTATACCGCTAAAAGTAACTTGTATTATATGTTTGAATGCAGAAATTTATTGTATTTTCACTACAGGTTGCACAAATTCTTATTTTAAACATGCGCCGGCGCCGTTGTGTTTGTATGTGTGTTAACGCTTATGACACTCATATAATATGTATCTATGTACCAATATATTTCAAAATCAAAGATAACACTTCAAGCTTGTAGTAAGCTTAAAGGCCTAGCCATGTAAGACGTTAGTCTACGAATTGGTTCAGTTCTATGTTTATCTTAACGATGTTTACTAGTAAAAACAACTGTATATTAAGCCGGATCAATAGATTTAGTTAATATGTGATAGGCATGTTGCCATCCCTTTATTTGATTCCATATCTACCAACATTTAACCTGGCATCTACCCCTCATGGAATATTAGTCAAATATTTATACTCCGTTAATTTTGAGGCAAACAAGTTAGTACATGTGAGGATTCATCTGAACTTTGCACTGAAAGGAGGACAGTGACGTCGACCTCGACGTTTTGAGACATATCAATAAATGGAAGTTGGACGCATGCGTAACTGCTTGCGTCTGTGTGAGTGAGTGTCTGGTGGAGCACGCGGACCCTGCGTGATACACTGTCGCTCTCTTTCTTCTGTAGCAATCCATCCCTTTCATCCGTAAGCATCGACTGGGGAGGACCAATTATACAAGTTTTAAAATACCTCAGATATTGCGTGAACCCTCAGTCGCATTCGAGTTGTGCTTCAGAACAGTCGCTTAACTACATCGTGACAAACGTCCGCAATTGTGATCAATCATTTTGTATTACAGATTTGAAACTTTGCTCTTAATCATACAGAGGAATCGAAGTTCGACGATTTCTAAATTTTTATTACAAAAAGGTAAGAATTTGTCCTGATAAAGAAAAAATTCAACTTAGATTTTTTAAAATAAAAGAGTTTAAATATTACATATATAAGAAGTAGAAAATAAAAAAGTATGAATGGAACTTTCTGGCGAATATCTTGGTACCACGACGTGCACAGCAAATGGCCGACATAGAATGCATTGGTTGGGCGCTTTCTCTTTCCTCGTTAGACTCGATTTGGTTTTAACACTTTCCCACGAATATTAATATGATCAAACGGTTTGAATTTACATAACTATTTAGAAATATAAATTAATTACATATTTTCGAATATTTTCTTTTTTTTACCAATATGGTGGTATTTTACAAGTTTATTAATTTTATTTTTTTAATTTCGTACGTAATATTTTGTATTTTACAATTAAAAACAAATAAAACAGTTTAGGATTTTTTTTAACATAAACTTTTTTATTAAATATAAGTTATTTCTTCATACGTTATGTAATTGGGTTTGGCTTACGGCTTTGGGTACGATATAAGATTTTTTTTGTAACATTAAGGGACAAGCGACTGGGAGAGTTTTAACTGGAATTCAAAAAAAGGAGGCATTACCAGTTTGAATACCTTTTATGCCGACCAATAGTCCACTGTTTAGTTTCTTAAAATATTTATTTTTTTGTTTAAAGGGCTCAACCCTCAGGAGTACCTGAATACAGGCTCCCTTTGAATTCGTTTTGTTTTTTAGATGAATATTTGTACTCAGGGCGTGGTATTCGTAAACTTTTAGATTTGATTGAGTTCTTTTTCTATTTAAAGTTTAAATAAAGTTCTAAAATAAAACAAATATTGAGTAAAACTACATAATTATATAATTTTTGAAAATTGCCACTAATGTAGAATCAATAAAAGAACCTTGCAAAAGCATTTAAAGTTAATTGTCCGAACACTAAATTATTTTTAAATATTTAAGTTCGTTTTCTTATCATTATTTTAAACTATTTCCTGGTTACTTTTTGGTTAAGTTACTTTTTGTTTGTTTTATAATTAAAGAGTTTTATCTTCTTTATGTGCTTAATCTTCTTCTAATATTATGATAATTTATTTTTTCATTTATTTATTTAGTGTCCTCAATATTTCTTTCTAACAAAACATTAAAGGTTTAATTGTTTTATGATTTTTGTCAAAACTACCCAGATTGCTTCATTTTAATCGTTATACTAAATTAAATTATATTAAATAGACATCAATTCACAAAAAACGTAATATGGTTATTATTCTTATGTTAGCTTTGACCAAATGGTCTGATTGTAAATTGTAATTTTCGAAGAGATATTTTGACCGATTTGTGTTTTTGAACGTGACCTTAACTAAATAAAAAATACCGTTTCTGTTAAAAGATAAAAAGAAGATAAGAAACAAAGATGATGTCCAGCCCAGCCATGGAATTACAAAACGAGGAAGCTCCATTAGCGTTACGACGCCTATGGAACCTTACCCGGGCCCGTCTCGCTGGTACTTCCACTGCGTTGCATGAGGAACCAGCTTTAGTAGAGACTTTACTTCCTGCTCAGGTACCCACATTTTTTATATATTTCGAACAAAACATATATATTACTAGTAATTAAGATTACTTAAAGTGAAAATTATATATTTTTTGGTATGTCAGTTTAATATTAAAAATTTTATTTATATTATTTTTTAAATATATTTTAATTTTATTTTTTACATTAATAATTTTATGATATAAAAATTAGATACATTGGTTTATTACAATTTAGATAATTAATATAGGCAAAATAAACAGTTATTTGTCACACTCAGAACACGGTATCTATGCCATTAGTAACGAGTGCTTAATTGAAATATCAATTAACTTTGGTAAGATAAAACAGTATCTGAATTTCTTTATTTGCATACATTACATGCGACTATTTTTGGCTGATCAATAAGCTAAGGTCGTAGCGGCCTTGTTCAGGCTTGCTGCTTTATTTAAACAGGAAATTTATATTCGTGTATATCTTACAGCAATATTGAAATTCTTAAGTGTCCTGTCACTTATGAAGTCAAGGGCTTCGCGGAGTGCGTCTTGTGTGACCTCCTTTTGCTATCATAAATGACCGTTATCTTCGTAGATATTCTCAGATTCACCTCCTGACACGAGATCTTAACTTTGAGTATCTAAGTCAAGATTGTGTCTTATCCATATAAAATATGAATGGCCTACATTCAATTACTGATGGATATAAAAAAATACTTTTATTTAAAAATTACTTTGGTTTGCACATCCGTTTACATATTATCCGTTTACCTCTATATACATATTTCAATAGGTATGTTTTTTTTATGTAGGAACCAGAGGTGACTTCAAAAACCTGCGTACCAGTCCCTAGTGACTACGAAAGTGATGGTGAAGACGCTTTTCCAGAACTAGAAGTTCACGTTAGTATGCAATTTTTATTTACTGTTTTTTTATGTTCTTGTTCTGTTCTTTCCTATTTGAGAATTCAACAACGCCGTTGGAATTAAATACATACATTCCTTGATTCCTGGATTTAAATATACAAATTCAAATGTTTTTAGGAATGTACTCGTATGTGTATAACTTAACAAGAGAAATTTTCGTTTTCTAACAAAATAATTAATTCATATTATAATGTGCCACAATAGATAGTTTAATTTCGGTTTATATATTTTTTTCTATATACATATTTCCATTAAATTACACTTGGCTGAAATTTTAGGAATAATAGATGAGTTATTCAACAGCTATTTAGACAGTTGTTTATGCGTTTTACGTAATTTTGGCACGCTGTTACTCATTTTAAGAAGCGTGAACTGCCATTATCGCCACACCCACCGCTCTTTACTTATATTTTAATTAACGTCACAATCTGACCCCCCTGCAAGTACGATATAAAAATAATTTGTACCTAACGTGTGATAAGTTTATTATTATTTTGATACTTAATTAAAGTTATCTCGTTTAGACTGACTTCATATTGGCTTCTTATTGATGAAAAACTTCTTGTGCTTCACTCTCATATAATTAACAGACTACCGCTATTAACATTTATTTGTTATGCTAAAGTTGCCACTTTATTTATTTTTGGGTTAATAAATTAATTCATATATTTTGACTTAATATTATAGCCAGCCAGTTGCAAAATATACAGATGTTAATGGACATATATTGCACGTGACTTGTTCGATTTTTAGTTCTTCTAACGGAATTATGAGTGGGTGTAGTAGATTTGTAAACATGAGCATAAAAACTGGTGGAATGTGATTTAAAAATAGAATTTCCGTCCTTGCTTTGGACTTTGATCGAGATAAATCACAAGCAGTTGAGTCAATTGAATTTCATTAAGCAGGCGCGTAAATAGCATTGCAATTTTTTCTGTGCCTAAAAGTCCTTGTTGTCAACCATACCTTTTATTGTCCGATCAAAGTTACAAGGTTGTTTAGACAAATATAATGATATTCTGTACAATAGGTATTCTAATATAATAACTTCTATTTTATAATTAAAAATACTTTATTTATTATAATTTTTGTTCGCTTTCCCATACTCTTATTAAGAAGATTTTTGTAGCAATATTTTGGCATAATTATTGAAAACATTGTGTCGTAGCATATTACAACATAATATGTTTGCCAAATTTTGCCAAGACGCAGGTTCATATAATGATATTTTTAACTTCCGTTATTTTATTTTGGAGCGGCTCGCAGTCGCAGACTAGTCACATTTCCTAATTGACCTACAATCAATATGTTGAAAACTCTCACTTGCTTGGATTGTGATTGTAATTTCTGCAACTGCCTTGGTTTAGATAGCATTAAGGTGGAAAATATTAATTTGTCACTTTTATTAAATAGACCATACGTATCTATTTAAAGAACTCTTTAAACGTCAAAATTTACAGCAGAAACCAGGCCTTCCAATTCGGACTTGGTGGAACGAAAGTGCTTGTGAAAAAGAAGTCCTGCTGGACGCCAGTACTTTGGGAGATGTGCCTGCCGTATACCGCGTACCGGCGCCAGCGCCTCACCAAATGCCCGTCATCGGAGTTTACATTGACCCTCGAGTCAGGACCGGCTTCAGATACAAAATTAGACCGATGCAGGTGAGATGAGAAATTTAATTTAATATTCTTAAAATATGCACATCACGATTCGTTGCCTGTTTAAGAAATCGTTACATTTCGTAATCATAATTAGAAGTGTCGTAGATTGCTCTAACAAAGTAATATAAAACAGCAATCTTCCGCATTTCAGTTTATGGTTATTTCGTCGTCGGGCAATTGATTTTGAAACATTTTGTTTGTTGTAACGATTTTTTAATACATTATGGTGAATGTGGCTTGATCATCGACTCGTCAAATGTTAAAAACGATATCAGCTTTCGTACCATCAATGTGATGTAAATCGTCTTCAAACCAAACAGAAAAACTACGAAGATCCATATTTTTCCGAGCTGAGGGCAAAATTTTTTTTTTTGAACCGCTAATAAATCGACTTTTGCATAGAATTGAGTTCGGAATTTGAAATAGTCGGTTATCTGTTAACATGCAATTGTGTTAAATTGACCCCACTATTTTTAAGTGTTTTCGCAGATTTTTATTATTTTTCTAATGAATTTGTGTATAAAAATATTAATTTTAATTTATATGACGGTTATAATTTTATTTTATGAACCATTGGTATATTTTTGCAAGATTTAATTTTCAGAATTCAGGTGGATGGTGAGTTCTTCTTCGGAAAATCTTGCAAAAATGTCCTTTATCTTAAGACTTAGCGCAAATTCTTGCTTAATTATTCATTTAATTTCTAGAACTAATAACAAAGAATTTTCGCAAAGTTTCAATTAATATTATTTAATAAAAAAAAATATTATTTTTATTTTCTATATGAGGTACACAATGAAAAGTAAGATTGTCATATACATATATTGCGTGATAATAAATAGGCCCTAATAAGGCCCTCGTTTTCATTTATATTTTTTGGTATTAACCTTTATGTTCTTAATTATACTTGCTTACGTTTAAAAACTATAACTTTACTGATCAAATATTTTTTACTTAAAATATTACATTATACCAATATACTAAATTAAGTATTGGAATGGCAACCTTACACGAAAATGTTAAAAGATACCGATAGTAACGCAGTTGTTGAAGCCATTATATTTGGTAATATTTTGTTATATTAACTCTAGTCTAAATTCAATTCGTATGGAGAACTAGTAAATGTTAGCGGTTCAAACAATTGGGGTTGCATTAGGTTAGTGGGGTTAGACAGTGAGTGGCGGTGTCCGTTGCTGACATTTACAGAATGAAAATATCATCAACGTTCAACACTGTTGACTTGCCTGTGTTTGCCACTGGTTGTGTGCCGTTGTAGGCGATGGTATGTGGATCATCCAGTTTTTCAGACCTACGCCCAGAGAGGCGCTCACAAAACAAACCTCAAGACAGCTCGCTGTTACCCGACAGGTCCAACTGACATTCTGGCCAGCAGCATGTTATAGGTAATATAACGGTTCATAAGGGCTTCATGCCATTCTTATATATTGGCCCCCATTATTATTAAATATTCATAATATTCAATACATTGGGATTACGTTTATACGTTATGAGAGTCACGTACTAAATACATATCCATTTAATCATATGATACACATGAAACATTAAATATGAATATAGTGTAAATTTTAATCGTTTTATTTTCAACGTACAAATATTTATATATGTATATAAAATAGTATTGAAACAATAGTATTAATAGTCTTTAGAGCTTTTTCTCCTTTCCGGAGCGATGTATAAATCATTTATTTAAATATTTCAGACTTTGGACGCTCCTCTACTATCGGTGAAGCCCCGATACTTGTTCGACGGAAGGGCTCTTGTTCTGCAATCGATTGGCCGTGGATTTGCGAGAAGGCTAACCTTTGAGCCTCATGATTCTACTTTAAATGAAAATAACAACTTCTTTTGGACCGATTCGCGGCCTGAAGGGTTTGTGTTTGAGATAGAAGCTGTTTCTGTTGGAGACAAATTTACTATTTATGATGCTAATCACGAGCCACAAGGAATATTGGAAGTAGTGCAGCAACAGGTAAATACGTCACTATCATAATACGTTCTTTAGATTATATATAGTAAAAAGTTTCTCACTTTTTCGCAAAGCAGAATAGGCAAAGTGTAAGATTTGCGATAATTCGTTCTTTACTTTTCCCCCGATTTCAAGGTATCACGTATTAAAACGTATATTGAATGGAGAAAATAACGCCGTATCGTTTCGTTATCGTTTTATTAGTCAATGAATTATGTTGAATGAATAAATTAATATACTTAATAATATTTTTTCTATGAGTGGGGGTCGAACCCATCACTATCGCCTATGTCCCTGTGCGCCATGTATTATTATATTATATAATAGATTCTTATAAGGTTTCTTTTAGAATAATTTAATTTACTCATATTTATTAATGTTATTGTTGCAGAAGAATCAAATCGAGATTGATCAAAATATTTCAGCAGATAAAATAATTGAAAAGAAGGTGAAAATAAATACACTTTGCAAAGTGGAATGGTACGAAAATGACGGAATCACAAAATTGGTCCCAGTTACTGGTACTGCGATATTAAAGAAGGGCAAAGGAAATGCGGTTGTTACCAGAGTTGTAAACGTAGCTACCGGTATTAAGCAACTGAAGAAGGGATACGAACTGAAACCTGGCATTAAGTCGTCTTCCAGAAGAATAAAGGTCAACGGTTGCGATATCAACGACATTCCATGCCAGTACTCCGTAGTTGGTCTTGAAAGATATGAACTGCCCGTTGTTGGTAAGTTTTTAATAAAAAATGTATTAATATAACGATACAATTTTTAGAATCTTGAAGGTGCATATTATATGATAGGTGTATATACATATATATAATAATAATTTCTTTTTCTAGGAACTTACGTTGATCCTCGTATAGTCCCTGGATTTCATTACCGAGTGAGGCCAGCGACGAGCCGTCGCCATTTATTTGAAGGGCGTAGCTTAATATTGCAATCTATTGGCATGGGCTATGGTAAACGTATCAATTTCAAACCAGATACTCTGAATGCCCCAGAAAACTACTTCTGGTCTGACTCTCACCCTGAGGGACTAGGAATGGAGCCTCGTGCTGTCCACCCTAACATGAAATTTATAGTCACAGGAAACGGGGTAAGTATTATTAATAATTTCAATTTCGATCAAAATGTTCAAGTTCTAATATGTTATACATTTTATTAAATTTCATAATGCGTAAGCTATAATTCTTAAAACATATCATATAAAAATGTATTAAGATATATTTAAATACGATATCAAACTACTTTTGGCAGCAGATTTTTCATTGTTGAGAATTCATTGTTGGGCCGTTGCCAAATTCTTAGAAATAGTACATAGATATTATTAGAAAGGTGTTAATTAATATTATTATTTTAGGGTGTGCTTGGAGAGGCAAGTGTCTTCAGAGCGGACTTGCCCCAAATTGAAGAGAAGACTGAATATGTAGATGTACCGGGGCAAAAAGAAAAAGTTGTTGAGAAATACATTCAAGTGGATGTCACTTGTCACGTGAAACTGGCAACGACCGGTGGCGGTTCAGTTGATTCTGAGGTGCATCTCATGAAGGTCTCTGGAACAGCTCTCGTGAGGAAAGACCCAGATCAAGCAGTCGCTAAGCTCGTGAAAGTATACAACGTTGGATTGGACTCGCAGCTCAACCTGCTTTTCGCTCACTCCCAAACCGAGCTCACCTTCCATCCCATGCCTTAAGAAGTTATCGAAACCAGACTGGTATTATAATACATGTCACAGCAAATGTTGCTTACAAAATGTATTGTAGTATCAAAAATACCTACCTGGCGCGACATAGGCTCCGTCAAATGTCAACAGATTCTTGCACGAGTTTGTAACCAATGAAAAAGTCGATATGAAATGTGCCGCTGCCATCGACCCTTTGGTTGTGAATTCGTTCGGCTACGTATTTGAATGGATGATATCGTCTAAGAAAATGACGTGGTTCGAGATCGTTCATACGTATTCACAGCATAATGGAATATATATGTCATATATATGTGTAATGTAAACTTTCAAAATTTCAATCCTATGTTTTCTCTACCTGATTATTTTGACAGATAATTATATAGTGACTTTGTAATATGACAGTAGTAAGAGACTAGAATAAAATTATTTTATGTTAACTTAAAAATAAAAACTGACTATTATATTGATTGATATATAATGACATTTCTTTTCTTTTGTGACATTTTAATATTATTTTGGTTCTCATTTTTTAATAAAATGATTTTAATGTATCACTTAAGCGTTTTAATGGAGATGCTACAAACTTTTCTAAAATTCCTACCCCTTTCCTATAACAAATAAAATGTTCGTATTCTCCTATTATTGAATTTTCCAAAAGAAAACACGCTTTTACCCACATACCAGGTAGTAGTCCTAAGGGCCGTAGTGTGAAGCCACTCCATTTTCCACTTTCCTCGGATATGAAACTTTATCTTTTGCCAGAGCGAAAGTGTGGATTGAACCCACAACTAACCGCGTTTGTAGTCAGACACTGTCTCACAATTACCTCAAAAATGACAAAAAAAAAATTAAAATATTGAAAGTTTTGAAAGAATTATAAACATATAGTGTATTATTAAAAACATATAGTGCTAAGAAGTTTACGGAATTGGTAAAATTCCAAAAGAATCGGCAAGATGTTCAATACTGTGTTGTAAAGAGAAAAGTAAAAATTTGATGAACTTAATAGGTCATATATTAATATAATAACACAAAAGTAGTTTTCCAACAAAATGTTTGTGAATTCTGTTAGATTTTTGTACTATAATTTAATATTAAAAATTTTTAGATTAATATAATATTAAAAATATTTCTTTCCGCTCATAAGTTATTTTTCATGTTTAATGCTATAAACATTACGGACACAAAGTCCAAACATTGTGTGAGCTATTTCTGAATTATGATTTCATGTCCTGTTACTTAACTAGGGTAATAGCTTAGATATAATTCATTATATTATGTACATATAGATAAATACACTTTCCAAAAGGGTCTCAGAAAAGTTATAAGATGTAACGATTTGTTTCATCTAAGTTTCTTTGCTTCATTTTTCATATTCAGATAAGTATTAACTAATTTAGTAAACTACTTAATACCAATATGATTTTTTTACCATGCTTGTTTCTTGTAAAATAGTTATTACCTAGTACTGGCAAAAATATAGATTATATCCTTTAATTTAACAAACAGAAAAACTATATACTCTTTAAAGTTACAATTTTGTGCTTTTTATAAAACCTATGAAATAAATGAAATTGATCGAGAATAAGTCTTTGCTATAAGTAAAATTCAATTCTAGATTATTTTTATATGCAATATTATTGAATTCGACAAAAAATATATTAACTTCTGTGTTATTTGTTATATGGGAGACATCTATTGTTACCTACTAAATTTTCCTTCGTCAAATTGAATAGTATTAACATTTCCGTATTACAAATCACAATACAAATAAACGATCATCATAGATGGCAGTAGCTTGTTTTATGAAATTTGTCGTTTTGCACGAGATGGCGCTGAACGAAGGCAACGTTCATTTCTACGGGTTCAACCGTCTCCGTCGTGCGAACTCTACGTTATACGTTCAAACGTACAGCAGGGCTTGTTATGTCTACGTAAAGTCAACAGAAATACAAGTTATGCCGTAAGCGTGAAATGTGAGTACTCGGCCGGCGAACGTCGAACGCGCTGGGGGTCTGTTTGGAGTTCGAATATTGCTTACATGAAAATCGCGATGTGCCAAATAAATACAGATAGTTTGTGACTTGGTGCGATAACACTTTTTGCGATACGATACAATTACGAACTCCACGATGGCTGCAATTTTTTTGCATAACGGTGTCTTATTTTTGTGCATTTTACATTGTGTCGCCGGTTTCAACTTAGAGCCGAGGATTCCTGTGATAAAGTTCGGAGAGCCAGGTTCTTATTTTGGATTTTCTGTTGCGGAACATCTTACGGTTGGCGGTGGTGGCGAAAGAACTAGTTGGTAAGTAAAAAAACTATTTTGAATAATAAGTAACTATGATGTCATATGTGAAGGTCGCTTCTTTACACGTTTTGTCTACCTTTACGTTAATCTGTTTGCGAGATGTTAAAATAATAAGAACTATTTTGGCTGTTGGCCGTGTGAACAGAACAACACTCTCCTTATCAGCAATGTAGAGCCATTGATATGTTCCTAGAAATATTTGTAATATAATCGTAGGTGTGAACAATCCTATCATGAATGTATAATTCTTAGGCACGATAAAAAGATATAGGTACGTCAATTGTGAATATTACTTGATTTATATAGGACTTTATATTATATTCGTTAATTTTGATTGATGTGTAAGATCTTTTGCATTTTATTGTATGTATCAATCTGTAAGTGAATCTAATATTGCTACTAAGGTCAAAAACCCTTTGTTATCTAATCTTAAAGTTTGCATAAGTTACATTTACGTAAGTGAAAGTACACTCAGATAGTATTTCAATATAGTATATATAATGGGCTTGTACTTAAAACAACTCTGTCAATATCGAATGTAACTATAACATATTTAATTCTTGTTCAACAATAACGAAGTTATTTAAAATGTCTCTTAAGTGAACTTATTTATTTAATTTTTATATATTAATTTAAGAACATATCTTTAAATATATAAATGTAACGTGGTCATCATACATCCGTATATGTATAAGAAATTTAATAGGTTTTTTGCAAAATAAATCTAACAACATTAGTTAAACTTATATCTCAATATAAAATATTTGTTGGCGCCACGACGCTGAGGTTTTCTCATAAAGATTTGCAAAGTAAATGCAATCGGTGTAAGTAGTATTAAGTCTATACGTAAGTTGTTAGGAGAAATAAGTACGTTTTTAGTAGAAATGTACTCTAATATACATATATTACTCGATTGCTTTTAGTTTCATGAAAATTCAAAGAATTAGTTTTGTATGCTGTTATATTATTAACATTTTTAAAGTCACACACACACGGAAATTGAAAATACATATTTTTAGAAAACGTACAAAAATTTTAACGCAGCGGAATTCAAACCCGCGTCTCTTGGAAACCAAAGTTTCCGGACGGTTTCCTAGAGTTAAATACAGTAAAATTTATTTTTTTCTTTAGATGGTTTTATTTTTTTATAAACTTTATTAATGCGCATGTTTGTTTCTTTACTTGTGCTTAAATACTGATTATTAAAGTGATTCATTCTTAATACCAGACAGAATAGATATAAGGAGATAAATCGTGCAATAGTGTATTTTTGGAAAGTGTCCAATAATTTGCTCTGTCTGGGCCCATATATTACACATTATGTGCAGTACATATAAATGAAATAAGTAAGTATACAACTTAAACACTATTGTATGCAGAAAAAGTTATATCTAACAACTAATTAAAATAACACATATTGTGTTAGTAATATTATATTTGGAAATATATTATACGAAAAGCTTTTTATGTGATAACATGACCAAATTACCTTTTCTTACGAGCTATGTACATTACAATGTACGTATCTATTCGTGTAGTGCAATTGATTTATGCATGTGATGCACAATATATTAAGTAGATTATTTATCACATCACATTTGTTAATATTATTTTAAAATAAAACTATATCTTTAACTGTTAGTAAACATTTTTAGTGATCTACACGGTTTATGTGTAACATATGCCTACTTCAAAAGACATTTCTTACAATTTGACAGAGCCGCGTCAAATATGTAGTTTATTCTTTATTTGTTTAGGTTCTGTTATATTACAGACGCAGATAAATGTTTCCCTAATACCCCAGAAAGAAGAGCCTACGCCTAATAGTTAGGTTTTTTTACAATAAAATTAAAGTATTATTTATTTACATTTTTAATGAAAAATGTATTTTTAGAGTTTAACTTAAATCAATTCCTTTAAGAGCTCAAGTATGAAACTATAAATATTTCAATAATATATATAATATTGATAAATTGTAAATATTTTTGAAGAATAATTTAAATTCTTTACAGAAATATTAAATCTATACACAGATATTCTACCGAACTAGGGTTGTCCCCCAACAGGCGATCCTCACTAATTAAACGTTCACACATCATGCCCAGCGGGACACTTACTGAACTGTATGGAAGTTCATTATAAATTTTCCATATTGAATATCTACTACTAGAAACGATTAAAAATGATATATCTTCATATTTCTGAATTAAATGATTTTATTATTATTACATAAAGTGATCTATTTAAAATGTACCTTTTTAATTAAGAAACAAGAAAAATACGAAAAAGAAACTAAAGCATATTTTATTGTTCATTGAAACTGCATTTATATCTATTTATATTATTTGTTCAATACAAAAACTCGGTGAGGCTGTAATAATTAATAAATCATAGTAATCATTTTATACGAGTATTAATCTTATTTTAATAAAAATATAATTATTATTTTTACATTATAACGTCTACACTGTACATAGTACGTAATAAAACGCATGAGTAAAGCACAGAAACTAAAAAAATTGATAAAATTTGATAGGAATGATAAACCAAGCGTCAATAACAACCCACATGATGAGAATTGTTGAGACATGCAAGTAAGGTCGCTAAAATGAGCTAGTCGCGTGTCACACTAACTGCCGGGATATCCAGAATTATAGGGGTACGTACGTTGAATAGTTTGTTCACTGGGCAGTCACGGACCTTTAAATAATACTAAATAAAGTCTTCACATGTACGTTGATAAATGTTATTTTTCCGCTCATATATTTGTAATATATTTTATTAAGTATTAACATTAGCTTACGCAGCCTAGTAAATGAAAATTAATATTTTGTATTCAATATTGTTGATGTATTGGCCGTTTATGTGGCTACAAAATACCATTTTACTCTTTAAAAACCCTTTATTTTAATTAACAACAATAAATTACACAAAAATATTACGGTTTATGTAACAGTGAAATCATTCTATAATTTAATAAAAGATCTTGGCCTATCTTGAACTATAATCAGCTCATTTCTACCACATATATCAAAACCGGCATTAGTAGGATTTTTTAAAATTTGGTTAGGTAGAGAGAGAAGCTCGCATAGTGCAGGCGAGCGTTAATGCATTTTTAAAGGGGCCCCTTAAGTAGGTATTAAGTGTACCTGGGACTTGTGGCCCAAGTCCCAGGCGTTGCTTCGAGCTCCTCTTTCTGCAACGCGATTGGCACAGTGAATTCATGGAATGCTAAGGAGTTTCTGCTCCTCTTTCTTCTCTATATGTTAACATTTTTAGTTGAATATGTTAAATATCAATTGAGCTATTCCATATCTATTTCTGTAGTGACATTTTCGCCTCGATTTATATACTTGCATTAAAACATTTAAATATATTGTTTTTAAAAACAACTTACTCTGTAATTTAAAAATATGATATTGATTATAGTAATATTTAACGGATAATAAAATAGTGACACAAGATTTAAAATGCAGATTGTGCAAGTCAAAGTCTATTTAATACATTACCAGAGAGAATGATCATTTCTAATCGTAGTTAAATACTGTAATGTGTTTTACTATCTAAAATCTTTTTTTTTGCAATAAATAAATACTAAATTAGCTAGTCCACCTCAAAACTGGACTCAAATATATTATATATTCAACAATTATATATAATAATGTAATAAGCTAAAATATTTCAACGAATTGCACATAGTGGTATCCATGGGATACCATACGGTCCACAGTATTATCATATCAGTGTAACCCAATTCGCACCATCTGCCCATCGTCCATGCTCTACATATGCAATAATCTCCCGGCAACGTGATATCTGACGAATAACAGCTATGATGGACATGAAAATAGTTTATTATGCTATTTTATTATATTAGTCTGTGTCTTTCCCAGTCGTGTGTATTCAGGTTTTGTTCATGTAAAATCAATTCATTGACTTAGCTGTTCAAGAGTACAAAATTTTCCATATTTATAATTTGATTTAACATATTTCACATTTAAAGTATTTCAAAGTACACTGAGCTATATTAAAATAATACTTGGATACACAAAATTAAACTTTTACTAGATTACGTCATGAAAAGTATGCTTACAAGAAAATTAAATTTTTGAATTAAAAATATATTTTAAAAGGTAAGGCTGTAAAGAATTCACGTTTTGTTAAAAATCACTTGTAAAAATAAAAGAGAAAAATTTTCGGTCCATCGCACTCGCTTGGAACATCGTTCGATTTATTACTTTATTTTTTGTAACAGGTCTTTGCTTTGTCGTTTTGTTTTATTTCGTTTAGAGGCAGCCTTGTACGAAGCGCAGCCTTCGTTGGCGGCAAGGTCATCGTGGTTTGCTCATACTGACGGAACTGTACACTAGTTAATTTTAACATGATGAGAATTTTAAATAACCAAATATAATTTATTATTAACAGATTTCCGATGATGTTAAACTGATATTTTAAGAAGTAATTATTACTTATTTAATGTACCTACTTTTAAGGCAAGATGCATATTAGCTTCGTTTAAAATATAAATTTAACTCAGGTACATTAAATCCTGTATGTGTATCGCGATAAAGCTACGAGACATGGCGCCCGTGTTAATTTGCTCGTTATCTATCCACTCAGATAAATAGTGATAATCCTGTTGATATCATATTTAGCGACGCTGCTGCCCTCTGTTTGCTCAGCTTAAGCGGAGTATAGTCTATATTGCTATATTTATTAAAGTTTGTGGTGCCCTTGTAACTTACTCGTTCATGTAAAATAACACAAATTAACAATCAATCAACTTCTATGATTTATTTTGAAATGAAACTATTTTGACCGGATTAATCGCGTATATTATTAGAAATCTAGTCGTCTTCTCTAAATCTCGTTGTCGTCTATAAATGAGATATTTTTAACAATATGTGTTATTCATTTCACGGAGTTTAAATCCAAGTCGGGTAAAATCGTCGTGAGTGTGTCCATCCGGTATTCGATGCAAATTCTAATGATGTTGGTTGCACTGAGCTACTTATTCTGGAGAATATGTGAAGATAATGGACACTGTACCAGAAATTCTCATGTTTTACGCATAAGCAATGGCTTATATAAAGTCAATGGACTTGAAAAATTGCAACTTGTGTTTGAAAGCAACTTACCGCACCACACACCACACTATTTTCTCCTCAAATGAGCTCAGTTCTCAGGCCATTGTGGAGCTGCCTTATATAGTTACTTGTTCACAGGTTTTTACATTCACTTACTTAAATACTCGTAGTTTACGTTTTGTTGAGATTATCAAAAGCTGAACAAAATAAATTATTTTATTGTCGTAACTACATCTTAATGCGATAAACCAAATAATTTTAAGCAAGCATTCCTTGTTCAATTTATATTTTATTCAAACTTTTTTTTAAACGTCAGAGCATTTCATATAATGTCAAAATGATAGTATTTTGTCGCAACGTTTTTTAGACTATTTAAAATGTCAATGTCACACGCAGTATTATTATCGAATTCTCTCTGAAAAAGTGTGAATTTGATTGTTCTAAAATTGTTCTAAAATGTACAACAAATTTTATAGCATAATATTTTATATATAAACTCTATCACACTGTATATCGCGCGAGCTGCAGGGGCACATTCCGTCTAATTGAACGTCTGCGCAGCTTAGCCCTGTATGGTAAGAATTGAGTCAAACGACGATCTTGACCACTTTCGCTAAAAATTGTTTTAGAATGTTTATTTTTTGTGTGTTGTATATTATATTATCGACAAAAAATATATCTTACATTTGAGTTAAGTACATTTAATCGATTACATACTATTAAAATTATGTACTTATATTATTTTTAATAAATTATATAAAGAATAATTGAATTTGCAACTATTTACAGTATAAACAGCATCTTTAATTTCTGGTTGGTTGGTTGGTTAGGTTTTTTTATTTTTATTAGATAGTATATTTTTATCTATGTACTAATAATAAATAGTGAAGAGTTTGTAGTTTGTCCGTTTGTTTAAGCGCGCCAAACTGCCAATGGGCTTTCATGATTTTTCTATAAAAAGAGAGAGAGAATTTATTTTCTAGCATTATGCTAAAGTTAGTGGCTAGTCATAAATTTTGATATTTTTATTTTGCAAGGGTCATAAACTCCACACTGACAAAGTTGCGGTTATAATCCAGTTAAATAGTAAAAGCTCTATTAAAAATATTATATCTAAGGATAGAATTAAAAATAAATATAATAATGCATTGTTTTATATTACTTTATATCAAAAAGTAATAACAGTTATATCAATGGTGGTTTCTGGTAGATTGTACAATATTCTTAAAATTAATTTGTACTATTGTAAAATGATGATATATTTCAAACATATATAGTAAATTTACGCAACATAGAAAATCACGTAAAGGAAGCTTTAGTTTACACCTAGTTAGGAATTCCTCAGGCGTGCCCATTGTACTACCTCCCTTGTTATGGTAAAAACATGGCTTCTAAATATGTTTATTGTGGGATTTTCTGGACAATATTTAAAGTAGTATACATGTTACAAAGTTAACATACTCGTATTTCGTTATATGGATATAGTCAATATATACATTCTCATATTTGATAGAATCAATTTTATTTATAAATTGTGAAATCTTTGACAAGCTTGCTATTTTACGATTACGATATAGTATTCTCATTGTACAGTTAATAACTTAGTAAGTAACTTATTGTGGATAGTATCGAAGATGTACGCAAATGAAATATATTAAAAGTGTTTTGAATAATTTCGCTAAGGATACTTTGTTTAATCATCCAAAGCTTTTGATGCTTCGTTCCCAGAACCGTGTCCGAGTTAACAAGTTTTATAATACAATAGAGCGCAGGTAAGTTCCTAGGTGGGTCCAAAATATTATTATTAGTAACCGGTTTATTCTTATGATTTATATTTAACACTATATGAAGTTTAAGAAAATACAAATTGTATTATTTATCACTCGTATCAAGCATTTGAAATATGGACGTATTGTAAGTTAATTAAAATATTATGCTATACGGTTATCCCCAAAATTCGCAAACAGTATTAAAATTCCCTAATAACCATAACGTTTTAACTTTTTTCTTGTATTTTTTTTATGTATATACTCTAAAATTGAATTCGAGATTACAGGACTAGGGCTATTTCTGTTATTGGAGGAAATTAATAAAGTAAAGTGATCGGGAAAGGTTAGCAGTATCCGAATCAAGCCCATAAAAGTTACTCGTCAACGTGACATCATATTCAATTTCGAATTATTTATTATAAAATTAAATTTCGAACTATTTATATATACCTAACCTGACTGAAAGTCATTCATAATTACTATCAAATCATCCAATTATCAAGAACACTCTGCCGTTGGTGCATTTAAATATGTTTAAATAACTTTAATGACCATGTGAAGTACATTTAGGAATTTATTAATTGTACTAGGTGTTCTTAATTCTATACTAATTGTATGTGTACATAAAATGTTTTAATGAAATTTTATGACCAACAACGGTACAAAAGGGTAGAGTGCGTAGTTTTGTTAATACTCAAATATTCATTTATAATATAAAGAAGAAGCCAGAAAAAACAGTTGTGAACGTATTATCTTATTTAGATTATATTCTTTATTGAATAGCGTACTCAAAAAATACCAGTAGGAAAACAGCTAGTCAGAATTATACCAAGAATTGACCAGCTGTTTACGTATAAGTAAGAACACGTGTGAATTGTGATTGCTGTACTAACTTTGTTTTGTTTGGCACGTTACACTTATTTCGTGTATATTTATACAAAATATTTCTTACTTATTTCTCACAGAATCAATGTGGCGAATGAAACTATATCTATATTAGTAAAACAAATAAAAATAGTACAATAAATTGAGGCGACCGTGGCGCAGTGGGATAGCATCTGACTGTAAACGCGATTGTTTGTGGGTCGAACCACTAACGGACGACAGTGTTTTGACACTAGGTTCGCTCTGACTCCTGCTATGCGAAAAAGGGTTAAGCTAAAAAAAAAATTTAAGCAATTAATATTTGTAATGAAAAATGGAAATAATGTATGATTTTTTGTTTTCTTACAAGTAATACGATATCGTATAATTTTTTTACACTCAGTATTACTGCAACAAAATGAAATGGTAAGTGGCTTATAAATATGTTAATCTAAAAAATAAAAAAAATTGTATTTACAATTATATTATGAATGAAGTAGTCTGAAGTTCAAAAGTTGAGACTAAATATTTCCTAGTTTAATATACAACGAGTTAGGTATAGAATATAGGATAAGCAATATAATTTAAATAGTACAAATCCTATGAAGATGACATACTATCAAGTTACACATGCAAACATTTTATCTTATAAACTTTATAAACTTTTATCATTATTTATATTTTCTTATAGTCATATAAATACCTGTTTGATACTCATTTTTCTCCTTTGAATCGGTTTGACAAACAAAAAATCCAAATTACGCATATTTGAGACCGTGTGATATTACAGTTAAGTAAAGCTAAGTTCAGAAGTATTTATTTTTTAATTTGTATTGTTTTTTACTTTTTCGGATTCACAAAACGCTCGTCTCATCTTACTAATAATATATAGATAATTTCAAGGTAATATTCGCAACAAATTGCAATCGAAATATAATATTAAATTACAGAACTTAATATTATTAAATGAATAACATGAATAGCTGAAATAGTATGATTGTGTCATGTGTCAGTTATATTGTTTTATGGAAATCTCATCTCGTTGTATTAGTCAGTAAGTCAGCGGAATTAAATGACTCACATATTTGCTTAGTTATTCCTAGCTAGAGATAAGCTTATATTCTGAGCGCAAATTATCGTGGGCATATAAAATAGCAGCTGTAGCGCCAGCTTCTAGTGTCTGTCCTGTCTTTCCATTGAAATAATTGGCATTCCGAACTAGTTTATGTTTCAGATATTTTAGATTAAAGAGAGAATATATGGAGAATATTCTCTCTTTAATGATTTAATGAGAGGGTAAATTTATTGCTCCGATTGGGGATTTAATCTGCAACCATTTTGTTTAAAGTCAGACGCTGTACCACAACACCATGATGGTGTCAATATATATATATATGATTTATCTTAGATAAATATAATATATGCAATTTTAAGTGTTATTTATACCAATTTATTGCTTAGTAAAATAGGGGCAACGCGGTAATATTCTGTTCAGAACACATGTGGGACATGTGTCGTTAAATGAACACTAATGCCAATGTTTTATTGAATTCTTGTATTTTTTTCCTGGAGATATTGCACACACATTTTGATTCTTACTTTTATATAATCAAAATTATTGTCTCGACTCAAATCATAGACACGATGGACATTACATTTTTGGGATAAAAAGTAAAAACAATTGAAAATTACAACAAAATGTATATTATACTTTGAAAATGATGTGCTTAATAATATATGTTTTTAAAATGTTAACATTTATTTTTTAGCGTTGCTTTAAGTGTTATAGGAATTCCGCAATCGTTAACTGATAAGTGGGTTGACGATCGCATTTCATTTACAGTTGGCAGGGATATAACCGTTATGAAACTCTCTACCTTTGCTTCGAGATTAATTTCATACATCATTACATATTCTAGTGATTTGTGGTTTTATCAAGTTTCAAATATCTCGGAAATTAATATATACTATTATGTTTTTGTTTGAAAACAAAATTAAGTTTCACTTAAAGGTATGAATCTTAGTCATTTGTTTCTTGATAAGTTTAATTTACGTAAAATTAGACTAAGCATGAACGTTTTTGCGCATCTCCTTGGAGCTTACTTTCCTTTCATTGAAGGACTATGAGTTTTGGCTTATAGAATTTTGCCTCTTTTAGTCAAGCAAACTAAAGAGTACTTAAAATAGAACTAATATTGTAACTAAGTGAATAAATGACCTAGGTATAGGTCCTTATTAAATCTATCATAGACATAATTACGTGTCTAGGGCAGGCTCTTTATAAGGAAACTAGTAGTAGTATGGAGCGGTCACCCGGTGGCATTGTGACTAGATCACATGTAGGTACTGTTAGTGGCGCTAACGGTCTGGATGAAGTCGATCGTGAAGATATAGTACTAAGATAAAAATTAGTGTTTTTTTTTTTTCAAATTTAATTGCTTTATATGCGTGTTGTTTATGCGTATTACTTAGTTTTAGTGGGTAGAATTGGGTTTAGTTACCGGTGAGCCCCATAGTACCGTCCGTCCCTGCAAGGGTCTGCCTAGCGCACGAGCGGTCTGCGTAGAAGGCATTTGCCAGCGTCAAAAGAAAAAGGCATATTATCACTTCTTTGCTTACCGGGAGAATTAAGCTTAAGCGGGATATATTTTTAAGCGGATGAAGCAGAACCGCGTGTGTGTGGACCACCTAGTGTGAAAATTGCGAAGTTTTACTTTAGGTTTTTTCAGCTTAAACCGCGGTGTTTGAAACTTCCTTTTCCACATACAAAACTTAGTTTTAAAGACAGCATGTTAAGTGGCGGAACTTAACGTCGCCATTTGTCTCACCAGGTTGGAAAAAAGAAAGTATAATATAATAATTTCCCCAAATGTAGATCCAACCCACAATGGTCATATACTTTCGCCACGATGGCATCGATATTAAATTCAAATTTAAGTAAATTATGTATGATACTAATATTAAATTGTAGATAAAAATGGTTTTGAATATATAATTATTGTATTTTTGTATAATATTGTAATTTTCAATATGTATGTTTATGTATGTAAAAAGACATTGATAAAAATAAATTATGTAGGATATCTCTTAAGTATTTGGCATTTGATTAGATGGGTTAAAGGTTCATAACGTAAAAGATATTAAAATAATTAAATAAAAGATTCATACAATGTTGACATGACAATGACGCACTTGGGATGTTTCCAACCAAATATTGCAATCATACACATAACGCAAATTTAAATCAAATCTATTTCTATGGTAATTTAAGACGTTTATATATTTTATGTAACTGTATTTTTTTTTATTATTGTTGCTCTATTTATTAAGAATCGTATGAGCTGACCTAATATACCAAACTCAAAGCTACACTCATACATATCATATTATTTAATTATAAAATAAATAGTACATAAAAACTACATTTTAAATATTGTTATAAGTGGGATAATATTTAAATTCATTAGATAAATATACCTATAATAATGCATCGGTCAGGGTTGTTTTTAATTATACAGTTGCTTTAATTCAGTTTTAGTTTTTCAAAGAATTCAGTTCATATAAATTGTAAACTCTTCAGGACTCCTAGAAAGAACATTTGTAAAGTTTTCATGCATTTTTCATAACTGTTCTTCTAATGGTTCTCCGTTTTTCCTAGCCAGCATTGAGAGCGCACATCTATAATTGACCGCATGTTACGGATTTAATAACGTAACATCAACCGGTTTTACCGTAATATTTGCTTTGATAGTGATGGTCGTTTCGGATTGCCCGACTTAAACGTATCGTATGTGAAGGCCTTTAAAGGCAAGCTTAAGGCCAATTGTATGCGATTATTACAAACAATACCTTATAGAACAGAGTTAGAGTTATGGGAACTAAAATACCATTTTATAAGCAGTCTTTAGAAGAGTAGAGGAAGAGATCATATATTTTGTGTTAGAATATACATATATTTTATACTTTGTTGTATTGAAAAAGTGCATGTTACCCATGTAATTAGTTCATCAGATAAAAAACTGATTGTTTATTTTTAAAATGATTTGGATATCTCATTGAAATAATTCATAAAGCAAAGAAATCTAAAAACATTGGTTCTATTTATTATCTTTAAATGTGGTCTAGCTAAATTTAAATTTAGTTTTTATTGCGTCATTAGTATTTGTAAGATCAAGAAAATAGACGTTACAGTCACCTAAAGTATTGAGCGTTAAGATGAGCTCATTTATGGAGTGCAGTCTCCATGAAATGATGCGTCATCTCCTAAATAAATAAATAATACAAGTTTGTAAACAAAAACTACTTTTTGGGATTTTTTTCTGTGTAGTTGGCTATGTACTTTTTATACAACATATATGCAAAAAAGAAATGCTTACATATATTTTTATGATATAAGTTAGTTCTTAGTTCATAGCTATGAACTAAGAACTTTCTATGAACTATGAACTTTCGAACGTGTCATTTGAGCAGATGCTAAAATATATCTCAAGACACGTAATATATGTCTCTGCTACAGATGCTGGAGCAGAGACAATATGCTCTATAATTCTGCTCCAGCATCTCTAACGTCTCTTGAGATATATTTTATTAATATATGTGATTTTTTTTATTATATTTGTATTTGTAATATATTAATAACTCAATTATTATATAATCTTGAATATAGCTTAAATTACTTAGGAAAATGCTATTTTTTGATAATATAATAATTATATTTAATAGAACCTATCCTTTATTCTTAAAATTAAGCACAAACTCTAAATGTAGAGTCGAACCTTCCGGTCTATATTTAGGTATCAGCTCGGGTACTCATCCTAATCTTGAAATTCGTGTATGAATCAGCAGTGTATTGCCCTCACGAGCAGAATAATATTGTATTATTTGCGACGGCTTTGCATAATACATTTCAATTAACTTGCACGTCAAGCTGGCGTAAACTTTATTTAAATATCGACCTCACGACAAGAGCACCCTACTATTATACTTGCTAATTTCAGGAAATATTTATTTCGTTAAAATATATTTCATTACAAACATTTGAATTCTAGTCGTAAATAGTATTATATTAAGAATAAGATGCATCCATCATTTCAGGAGAAATTTACTAAGCTATTCAGCGTGACGTAGTAGAGACGTACATATTCAATTAATTTGCACGTATTTAAAGATTTTTATACTAGATGCAGATACTTTTAAAGGTATGAAGTAAGACTGTAGTTAGGAAGGTATTAAATTAGTAAGATTTGAATCTTACTAAGAAAATATTTTTTAAATTTTGATTTCATATGTTTTCTAAGGTATATTTGTACTTTTAATATTAATTGTACGAATCTATAGCTATTTTTGTCCGCCGCCGACAACGCGCAGCGAAAAGTGGAGAGTATAGTGGCATTACTTTAGGTTTTTACAATTTCAGCTAGCAGGAACTGTATAAAGTAAAAAAAGTACAATTGGTTAAATATCGCTCGTAGACGCTTCACTTTATTTAAAGCAAATTTAAATTGTTTCCGTTCGTAATTGAACTATTCCTAAAGCTCCAAATGTTTTATATTTTATATTTGTTATAATACAGAACAGAACAGTTTGCAAAATATACTGTATGTGTAAAATATATAAATAAAAATATGTGTCACACACGTTAAAATCTTGAAACTTCGGGGGGTTAAGACGATTGAAGTGTAGTATAATTAGGATTTGTTTAGACAAAATAAGTCTAGTAAACAAGACAAAGCGTGGCTCCTCCACTCAACACGCAATGTCTCTAAGTGAAACAGACAGAAAAAAAAGAGATAATAAATGTAATTTCTAAAACGTCCTTTCTTTGAGTCTTTTATAATCGCTTTTGCGTTTTACCAAATTTCAAAACCTAAATAATTCAAAGACATACCACTTTACAGGATTTTTACAGGAATAAACATAGTCTAATGTTATTTTTTATTTGCATAAAATAATGTTAAATGAGTTTCCAAAGATGTTACACTCTCTGATAATAGTATATTAGAGAATTGCAATTAAAACTGCAGTTAATAGGGCAGGTGTAGCAACACTGCATGTTGGCACTAGCGACTCTTGAGTCGCGTGGAATTTGCGTGGGTGAAGACCCGGTTTCACTTGTTTTTTGTCACTATGCCTACTAGATGTAATGCCGTCATTAAACTTGTCCGAGTTTTTATCGGACCCATTTCTCTTTTAATAGGCTCGATAACATCAACATAGATTTAAGTATATGATAATTCTATTCAAGCTTAAATTATTGAGAATTACTGACCAACTGTCTTTTAGTGGGTAGCAACTGTATAGATTACTTAAAACAAAATAATCGATTTGTATTAAGTTCAGCTTAATATTTTTTCTTTTATTTCATCTTCCATATTTGAACAAAATAGGCAAAGAGAACTATGTGATAAGTCAGTTTGATATGCACTATTCCCTCATTGTATATAATATTACGTGTTTAGTATTACATCTAAATAAGTAATTTAATTTATATGTAGCTTATGGACCAAGTTAAAGAAACAGATTTTGCAACACCGGCCCACGCATTGACGAACTCGTCGTATTAAAGTTATATTGTGCTAGCTCTGTTATTATTCGTAATAAATCTTTTAAGACCCTCGTTGAAAACCTTTGAAAGTTATTATATAAATTGAACAACTTCATGTATACTCGTATTGTGCAAAGAACGTATACAATATTATACTTGCTGTATTTTGTGTACAATAATGATTTATTCTCATCTGAGTTATAAATAAGAAAATCGTATAATGGCCGTAAGAAAAAAGCAAATTTTAAACTTTCAAACTTTTATACTGCATGCCTTATAAGTAAACGCATATTAACCCACTTTTCGTAACGCATACCTTTGAAGAAATGATATAATAAAGAAAGCTATTTCGTTATTGGGTATGTATTTGTAGATTGTAGATATCATATCGTAATTATAATATTTGTTTTAAATGATACATTCAAACATGTCATTACGGTGCTCTTGTCGCCTGCTGCATGGTTAATATAAGTCCTCACGTCCATATGTGGGAAATCCCCGTCTAAATAAGGATGCGAGAAAGAATGTTAACACAGTAGGAACTTAAGTTAATGCTAATTCTATATTGCCCCACATTAATAACATATTTAAAAATTAAGAATAGAAGAGGTTATATATAAATAAATTATATGATTTTTATCATCACAACTCTTTTAATTTTATGAGATTTCCAAGTACAACCAGTTTTTAAGGCTTTTTGTTTTCACTTTTCCAGTTTTGGTGACGAAACCTAAACGTCACACTCTGTCAAAATAGACTATAGAAACGATAAGTATACATAATTACATCATTGTAAGTGAGGATCGACCTACGACCATCATACGAATATTTTTTCAATATGCATGGTTTCTTTGTAAAATAAATAAAACAACACAGTAGAGTGGTATCATATCTCCATATGTGGAAAGGATAATTGAGTGATATTAAGTCAATAGGCTATCTGTATATAGTTATGATAAGAAAAAGGGATACATATATACATTAATGTAGTATAGACGTAAAATGTCCAAGTGATTTTAAATCCTGGTAATGCACAAAGTTTAGAATTTAGATTTTGCTTGTATATATTGTATGAGTATTCAATGCAAAACTACAATTTCTTTCACTTGTTTCTATAATGTCTTAAACAAAATATCGCAGTACGTATTTAATAATTATGGGAATTTGTAAATGTTCTGTGGTGATAAATCTCATTTATTCTGTAACTGAAAGAATTATGGTAAAGCAGAAAATATGACTACTTATTGTCATTGTTAATTAGATATAAAATAATACTATATAGAATAAAATATATAAAAAAAAAAATCATGTAAAAGAATATCATCTATACTATAATAAAACAGTACAAAAATTGTATGTACATTGAATATATTTACGAAAAAAACAATTTAATTGGATTTAAAAACAGTAACAGCTGATGAAGAACCATTATAGTCTACTTGATAAATGCCTATCATATTTTTTCATATTACAATTAAAGATCTGGAAAATCTAATTAAGAACCATGATAAACCAGCTAAACTATAAGAAACAAGTCAATGCCGGAATAGGAATAATTGTTCAGTGTGGCGGGCAGTTTTCGTTGACAAATAAAAATCATTGACCTCCATCGTGCTGCAGTGGGGTAGCGTCTGACTATAGACGTGAGTTGTGAGTTCGATTCCCACTCGATGGAGTGGTTATATTAATATTATTTTCATTTATTCTCTCCGGTAAGAAAAAAATGGGCGCTGATTTCGGCATTCAATTCACAACGTCTCAGATTCGAGCACAATTCGAGATCTAAAACATCATGTGCAAATTTAAAGGAACAAGAAAATTACCACCTTTAAGGAATTAATATAACTTTTGGTCCAAGTCCTGAGCAGAACGTAGGGTATTTCGAAGAGTGGGACACCTGATGTAGAATCATAATACGCCAGGTAGACTATAAAAAATAAATAAAAGCCATCTTATCACAATTTGTTCAGCGTGATACGTTCTCTTTCTGTCAACATATAAAAATAAAAGATCCAGTACAACTGAAGAAGAACTATAACAGGCTATCTTCAGTTATATATATATATATATATATATATATCAATAATAAAATGAAGTGGATATTAAAAAATCTATAATTTTAAGAAACAACTTTACAATATTATATATACCTGACATAGAGACAGGAAACGTATACTTATTATAGCAAATATTACACTAGTATAAGTGTTTTTTTTTACATTTACTAGTGGACTCGCTTTTAAATCTAATTATATGACCGGTTGCTTGAATTACAAATCAAAGGTTCTTATCGTCTCATTCATGAATATACCCGATGATTAATCGGTTTTATACTTGAGATACGAGAACAGAATGTAAAATGTTTAGGGCCATTTCTATTAAAATTTATATTAAATTTTTGTACTGAACAGCAAGGAACTTTTTATTACCTACTACAGATTACATTTTCATCATAAGCGAAATAATATAATTCATTTTTGAGGTACTCTATATTTGACCATTTAAAATAAATAATACAATATTAGTTTAAAGAATTATAAATTTAAATACAAGTTTATGAAGCCGACGAATATTTACAAATCTGCGATTTATTCTGGCTTGATATCTCAGCGTTCTTATTTCTTAAAACTGGTTGGCATCAGTAACGAGTATTCTCCATTACAGTATGTTATAAAATGCCTTAATACTGCAGTCAATTAAAAAATAATTTCACATCTCAATAAGAGAAAAAGAAATCACAATCCTTTTACGGGGAATATAACGAGATGAAATCCTGTTCGGAGGAACGTGTTGTATTGTTTTTTCTGGCTGTCTTTGTATAGCATTACTATATATTTAGGAAACAATAGTTTTATATAGGAATTTGTGATTAAACGTAATGTAATAAGAAATATTTTAGTCCGCTCCCACTACGCGCGGGTCCCTTTATTTAACGGCGCATTGTACGTTATTTCTGATCTCGTGGCCGCGTGTTTAACATGATTTCTGGGACTCGAATTCATCTAATTTACGACTACTACAGACAAGGGCCGAGATATTTCTGGCTCTCAATAATGTATATCTCTATAGAACTAATGCATTGCTCTTTAAGATATTCGTTAATTAAAGTATGTGGGTTTATAGGGAATTTAAAATTAAGTTAATAGCTTCTCGAGTAAAGAGGTTGTTACCAATTAATTTATTTTATCATTACAGATTAGCTAACTTTTGATAAATTTATTTTACTTATCTGTGCATTTTATCTTTATCTGTGTAAATTTATTTTCTGTAGGCTATTTCTCTCGAGTAAAGTAAACATGGTGTGTAAAGAATTTTAATAACAAGAAGAAAATGGCCAAAGCGCGTAAATAAACTAAATCAAAATACACAATTTCTCCTTGCATTAGATTCCCCTTGCCACGTCCATCAAGTGACTGGCGTGAAGTGAAACACAATAGCTTTTCAGGGTGGTCACGTCACATAAATTGTTGACTCTGACAGTCAGAATAGAAATACGTTTAATTACTTTGCTTTCACCCTCCTGTATTCGGTCAATAAGTCACGTGGCCCAAATAAGGAGCCGATATTCACAAGACTTGTTTATTTTATTTTAATTCTTCTATAAATAATGTAATTCTAATTATCTACTTCTTTTGTTACAGGTAAGCACCATTTTTATTCATGAAAACGTGAAAAAGATTTCATTGGTGAGAACTATATATTTGCTGTCGATCATCGCGTGGCAACATTTAATAGCGCATTCGAGTTTTTAATGAAAAAGGATATTTAAAACTTACTATAAGTAAGAAGTTCATATTTAATATACAAATTAAAGTAAAACACAAATCAAGAGTTTTAAATAAAATGAATGAATTTAGTTTTAAAATCATTACAACATTGAAAAATGATATATTTAAAAAAATATATATGCATAAACTTACAGCAAGAGGTATACGCACAAAACGGCCCTTAATGTGTGCCTTTGTGTATATGATTTCAACCATAATAGTGCGCCACGCAGTTAACGAGACTATTGAAGAATTCAGACTATTGAAATGTTTTTGTTCAAGTCTACCTAAAATGGTGGCTCTTTGTTTACAGTCCTTGAACAAGCCATTTTAGGTTAAGTTCTTAGCTTTACTGGTTCTACTTATATATTAAGAACGACTTTTTTATTATTACATTAAGACTTTTCTTAAAGGATTTTTCTATCTAAAATGAATTATGTAAATACTTTTTGTTTTAACTTGTAATGAAATGAAGTTACTATTGGAGGTGAACATGGAGCTCACCCTCTGCTACAATTAACTTGCAAGTTTAAATTGAGAACATTAAACCATTTCAATATTGTATGCGTGAAGGTTGTGTCTAAGTTTTATTTTCTCTTTAATGTCATGTTTACAGATGAAAGCATGTTGACTAGCATAGCAATAGTACATTTTGAGGTGAACGACCTAGTCATATTATAATTTTATTTAAAGTGCCAATAAAATTGCCAAAAGTAAAAAAAAAGTATACAACTATCGTAATTACGGTTCTGTACAATCACTTTAAAAATATTTAATGGCACAGACTGATGTTTAAATTATAAAATTATGCAGACTGCTTAATTAGGGTCATTTTTATATATTGTTGTTACATTATTTTCATATTTCTAGTAAGTCCCTCGCGTAAAGATAGAATCAAGTTCCATGCATTTCCGTCATCGTGTTTTATTTCACTTAGTGTTGTCGGCCTAGTTCTACGCGAGGAAAGCGGTGTGGCTCACATTATCTACATTTCGCTGACTTGCTGACACTCATTTTCAATAATTTACATTGCGTTGTGACTTTTTATTATGTATTAGGAGCTATAACATGGTTAATAAGCTTGTATGTTAAAATATCGTATAAAGTATAAGAATTAATCACGAGATGTATGAATATATAGTTGTAAGTTAAATCCCTGATTATCAAAAACAAATTTTTGATAACGTATAACAGCTTGACTGTAGCGGGATTCAAACTCACGCCGGAAAACCGTTCAAGCGCTCTGACCGCTAAACCATACGTGCCACATCCGTCTACTTCGAAATTCTTACACGCTTATTATTATTTTTGTTGTTAGCTTCTCTGTGCAGATTTTTTTTGCTACCCTAATATTATTTCTACGAACAATCGTTTGGCGAGAGAGAATTTTATTTAAATAATATTTTAACGTTTTAAAAGTTTAATTCACACTTATTATTTTTAGAAAAAGGTAACATCCAATTTGAAAAACTACGTTAAGTAGTGGAAATTTTATGCATTTCCTGCAATATTCATAATAGCGATTACATTTTATAACAAAAATGAGACTAGACCGACCGATTCAACTTTGAGTAATCGAATTCACAATCATTGCATGCAATCAGCCACGATCTAATAGTGTAAGTTAAATAACACTTAAATAAAGTGCAATATTATAGAGCCCTTAAAAATATAAACGTAGAAAATAACAATAATTGCAACATTGTTTCTTAGATGTTGACCTACTCAGTAGACTTAGTATCTGTGGCACGTACAACACATCAGTTTATTATTGACACACGACAAAGTGCATTAGGCTGACGTTTGGAAACGTGTATCTGCATCACTTAGAATATATATTGTTAGGAAAACTCGTTATAATAGGCTATATGGTGAATATAAAATGTTGCCATACAATTGGCGAAAAATTATTTAATTTTCAAAACAACTATCTATAAAACGTATAGTATATATATTTTTTAAAAATATAGTATATTTTTTAAAAATATAGTATATTTTTTAAAAATATAGTATATTTTTAGTGGTTTTTATTTTATATTCTGTAAGTTGTTAGTGATGTAAGTTATTATGATGTTACTTGTATATATTTTATTATTATTAAAAAAGTGTTTATGCATTGGATATATTTACGAACCATAATTCAGGGGGTAAAGAAACAGTAATAGAGTATAAATCTATAATTTTTCAAAAAAATGTCTGTCTGATTTTAAATGTGCTTATTGACGTACGAATTGAATTTAAATGTGTTTATTGGTATACGCACACATCTTTAGAACTTGAATGGACTGAATGAACTAGATGGATTTGAATGAAACTCTTTAATTGTATAGGTTATAACCTGCGTAGGGCTTAGGATATAATTGATTTCAAATAGTGGACCACATGATGTAAAACTATTATATATGTTGGTCTATTATAGTTTTACATCACTATAGCTGTATTAGACGAAAACGAAATAAAATACAAATCTAAGCTAAAAACAATTAACACTCACTATTGTACAAGCCTGTAGTTTCAAACGGGGGTAAATGGAAGTAATATGTATAACATAAAGTCACAAAGTCCACGCAAACGAAACTAGTTTATAACAAAGTCAATGTAAGTACTATAAAATTTAAATGAAAAAAATAAATACAATAACATAATAGAAAATTACAACAGCAAAGCAAATTCCTTTAAACAAAAGATATTGGTAAAGAAAAAAAAATACGCGTCATCGTAATACACTTGGAAATTTAAATACAAACGCCAGGGCGTGAATGTGGTCTAATTGTGTGCGCTTCGTAGAGAGAGAGAGCTTTAGAGTTTTGATTACACGTTATTCGGATTGCTTTTGTTGTGGTCCCGCAGTCACCTATATATTGTTTAGTTCTCGTGGTTGAAGAGATTTAGTAAGCTTATTCAATAACCATGAAAGAAATCCTCAAAATTACGGTGGTGGAATTTTATTTGTTGTTATTTTATTTTACAAGAAGCTTAGACTTATACTTAGACTAGCATAATGCTTTTGCCATTAAACAAACAAATCAAACAAACCATTTGCTTAGGATTTTACGTACAATTTCAATTTCGCAAATTTCATCTTTTGTTTTCTCGAATTTTTGTTATAGCATTATTTACAACTCAGATGGTCAGTTTCTGTCGATGAACTTTATGACCCATGTTTTATGGCTTAAGACAATTATTTACAACCTTATTTACTACCCACTTTTGGGGCGGTTCTTACCCCTGCCATAATATGTACCGAAATTGTGATCGCCACGATTGGAATTGATTTCCAATGTGTCGATCACTCTTGTTCTGATCTCCCAACCATTAACACTCAACTTGGAGTGTTATCGCGATTGTCTCCTCCTGTTCGTTAGTCGAGTTGAGATCCGCGTTTCTTTATTGTTTGTTTGTAATTGTTTAATGGAGTCTTAAGTAAATTGTTAAATTGATTCGGTGTTAGTTCGAAGTTTTATTCTCGTCACCCTTTGCCCAACACCATAAATTATTTTTATAATTCTACCCCCGGATGAACAATTATAGCATTCAAAAAGGTGTCAGGAATTACGTAAATTTAATAATATGTAATTGAGATAATGTTTATATTTATTATATACATGCAAGTAATAAAATTATTTCTATCCCGTATTAGGAGGTTACTGCTTACGGAAACAGTTTGATGCCATTTTACGACGTTCTGGAAGTTAGCTTCCCGGTCGATATATAGGAGCGGCAGTAAAATAACAATGCATCGCGAGCACTGCTACACTATTTTAGTCGATCACTTTCATAGTAAATTTATTATAGCATTGTGTAGATTAAAAGGAACGTGTTAATGACTTATCATTTATTTTATTTTAGACTAGTACATGCCCGCAACTTCGTTCAACCCGAAATTTATGACATAGATTCTACTTCCATGTTTACATGTCGTACCTAATAATATATCGTAAAAAATGATAGACCCAAAATTATAGTATGTTCTATCAAAGTGGTAATTGAAATAATTGTAAATCCATTTCCAGACATTATTATTTTTTTCAGCCTAAATCTTTTTCTCTCGGCAGACAGAGAGTAGTGACTAGTGACCTAGTGACTCTCCGTTTTCAGCTTTCCACTCGTTTTCACGACATTGCGTATTGAATGCCCAAACTAAACGCCCTACTTTGTCTTGCCAGAAAGGAAAACTGAAACAATTCAAATAAAAGCATTCAGTCGAGTGGGAATGGCCTCAATGTTCAATGATTTTGTGTCTGGTCTATATATGGCATATCATGGTTCTTCATCAAATTCCAGGTCTGTAATTGTTATGTAGGTAACTGGAAAATGCTTATAAAGATAATCAGTTTTTGCTAAGAGCACATTTACTTATTTCTCATACCTTAGCCAGACTATTATGATTCTTAATCAGATGTTTCGAATTCCGCATCAGCATGAACGAATTTGGTTATGGCAGCTTTTCCTTATTTCTTATAGTTTTGCTGTTCTATTAGAAATCTAAATAATTTAAAATAGATCATACTCTACGTCCTGCCCAGAGTAAAAATCTATATAACAAGAAGAGTTTCATTTACATCCGTCCAGTTACTACGAAGATGATAAATTCATCTTTTATTCAATATACACATTTTTTCACTGTTTTATTAAGTATAGTAAATATATGTATATATATATATGTATTAATATTTTTACCTAGCTACCTTTTATATTTGATTTAATACATTTTACATTTCTAATTACGAACTGTAACTGATCTATATATGTTAAAAAAATTAAAATACTATACTTTACAATGATAATTGTCAATAAACATAGAATCACCACAAAGGGAAATCCGTTCTATTATATAACCAAATCAGAAACCGGCATTTGAATGCGCCGACGTGGCTGATTGATATTCCTGATAATCTTTGCGAATGTTTTACAAGAACGTGACTGACGTAAGTGCTATATGAATCTATACACTTTCCTAGAGCCTAAGGAGAAACAGGTAATTACTATATTGACTTCTGAAATAATACTTAAATAAGTATAAGGAACAAATAACAGGTCGACAACTTATCAGTTGTTCGTATCATAAATATTAAAAATACAGCAGTATTTTTTCATATAGTATCATTAAAAATAATACAATTATAACTGAAAAATCCTTGACCTATAGTAATTGCCACCCCTTGTGTTGGTCGTTTTCGTAATAGTTAGCTGAGTGTGCTGCTCGAGCTGTGCAGGTCGAGATATCAATTAGTTGACATTTAGGTCGAACGGTAATTACCTACTGCGCTAACGGACATGCCTAGTCTTAACGGGTTTAGTTATGGATCAAACATTAAATAATCTATTGAGGAGGCTTGAATGAGAAACATAATATAGGTATTGCCTCTTGCTTTTTCAAATTTTACTATTATTTGTTATTCGTAAAAGTTTACAATATTCTCTTCTATATAGAAAAAATTAAGCACACTATATTATGATAAATAATACAATATTAGCTTAGCTATATCCAAAACTAAATTGTATATTACATTAGAAAATTAACAAAGCTACCTATATCTAATATTTGATCTTTGAAGTATAATGAAGATTTTCCGAGTACAGTACAAAGTGTGAAATAAATCATGAAAGCGTTAGAAGCCAAGCCTTCAGTGGGTCGCTCCTAAATGCAACTAAATGATAATAAACAACAAGGGTTGTTAACATGCAAAATTGTTTTTTGTACCGACTTAGCACGCGATTCGAGAGTACTAAAAAACCAATAAGTCATATTTTATAACATTTTTTAAAGTGTTAATCGCACACTTTGGTAATTGAAAAAGACATATTACACAGACAGGTCATATTTTTATTAGTTTCTGCCATTTATTTAATTTTTTTTTATAATTAATTGTTGTTGTTTTAACTGCAATGGTTATTTCCGTTGAAGTTGGAGAATATAATTACATATATTAAATACTATACATAAATTTACTCAATGACATCGAAGCCACACTTAAGTTAAAGTAATAATCATAAGGATATATACTTATAATAAAAATAATTTTCAGTAATAAGATTACAATTATAATAATAAATGTGTCGTTAGGTCCTTAAATTTATAGGAAGATTAGAAAAAAATAAGCTTTAATATTTAACAGGAAGAGGGACTAACAAGAAAATAAACGAATGTAAGAAATAGACATATTTCAAATGACAGGTTTGCATTGCGTTTCCGGACCCACATGATAACACGATTTACCTTTTAAAATACAGACGCAATATATTTAAAATTTAAGACACATAGTAACTACGATGCCTAAAATGTTTTTTTTAATTCCTGTAATGTGTAAAGTTCACATTTTATTTACATTATTTGACTAGTGTAATTTTGTATGACTGTACTTTATAATATTTTTTTTCAATTAAACTTTATTTTATGTGATTTCTACCTTAAAAATACCTAAAATTTCTGCATTCTTGTATTTTGATATAGTATGTACATTATGTCTATATGTGGTGAAACGAGGCACCTGCAAAATTTTAATCAATATAGAAACGTCACACTTTTTTAGTTAGGAATTACTTTCAAGTACACCAGACATTGTTATTCTGCCAGGATACAGCTGTCAACATCTAAAGAGCCTACCTACTGAAATAAACATTTTAATACTTTGTGGTTTTTCATTGAGATGCCGACTATAATATTTAATGATTATAGATTTTAATTTACATTATAAGGCAGGAAGATGGTAGGTGGTAGAAATGTATGAAACTTTATAATAAAACATCGTAAAAGAAACCTTAATAATTTCCACCGGATGGTCTTAGTTATAGAAATACAGTTAGTAAAACATGATTAATTATTTTCAAATCATGTTCTTAGTAGTACATTGCGTTTGTATATTTTTATGTTCACTTTCACATAGCAACCTATAATGTACATTATTTTACATAAAATAATAACAATGTAATGTATGATTTTAATTGTTCTGGTTATTCTCCTATTTAGAATATTAATTTTATGGTAATATTGGCATTAAATAATAGTGATGAGATTCAATATTATGACAAATTAGAGAAGAATGTGCGAACAGGTGTGACAATGAGGATTCACGCAATATAGTTGTAAACTGCAAACGCCTTGCTAGTTCATTTAACGGGCTATTGTGTACGATAGAACAATAGAATATAATTAAATTAGCCTCAACTACTGTAGGTTAATATATTTTCACACATTCGTCCCAAATAGGTCATTATACGGAATTACAAATGTCAAGTTGTCTAATTTTAAAAACCTTTACTTTTTCACTACGAACACATACATTTAAAGCACATATTTACAAATATGTTATTTGAATATTATATTATGAATAAATTTATTACACGTTCACATATGAACGGGTAAGTAATTAGGAAATCGGCTCATTATTTATATAAACAAATATTTCATTAAAAACCTTACAAGATATGTATAGAATTACGTATTATATATTTACTTGAGACTCGCTCAGTGCCAATATCTACTAATACACAATTTTCGTTTAACTAAGACGATTCGTAAGTACAAATTATTATTTATAACATAAACAGGTCAAAAACCAACATGAAATTCTGAATGTT
Source organism: Podotricha telesiphe (assembly GCA_038994665.1). Taxonomy (NCBI): domain Eukaryota; kingdom Metazoa; phylum Arthropoda; class Insecta; order Lepidoptera; family Nymphalidae; genus Podotricha; species Podotricha telesiphe. Next base: position 175,815 of record JAOYRR010000229.1, on the reverse strand, counting down.
TGAAATCATTGAGCACATAAGCGATATAATTACATTGGGCAGTGAGCCGTGAAATGAGCCAACGGGTGCTGCTCAGTCTCTAAATCGCCACGTCATAATAATACGTGACCGTAGTCTATTCATTGTCAGTAATTTTAACACTATAAAAGCTAACCTCTATTTAATATATATTTTAAATCTTTTAAATTTTAACATCACGCAAAGCCAAAGCTTAGGTAGTTTTGGTTTGTAAATACGTAGGTATGGTAAATATGTAGGTATTACTTTAAAATAAATATCTTGATCTTATTAGTCTTATGATGTGAAATTTTGAAATAATAATAAATGTTAGTGATTTTGGTTTTAGCGATAAAAATATTCGATAATATAGCGCTAGTTTCAGGACAATTTTATTTCTAAAGTAAATAGATAAATACAATACTTTGAACCTTATATTTTATTTAACTCAAAATAGTTTTGTAGATATTGCCGTAAAAATCTAATCAACATAAATTAAGTGTTCCTATGGAATGATCCTAAACATTGATAAAAACTTCGGTGACCGGACGGAAATTGTTAATTTATAATTTGTTTTTATTCCTACACATGTTTGAATTACTCATTACACTTAAGAAATTTTAAATGCATATCTTAACTGAATCGTACATATTTGTTTCATCTAAATCAATAAATTATTTTAATTTTATACGTATAGATAATTATAATAATGTAACGCGTGTTTGTGGCATGAGTAGGCGTGACTGAGCAAAAGATCCCGAGGCAGTACATACAAAGTTAAGAAAATTATATCCACATGTGTGGCCTGAAACTATAAATTAAGTCATATATTCATAGTTTTACTTTTGACAAATATTATTGTTTTTATTCTCATTATTTTACCTATATAACTTTTATACTTAACAAGTCGTTAATATTCATCATATTTATTAGGTTAATGTTTAATTTTTGTTCGTCAATGAAAAAATGTTTTTAAAAAAAAATACAAATAACTTTGATCACATGAAACGTAGCCTTTGAATAGCAATAGTATACTCTGTATGCCACTAACGGTTCTATTGCATTTAATAAGTGTAACTCGAAGTTGACCTGGTACTACTTGGTAATTTGTAACAGACGTTTCAAGTTTTAAATTAATATGAGTAAAATAATTGTAAAAAGTAAATAAAGTGTTTTAATCCAGTAATGTAACGTTTTGTTAAATAAAAATCAGTGTAAAAACTTCGTGTGTAGCTTGTGTAAATCTATCGTTTACACTTGTATTGTTTTTTACACTTATACCTTCTTTAGATTATAAGCTATACGTCTAGTATCTATTTATTTGAATGGATATTTAGATAAATAAATTATTATATGTTAACGCATGATTCATAAGCTTATCATATTAAGTAAATATAAATTTTAAATAATTTAAATTACTAATCCTCCAATAGTTCAAAGAAGACTTTCAATAACCCAAAACAATGATTTTTAAATTTTTATCTGTTTATCTGTGAGATTGTGCAAGCTTATTAAAGAAACGGCTTAACCGCTTAAAATGCAGTTTTAACTGTTGTATTTTGGTAAACTTCCTTTAAATTATTTATTTTTTATTTCATTTCAAACGGTTTGTAATTAAGTCAGAACGAGGTAGTTTATGCAGGCGAAGCCTCGAGAGGGTCGTTAATAATATAATAAAGGTTATATTATATAAGAATATAATAAATGTCACAAAATAGTATAATTTGTCCAATGAATATATCAGAAATTACTACAATTTTGATAGTTCTAACCTAACGTGTTTTTTACTTCAACATTTTAAAACGAAAGACTAGAAAGGGGCTATAATGCCCTTGCAGTCAACGAGGTATCAAAGTGGGCGTTATGAGATAAGGTAATAACATATCTGACAGTTACTAAGCAGCTGAGAGCGTAGGCGATGTGATTGCGAAGATGAATGGTATTATTACATTCTACGATCTTACAAATACGGTTGTTATACACTAGTGTTAGCCCAGTAAGCAATCTAGAAATATATAGGTACAATTGAGACTATATGTGCCTAGCAAGTTTTGGTTTTTATTGTTAAGAATTTAGCCCGGGATAAACTATAAGTACGGTAACAGGAATTCAATATACTGAGAAGATTAGATAATTATCCATAATTAATTAATACCCAAGCTCTACACAGTAGAGTTATAAAAGCATACAAAAACTACATGTTACTTCATATTAACTTATTAGTATAATGGTTAAGTATAATTTTAAGTAAATTGTTTTAAGGTTCGGTTTTTAGGCTAGACAGAGAGAACCTACCGTCAAGACTCTTCCAGCCCGAATCCGAGACATTGTGTGTTGAGTGGCGGAACTTAAGGCCGCGCTTTAATTTGTCACCATCGCGCAAAAATGAAATTAATGTAAATATTATCATTCCCCTGACTGGAAATCGAACCTACAAATATTGCGTGTGCAGACGCTGTTGCACTGCGCCACGATGTCTTCAAGGTTTAAAAATTACAATAAATATTAGTCTGAAGGCATGCATTGAATATGTAATTACATACCAAATATATGTGCATATGCGTGCACCTTTAAATTATAATTGAAGTTTCTTGAAAAAGAAACAATTTTACCATATGGTAAAAAAAACTTGCAATTGCAAGCAATAAATATACTATACTTTACCTATTACTATTACATTACCTATAAATATACTTTACCAATAATTTCAACAGTTCCCGAAAATACTTATAAGATTTTATTTGTTTGTTACTCATCTTTTACCGCGTCTTCTTATGATTTTTTATTTTATGTGCGAATTCAGACGATCACAACTTTGCTAGCTAAGGTCATTGTCCTCTTGACGTCATGGTAGACATACAACTTTGTCTACACATGTTCTTTTTATTTCACATTTTATATAATTTATAGGCAACGGATATGTTAGATCGGTTCAAGGTCTATACATAAGCTAATATTAATCTCATAATTGTGTAAAGACATTTATTCAGTATAGTTGTATACAATCGTATAGCCTTAAAAGCTTAATAATTTGAGTATTATGATCGGAACGGAACTATGTAGGTTCGAGTTACTTGATGCCCTTGCCACAAATACTTACGGCTGATATTTATAATAGTGTTAATATAAACAAATAGTTCTTTCCCCTAATACACTGATGGTTTGAAACTCAACACCGGCTCATAAAAGCCGTCTTTCATCCCGCCTGGCTTATTACGAATATGTTATGGGCGATGGTAGAAAAAATTAAATATACAGAAGCGGATGTACGGAGATTGAGACTTACATTAAACAAGCTCCTGTAATATGATCTGACTTGGACATCTCGTGAGATTCCTTATCAAGACACAAAAACTATATAGCTTCACCCTCTATTTTATTGAAATCCGATAACTGATATTACATATGATTTTTATTTTATTTTACTAAAAGACGCCAACATTGTATACAATAATGTTACTTGTAGTAGAGCGCATTCTTTAAATATGTATTATAGTAATTGTATACATCACTTATAAATCCGGGAAAATAGTACAGTTAAGGTGCTAACTTAAAAACATACATTAGAAAAGAATTAAGAAACTATAATAAAATATTACAAAATACATAACTCACAACAAATTAACCATGTAACTCTCCAAAATATATAAACAATAATAATAAATAAGAAAAGAAAAATAATAAACTAGAAAATTTTAATAAATGTGAACAATTTATATTATAGAATTAAACAGCGCTATTTTGGTTGATGACTTTTTGTTGTGTTGAAAATGTTTTTGTAGCTCTCATTATTATTTATGGTGTCATCTAAATGTCGTATAGCTTTTTCTAGAAAATTCCCTTTAATATTATAATCAAAATTATTGTTTTTTACTTTTCTAGTATTTTTTATAACATAACATTTATATCATTTAAATTGAAACTTTTATAATTACACTAGTATAAAGTCTCTGATGGTTTTTATTTCTTTATAAATTTTAAGGTCATCACCATATACTTAAAATTGACAGTATAAACAATATCGGATCTAAAATGGAGCCCTGTGGTACACCTGAAATTGACGAGAACGTGGGTGATTGGTAGCTATCATATAAATACATTAATATCACGTCTACCGATATAAATACCCATCGACAACGGCAAACGCTTTAGAAAAATCTGCATGAATACAGTCTATTGGTGCTGAATCATTTAATACCATCGATAAATCATCAACAATATCCTTTGCCAAGTTTAACATGATGGACATTTTTTTGACGAAGCCATGTTGATTCTCTATTGTTATTGATTTCACATGCCAAATGAGCACCGGACAGATTAATGATTCAAATATTTTAGAGACGACCGATAATATACAAATAGGCATATATTTCGGTCTTTTGAAACGCCGGCTTTAAAGATATCTACTCTTACATTTTTCAATAAATACGGGAACTTGAACACATGTGTAACTTGAACACATGTGTAAGTAAGTTAAAAACAAAAAGATACAAAATTATTTGTAAGTGTATTTCAATATATATATATATATATATAATGTCTATATGGTTAATACAATTTATAATGTTTACATGCATAATAATGTAACTGGCGGCATTGTAAACGGGAAGTTGAGATCATTTAAGATACAGTTTTACAACAAGGTAACAGGTATTATCAAAATGGGTATCAGATCCACGATCACGACAAGGCTATATAGTACAAAGCGTCCAAAAAAACAATTTATTTTCAGAGCACGTCGTAATTACACAGTAAACACATAATACATTCCCCTATTATTATTGTATTTAAATCAATTACGACGATTATACATTGAGTTCTACCAGTGTAGGTGCCACGTTCTTCTATAGCCCGTAATTAATGATCAACGATAAGTAAAACACTTTAGATTAAAGTAAAAGTCGCTATCAATGAATATTGCTGTGGTACTCAGTTATTCAATCAACCAACAGCGTTTTATGCGTTTTTTTCACGATACACATTTAAAATTAGTGCATATTTAAAATTTAACTTTTCATCAGTAAGCGTTATTGAATAAAAGATTAATTAAATAATGGTGTTATGAAAAAGCTATTTAATTTTCTATATTTGATATACGATTAGGTATTTTTTGTTTGTTTTATACCATTAGGTAATTATATAAACAATTTCACCACATTTCTGTAGGCGTTACGGTTACGCGAATGAAAAAATACCGTACAGGTGCTAACTCTCTAGAAACACATTTTCCAATAGAGGTTATACTGTTTAGATGTTGCTAAACAGCAGTATCGATTAGTTAACGCTTGCAGTTGCAATCTGATAATAAGTTACACTTAATTACAAACTTTTTATTTTCCCGTATTATAAAAACGGTGTGAAATTTTTAAACTTCCTCTGTAACAAGAAACGGTTATTTTATACATATTATTGAATATATATCTAAAGCTTTTGTATATAAATATATTTTTATATCGCGTAGAAGTGAGTGATTAGTTATCGAAAAATCTGCCGTCTGTTGAATATGTTTATCTTGTCGCAGATCCCGTCTGGCTGACATAGCGTATATAAACAGACACGTTAAAAGGAATCTTTGCTTTACTCGTTGCAACTTACAATGACGCATTGTAAAACGTTTAAACTGTGATATCAATATTAATGGATTAGATATACTTGCTCAAAGTATAAATAATTAAAGTTCCTTAGAGGTAAGATTATACCATATTTTCGTTATACTCGTAAGAATAGCGACTATCATTTTTTAAACGGATACTTGATCTATTTATTTGTAAAATATTGTAATTTAAAATATAATGTGAATGCAAATAAAAACTATGCTGAAACTTCAAACAGTAATAATATATTTCATAAAGCATATTTACGGATATAAGTTCAACCAACGCCTGTCGAAGTTTCACCGCGGAATATTTTCGCTCCCACCGACGAAATGTGTGCATATATCTATGTTGATGATTTAAATGACACCAAGGTCTCCGGGAGTCAAGGATACATAATGTGGTGTAATTAACGCAGCATATTATTTTTAAGGTTAGAAATTCTGAACTAGTGAACACGTGTTTAATTAAGCATATTTGAACGTACAGCTATTTTGTATCAAATTAGCAAAAAATAGTTCATAGTTCGGAATTAATATTATAAACTTATTTAGAAGAAAAGTCTGTAAACTCAAACAAAATTGGATAACTATTTATTGCTCGATCCATATGGATAATTAAAACTATAGATAATTCTATTTAAGGTGTTGTAGTAATCTCAAGTGCTTAGGAGTGTGGCGTAGCTACAACACTCGACTCGAGTGCTTCCGTTATGCTTTAAAAGACCAGTCAGTGTTGGTTAAGATATTATATTTAGACAAATCACTGTTTTATAATACAGTTATAACCATTTAAATTATAAGTTTAAGCAAAAAGTTTATGATTTAAGTGAGAATGCGGGCGGGCGAAAAGACGAAATAGTTTAGCTGTGGACGAAATAGTGTAGTTTACGCAAGCGAAGCTGCGAGCGGATTGCTAGTTCATTAATATGCATCATATTTATTTCTTGAATACGGTGAGAAACTATTTGGGACATTATGGGGAAACCAATAAGATCAACACGACCTGACCACCCACTTCGGCATCAAGATATAGATTCCGCGTACAATTGATGAAATAAACAAAACCATTGTGTACAATTGTGGTTAGGACCGTATGTTACCCCGCTATTCATATCCGTTCCTCTGTTCATTCAGTCTTAAGCTCAAAACTTAATAGGATACTTTTGTTTTGTTTAAATCTTTCAGAAATTTTGTTTACAGAAATATGTCTTGAAAACTTATGTATACCATTAATCAATTAAGAGTTGGGGAAATTCATTAAATAAATAAACACTAATAAACAAGTCAAATCAAATAGCTTTACGTTTATTTACCGTAATTATTAGCCGGAAGTAATATCCATTATTTTAATATTTCCGATTATGATTTCACATTAAATTTCAACATTTGATTCTTTTCATAATATTTTTTAAAGAAAAACAAAGTATCATAGTAAAAAAAGCGCTTTATTATTACATTAATGCTTACTTGAGTTTTTGGGAATAGATGACTAATGCGAATCTGAATAGCATATAAGTATTTGATCATTTGTACTTACGTCATGAATGTTCTTGAGAATATCAAACAGGCATGTGCCACCCTGCACGACATGCCGCTTCCTTTTGTGACTCATGTGTAGGGTAATAATGAGAGTAATTGCCCCTTTTCTCACATCGTGATTCATTATTGACGAAACGAGACTCGAAGCAGCACTCAAGTCTGTTTGTTATGCTCTCTTTTAATCACGTGTGAAGCAACAGAATAATTTCTTCCTAATAACGCCAATTACGCGCTCCGTTGAATGCTTCTTTCAATACCAAATGAAATATGAAATTATACCTAAATTAAACTACAGTTATATCTGTTTTAGTAGCCTGCTAGTACAAGGCAGGAAACGTCCGTATAATTTTAATACACACCATACGCAGCTATTACACGGAAGTGACACAATTTTGTGTTTGTAAAAAATAGGTCTAATGCTTAGCTGTTATGTGCTATTTATGTTATATTCATAACAGACTTGGTGTCATTTGACTTAATGTGTCCATAAAAGAGAAGGGCCGCGATTTACATCTGTATGCCATATGCATCGTAATTCAATCGTATGTTTTAGAATTATGTTGATAAAGACGTACACTACAGGTCAAAGGTAAAAAGTACAAAGCTACTATTCCGGTTTTTTTGTTTTATTCCTTATTTTATACATAGATAATATGACATGAATAAACAGAGGTATTTATTATACTAAAACCCACTGTTATCAGTTCTCTGATTTGTAAGTTTCTAGTAACAGGATTATCTATTAAATTTCGTAATTCTTTACATTGAACAAAACGAGTATATAAGAGCCTAATGAAGAGCTACACTATAAAGATTAAATATCTCGTAAATATATAACTGTATTAGATCACAATAAACTTTATAAGGGCAGGAACATTCCTGCCCTCATAAAGTTGTCGTCATACTGGAAACATCAATATATTTCCAGGAACTCTATACCAAATTTCATATCTAAACGGCGTACTTTGATTGTATGCAAATTTGATATTATAAGTTGTGATTATTTTTTTAGCCCCATTGTAAAGTTTATTTAAATTACATTATGGCATGGATTATGAATGAGACATTTATAGATGTATGCATATAGTATAATAAGTATTAATGACAACGTGACTAAAATTTTTATTACATATGGTAACTGTCAGAATATGATGTTTCTGTTTCTGTTATTACATCACTATTATTTTTCACGCTTTTTACCGTATAGTATGGTAGGCAAAGAGGCCCTAGTGTCGAGAGCCCCCGATCTTGCCCTTTAGATTGAATTCGAAACATAGCGTGTCAAGTAACAGAACTAGTTAAAATCAGAATGGGAAATGATCCAACAACTATCGAGTTTACAATGAAATGCAATCTCACTGCGCCACGGTGGTCATACACATATACGTCAAAATAGAAACACTTACTTATTACAGGAGAAAAAATCTGTACTAGTCATCACTGTGTTCCAAAAAATATGTATCAAAAACAAACACTCTGCTGAGAAATAATCTACGACGCTCATTTCATAACCACGTCTAAATATCAAATTAATTTAGAAATAAACAATTAAGGTACTTAGGCCAAATTTGTGTCAGTAAAGAAACCCTTTTAGTGTTGTTGTTTTATTTCAAAACATGTTCGCCCACGACCGATTTTCGAATCGACTTCGCTATCGAAAAATAGAAAGTTTTATATGAAGGGCCCGCTTTCCCGCTATTTATCTGGGTTAACGTAGTCTATTGATTACATTATCCCACTTGTTTATGAGGTTAGAATCATCGTTCCCGTTGATTCCACTACTGTTCCAATTTAACTTTTATATAATAGGGGCTACCCAAGACAAGATTAGAATGAAAACAGTTATTGAGAGGATAACAAATCTTGCTCTTAATCATATTCACATTTTATGTAAATTAAAATATATATATATATGATTCTAATACATTTGTAAAATGATAATAATAGTTTTTCATTTTTGCTACAGCAGTGTTTTAAATAATGCACATTTGCTTCGTGATATTTAATCCCACAACTACACGAATCCAGCCAATTCCTATACATATTGAATAACACTTAGGTAGATATATAATATGTTGTGATAAGTTTCATACCAAAATGAAACTATTTCTTAGGAGAAAAAACATTTTGTTTTAAAATCAATTTACTTGTCATGCAAAGTCTATTAACACCTAGAAAATAAAACTTAAACAATTCTAATGATTTATGAACTGCGTGAAAAGTAGTACGACAATATACATAGATTAAACTTTAAAGACGTTTTTCCAGCTGAAATAACCTTATTTATTTATAAATAATACCAGTTAGTAATTACTTTTTTACATCGATAAATATGCACCTATTCATACAATGAATTTATTAAAAAAAATTGTCACAACATTATGTTATTTCGTATTTATTTAGTTTTAATATACAATCTATTTGCTAGGTGTGCCTTAATGAAAACATTAACATTACATTGCAATTATATTTAATTAATTACTCAGAACTTTAGCATAGGTAACATTTATATGAGCATGTGAGTATTGAAATGAACCTAGTATGAAAACATAAGCCTTTACAAATGAAAGTAAATTAAAATACCGACACTCCTTATAACATGGTAATGATGTAGAAATCTAAAACGTCGGTAAACAAACTCGTGCCTAGCGGTACAATAAATTTTACTCAATTAGCGACTGACATCGGTTATCTGCGACAAAGCGGCGCGAGTTTTATTTAACGATCCATCCCGCGCTACAAGTGTTCATGAGAGTGCACACTGTAATTTAAAAAAAAGACATTTTAATAACAACTTTATGCGATGTGCATCATGTTCTTGGAACTACTGCCGAGTGAGAACGAACAAGAAATGCTTTACTGATAACCGTGAAATATCTTCTAAATAATTATTGTAATTTTAATGCCATATTTTTATTAAAAGCTATGATTGTTTTGTTGAAACAAAATTTTATTACCAAAATAATAATAGCAGCAGACCGAGGGACGGCATTTAGAATTATTAACTCCTTAACAATAGATAGACAACGGGGAACGCGATACTCGACTTATCTACCTAATTTCGAGTAGACACCTTTGTTATACCTTTTTGTTCGCGGTCATTTCCATAAATTATAGAGGATGGCGCTGGCTATGTCTATGTCTTGTACAAAGTGTACCTGCTATTGTTATGTAAAACACGGGACGTGACGAGCACGCCTCGCTAGGGATTCGGCAACCGAAATTACCTCTCTTAGGGTTACAAAGATTATTGAATATATCCATAGCATTAAAAGAGTGTTTATTAACCTGCTCGATTCCGTGTTACAAAAAACAACGTCGATGATTCGAATCTATATCAAATCATCTATTTCAATTCTAATTTCTTTTATTCGTATGTACAGTAAATAGAAGCTTCTATTTCAACAGTAAGTAGTTTCACATGTTACACAATATCTTATCAATGTTTTGTTAGTTGATTCCAAGTTAGGGCCCAATTAGCAAAGCCTTAAGCCTAGTCGGGGCAAATTTCCTACCGATACTGTAGGATAAAGCGTATTGTTCAGTCACGGCATCTAACAAGGTTAAATTATCCATATATAGAAAAGCTTTATAAGGTTTTACATTGCATTGTAAAATTCTATTTTAGCTACACTAATTGACAGGTTTGAAATGATGCTTGCGAATGTGTTTAGAACTAAGGTATTATATGTTTTCATTGTTGTAGACATATATGCTTAATATACATATACAATAATTAAAATTTTAAGATGAATGGAAGCTTTTTCAGTCCACTTTTTAATTCATTTAACGACATTGCGTACTGCGGTTCGTTAAATATTTATACAATAAGAACGTAAATTTCTACTGGAGAATAGAAATTGAATATGCATTTATAGTTATACCATCTGGTAACCAAATTGCGACAGTAAATATATTGTAATTAGAATTTCAGGTGATTTCATTTTAGTTAATGAATGACATATTCAAGCGATGATTATTCAAAAGGTTGTTGACTGAGTGCAGTGACCTACTTCACACGTGATGTCTAGGCCGCAGAATAGTTCACAATGGCACGCCGGCTCATTCGCTCAATTGGGTCTTCCTGCTAGTGACAGTGTTGCTATCTCAAGGCCGACATGTTAAATAAATGTGCATACTTACTAAAATATTTTAACGACGCGACAAATATATAAAGAACGTATATAATTAATCGATGAATTCGTATTTGTAAGATTTTACTTTTATTATATAAATAATTTACAGAATATGTATTTTCTATTTATATAAATAAATGTGAGATAGCTATGTAAAGCAATTTACATTTGTGTTACGGACAAAATTTTTTAATAAGGAAGTTTATTTTGATAGCCGTCATAGAATGCATTAAGCCCTAAGACTGCGGTTCTAAATATAGGCCTGACGCACAATATGACGTTGGGGCTAATCGGAAAATTATTTCTGGCTCCATGACCCGTCGTTATTTTTGTAGTGACAGACTTAGAACTTCGTGAGAAACATTTAAGCTAACTTTGTATATCGGTCATCACATAGTTAGTGTAAAATTGATACAATAAACACACTCCGTTGTATTGACTTTTACTGATCGCTGCTGTCTAACTGTCGGTATTGCGTGAGAAAGGCGCGTCTTGCGTCAATATTGAATAGACATATCTGGTCGTTAAGTATGGGTACACATATCCTTGTGGTAAAAAATATTCATTTGCATGCAACAATCTCGTTTCCCTTTATGTAATGGAATGTAAATGGCTTTTGAGTTTAATTGTGAAAGTAGAGTTAGCAAGTTAGTTAAGCAAGATAAAATGAGTATCAAGTTTAGCTTGAATTAGAAATTATATATTAACATGTATTGTAGCTATCATTTCATACTTAAGAGCTACACTGAATGTTAAAATCCCCCCGCCATGAAGCATAAGTGGAATTAAGAAGATAGAAAGTATCTTTTTGAGCAAGGCAAGAGTGATGCACTTAAGTAGGATTTAACTTTTACTTTGAGAAGGGTTGAAAAATCAGTTGCTCTTTCAGGCCACCTTACGTTAAGTGGTGTAGTCTGGGTATATACACATATATTTTTTTTATTTTTTGGCTGTTCAATTTAAGAAACAATTATGCAATGACTGTATTTTTTATATTTTTATATATCTCCCACATGTTACACATCAGTTCTTTAATAACGAGCTTGAGCACTTTATCACTTCGCCAACATCACGTTGTATGGATAATACGGTAAGGCGAACGACGAAGTATATAGACGAACTAAATGACATTATTAAATTCTCTAAAATCTATTAATGTCACTTAGCTCTTCAACATGTTAAATAAATATTTACCTAATTTCAATTTAAACCGAAAACCATCGCTTCCATTCAAAAACACTTCAGAATATAAATATAAAAGAAATCATAATTGTAATCTTAACGGTATGTAGAAATTATTTATTATAAAGAAAATTACATACATATTTACCTGACACTACAAAAGGAAAAGTTTTGAAGCTTTATGAGTTTGCGACTTTAATCCAGGAGTTCGAGCTCTTCAAACTGGCTTGCCCACACAGCAGGGGTCGATATCTGACTAATGTACTGGTAATATTTACTCGTTCCGAACTGGTTTGCGACTTGCGATAATCTGCATGAAGCTTGCATTGCTTTACTGCAAATGTTTTTGATTTACGCTCCTTGTGTTAGTTGCTTGAGATTTATTGTCGTAATTTGCTTGATAATCTCGTTATTGTGTATAGATGATAATTAGAAATATATTTACTTTTATAAATTAAGATGAAAATAAATATGTAATATGCGTTGTTAACCACATACTTTCACTTGCTTCTTGAGAGAGAATAGTACTTTAATTGAATGTACCTGTATATTTTATTCCATGTTATGAATATATGTTTGTAATTGATAGAAATCTTTAATAACCATGATATTTTTAAAGGTACCTGTATCAATGAAAGTTGTTATATAATAACAAACAGATATGTACTTTGGAATTTTGTAGCTTGTTGGCTTTTATTTAAAAAAAGGCTGACGATCGTCAAGACTTGTCGTTCTTGATCAAAACGTACTATAGAAACAAATTTTTGTTTTTTTTAGTTCAGCTTCACGCTTTTTCCCGCATAGCAGGCCAGTCAGAGAGAATCTAATGTCACGATAAGACAAGACACTCCGTTCTCAGCCTCCCGACAGACGAGAACCGAAACCGAGACATTGCGTGTTGAGTGACGAAACTCAACGCAACCAGAGCGAAGAAATGTTTATTATTTAAATATACTCATCCCCCGAGTGCTAATCGAACCCACATCCATCGCGTATACAGTAAGACGCTGTCGCCACGATGTCCTCATTACATATATATGTAGATATATGTAATGAGGCTATATCAATAGTAATCTAATAAGTACATAGTAGCATGCTGTGGAGACTAACAAGTGTGGAACATGAGCAAGCCACGAGCGCGGCTATCCCTCTTTTCGCTAATTAGAGATTGTTGTGAGCGATAAAACTTCGTCTTGCACTTAACGCTGCCCTAAAGGAATTCTGCATTCGATTTCCATATGCGCTAACTATTCCTACTGCGACACTAACAATTTATTTTATAGGAATTTGTGGCAATTACGGCTGACTTTTAAAAAATACTATTATAAGAAGATGCAATAAAGTGCATACACGTAGAGTATTAATTAGTAAAAATCTTTTTCAAGTATAATTTTACATTAGTTATGGCCACTCAATCAAATTGGCATATTACAAATGCAATTAGAATGCCATGTAAGATATATTGTGTGTGGATCTGGAGTTGAGAACCAAAACGTTTTGTATTGTTGTATTAAGGTTACTTTTATTTAAACAAAATAATCTTGCAACCTTTTGTGCTCAAAACGCTCGGTGACAGGAATACCCATCAGTCACGACTTGACTGGTGCGGCTTTAGTAATTACGGACACACTTAATTGAGAAGTTTCATGGTCGAAGGGTCGTTTGAGTGGAGAAAGCGACGGTTTATGATTAGAAAGGCTTAAGGTTGCGCTACTTATTTCGTATGTGCTTGTCAATGTATTTTCATTTTATGTCGATATATTTGAAATATGATAGGTGTATTTCCACATATTGTAGTACTTCAATATTTTTCGTATTTCAATATTTTTCGTTTTCTTTTTCTTCTCTTAATCATTATCCTCAACTTTCCTCCACCTTTTGCGTCTCACTGCGTATTTGGCATATATTTTTTATAATCAAGCCGGGAACAGTAAAATATAATATACCTATATAAATTCAATGCCTATATAAATTCCCTGAACTAAGAAGTCAATCCTATATATATATTGACTACATATATAAGGGCGTTCCTGTACTATTATTATTTTAAATTTATATTTCATTGTGAAAATTATATATTTATTCTTACACAAATTTGATTAAATTAGCTTAATAATGTTCATTCCAAATGTACAATGAGTCTCCTTATTTGAGGATAGGCAATAAAGATTTGACGATGGTTCTGGTAGTGTTTGCGGACCACCGACGATGTCAGCTACCACTTGGCTAACAACAATATTTACTAATGTGCCCTTAGGCATGGGGATCGAGCAATTATGAAAACAATTATATAGCAGTTTCAGATATTTTTTTGGTATAATTTTAACTTTCTTTATTTTAAATCAATTCGTAATAACTTTACTATGTTTATTAATTACTTTAAAAACTAACTGTAGTAACTAGTTCATATACTGTTCATATCTTACACTATCTTTAGCTAGTAGGTAATATTAAGCTTTAAGCGTTATTTTCTTCAAAATATATTGACTGTGTATATAATGTATAATGCAAGTGTTTTGGTACTCTGAAATGTTATAATTAAAGTAAAGATGTGAGATAGTAATTCATTTTATTATTTAAGAATAATTAACATAGTTTTTTAGAAAATGTATAGAAATTTGAACGCAACGGGATTTAAACCGCGCGTCTTGGAATCTGTCCAAGCGGTCTGATCGCTAAACTATACGTTCAATGTTTTACACGTTTTTCAATTTCCTAAGTGTGTGAATAGCATTTTAAAGATTTTTAAATTAATTAACATCGCTTTGAATTGTATAAGGTATTAAGGTATTACAATTAAGTAGGGTACTGAACTCTTTAAGGTATTTCTAGAAGATATCTATGGTTTATGTAGTCACAGAATTTTAGAAAAAAAAAAAAAGAATTTTAATAAATTATATTATTATTATTCGTAATGAATGAAATAAAAAACTCCATTATTAACAATTTTATACGACATTTTACTTGTAATGAATGACACATACTTTTCATTCATTATTTTCTACTTATTCACATTACCCAACGTCCGAAAGGCTTTGGTACAGACAAAAAACAATTATGAGCCGTAGCGTGTACTCTCAAAAATATTAATACAATACGTAAAATTTCCGCGTGGGTGCGTTCGGCACGTAACGCTGCGTACGCACGTTTTGTGCGTGTTGGTATTTGTTCCTATCACGATATCATCTTTAGGCCGCCGTGGACGCTCTTTGATCTTTTCAATTGCCTAATTTAATGGCCATTCAATAGATTATTTTTATTACCTACTTCTTTATAAAAATACTCTGATTTGGATAAGAATATCTTAAAATAAAAGTACCTACATTTTTATGTATTTTTTTATACGTGGTTAAATACTTATTTTTTTTTTACTATTAATAAAGTTCTTCTTGTAGTCTGTAAAGATCTAGTTAATATTTGTTTATTAACAAAAAAATCTACGAAATTTACTATAATATTATTATTATAGTATGTAATTATATTATTATATTGATTTATTTGCTATATTTTAATGTCATTTTGAAACTTATCTATATGGCATTGCTATCAGACAATGTCAAGGATTGATCGTGGAGTGATGGGGATTTATAGTGGTTTGCGGGGCGAGGCTCGCCAAGGATATACAAATAGGAGCGCCATGTTGACAATGTTTGAATTTTATCATTTAATGGAGCGATAGAGTTTCCTCACAATGGCATCTATAAAAAAACCTTTTTACCAACAATATATATCTTAAAAAATATATAATTTAAAGGCTGGGTTTATAAAAGTTAATTAATTACAATTAGATAACTGGAAACTAATTGGAAATTAGATCAATAAAGAAATATTCATTTATTCATTCATTAATATTTATAAATTCAATGTGTGTGCCATTGCAATTCTTTTATCATACAATAGTATTTATAAATAAAATACCTAGGCGTAGGCGCATTTCGTGTTACCCCAATGAGGGCAAGATCGATTGTAGTCACGTGGGTGTGTAATCAATTCTCTAAACGAACCCTTCGTATTTTAAATTAGTCACTATTGAGTAATTGAGTTTGCGGTTTTAAAAGTTAAGTATCATCCCACGCTATAGTAACTTAAAGCTCGAGCATTCTGTTATTTGTTTAAAGTGTACGTAAGGCGTTTAGTTTTCTTGAAAGCTTTTAACAAACTGTACAGATAAGGTGGTGTCGCAATCGAGCAAAACAATGAGAGCTTAATTGTATCTCCATGTTTTCTGTCCCTTTACAAAAAGTACGTCGAACTCCTCATGTGGGTGTCTATTAAAGTATCAAGACGCTGTACAGAATACAGAGATTACGAACAATGGTCCCCTGATAATGATAAATAAGATACATAATAAATATAAACGTGCGTTCCGTGAATTAGTACACAATCGTGTTTGTGGTATAAATGGATTTTCAATTATTGTTAAATTTATTTTTATTAAAATTAAACTTTTATCTTTTGAGAATATCGAGGTCAAAATGGATATTTATTTTGTGTATAGAATGATTTAAAGGATAGGATATGAAGCAGGAGATATAAAGTTGTAGGATATAATAAATAGACCATCGAGGTGCAGTGAGACAGCGCCTGACACGCAATTGGTTGTGGGTTCAATACCCACTCGGTGGAATGATCATAATTTAATTATTTTTATTTCTCCGCACTGGAGTGGCAAAGCTCATGTCTCGAATTTAATTCAAATGAAAAGTGGAGAACGGAGTGTTTTGACACTAAGTTCTCTGTAACTATCACGCTATGCAAGGCAAAAGCGTGAAGCTACTTTTTTAATAATAAATAGTGTAAGGGTTAATTTATTACAATCTAAGTGATGCAATTTATTTAATTCAATATACCACGATCAAATAGAATATGCAACTTTTATATATTTTCTTCTCAACTTCTCAAATTATTTACTTACTCATCATTATTTGTTAAGATACTTCACATGACTTCCTTATTATTATTCAGTTTCATTATCTTATTTAAAAGATAAAATTGTTTGTTTTTTAATCAAATCATCAACGAATACTCACAACTTAATTTTGATAATTAAATACTTAACAAGCGACAGCGAGATAATTATTGTAATTGTGTCCCTTATTCTTCACTCCCTTATTCTCATTAAAACGTCATACTAATTAACGTACAAATAACTGCAGTAAAGAATTACGCTGACATTCACACCTTATCTAAGATCAGTACACATACATATTTGTAATTAGGTACCAAGTAGTTTCTAGAGTGGGTTCCGTATTGCATATGCATTATTTTACCGTAATGACGTAATGACAGCCCCTCGAGCGTACTACATAATATTTCTTTTTGTACGCTCGAGGCTCATTACTGTTATTTTCGTACACGATTCGCGATAATAGCGTCCATATAATTTACATACATAATACATATGCTATAAAATTCTCAGTCAACTTTTAACTTAAACATATAAACGCTTTAAAGTTCTTGGATAGATGACTTTTTTTTAAATATAAACGTTATGTAATTTATCTCTTTTTCAGGCTACTCGTAGGTGCACCTCTAGGACAAAATCTACAGCCGAACACGACGAAGTCCGGAGCTCTATGGAAATGCAGTTTAACTTCATCTCCCACAGACTGTGAGCAGATAGTTACCGATGGAAAACGAAGTAAGCCTGTCCTTTATTTTACTTAAGTAAATATTTTTAACAGTTCGAATGTTCAAATTACAACGTATCGTCATTTAATCCAATCATAGTTCACATCTACTTATATATATAGTTACCTATATATTTAGGTATGTAATGTTTTCCTCTGTAAAGAAAACATACTGAAACAAAAGTAAAATTTACAAATTCTTCCCCTTGTTCGGTCTGTTAAGGCAATTGCTTAAAATTTAATTAAAATATAACAATGTTTATTTAAAAAGTTTGCAATTAATTTTATGCCCATTATGTAAATCGAAACTTCTTACATTTTACTGTTATATCACATTGTGTTTATGGAAAATTTGTTATAAAAAGATCAAAAGTTAAATACCACCGATAGTGTACCTTTTATACGGTGAGTGTAAATTAGTTATACGATTAATTCACAATTTTAATAGCTATATTATACTAAGTTGAGTTTTGAAATGTCTAATAGAAATAGATATCTCACGTATATTAAAGTAGATTACACTGAAATAGTTTTAGATACCTGTATGATAATATCGTTTGTACACACAAATTTAAGCACAAATACTTTGAGTATATAAAAATGCTGGAACAGTTAATCTGTAAATATGAGAGTATAATATTTATATATTTTTAACTAAATTGTTGTCTTTTGTCGGTGGTGCCCCAAACAGCGAAGTACCGCAAGTTAAACACGAGTAAGTGAGCTGTGGTCTCAACTTCCTTTTATACATTTAATCATAACTCTTTGACTAATCGCTGTACTTTTATAATTCTAATTTACTAATCAATAGTCTGCTAAGTTCCAGCTATGCCGTCGAGAACACTGTAACGCATGTACTAACTGTATGTAACTATATTAATTAAACCATATAATAATATAATAATTTGAAATTTATTTTCATAATCAATTAACAAGACAACAAATATATGTTATATTTTTTTTATATTGATTACGAATATAAATTTTTATTTCAAGTATATAAAAGCACTAATCGCTTGTCAAAGCACATATTCAGTAGCTTAAACTAGCACTTACCTTATATCATAGAAACTAGACGCATTAGTTACTTACTCATATAAATGTATTATTTTGTAACAAAATTCAACGGAAATATGTTTTATGAGTAGTCGAAATGACGTAAATCAGTATCACACCCAGTTTAGCTAATTTTAACTGTAATATTATTTGCCGCCATCAGTATTATAAGTAATTCAAAGGATTAAACATTAGTATGGTCCAAAATATATGATAGAAAATTTGCTTTTATTTTTTTTATTTAAAACGATAAAAAGTTTAGCGGTGATTGGTAAATAGTAATTAAAAAAATTAATCCCAGCCAATTTCTTATATATTAAAACCTCAGTATATCTATATAGAAAAGTTTAACAAAGTAATACACATTGGCATAAATAACACTAGACCGATTAACTGACTATTCGTACCTAGATTAACAGGTAGTCATCTATACTTAAAATAAACAAAATTGGTGTCTTCTGGTGAATTAACGAAACGGTCGTCGAATAATTTAACTATCAGTAAGCTCAAAATTAACATTGAGTAGTAGTCGATAACGAAATTAACAACTGAGACCACACAGTATATACACATGCTATGGAAAAATGTTTACCTCGTAACTTAATTCACAGCTCGCTGCAGGTCTTGAAGAATATCGCCGCATATTAGGAATATTTAGGAATTATTTCAAATATATATTTTGTTAACATTTTTTTTAAAGTGTTATGCCCACACTAAGGAAATTGAAAAAGAGATTTTTAGAAAACGTATAAAAATTTGAACGCAGCGGGATTTGAACCCGCGCCTCTTGAAAACCGTTCAAGCGCTCTGACCGCTAAGTAGAACGCATGGCTTAGCGGTCTAAATATGTCTTTTTTATTATTTCGAATTATTGTGTATAATTGTGCATGATTTATGTTTGATCTACATTGAGTGCTTGTGTTACCAATCGTGTCTTATACACTCAATTTGCAATGTTCAACAATTTCTATTTTTTGCAAGGTTTTCTATTTGCCCTTTTATAATAAGATATTTTTATCTTGCATCACACACGCCTGGCTGCGATGCTTTGCATTTGCCAACGATCCACAACTTGGGTTTCTTTCATGTCTTTTGTAAGGCGAAAACATTTTACTAGTAAAATGTATTTGCTGGTTTTTGCTTTTGGTTTTATATATAATACACTAAGTAAGTTATTACAATAAAATCTTTTATATAATTTACTTTTGGTATTCACAATTTTTTACACAATTTCTTAGATTCTAATAATTATTTTTCGTCTCTATCAAAAATATAATTTATTTTTATATGCTTATTATATACTATTTCGCAATATTTGTTTCTATGAAAATACGTAA
The DNA here is from genome assembly GCA_038994665.1 of Podotricha telesiphe. NCBI lineage: Eukaryota > Metazoa > Arthropoda > Insecta > Lepidoptera > Nymphalidae > Podotricha > Podotricha telesiphe. The sequence continues at coordinate 155,342 of JAOYRR010000229.1, read as the reverse complement.
ATACTAATGGCATTACGAAAATGTTGAATGAAATAGCTGTCAAATCATCTTGGTATATATTTTTCTGCTTGTTTATACTCGCAGTAGTACTTAAGCCAGAATAATGTACTAATAAGAAATAACTATATTTAGGCATTGACGCTTTAAATCTGATGGGGCCGCAGCCTGACGAGATCAAGGATGGTCAATGGCTTGGAGTTTCTGTCCGAAGCCAAGGAGTTGGAAGAAAGGCGGTTGTTTGCGCTCATAGGTAAATTTTAGTTTATTAGTGATTTTAATCTTTATGTTAGTTGGTTTTAATTTTATTTTTAAATATCTATTCTTATATTTTGCAGATATATACGAAAATCTGGAGAATTGCAATTTGGCCAAGGACTTTGCTACACACTCAGCAACGATTTGCAGTTGATTGACATGTGGGAGCCATGTCGAGGTCGATCCGTGCAAAGGTGTGATTTGTATTTTATTATCAGAATTTGTAATGTTACACTATTAGTTGGTAAACTAATAAATTGTGGAGATATATTGCAAACCTTTTTTATAATGATTTAACGAAACATAATATGAATTTATGATTATGATTTATTATAAATAATATAGTTATTATGTTACTACAATTTCAGAGAACATGAAGAATTTGGGTTTTGTCAAGTGGGCACTAGTTGTTCATTACTAGACGACGATACTTTGGTGCTAGGTAGTCCCGGACCATACACATGGAGAGGAACAATATTTACACAAGATACTAATGATGATCTTTTAGAAAGGGACCATGGTGTGAATATGGCTCCAGTGGAGGATGGAACTAGTCCAGTTGAGAAATACAGTTACCTCGGTAAGTTAAGACAAGTATGGCGCAGTAAACTGTAAACGAGATGGTTGCGAGCTCACTTAGAGTAATGGTTATTTATAAATTATTAACGCATCTCCTTGCACTGGCAAGATTACGCGCGATTAAAATAGGATATCTTGCAGACCTACCAATTAAAAATGTTATTCATATTCGTAAATTGAATAAGTAAGCCTGTTCCTTATAAATTCTTTGAAATATACTTATTTTGATTATAAATACCTATAGTATAGTGTATTCGTATAATGTTTAGACTATCGTTATAATAAATGCTGAGACTCTCAGAAATAGCAGCATATTTTTATTTCTTTTTATTACGATTATTTTTGAAGTAAAGTGAATAGTTATCACTTCATTAGCAAATAAAAGTAGTTTTAAGTACAATAGTTTAATTACAAATATTACTCATTTTGGGCTTTATACTTTTCAGGCATGTCTGTTACTGGAGCCAGTTTTTTTGGACCCGAGCCCTCATATGCAGCAGGTGCCCCAAGAGCTCATGGAACTGGTCAAGTTGTTATGTTTAGCAAAAGGATCATAGCTGACTGGACTAGAGTAGATGTTAATATTCTTAATTTTAGTCTTATTCTTAACGGAGAACAGTTTGGTTCTAGCTTTGGATACGAAGTCGCTGCGGCTGATGTTAATGGAGACGGGTAAATAAAAATATTAAATGATTATATTATAATAAATATTTTTCCTGTAATTTATATACAATAATATTTCTATTAATGTATTCAAAATTTAAACTATAGTACCTAGTATACGTTTCGATTTCGGGCAGAAAGTGGAAAACGGAGTATCTTGACTATAGTCTTTCCCTGACTAACCTGCTGTGGAAAAAAGCGCGAAGCTAGTTTTTTTTAAATAAATTGTGCTAACTTATTGTAACAATAGTTGGTACTACCGTGTGTAAATAATAACAAATAACTAATAACGATTGGAAGGATTCCACAAACCTTATCCTTATTCAAATTCTATACGAAATTTTAGTATTTGCTAATTGATAAAATTTAAAAGTTATTCAGAAAATAAATTTGCTTGAAAAAGATAACGATTTGTCTGCGGTCTCTAAAGATAAAATATGTATTTTATTTAATTAAAATTTTACTTTAGTATACATAGAAAACTATTTTTCTTTTTCTTTTATGTTAAAAAGGTAATTTTAAATATACGTTCAATAGTTATTTTAAAATATAATTGAAAATGTATATTTTTATTGTACTGTACTTTTGTATATTCTTTATTTTTTAGTCTACCGGATGTTCTTGTGGGAGCGCCTTTTTATTTTTCTCGCGACGCTGGTGGCGCGGTGTACTTGTATCTTAATATGAAACGTAGTTTACCTCAACAATATAATGTGAAACTTACTGGAAAACCGGAATCTCAATTTGGAATTGCCATTGCGAATACAGGAGATTTAAATAAAGACGGATGCGAAGATATCGCTATAGGAAGCCCGTATGAAGGCAATGGGGTAGTTTACATTCACATGGGTGACAGGAATAATGGCTTAAAAAGTAAACCAGATCAAATTATAAAAGCAGAGTCGTTGCCAAATGTCATGCGGACGTTCGGATATTCTCTCTCTGGTGGAATAGATCTCGATTCTAATGGCTATCCAGATTTATTAGTTGGAGCATATGAAAATGTAAGCAAATGCAAATTTTTATAAAAGAAATATATAAATATGGTTATAAACCATACTTTTCTAATTGTTCCATAACAAAGACAATTTTACGTGAAATGAAACTAATTTTATATTTCATTTTTACAGAGTAGTGTAGCGCTTATTCGAACAAAACCAATTATAGACATTAAGACCTCAATCCGTCCATCGAATACGATTATTAACATCGATCCTACGATACAAGGCTGCACAAAGGACCCTAATTCAAATTACACATGCTTTCATTTCCAAGCATGCTGTATCATTAAATCGCTTGTACGATCAGCTCAAAGCAACAGTCACGAGCTAAATTATATTATTGAAGCTGAAACGTTTCCCGGCGGAAGAAAGTACTCTAGAGTGTTCTTTGATTCAGATAAGTCCAATATCGTTAACAAAACTATTAATTTAGATAAAGATATTGAAGATTGTAGAGAACATATTGTTTATTTGAAGAATAACACTAGAGACATACAGACGCCTATCAGGGTTAGTATTTCAAATTAATAAATTCACTACATACTTCTCTAAGTCGGTGAGTATTTTATATGATATGAACATGTGTTATTTTTTTTTAGTTTCAAGTAACTTACAAAATAGTTCAAGTTCAACCGCAATATTCGATACAGGGCGATTTACCACGTATAGACGACTATCCCGTGCTAAACGCTACGGCCAGAACATCTTTTAGTGCAAACTTCTTAAATGACTGTGGGTTTGACGGCGTGTGCGTCAGTGACCTGGTGGTAAAGCCAGTTCTGGAGCTACCAAAAGGTAAGCTATTGTATATTCTATTAGTACATATTGGAATATATTTAAAAAGCATAAATTACTACACACAATTGTAGACACAATTTGTAAAATTATACATTGTTTATAACATTGTTGTGTGTATATAAAAAAAAGTCAATCGGAATTTGTTTTGTGTATTTTTATATAAATAAAAATTCAGAAGCCATAGCGGCCTAGTTCGTATATTCTAATAAATGTATAATTGTTGGTTCAAATACTGTCACTATATATAACATAATATAACTTTTTAGAAAGCTAAAAATAGAAAAACATAATTCGCTTACTTACACCAGAAATATTGCCGAGTACGAATAATGGCATGAATACGCTAATTATTTACTTATTAAAAGTGTTTCATCTCGTCGTCGTAAATTATTTTTAATACGATAGACAAAGACTAATTTACATTATTTTGTTATTTAATTTTGGGTCAATTTGAAATTAAGAATTATAATTTACTTTTATAACGAATTTCAACGAAGATTTAAAACCTTAATCATAAATTGCAATATACACGCCCGCAATAAAAATTTTTTCTTAATATTGAAATTAATTTCCAGCCGAAGATAGTGACGCATACACGTTGACTTTGGGCCAAGAAGAAGAAGTAAAACTTTCAATAACAGTGGACAATTATGGTGAATCTGCGTACGAAGCTCAATTGTTCGTGCAACACCACAAAAGCTTACATTATATAGCAGCTAATATAACTGTTAGTTTTTTAAGAGAATTTTCATATATAACCTAATTAATTTAAGAAGTTATTTATTGGCCTTTCTGTTATTTTGTTCTATATGCATGTACCTACACAATTATGTGTTGTACTAATTTTGGAATATTTAATGAATACCGTACCGTACCGTAGTGCGATACGACTTTGTGACATTTATAAGTATTTTTTTAAATAACTGCGAATGTAATATATCTATTTTCCTTATTTTAGGGCAAGCATATGATCTGCACCAGCGTAAACAAAACAACAGTATCCTGTTTGCTTGAAAATCCGTATAAAAGGCAACCTGAAGGTAGTCCTGCCATCACAATGAGATTTGATTCCAGAGCGTTGGAAGATAATGAGGCGTCAGTTGTGTTTAGTGTTTGGGCTAATTCTACTTCTAAAGAGCTTCGACCTAAAAAACCTGTTGAAGTGAAGGCATTGGTAATTAAAAATGCTGAACTGTTGATTAAAGGGTAAGAATTTCTATTATAATTATCCAACAAGTAACAACAAATGTAAATTCCTTCTATAACCTGAACTTTTTTTGACAATTATTGCTATTATAGTATTAGATAAGACTTTTTGTACATTTGGTATATATCGTGGATTTAGTTACAATACACCTGCACATTACTTATAATATACTGGTGGGTCACATAAAAAGGCATAAGGGTATGCATGATTAGGTTGATGGCATTGACCGAGGTGAAAAAAGTATAAAGGGGACCATAGCGTTTGGAACCCCATTCCAGACAGATTTTCCAGAGAGATCCCTCTCCTACTAAGTACAAAGCTAGAAGAAAATCTGTCTGATCGTTATAGAATTATTTACTTATAAATATTATATATAATGTAAAAATAATAAGTTACATGTTTGTATTAATTGTACACCTAAGGAATATCTTAGGTCAAAGGAAGTAATGACAATTATTATAATAAACTAGCATAAGAACATAAAAACTTAAATGTTACATTAAATTATATTATATTAAATTGAAACGTAATTTTTAAAAGATATTAATCATTGTATCGTAGTGCTGCTCGACCAGAACAAGTGTTCTATGGAGGTGAAGTGAAGGGAGAATCCGCGATGGCACACTTTGACGATATAGGCACAAGAGTAATACATACGTATCAGGTATTTTTTATATATATTTTTTAAAACTATTATGTAATATTAATTAGTTATTTGTTATGTAATAAGATTGTATAGTTTCTACTGCTGTACAATAGAATATAAATAAGTCATAGTTTCTTAAATATAAACCCATTAAAAAGAAAAAAAATCTGTAGTGTGCAAGGCAGAAGATTGGAAACTGAACTTAGTCAAAAGATATTTAACACCACTACTAATATTTTAATGAAAATATATTTTTTACAGGTTTTTAATGAAGGACCATGGCGAATTTTATCAGTACAAGTCGTGATATCTTGGCCATATCAAGTAGCGTCTGAAAATGCAGAAGGAAAATGGTTGCTGTACCCGGAAGACGTCCCTGTTGTTGATGGAGAAGCAGGTCAGTTGATTTATATGTAATAGAATTGTATCGTTATCGTATTCCGTAATAATTCTAATTCATAATATTGTTTTTATTCTTAGTATGAAGAATTTATATGACTCTTAATAATTTTAGGTCAAAGTAACGGGCAATGTTATTTATTAGAAAAGAAAATAAATCCTTTGAAATTGACTTCTCGCCCTGGCTCTGATGAACCTGAAAACCTTGAAATAGATCCTTTCCGTAGTACTGGAAAACTAAGTGTTAGTTCTAGCGAAAAAGAACATAATTTAACAAAAGTAACCAATCACATAGTTAGATTTAATAATGTAGATGAGAATAAAATAAGAAGAAAACGAGATAACGATATCGTTAAAGCCGAGGCTTACACAGATAAAGACGGACAAAGAAAGCATGTTGTAAATATGGTGAGTTAAATTTTGCTTAAGCTTCTCACACAATGTCATATTAATAATTTTGAAAGAGAGAAAGGAGCTAATGTGACTGATTATTAGATAGACATTAAATTGAATTGATAATTTCTAGAATTTATTGAATGTAAGATTTCTGGAATTAATTGAATATAAGATTTCTAAAATTTACTAAACAATACCTTTCTGGCTAATTAATAAAGATACACTGTTAAAACTTAACTCAATAAGTTTAAAACAAACATGCATCAGAAACACTATTATGAGATGTAATACGCAGAATACGTTTTATTATGTGATGATTCTGGTGCGGTGATATGAGATGCGAGGTTACGATTTCCATACTGTATATTTTTATATTCTAATTGTTTGAGTTCAACAACAGTTTTTGTTTCATTCTCATCACAGAATTGCCAAAAGAAGTCTGCCAAATGTGTACAGTTCAACTGTGTTATCTACGTACTCGGAAGAATGCAAGCCTCTACCATAACGGTGAAGGCGCGTCTATGGAACTCTACACTTGTGGAAGACTACCCTCGAGTTAACCATGTCAATATTGCTTCCACTGCCTACATTCACATTCCTGAACACTACAACATCCACCAAAACAAACATCATGATGATACTGCTACAGTTAGTACTTTTTACTTCTTTTTAACGAAATAATCTATTTTTCTATTAGAAACAAATATCACGTGTGCCCATAGCTAATAGTATGTTAATAATTTTGAAGCTAACCATCATTTATAACTCTTAGTACTGTACCTTACAGATTGGATGGGTTAATCCTTACAAATCCAATAAATTGACTTTCAAACTGCGAACACTGCGTTCATAAAACAATTTTGGAAATGATTTTACATGTATGCTGCCCACTATATATATATATATATATATATCGCGATCATATCGTAGAAATGACGATTTTATAAAATCGTCAACACCAACTAAATGTGATAATATCATTGAATCGTGAATGTTTTGATTTCGTCATCGATATTTGGCCATATCGTTAAATAAAGTGTCATTATAATACATTTAATACAAATCCAGAATATGTGCCTTATTACGTCTTATTTAAAACAACTGATATATATTTTTTCAGGTGGAAACGGTCGCATATCCGGATTTGAAGTTTAGTGAACCTTCAGAAGTACCGTTATGGGTTATTATAGTGTCAGTGATACTTGGATTGTTAGTACTTGTTATTTTGATATTCGTGTTGTGGAAACTTGGCTTCTTTAAAAGAAGTCGACCAGATCCAACTTTGTCCGGAAACCTAGAAAAGAATCACGAATCTAGCCCATTTATAGTGCGCGACAGAAATAGTATACGATGAGAACTAAAGAAATAGAACTTTGTGCATAAAAGGCAACTGTTTCGGTACTTAGGACGAATTAGTTTAAAATATCATTTGACTGTGATGTCTTCGTAGAGGAAATATTGTAAGCACGTGGCGTTGTTGTTATTTGAGAGTCCTTAAGAAAGGTTAATATAATTGTTTTTATTTGCATTTCTGTAGTGAGTATTATTATAAAGATTTATGATTGTTTTATATATTCGGTGAATATGTGCTATTTTGTAAATATGTACTTGCCCTTTATTTATACTTAGAGTAAGATTCCATAACGACTAGATTTTTTCTAGTCAGCTAAGACTTAGTAAGTAGATTCGTAGATCGATTGGTAGTTACTTAAAAAGAATGTTAGTCGAGATATATATGTATTTACTTAAATTCTAATACTTAATATACAATGTTTACTTTGAAATATCTGTACTTAAGTAATTCTTGATAAAATATTGTGATTGGGAATAACCTATCGTGGATCGTGACCCGATCGCCATAGTGGCGCAGTGGGACGATGTAAACACGACAAGTGTAGGCTCGATTCCTTATAAAAAATATTATATTTATTTCATTTCCTGGCTTTTGTGAAATAAAGCGCGGCGTCCTGTTTCACTATTTAACAAGTAATGTCTTGAAATTGGACGGAAAATGGAGGACTAAATGCCTTACACTAGGTTCTCTCTGCCTAACCTGTCTGACTACCGGCATACAGATGATGCCATGCGTGTATACAGATGATGCGCGTATCAAAAAATTTATAACATAAATGTTGTTTGCTTGATACTGTATATAATAATGTAAGTAGTATTTAAAGTAGATTTTTTACTAAAATTTGTATAAAATATTTCATGCATCGAAAATTATACTGTATTTTTCACTAAATATTACTGATAGGTCCGCTGATACTGCCAAATTGTAATATAAATGATTAATGTAAAAATAAGACCTTTTACTATACTACTGGTTGTGATAAAACAATTTTATGAATCACCTTCCTACTCATATACAAAATACTTATTTAAAAATAAAATAAATGGTGCCATTTTAAACGTTTTTATTTACTTCATAACCTCACTCGCCTTATAAAAAGTATTCCAATTACAAAGAAAAAAATGATTAGAATACTAAAACAAAAATTGATATGAAAATTTTGTCATAGCATCCATTACCTTCTCGCTTACATATAGGATTAACTTCGGAAATCAATATTGCTGTAATAAGTAATTTGAAAGAAAAAATAACCTGAAATCATAATCACAGTGTACAAAGAAGAACCTAATATTACAAACTTTTGTTTGCGTGGACTCTATAAATCTTCTCATAATTTTCCATTTATATATTCCGTAATTTTCACTCTAAGCTTTACAATTCCATTTTCTTTATTTCGAGAGCACCCCACCCAAGAAACTTAAATGCTCATTTTTTGGTTTCCACAGCTTCGGCATTCCCAGTAGCCATTGGCTGTGCTTTTTCTGTCAGTCACTTAGATAAGGATAAGGGTTTTACATATTATATTGTTTGATAATAAATTGCAAACGAATATTTTTTTAATAACGACATAATTGTTTTAGTACAACAAGAAATTACATAGGCTCCCCAAGCCAATCATTTTTTTTTTACAAAATATGATCGACAAGCACTTTAATGGAATACGACTAGTGAATATATTTAAATTTGTTATTTAGATATATTATTATTAATCTTTGCATCTTTTTTCATAATCTTTTCATCATAGTTTTCTGAAACAAAAAATAATTTTACATTAAAAACATGAACATACACTATTTTTTGTAAATAAAAAAAGGTTTTAAAGGCACACATATATATTAATAAAATTATAAAAAAGTCTTAATTGAAAAATAGAATCAGCATTTATGTCAGTATAAATAATACGCAAAGAAAGAGAAGAAGCATTCCATGGATTCACAGTGCGAATGCCGGGCCCATCGCGTTGTAGACAGAGAAGAGACAGTCTTGAAGGCTCCTTTAAAATGCTAACCTAATAAAAGTTTAAAAGGCTAATGCCGGTTTCGAAATACACGGCAGAAATATTTTGCTTATCCTAAGTGCGTGAATAACACAAATATTAAAGTGCAAAAAATAATGTATATTTTTGTTCACATACAGTTTTTTGTGAAAATGTTTATAGAAAGTTCAAACTTACTTCTTTCTTAACCGTCGACCAACAGAAAGTGCATAAAGAAGTGTTTTTGTAGTCAGCGTCGTTCTTTTGCAAACATGGTTGTTCTAAATTTCCTAAAACAATGTATTTTAATAATCAACAAACAAACTAGATGCCATTGCAGTGCAGTTGGGAGTTTGTGTGACTTTACACTTGATAGTTATAGGTTCAATTGAAACGATTTCCACTGCGGGGCTATATTTATATTTCAAAATATTTTCGTTCACGCGGTCTAATCAAACAAGGTGCGGCTTTGGATTTGTGCACGCAAATCTCAGAAACGGCTTAACCGAAAGCGATACTCACTCAGTGAAACTGACGCGTTAGTTACAGCAGCCTAATTGGTTATTGATGAAAAATGAAGGACAGGGTGTCTTAACACTACATTCGCCAACCAATTTTATTTCACGATATCAAAAAATTTCCTAGAGTATGAGAAGCTATAATTTTGTAGGTTTTGCGTGAGGCTAACTTTTGCATCAGCTATGTGACGAAGATCTAATTGGTCAAGTATTTATTTTATTACAACTGCAAAAGCTACACATATCTACATATAATTTATGACTACTGTGTATTATTAAAACATCTTTAAATATATGTATAATATATACAAAGAACGTATATAAACATATTTCACATATGTGTAAGTACCTACCCTATATATATTTATAGAGATATTTAATAAAAAACTTCGTAGTCGTAAATGTCATAATTATTATTGGCTATTATGCTAATAGTATTGCATTTAAGTTTTGCCTGAAAAAAATATACTATATTTATAGTTAATTATATTTCCTAGCAATTAATAATTACTTTGCAAATTACATATTAAATTACTTTTATTCCTTTATGAAATAGCTCTTAACTTAATTTTCATACTTTTACAATTCTTGCAAAGATTACATTTCTTACAAGTGTTATTGAGGGGTGGACACTGTCTGACCATTCTAATTACGATTGGTTGCGGATTCGATTCCTGCTAGAGAGAATGATCATATTTGAACTATTTTCGTTTCTCCGCTCCGGTGAATAAGACAAAAAGTTCCACCGCTTAACACGTATTCTCAAATTCAGAGGAAAAGTGGAGAACGGAGTGTCTTGACAGTAAGTTCTATCTGGTTCTGTTATGCGGAGGAAAAATGTTAAGCTGCAAAAAAAATTTACTAAATACTCGATCACAAACTAAAAAAAAATGTATAATGGATAAGGAAAGTGTGCAGATAACAAAAAGGTAAGAAAATAATACATTACCGGTGTAAAGTTGGTTATCCAGATGTGTGATATAGCTCCCAGCGAGACGCAGAATCTCAATCTTGCTTAACTTGCGGTCAGGCGGCTCAGTCGGAATTAAAAGCCGCAAAGCATTAAACGCCATATTCACACTGCTTAGAAATTAAAGGGTATTTTGATAACAAATCTATATATCTAAATTACATAAAATATACTTAAACATATGTAAATAAAAACAAAACTATGAGTATTAAAATATTTTTAAATTGCAGATAAGTACTTAGTTATTCTAATACAAAAAAGTTGTCAGAAGTATTGTTTTAATAAATATACTGACAAAGTACAAAATATCTACAATATATGATATAATTCTATGTATATAATTAGATATTAATTTTAGAGTACATATTATTTTGTGTGTGTTGTATTCGGTTCTTATGATTTGGCATATGTATTTAAATAATAACGTCCTATACTAACTTCTGTGTCCTATCCCTTTCTCTTGCATTAGCTTGACATCGCTGTTTTGTATTGGGCAAAGTTTCAACACTCGGAGATGATTTTCTTGAATATAAATTTTCCCAAGTTTCTTCACTAAACTGATAACTTGTATATGTATTCATTTTTGACAATAAATATTGAGCGATAAATATATAAGCAACTATTAAACCGACCACGGCACTTATACTTCGGATGCAGGATATAGACTAACCATAATGTTTGATGGTTCGTATTATGTCCCGGCTCCCGATGATTGTGAAGGAGTCATTTAGGAAGAACAGCGCGCGCCACTGTCGCGCTTCTTAACCGATAATTGTATAAACAGATGCCCCTATCATGTAACAGGGCTGAATTTTAATAAAATTCTAGAATAATTTTTTATTTTTGTATTTATCTATATATATAAATTTAAAAATATTTTGTGTACATTTTTTTGATATACATACATTTAATAATGTATTTAAATTTGATTTGTTAGGTTCGAATCGCTAAAATTAAAGAACTTGTTATTAAAAATGATTTACCAAATAATCTTACATCAGTATAATGACTATTCTTGTAATAACACGTATCGAACTAAGTAAACAAAATGTTTTATTTTGTGAATATTGATATTTATAATGCAAATTAAGCTCTATTCAAATACGCGCCTGTTATGGCGAATGGTAGAGTTGTCAACAAGGATGTAAAACGCCAGTGCCCCTTTTAAAACCCTGTTTGTTTAAGCTAACTACTGCAATAAATATTTTTAACGTCTTTGATGATTGCCTTAACTACCCGGAACAACATTTATCAGTATTGTTAAATACTACGCATATGTTAAACATATCTATTTTTCTATATTTTTAAATATATAATTTAATGAATTGTTATAAAATATGTATTAATTCAAAATCACATAGGTACAACAAATATACTGAGCTTATTTACGTTACATAAATTAAATATGAATTTACTTTGTATAAAATGTCAGTGTATTTATTACTAGTTGATGCCTGCAACTGCGTTTGAGTGGACTTTAAGACTTTATGATATACTGCTTCCATTTACCAGCTGTTGACATTGAAATTTGGATCCGATATCACGCGGCAAGAAGGATTTAGTAAGTCTTCGTTCTCCGCTTGCCATCCGAATTCTAGGCATTGAATGCTGGAACTTAACGTCACGTTTTGTTAAGACAAAATATATGTAAATAATTTAAATATCCATTTCGTCGAGTACAAATCAAACATTAAACTATAGATGTTTAGTCACACGCTATTCCACTGCGCTATGATGGCCTTAAGGATTTTTTAAAGATTCAAGGTTTTTTTTACCACGAAAACTACCCACCATAATTAACAACTTTTACCGTTTATCTGGACTTGCATGATTATTCATCAGATGATTCAAATCTTTATTTTTTATTTGTCATCGGATAATGCTTATCAAGCTGAATAAGTTTTGTAACAGTGTCATTGCTTTATATCTTATAGTTTAACTCTGAAATTGTCTATTATCGATTTACAACTGGCGTTCCACTCTACAAACTAAGTATATCCAAAGCAGGACTTATCCTGCCCTTTTCTAAAAAAGGACATAGAACTATACAACAACAAAAGTTTTATTCAAAACCGTCAAGTAGTTCAAAAGATTAGATCCTATAAACAGAGATTCATATTCAATTACAATTTTTTGGTAAATTTGGTATTCATATTATAATAAATATAACCTCCCCTGGGGATCCCCTTGTGATATTAGGTACGGATATTAGGTACGGATATTAGGTACAGGTTAATAATTTATGTTATAACATGTAACACTAATGTATAATACTCGAAAAACGAACACAGTTTAACAAATTCAAATACATAACAATATAATAAGATATATATATATAAGATGTATATTTTTAGAAACCCGACCTTTCGAACACTTTACAGTGGTCACAGACTAAATTCACATGTTGGGCAACGTATAAAACGGAGTGAACAATATAATGAAGCTATACTAGGAGCATATTTTAAAATAACTCACTTAGAAACTAATAAAAAAGCTTATAGAAAATATCATCATCAGGACTTTATTACTAGATTTCCCCATTTATCTCACTTTACAGAGAAAAGAGATGCAGCCTAGACTTCTCTAGATCTTCATCTATAGGTAATCACAAGCTTCGGCTCATGCAAAAAATAGAAGTATTAAAAATGAAATATCATTACACCGATGAATTACAAAATAATACAGATAACTCCAATCCAGAACAACGAAATGTACCAGACAGAAATATGGAAATAGCCAATACATTTAACGAGTGTTTAAATGTTTACGATAGTAGAGATCGTCTCTTATGACGTTGAGATGTCCAGGCTGGGCACACTTCGAGCGTGAGCTCGACGCAGTGGTGGCACCTAGCTTAATTACTACTAAGTGTAGGAAAGGTATTGTGTGCCCCACACCCGTCCACAGAACCAATTCGCAAAACAAAGAAAGGTTTCGCTAAATTATTATTATTAGGTACTTCATATGATTCCACAAAAAAGTTATTAATTCCTTAATTTTTATTTTTCAACCATAATTTCAAATGGTCAATAAATACATATGTATATAAAAGTATATCTTGCAAGCATCATGTCTTTAAATTTTGGGCCCTTCCACTTTGCTGTTTGGAGTGTCCACCTTTCGTCGGGGTATCTGACTATGTGTCCTGCCCATTTCTACTTTTGCCCTAAAGCGTGACGTAGTGCATCTATGATGTTGTATTTTTTACGGATATCTATATTTTTTGTTCTTTGTATTCTTCGTAGTTTTAGGATGCTTCTCTCCAGCATGTTGGCAGGACAAGATTTTGTTTTTTACCCTTTCTGTGTATACCCATGTTTGACTTGCATGAGTTAGACTTGCTAGTATGCATGAATCCATTACTGTCTTTTTCATCTTCAAGCTGTATTTTCCTTTTAAAATTTCTTTGTGAGCCCAATATTTGTTCCAAGTTATATTTATCCTTCTATCTATTTCTTTTTAGTTACTGTTTGATTGAATTGCTTATATCAGATAGCAAAGTCAGCATAATAAAAAAATCGTTACAATTTATAATCGGTAGTATTTGCTAACGAAATCTTTGTAGGAATGGGAAGAAAATTACGCAGACGCTTAAGAAAGCCTAGTGACACAAATCCCATGACATTATAGATTATTAGTCTTGATTGAACCCAAGTTACAGTATTACTGCAAGGTATAATATCTACGTTAAGAATAACTGTAGGTTATTGAATGAAATTAATGTAGCACTACCAATTAAGATTTAGTTTTTTTAGATAAGAGACGTATACCAAATGATTTACTCCAAGTACAAATGCTATCCAACCTTGTGTTTAACTTCTTAATAGCATTAGGTAAATTTTAGCTTGGTAGTAAAATTGAAGACTGCCTGCATATAAATGGCAGGTAGAAGAAATAGAATCGAAAATAGTATTTATAAATACAGAAAATAATAAAGGAGACAACACGGACCACAAGCAACGACAGAAGCCCAATTTAGAGTACGAATCTTGAAATTTTACACGTTGCCGGCGCCCATACAGCTATTCACGAAACCAGTCAATCGCTTTAAGAGATACGATAAGTGACCTTAAATTAGCCAACATGACATCAAAATCAACAGAGCCAAAGGCATTACTAAACTGTGATTTATTGCATACCCATAACCTTACAAATATTTTTAGTATTTTTTACTAACGCTGTTGTCGTACAATGACCAGGACGGAAGCCGGATTGCATAGGATTCAAACGGTTATATTGATAAAAAAAACTGGGTAAGTTGATTTTGAACTAGACACTCAAGGAATTTGGACAAAAAAGGAAGAATAGAAATAGAACGGAAATCACAGTAATCATCATCATCTTTCCAAATTGAGGGAAATTGCTTATATGTTGTTGAGTGATTAAATATACACGTGATCGGAGGTAATGTAATGTCCAGGGAATTATCATTTTAATACTTACGCCGTCAGCACGAACAACAGTAGATTTAATGGGTAGAATAGTCTTCTTAAGAAGAAAATGATGTTAACATCACTTTCTTCTTAAGCAAACAAAATGCAAAATGCAAATTGATTAGAGAAAAAAAATTGGTATACTAGGAGTGGATAAAGCATTGAGACGATGAGTAGCTGTTAATTTTGTTGTGTCGTCAATAGCACCGGAAGAAGAGTAGTGCGTATTAAATTCATTAAAATGTTTGGGGATTTAAACTTTTTTGCGCTTTGCCAACTCTAATAGGTCTTGGAAAATTCTTAACTTTTTTAGGATTATTTTTACTCAATCACAGATTTATGTATATGGCGTTGTTGGTTAACTCTATACATCATATTACAGCGGGTACGAGCTTTTTTGTAAATATTTCGATTAGTAGTTATTAGGTTTAGCTTTAAATTTCATTTATGCAATATTTTTATGTTGCAACTGTTTGATATCTTCTGTTGGCCAAGGACCAGGAAGGGGCTTCATTCAGAACGCAATGGAATATGACGATGAAATAATTTTATTATCTGCAAATTAAAAAATAGCCATCTCATCATCAGCTTCAGTGCAATTAAGCACGTTGTACCAGTCGATCACAACTGCGTCCTCAATTTAAATCCATACCATTAACATTTAGTTGCAGGAGCATTCTTTATTTAGCTTTAGGGGCCTTACTTATCGTATAAAGTGAAGTCCACTATTTTAAGTATATATAGATAAAGTCTATTGTCACGATTTTTTTCTCATATATAAATTTCATTTTTTATTTAATAGAAAGAAACAGCTCCTACACGAAGAAACAACTTTTGCTTTATCTGGCATAGGAGGGTTAGACGACCTGGTATCAAGACTATACGTACTCCGTTCTTTATATGTTGAGTGACGTAAAAGTATTTTTTTTTTGAAAATATAATATTATACAAAAAGCGCGTCTATTTCCACCTTAAAGGCCGGCCACATCTCTGTAGCTCCTCTGGTGTTACATGAGATCGTGGGAGGCGGTAATCACTTATCATCATGTGACCCGATGTCTATAGAAGAAAAAGAAAAAAATATATATTATAAATATATAACTCTTCATAGCATTTAGTTTTACAAATAAAAGCCTTTAGATGTAAATTAAACATTCATTGAGGCTACATATTTTTCTCATAAAGCTCTTATTAGTATTCGCGTCTCGGGGGAATTAGAATAGGGTTCCGTGGGAAAGTGTTAATTGGTTAAATTATATGACCGACTATGAATGTCATTTGTATTCATTTAGAACATAACGCTTGATGTTTTGGTGTTCATATAAGAGTATATTCGAAGTGCACAGACGTAACTATTTCTGCTTTTATTATAATATGATATTTACACTTTCATACACATTTATAGTATTTATGCTTCAGCAATTTGTACAGGTTGTTCTTAATGTGATAATAAAAAAAAATCGTTTTTTTTATTTTAAGATGATAAAGAATAGCTTGTAAAAATTAAAAATCAGTTTGACTTTGTACATCGAATGAATTGAGTTAGGCAAATAAAACTGATGGCAGGACAGAAAGATGATAATTGAAATGAGGATGTTCGGATGAATGTTGGCTTAGCTCCTACGTCATGTCCCCTCCACGGCATCCGCCAACCGGAGCGGGCGCACCACGGCCGAGACTTTCTCCTCGCGACACCTCCACTGGAGAAACGCTTGCTACGGAGTCTCACATCGGCCGCGCGCGAGTCGACCGTCTTCGACTACACCGCGATTTGAATCCTACTTCCGCGTTTGCCACTTTCGCTCCGTAAACAATTTGTGATCGATCGTGTTTCCAAATATAGTTAGTTCATCATAATAAAAATTATATTGAAAAAATAACAATTGCTTCCTGTGACTATGTTTGAACAAAACTAAAGGTAAGTCGAAATTTTTCTACTAGCCATAATTCCGATGTTAGACGATGACATTCGGTGATAAGGTGGGCGAAGTGCCTCGTGGTGAATGCAAGGACGTAAGCCACTGGCTACATCTTGAACTCTCTACGCGAATAAGCTCAGCGCGTTTGTTTTATCGGATTTACTATTTACCCATTTTGTTCATGTTCCATCCTCTGCATTGTTATATTGCGTAAGCATGCCCATTTATGTACCTTGAAATGAATTACTAACAAGGATATTTACAATTCAGATATAAGTTGCTTTAATCGGCGCTAACATCTCGTTTCTATGGTATCACAATATTATTAGTACAGAAATAGTGCACAACATAAACATTACAGATTTTTTTGTAATTAAGTGCAAAATTTGTCGTATTTATTTCAATGAAATACAATAATATTTTTAAAATTAAATTTACAGTAGGCAGAATATTGTGTAAAGTTCATTAGAAATAAACCTGATAGCTAGTCAACGAGCAACAACTGACATTTAAAATATCAGCTGACTTAATTTGCGTTCAGGTAAAGGAAATAATTAAAAAAAATAATCTATTTAATGCATCAAAAAGGTTAGATGATAAAACTTTGGCCTTTATTAATTCAATGTAATGTAAGGGACTTTATTAAGTGAATTAAGAGTAAGAAACTTTCAGCTACATATATCGCAACCTAACATTATAAGTACATCGTTATTTCTTGTGTGAACTGTTTTTCAATTTAATTTATTAACTATTTAAGTATATTACATGCTGTTATTTAGTAATGATGTAAAATTTATATTTTCTTGTCGATATGTCAAGCAAAAAGTCTGTAATGAAGGTCAGACAAGTTTTACACTAGTATCTAAATAAGTGACCTATATAATTAAATAAAGTAGTATATAAATAGTAGTATAAAAATGATAAATTTATGAGCTAATCAGTAATTCAAAAATATCTTTGGAAATCAGTGTCTCATGGTTTGCTAGCATCCTGTCAATGACCTGTTACAATATTATAATGCTTAGGAACTTAAAACTATAGTCACACTATATAATGGTGTTTATTAAATAAAGTTTACTAATACCTAAATAACATTTATTTTTCTCCTTTCTTATTCAAATTTTAATGTAACTGAACATTGTATGAAATTATTTAATTTTTCAAAGAAAATTATATCTATGAAAACATATTTTATAAAATATTGAAATTTAAGAATATTTTATATAAAATTATTTAATTTTTCTTTTTATATAGCACTCATATAATTAGTTAATTTTTTTCATAACCGTTATACAATATATTATATATATTATAAGCAATATATGTCTTCATAAAATGTTGAATTTGCAAATGTTTTACTTCAAACGTCATGTCGATCGTGCATACTAAAAGCATGACTAACTACTGTAAGATATCTAAGTAACCAAGTATTATTATTTAAATTTAAAAAAATATAATACTGAAATACAAGTACTAATAAAATAATTAATTGTATGTCAAGAAGATATCACATAATATATGTAATATCTATCATATTTATTTTACTAATTACTCAGATAATGCACATGATTATTGTATTTGCACTAATTACTTATATTACTGATTAAACATAAAATATCTAATAAAAAACTGTCAACTGAGATGGGATTTTGAAAGATTTCTAATTTGAAATGATATAATCGCTGGTACAATATTTGCATGTAAATATAATGTATTAAGTTGTCTTAATTCTATTAATATTTGAAAATTATACCAATTATGATGGATAAATTTCCAAGATCATATATGTTGACCAATATCAAGTTTCCTAAACAGAGGCTTTGCCATCGATCTATCTATAGTCACTATACAGCAACACACTGACTAGTCTATTAATTCAGAATTATACACCGTTTAAAATTCCACATTTGAAACGTTTACTTATACGGTACAAATTGATGCATTGCCTTAGTTCAAGCCGATCGCGATATCACACATGAAAACCAAAACAGCCATCGCCAATTTTAGCTTAATAAGTGAATAATTAAAGTTAGACTTCATATTTAATATATCATATAAGGTCCTTACTCGCCGAGATAAAACTGAAAGCATATAATTCTTTTTTGAATTTTGTAAAACACTTGAAAGGACTTTACCATGAATTAATTCAATTGATTATTTTAAATAACTGAAATTAGATTTTTGACAGACATGTTTTGTGTAGGTATAACAAAATTTATATACACATCAAATTTCAACAATAATGAACTATTAAATAAATAAACAGGAAACTTACAAACTATCCCAATAGTTTTAATATACTAAACTCAAAACAATAAATCAATGTAATATTTTGTCTATTATGAACAATATTTATCTTCAATATTTATAGCATATGTTGCAATTTCTCAGTACCTGAGGCTGCACTCGGTATGACGAAAGGAATGCTAGATATTGATAGGTAATTTATATCCTTGGTAAGTCTCAAATTATAAAGCTTCTTAAATAATAAAGTGAATGTGTGAAAATTTGTACCTTGTGGGTTTTGTACCTTATTAAAATCTTGATTGTATTTGATTGTATTCATATTAAATTAACCTGAACTAAGCTAACTTTTAATAATAGTAAATATTACTTTTCATTGAGTCAATACAGATCAGATTAGATGTAAACATCTAAGGACCACATTTACTATTTTTTTACAAACATAGAAGGTAATTTATTGTTATTATGCTGCTGTTCTTTAAAACTTGCAGAATAAGTGAATGACTTCCGCGGCGGATGATAGTCTGGGTCAT
The DNA here is from genome assembly GCA_038994665.1 of Podotricha telesiphe. NCBI lineage: Eukaryota > Metazoa > Arthropoda > Insecta > Lepidoptera > Nymphalidae > Podotricha > Podotricha telesiphe. The sequence goes on along the minus strand of JAOYRR010000229.1, from coordinate 135,452 downwards.
AGCACAGCAGTAGTTTGGTAAGTCGGCCTTGTCCGCGTTTATGGGTCAAATCTAACAGCTTGCCTAAGCGCAATTAAACATTACCGCCCATTATTTTATTTAATATCTCCGACGCTTATCGATTCATCATGAGAATTAGTTTTGTTATAACGTCTCTTTGAAGTAAATCTTAATGTTTGCCATAGGAGTAATGAAATTTTTGGAATATAAGTATGTGTTGTGACACGACCAAAATATAAATTGGTACAATCGTACAAATTCTGGAGGTATTCGCCTCACGGTCTTAAAACTAAGGTATTTTTATTTGAAATTCGATTTTTTATTTTTATTAACAAAACAATGTCCTATAACAGTGATTGTACTCAAAGAAATTAAGTAAATAAAAATATTCTACTTATAGCATCGTACATTGTTAGAACCACTATGAAATAAAACAGAAAATTCAACTACCTAATATTTTAATTGAAAAACTGACTTTATTATTTTAAGCAGCAGTAACAGTCCCGTTCGAAATGATTTGTGGCCAATGTAGATTGAAAAATCGTAAGAGATTCTCTTAAGCAACGTGTATGTATTTGGACCAACTGAGCATCTTCATTTGCCCTTGTCGGTACTTAGCTAAAGTATATGAAACATTATTTTATTTTCGGACTTATTAGTCAGTCTTATATTTTAAATAATAGAAATAATCATATCTTTGATAAAAATGCTCTAGTTCATAACATGGAAACTTATCTGTGTACGTACAGCACAATTAGAGAGCTCAACTTACCAAAAGTCAATATTTGTTTGTTTCTAATATATAATTATAATGTTACTCAAATTCATTTAAATCGTTTTATAGATGTTCTTACTATTTTTAAACATCTAAATAAGGTCTAGAGTTAAATCAATTTAATAATAATTCTTCAAATAAAAGCTGAGTTCATTGTTCGTTTAAATACGTAGATTGTACTCGCTGCCTGTACGTGCTGTATTTCTTATTGTAACAAATGTGCGAAATTTACTTGTTACTTTATATGAATATAGTGAACGTCTTTTATACATTCAAGTATATAAAACAATATATTGTGAACAATGTAAACGTCATACCGTGTAATGACGGTCTAATGCGATGATTGTGAGTTTAAATTGTTTTGGGGAAAAGCTTTTATTCCTCAAATATTATAATTTGTTCATACTGCTCATGCAAAGCAGCAACCATTAAGAGAAGCAATATTTTTAAAAGTATTATTCGCATACTAAGGAAATTGATAAATATTTTTAGGACTTTCCAACAAGCGCGGTTTTAGGATAAGCCAACCAATCCAAATCCTTAAATTATGAAAATGAGCGGAAAGTTGATAACTGATATATAAATACATAAAATGCAACAATTTAAGTAATCCGTGTGAAGAAAATAAGGATATAAAACTCAGTGTCCAGCTCGTGACCACATACTCGTATAATGCTCCGGATATTCATATATTGTCATGGCTTAACGTATACAGTCAAACAGCATTGTATAAGAAACAAATATGAACCAGCCAAAGTAATCGAGGAGAGCGATTGCATACGAAGGTCGACCGTTTTACAAGTTGACATAATTTGCGTAATTCTTGGCAAATTGAATATATGGACAACATCTTTTTCGAGAGTCTTTATGAAACCATTATTATTTATTAAAAATAACTTGCGTATGGGCCACAGATTTTTTACCAAACGTTAACTTTTATCCTATACAAACTACTGTAAATTCTACTAGAACTACGCGTTTTAGACTTCTCGAATAAAAGTCCGATCTAGTCCTCAATAATTTTATACTGTTTCTCAAACGTGTCTCAAAATTGTAATAATAAAAGCTTAATTTTTCAGTTAGCTTATATTTATTCATATGGACTTGTAGATATAAATTATCTATATCAAAATAGTAAATTTTAAAATTTTAAAAAACTTTAAAATTCAAGATAATAATTAATTAGAAATATATTATAGATTTATATTATAGATTATATATATACACGCATGTATGCAATATATAGATGTATAAAATTTATATAAGATATCTAAATAAAATAGAACATTGTGTCACTATGAAATGTGTGGTCCAGGAGAAATAAATGGAGGAACGGTAATGAGTGCGGTTTAATTTTATACACTATGTCAATATTTTTTTTTGTTATATATATTATTTGAAATCAAACTATGTATGTACTATAAAGATTACTTTAGATAATATAATTACGGCCATGATATTATACAGAAATTGGGGCATATGACTTTCAAAATATTGTTGGTTTTGTAAACTGTAAACGAGTACACTATGTAGGTATAGGTACTGTATAGTGCCGACAGGTGTTGAGCCTTAAAAAGATGTAAAAAAAAATAATTGTTTTAATCTTTTATTTGGGGGCATTACTTCTTATATCTGGAATTTGGAAGTTATTACCGTTATATAAATAGTAATAAAAAAATATGATGCTTACGGAGATACAAGCAAATGTACAGACATTCGCAATTATTGTATCAAGATTATTTTTATGTTATTTTAATTGCTACATTAAGATAACTTTGTAACTAGAATAACTTATTTTAAACTTATATTTGTTTCAGATATTATCACCTTATGATGGCAGTGGAACGTGCCAAATGCCGCTACTTGGGGCTTGCCCTCATTTTGCTGGTTTGTGTCTCTACTTGTTTCGGCAACTCAGGTAATTGTAGTTTAGGTTTAACATAAATTATCGTGTTATGGGAAATATCTTATCTTCTAAGAACATAAGGAAAAGTAATTTTTATTATCTCAGTTGGCTTTACCTAATGGGTTTCTTTGATTTAATTTGAAAAGCCTGCTATTAATCTCGAATCGGATGTTCATACCGATGTGGGTTTACAAAACAAGGATGCTTTATAATGCACTTATTGTTGTTAGCCATTGATCGGTCACGAATCCGCGTATAATAGTGTGCGTAATTTGTACGTAAAGCGAAATGTATCTTGTTTAACGGAATAAGTGTTTGCTTTTAACTTTGTTTAGTATAAAAGCACATGGTCAGTCATCACGAAATATCCTACCGACCCGTAATATTGAACCATGCAAAGATAAAATTTTACAAATTTCCGCTAAGAACGGATTTTGTAGCAGGTCTGTATTAAGAAACTCTAAAGTGCTCTGGCAAGTTTATATGAAAGTCATTCATTATTTGGCTCCAAACTTAAAATTAAGCAGATGTAATTTGGTAGACGTTTCCTACTAGCGATATAATTTTGCGATGGAACCGGATAAGGATGTCTCAAGGCAAGGCAAGATTAGAATTTAGTAGTAAAAATCTATAACTAGTAGGTCATGTCAGGTAAGAATAGATTTTAGACCAGCACCGGTTTTAGGGTCTATGGCAGATCGCTTTCACTTGACATATTATTATAATAAAATAAAGAAATAAAAATGGAACTACATTTAATTCAAATAGAAATTGATTGCCACGTTTTTTTCTACTTCAGATCTTAAAAAAAATGTTGTGTGCGTGTGTGTCATTAATCTTAATAGTATTTTATATGACGCCATTGTTAAGCAATTGGATTGTACAGACGATGGTTGTAGAGACATTTATTACTCGGAAAAATATTTGCAATGAACCTATGTATTTTCATTTCCACGGCCCAGCAAGTGTGTTTTCCGCGAACTATTTGGTTGGTGGTATACGGAACGGAACCTTTTCCACTTTATGAAGACCTTATACATACCTATTCTGGTTAATGTGGAAAATGCATAGAAATAGATAAATACGAAATTCTCAAAAAGAATAAAATATATTAACCTTACAAAGGAATTACGAAGTATTTCACGCATATAAATATATTAATAAATAAATTTATGTCCATTTACTAGTGATGAGTGTAAATATATTTTACAAAACATCCAAACTATGATCATAACTTTAATTGAAGTCGTTGACTTTACTTACGTCAAGATCTTGACATTTTAGATTCGTGTGCTTCAACAGTCACGAAACTTGTTGGCGAGATTTTCTCCACGATTTCGACTTAGTTCCGGTTCCGGCACGTCAAGGATAAGTGACAAAGACATATTTAGAAAACGTATAACAATTTGAACGCAGCGAGATTTGAACCCGCGCCTCGTGAAAACCCTGTGTCTAAATATGTCTTTTTCAATTACCTAAGTGTGCTAATTACACTTTAAAAAATGTTAAAGATGAGTAAAGTGACAAATTGGATATTTATATAAAGTTATTACAGTTGTTACATATTTCTGTATCGTAACAACTATGACCTACTATACCTCTTTTATTTGACTTTCTACGATTCAATATTTTTCTAGGTCTATGTAAAATCTTAATGACTTTCTTTAGGGTGAAACATTCATTTGAACATTACTCTTATCTATTGAGTGTTGGGAAAGAAAAGGCCACTGATATTATTCTTTTGTTTGGTCTTTTAAATACAACTACTACTCTACTTATATAATTCAAGAAACTTTATTGGCACTACTTTTTAAGGTCAGTCATAACCAGTTTTTAATTAATGAATTAAATCGATATTCATGAAAAGTGTACGCTTTAAAATTTATGGAGCTGACCGAAGCAAACTTCTAACGCCATCTTCTACTAGACTAGTAGATCTACGGATACTTTCAGAGATTGATCTATACTGTGTTTAAATTAATCTTACGAACTTTTGGTAATTGGTCCGTACCAAAGAAGACCTTATTCCAATATACTTGCGCAAAGAATTAAAAAATCATACTAATGTTTGAAACACCAATATCAATTAAATGTTATGTTGCGCACAAATTTATGGACTGCTACTTGTTAATTTATATTTAATGCAATGGGAGTCTGGACACTTTAGTGAAAGTAAAATTTGACAAATATTCAGGCGGGAACATCTATACTCGTAATGGCGTTGTACCAATCGTACCAATTAAAGCTGGCTTCAAAAAATAGGACGTTAATGTACTAGAAAACAACTGCAGCAATAATGCTATCAACCAGTATCGTGCAATACTAAACATTATTTTCATCATGCAAAATTTAACAGGCCCTTTTGCAACTATATATACCTACTTTATATTTAGCCTAACGTTGCTCCAAAGTGTATAATTTTACAGGGTTGACTGACATAATAGTCAGTCACATTCTGCCGATTAAGAGAAAAAATTACCTGTCAACTATAATTCAATAAAGCTAAAATTGTTATAAATTAAATAAATTTTAATTTATTTAAGTTTATAGTTACTGATCAGCAACTTAAATAGAATAAAACATACACGCTACGCGTCACGCACACCGTGCACCATACAAGTCGCTCACCAGATGGTGAAAGCGAGTGAAGGTCACCTTGCAAGGAGCTATCTGTTATCGAAAATAGAGATATTAAGATTGCAACAAAATAAAAGAAATAAAAAGATATCAACAATGCCTTCCTTAACAATTCCTCATGATTCAAATATGCCTCTCTCTCATTGTGCCTAATAATTTATGAAGACGCGAATACATTATCACGATTCTTTATTTCTCAATATATCTTGGTAATAGAATATGTATGCATAAATTTTTATATACTGTGTAGATGATAATTTGAATTAATTAACAAACTTTTAATAGAACGCAGCTTATGTAGCAGAAATTGGCAAATTAACATTTTCTCAATCAATTATTCTTTTTCGAAATACACACTTCTACAAACATTTATATTTTCAAGCATAGTGGGGTCCCATCTCTCGGATAGACAGATTGACCCTAATGTTAGAAAAGTCCAGTTTACGCACAATCCATACTAATATTATAAATGTGAAAGTAACTCTGTCTGTCTGTCTGTTGGTCTGTGACGTCAAGGCCAAACCGCCAAACCGAAAAGGCCACCGAAAATACGAAGCAGCTATAGCTCACGCGGGCGAAGCCGCGAGCGGGTCGCTAGTTTTGATATATTTCTTGTTAAATGGCGTAACGCTGGCGTTGGGTTACGCCACTTAACAGACCGACAATAATTAAAATATATTTAATAATTGCATATTTTACTACACCAGGATGGCGGTGTGTTAAATAATACGACGTATAGCAGGCATAACGTTTTTGGTAAGGTAAAAAAGTGCTGCTCTTACCCTGATTCACATAAAACATGTCAATGGAAATAAGACATACCGAAATATTTCGCTGATTACACCTCAGTATTTTTTTTTCCTAATAACATCATATAAATCTGTTTATTTTTCTCCCTCCCAATGCAAAAGAGGTTATATAACTTTGACTTCTCTATGTGTTTACCGTTCGTAGCTTCTAAATGGACCGATTACCGTTCTTTTGCTTGTAATTTCAAGACATACTAGCCAGTGTGACCATCACTTATATATATAAATGCACGTGATATTGCAATTGACTCACAAATAAAAGCTTTATTTATATCGCAAATATATCTATATAATAGTTATTGTACCCTTTAAAGAATAATAGTAACTGTTCTAAAGAGTTTATCGTAATCTATACACATAATAGATTATATTCTACATACATATAGTAATGAACTTACCATGTTGCTATGTGATTACGAACAATACTTCTCATGACTCAAAACTCTAACGGGAAATCGCATGCGGATTTACAAACGACAAACACTTCACATGAATACCTACAGATATTAACAACTATACGTGCTTACGGCAGATAAAAAATATTTTAAAAAATATTTTTATATTTTTTATGATTTTTAGTGAAACATATTGTTGAACCTTTATGATTCCTTTCGATTTTTACAGAGTTTCTCATCATATGTTTTATTCTTGATGACTGTAGAGGGAAACCTATATTTTAGTTAGTGGCATGATACTCTCGAATAATAATTATTATAAGCTGAGTATATATCGATAGATACGTATAGTATAAAGTTAGTTTCGAAAGAGTATTTATAAAAGAAAAAGAAACAGATTGTAACAGTGGATAGGTTTACAAAACAATTTAAAACGGTAAAAAACTTCCTTATTAGCTATATTTTATAGCTTATTATCTGGTTATGTCAAATATGAATCAAATTCATACTATGTTGTAATGCCACCGACGGATGCGGATATAAATTTTAAAAACATACAGCAAGAAGTGTCCAATTACAGTTTTTTTACATTGATAAATTAATAATTTAAGCTAATAAAAGCATAATTAAAAGTGAGAGCACAATTAACATTAGGTACGTAGTATGTAAATATTATTTGCAGAGTTTTCCAGAGCTAAAATTATGAGACAAATATGGTTTTAATAATTTCTCTTTCCTTCATTTTTTGTACTCAAAGTAAACAAAAAATAACCAAGAATAATAAAGATATCTTATTAATACCATGGAGGTTAAAATTATTTAATAAGATGTGCGCGTGTACGCACATGTAAATAATGTCAATATGCTAACGAAGTTAATACTTCCTTGTAGAATCAATTAAAAACGTATATCGTAAAATAATACTAAAAACTAAAATAAATACACATTCACAGATTCCTACTTATTACTTATTACCAGTAGTTATGAAAATAAATATCGAACAGTTGCATTTATTACCCTCAGTATTCGATCCCAAATTTTCATATTTAATTTAGCATCTACTAAAAAAACAGCTGTAAATCAGTAGTATTGTTGATGTATATATAGTTGTATTAAACTTACTTTAAATTTATTTACTTTCATAATTACATAAACATCCTGTTAATAAATGCCTATGTTTGAGAACAGTTACAAGCCGCATACCCTATACCGGATTAGATAACTGGAGCAATTCTCACTCGTTAATATTTAAAATAGCCTGAAATATTTTCTTTGTCTTTCTTTTTCTTTACTTGGTTAACTAAAGTGCGGGGTTACCTTCTACGATGCAAAAAGTAAAAAAGAAAAACGTAGCATTGCTAAGTTCCCTATCAATGTCACCAACCCCGCATAATCTGTGAGATATGTGAAGAAATATATTCTACAAATCTTAATTAAGTATTTATTTATTTAGATTACATTTTGAAAACCTATATCCGCATCAGGATCCGCATGTAGTACATATAAATATACTACATAATACCCGTAAGTAGTACATATAAACGTAAATATATACTATAGTATAGAAACTCGAATCATATAATTTAATTTAGTTTTCATTACGTGTAATAATTGAAATATCTTTACTGATAAAGAATATAATCGGCCAATTTGTATGGTAGTATGCAGTTTAGTTGCTATGATCTCACTGGGCTTCGATACAAAAAACGTAATGTACCCATTATAATAATAATTGATCTGTCTTGATGATACCGGATTTGTTTTATACATAAAAAAACTTGTGAATGCCATTTATACGTGAACATTACCTCTACAAAAAAATCATCCGACTAATTGAACAAGTTTTTGCTTTAATTAGCTAACGTTAATTGATTTATGAAAATATTCTATATATTAAAAAATAAATTATCTTTACAAAATCTGTGGTAAGTAAAAAGATAATACAATAGTTCAAAACGAATAAAAACTATTTGTTTCATAGTTGCACTAACCTTTATGTCCATTTATGTTTAATATTTATTAAAAGAATTAATTTTTCTTTAAAGGCAGTGATTGTATTCTTTATAAAAACAACAAACATATAAGTAATTTCGTCCCGCACAATAAAATGAAATATGAATTTAATGAATGTTGACTTACAGTTTATAAATCATAATTTATTTCTCTGCATTTGATTTAAGTCATTAATATTGCATGTCTTTATAGCTTTAACCTACTAAGCGAGTTCGGTGCGAGTGCATGAGCTGACACTTGAAACAGATCTAAACAAAATTTATTATTCCTAAGTTATAATCTGATTCTATTTTATTGCAAACGTACGACATTGCTATAAGGTTACATATAATTTATTGATGTTACTTTAAAGTAGGTACGTTCATTTTACTAAAGTTTAATATATCGCATTTTAATTGACTATACTTATATTATCTTGCTACATATGTAGAGGTACGTTTTATTGTCTATTAAATTAATTTTAAATAAATATAATCTGTTACCCCATCACAATGGGCAACTAAACCTAGGATATTATTGCTATAAAAAATTATAGCATAATTTCTATTTAGTTATTTTAACGATATTTTCAAATAAAATGATACACATAATGCTGCTGTATGCTATATGCATTGTACGTTAGAGCTTTATGAAAATAAAACAGAATAAAGGCAACTAACTTTATTAAATTTTGTAGATGAGGCTTTACTGTGGATTTTTTTTATATTCACTAGAAAATATAAACGAAGCCTTGGCTAAATGCTGAGTAAGAGCCATAAGGTATGTAGTACATTGACGTATTTGTACGCAGTAATTTTTTGCGTTTAAGCTCAACGTAGTCACAGTAGTCGTACTGATTAGATATTTTTTCAAATTTAAACGCAATAATACGGTTGTATAGAAACTGTGAATCATAATAGACTCAGTCTGTTGCGATGATTCAGAATTTTCAATGTTTAAGAAAAATCTGTGTATTAAAAGACCTGTTAATAGTAAAGCTATTTCTTAAGAGAACGAAAGAAATGCGTACCTCTGTTATGAAACCACGTAGCGCGATATCAATACATCGATCTCCAACCATTAATCATGTACTTGTTGACATATTTATTTCATAACTTTACTAGTTAGTCCCATGTAACGCCCACTTCTCGTCATGAAGTTGCCTGGCGACAGCTGACGGCAATATCAGGCTTTCTATTATTGTGTATTTGAATGACTTGAGCTTGTCATAAACTTAAAGATAACAATATAATGTTCACTTTCCTAAGCCACTTGTGTATGTTTGCTTTTTGTTTTTGCAATTAAGTTACTTAATATTTTACTACTATGACAAGGACTATGACAATGAACGTATAAGTAATATAACCTATGTCACTTATAAATTCATATATTTGTCTTATTATTATAACTTGATCGCATTTGACAACTTGTGCATGAAGTTTTCTTCGCACGTTACGATCTTTTTTCAAGCCAATTACTAATATCGGAAATACAATTTTATATTTATGAGAGGAAATATTAAAAACTTAGTCAGTCTATTTCCAAATATAAGTCTATTTCCAAATATATAAATTATTTGACATCTGTACTATAGTAACAAAAATACTTATTCGTATTCGCTAACATTTGATATTATTAGACGATCCATAATTAAAATTTAGTCTAATTATAAGAAGAATATATATCTGTTCGATTTTTCTGAATAGTGTTCATAACAAATAACAAAGTTTATTTAATATGTGTGGCGGCGTCTGACTGTAAACGCGATTGGTTGTGAGTTTGAGCTTACTTGGAATAATGATTGTATTTAAATTATTTTCATTTTTCGCTTTGGTACCAGACAAGGCGGCGTTGAGTTCTGTCCCTCAATACGGAATGTCAATCTCGAGGTCGATGTCGATGTCAATGTCGATGTCAGGCAGAATGTGGAGATCGGAGGGTCTAAACACTAGGTTGTCTCTGACTACCCCTGCTATGCGGGCAAAAGCGTGCACAAAAAAAATATGCCTATATTTTATTGAAAACATACATGTATTATTAAAATTTGTTATCCGAACCTGACACTACGAAAAACACTAGTATCAAAGTGACATAGATTGCCTTATTACGGTTGGTACTAAGGCTTGCTATACAGCAAGTATTTCAATGCTAATATTTATAATAAAAAAGATATGTCGTTCGAATCGAGTGTTAATGCTTAAATTACTAGCGTTCCATTAATGTTTTAAAGTAATTCTTAATGCATGTAATTTTAATTACTCGTAACATATTATGTAGTTTACTAGAAATTAATTGTGTGCCATGCATTAGATATTAATTGTGCAGGTGCTACAGGCTGTATCCGTTTCACGCGTAATGTTAAGCGCTTGTACCCTCAATATGTAAGTCGTGACTGAAGCAAAAAAAGGATTGTTCTTGCAAAAATAAATTAAACTTGGCTTTGTAATATACTGTAATATATCTATTTTTCAAATGCAATGTTAGTTTTCATACATCTAAATAGTAACAATTATATTTGTTTTGCACACAGACAATTATACAGACAGACAATTATATTATTTTTAATTCGACCACATATACCACCACGTATAAACACGACCACGACCACGTACAAACATATAGACATAAATTACACGACGAAGGAGTATGAAATTTTGCATAGTTAAACTTTATATAAAGAAGAGGTGGACAGGACAAAATAAATATTACAAATACCATGTGTTTGACATACATTTTTGTGTAAAGTTAACGTCATCGAGGCTACATGCTTTTTATCTTGAAAGAACTTATAAATCAGAAACAGACTTTTTATGTTTTGAGCCTTTTTTTGATTATATAGATGAATATATCTTGTAAGTAATAAGTACCATACTATGTTACGACAGTCTTTGAAAACAACGACACAGACAGTAGAAATGCTAAAGACTACGAATATTATTTAGATTTTATTTTATTTTTTTATAGTTTTAAGCAATTTAGTAAATAATATTAATTAATTCTTCTTTTAATTTGTTTAATGACACGGGCAAAATTTATTTTTGAAATATTTATCCAAATCCACCTTAAAATTTCCTACAAGCGCGACCAATCCGTATTTTAGGTGTCGCCATCGTCATCGTCGTCATCAAGCAATACAGCTCTACCATCCATTAAGGATAACTTGCCTTCTGAATAGTCCAAAATTACAAGACTACTTACTTATTATAAAGATTTTGTTTGCGAATTTTTTTCATTTTAATCAAATATTTTGGGGTCTCAATGAACACAAAATTATGTTTAATTGAAGTGCTTAAAATGTATCTATATAAACGAATGTATGTATATAAAAAAGTATACTATAGTATACTTTGGTTTTATATAACTTTATTTACTCTTTTTTCTTATTTGTATTTTCTTTTACAGAGGTGTATTACGAGAAGCAACGCTATGATGGCTGGTTCAACAACAGGGCCTATCCTGATTGGGGCTCAGTTGGTAAGTATTTCTAATGTTTAAAAGCATTCATGTTCTTTACAAGACTCATAGTCATGTATAATAAGAGCGTAACATAATTTAAATTAATTAGAGCTGCGAGGTCAATATTTGACATCCTATTGTGGTAAACTTGTAAGCTTCACCACAAGGTTGAATATTGGAGTATATCGTATATATATTTGCTGACATATCAAGTTTACGACTACCACAGTCTATGTCAGTTGTCATGATTTAAACCGACGCGGTTCAAGTCTCATTTTTTGCAACTTGATTTATAGTCATCGCCTTGAAATAAAATAACATAGCTCGTGTTGAATATACACCTACTGTTAATTAAATATAGAAATAAAAGCCACATGATTTGTTATAATGTTTGAAAATTAAAAAAAATATTAGCTAGCATATTAATCCATAACAGTTGAGGCCATCGGGGCACAGAGTGACAGCGTCTGACTGTATACGTGATGGTTGTGGGATCGATTCCCGCTCGGGTGAGTGATTATATTGATTGAGTTCCTCTATTTAACACACAATGTTTCGAATTTGAGCGGAAAGTGGAGAACGGAGTGTCTTAGGTTCTCTCTAACTAAGCACGAAGCTGTATATGTATATAGTTGCTTAAGATACAGTTCAATAAAACAATTTTATAAATATTAATTAAGTGCAGAAACTACTATAGATGTTTCATATTTCTTGTTCGTTGTAGTATACTTATATTTTAGTTCTCATACATGTTATAAGATTTTTATTATATTTATTTTATTCAGTTCTATAAGCTACGAACAGATGTTTAGCTCCCAAAAGCAATCAGTGAATAACTGCGATACTTAGCTCCTGCGTCAGATTATCGTGTAATAAATTCCTGTAAAATATGTCCTTAATTATTATCTATTGACCTGCTTAATGTACTGTAACTACGTTATACTGCGGTGTTGGAAAGCTGTGTTGATTAGTGATGTATTACATAATCTATCAATAGACAGTTAAAGATAATGTGTCCAGATAAATAAATTATTAATTTCTCATTTGAATGATTGTGTAATTTTATTTTTGATTTGTATCTGTATACTTGCACTTATAATTTAGAAAACTAAGCAGGTGTTTTAAAAGGAGATTAAATAATTTGAAAATTGTTTATATATTGCTAACATATAGATGTCATATACTAGTAAAAGTATAAAATGATTGTTCTCCACGTAAATAAAATCAATTAAACTGACAAACAATTAAATATGTCAATTACAAATTATACTAATACTAAATCATTTGAATTCATGAGGCAAGCCCTACCTGTCAAAACTAATAGCTCTTATATATAATGTAATTAAGTGGTTAAGTAAATATTTTGTGAGATTTATGCGAATATGAATAAAACTATTTGCATATGACTGTGCTATAAGTGTTAAACCGCAAAAGATAAATTAATTATTTAGCGGTATAAGCACTTAAGTTGGTATACCTACTATGCAGTAGGTATACCAACTTAAGCACTTAACTTATGTATGAGTGTACAATGGTGAAAAATAAATTTGTGAGTTAATCTAATACCAATATTATCACATAATAAAAAGGAACTGAAATATAATGAAAAGGAATTAAAATAATTGTAATAATGGGAGGTTATTCTTAAATTAATTTCTATTTATATTTTCTTTAAGAATATTGAAGTAACCATAAGCGAAACTATTTATCGCTTTAAATTTTAAAGATACGCAATACAAGTTAAAGTTTACATAAAACCTCAAAAGAACGTCATGTTTGAAGATCTCCTCGCTCCTAATTCGAAGTTCATGTCGATTGAACGAATGAGCATTACGCCACCAAAGATCACGCGCACCTTAATTGTTTGCAAGACCAACTCCGTACCTATTATTGACTATCAATCATGAAACAACCAACATTTGTAATGTTTAATCGAACGTCTGGCTATAAGCGTCTTACTCTGGGCATTTAATATTTTTGGCATCTTTTTTTGCCTCTACATATCTACCAGTTATTGCAGAATAGGCAGAAAGAACCCCAACACTAAAAAGATTAAACAGATTAAATAAAATTAATAAACAATAAATAATTAAGTCTTTTTTCAGCTTCACGTTTTTTACCACATAGCATAGGGTAGTCAGGGAGAACCTAGTGTCAAACTCTCTGTTCTCTGCTCCGCCCTAATGTCATAGTCATAATTTAAATATAATAATTTCCCCGAGTAGGAATCGAACCCACGACCATCGTGATTACGTCAGACTTATTGCCATTTATTATTAAAATAACTATAGATTAACATTAACAACGTTTATCCTATCAAGCCGGAGTTAATATGTAGTAATCTATAAAACAAACATGTAAGTGGGTTGAGAAGGACCTCAATAAATGACACTAATAGAAGCAATGTACATAAATGCAATTTTAATTAAAAACTGAACGGGATTTACAGCAAGGTGAACTTGATGACTTGATGACATTATGAAAATAAAAGTATTTTTTGTTAAGCTTGTTCCTTATTTCCCGCTTTAGCGCTATCCGTATTCTTTTCCTTTAAGTTCAAAATGTCATGAGTAAATACGATTAATAAGAAATTAATAACGGTATGCGCTTCATATATAACCCGATATTTCTACTAGTATTATATTTATTCAAAAAGAAAACATTAAGTTACGTCATCGATGTAATATATAAAATTCTTCCAGCCTCCTGTTTTCAATTAGTCACTGAGTGGCTAATGGACAACGGACATCTAAACTAACAGCTAGGAAGCGGAGAAAAAGTAACTTAAGCCCGCGACTATCGATGATAAATATAAATATAGTTTGGCAGAGGTCACAAAGTTCACGCGTGCCAAGTTGCACATGACAAAACGTTTAACATAATTTAAAATTCACAGAATCACGTCTGAATAATTTATAACGTATAAGCATCAAGTTTACAAAAAAATAATTTTCTGAATATATTATAAGGTACAAATTTTATTCTTGTACTGTGTTAATATAATTTATTTGTAAGCAATTTTGTATAAATTATAAAAAATATTATTATTATCGATTTTTAACATTTTTGAAGTGTTAATACACTTAGGAAATTGAAAAACATATTTAGAAAACGTATAAAAAGTTGAACGCAGCGGGATTCGAAATTCGCCTTGGATGGTTTCCAAAAGGTTTTTTTTAATTATAAACGATATTTTGTTTCTGTAAAAGTGAATAAATGCATGATTCTGTAATAGAAACAGGACAATAAATATGTATTGCATTTCTGGTGGTTAGGTCTGTATTTTTGTGTAATTAAATATTGCATATGCAGAAATTATTTAAAAATGTAAAAGAATATTGTTGCTTTATTCCAGTAACGTTTTTCTTGTTCACAGCCAGTCGACTTACACGGAAAACTCCAGCTTCCTATGCAGATGGAGTTTACATGATGGCAGGTGTAGACAGACCTGGTGCCCGAACTTTGTCTAAAATATTTATGCGGGGACAAGATGGACTACCATCGCTTGCAAACAGAACAGCTTTGCTGGCATTCTTTGGTAAGTTTGAAGTGTCCTAAATAGAATACAGCAAAATATCTACCTCTCGCCTCACAGCGTCATGTTTATCGTTAATGTTAAGTTTCAATAACTTTGAGCCTTTCAAAATGTATACATGGCAGGATTAAAACTACCACCTAGCACGTCAAAGTGCACTTCTATACGTTTGTACTACAAAAATGTTTAGACTTTAATAGTCTAATAAACTGTTAAATTAATTATTATAAAACAATGTTATATTCGCCAATAAATCTAAGAACCTCGTTACGGTTGTCAGGTCAAGTTGTCACTGGCGAAATAGTAATGGCTTCGGAATCCGGGTGTCCAATAGACCAGCATCGAATTCCAGTAGACCAATGTGATCACATGTACGATCCTGAATGCCACGGCGCAATGTATATGCTGTGAATTAAGTTTCAATAACTTTGAGCCTTTCAAAATGTATACATGGCAGGATTAAAACTACCACCTAGCACGTCAAAGTGCACTTCTATACGTTTGTACTACAAAAATGTTTAGACTTTAATAGTCTAATAAACTGTTAAATTAATTATTATAAAACAATGTTATATTCGCCAATAAATCTAAGAACCTCGTTACGGTTGTCAGGTCAAGTTGTCACTGGCGAAATAGTAATGGCTTCGGAATCCGGGTGTCCAATAGAGCAGCATCGAATTCCAGTAGACCAATGTGATCACATGTACGATCCTGAATGCCACGGCGCAATGTATATGCCGTTTCACAGAGCGGCATACGACAGATCTACTGGGCAAAGTCCTAACAGTCCACGAGAACAAGTAAGTTTGTATGGTAAAAGACAGCTTTTTAATAAGCATGCCGATATTATATAAAGTCCATTTGGTTTGCGACCTATTTATGATAAATTGTTAAAACAATTTAGATTAGCTATCTAAATTGTTTTAACTTGTTGCTAGACTTACGTAAGTCTTTCATAAAACAATATATATATTCTCAATATAATGTAGGTAATATGTCCCACTTTAAACTTAAAACAATATAATAAATTTCTTACTTTATATCCTCAGCCGATTATACGCTTTTCAATTGATACCTAACATATTCTAACATTATTGTAGGTCGGTACCATACAGTATAGAGAAGGTCGAATCCTAGGCAATAAAATCTAATGGCACCTTCTAACCTAGATCGCATCTGAATATGATGCATTGATTAACATCAAATAAGTCCCGACATTGGTGATATAAAGTTCAAACACTCTACAGCTGTCATAAAATGTTAATTGAACCCATTTATATTATATTGCAATAAATCAATAAACCTGTGTGTAAATATTTGTTTATTAAAAAGAATAACTTAAAATAGTCCAAATGTCTAATTTCAAGTAATTAATAAATTTACTTGTTTTGAACTTTGTAAGCTTACTTATAGAATACCAACTAAATTGGTTTTTCAATTCCGTAGGTAATTACCCATCCAAACACATATAGCCATTATTTCAAAAAAATGCTTTTAATTTGCTTCTTTGCTTTTTCATTTTAATATAACGCCTATTGTGGTTCTCACGACAAGGTTCTGTCAATTAAGAGGTTATTTTTAAAATTATTTGAATAAATTCGTTGTTACAGATAAACCAGATAACGTCGTGGATCGACGGCAGCTTCGTGTACAGCACGAGCGAGGCCTGGGTGAATGCAATGAGGTCATTTCAGGTGCCACCAGCAGCCACGCCTGCCTCTTTATGTACATTCATATGCCTATACGTACTTATATGCATATATATCAATATTCGGTAGATCGTCCACTGGATACATAATACTGTACTGCTCAATTTCTTTTAATCTTTTCATATAGTTTACAGTTAGAAAATTGTTCATTTAGCTGTTCTTCCGATTTTACAGTATGTGTTTATAATAATGGCTATGTATTTTATAATTATATACTATAGCCAAGATTTAGCGCTATGTAAAGCTATATCTAGTAGACGATCAACCCCATTCACGATGGCTACTTAATACACGACTATCTAGATTCTATTGCCCAATTATCGATACACTTGACAGGTTGATTTGCCGCAGTAACTGAATGTGACAGGTCATTGCCTTATGAGTGAAATGCTTAGGTAGAGTACTCGTAGAGGATAAAGCAATCAGTGATTTTATATTATTTATTATTCTTACGTAAAGTAGATTTGAGTTTTTGTAACACAAAATGGTGGATTATATATTTATAGCACCCTGAAATATGCTACACACTTTATTTTAATATATACATAAAATAATAGTAAATAAATTCTCAATTCTAAATGAATATTACAGAATGGAAGTCTTGCCAGTGAAGGAGGGTTGCCTTTGCGCAACAAGAAACGTGTACCACTTTTTAATAATCCAGTTCCTCACTATATGCGGATGCTGAGTCCAGAGAGACTATTCCGTAAGTATATTTCAATTTGTTTCATTCCTAATCGGGGAAATTTCAAATTATTTTCACCAACCACCAAGCGCTGCGTACGGATATTAAAATGGAATATCTTTACGCTTCTTTATATATTATCTTTGAAACTTAAAAAATATTTTTTATACCAACATAGTATATACTTTTAATAATAAATATATAATATATTATAAATTTCAAAGATAATATTTACTTCATTTATATATTTAAAACAGAAATGTATGAAATACAAAGCGGAAGATAATTTTATTTGAAATAATAATTGTATAGAATAAAAATCGAACCCACTAGCATTGCATATAGGTACAGTCCCACACTTTTCAATGGCATCAGGATGAAATCTAAATATAAATTCTCTTATTACATCATTATCATTATCTAGGTATGTTCAACATTAGTTTATTTTTTAATTGTGGCGCTATTTACGTGATAGTAGAGCTCAAGTCACTTCGCCATGTTTAACATTAAATTGTGATAAAGTACCCTCGACAGGAAACCCGCACGCTAATGTTTAGAGTTGCAAACGATAATTAATTGTTAGACTTCGACGGGAAATGTGAATGAGGATAAGGTTGGGTGATTTACGAGCCTTATAAAGCAGTATTATAATGAACTTTCAGCTAAATTTCAGAAACTTATATTTTATTTAATGTCACAAAATTATATTTTCGTGCCTTGTTTCTATGATAAATATTCATATTTAATATAATGTTATAAAGTGTAGTTCAGAATAATTAGAACAATCGTGTTTTATCAGTAAAACTTGTTAAAGTTATCACACTTATTAGCACCACGGTATCTATACCAATATATATTTTGGGGTTACGAGTATCTATAATTTAACCATACAAAATATCCAAAATGATCATTTTAAAAACAATGAAGATGAGAGAAGAAGGAGAAGAGAAAATAAAGAGAAAGAATTATCTGACTTAATTGTTACAGTATTAGGTGATCCACGGACGAATCAGAATCCTGCTATGGTAACATTTGGTATACTGCTTATGCGCTGGCACAATGTAGTAGCGGCGCGGATACATCGCCAGCATCCAGACTGGAGCGATGAACAATTGTTCCAAAGAGCAAGAAGAATTGTTATTGCTAGCTTGCAGGTACATATACAAGCAGTATATGATTAGCATTCATAAACGTTCTTTACTTTTAAAATTAAACAATTCACAAATGAAAATTATTATTTATTTATTTTTACTCTAGTTATACATTTAGAAAGTAATAAAAGAGAACTCAATCATCATAGAATTTAATAATCACTTATTAAGAGGCAGGTTATTTATACTTGTACCTACTTGTTTTTGCAATTTCCTTTTTTTTAGAACATCATCCTATACGAATACGTGCCAGCATTTTTAGGGGTCCCAATTCCACCGTTCAATGGATACCGAGCAGAAGTAGCTCCCGGAGTAACCCATGCATTTGCTGTGGCTGCCTTCCGCTTTGGACACACTTTAGTACCGCCAGCGATATTAATGAGAGATAGAAACTGCAAATACAGTAGAGCGCCTGGAGGACACGATGCCATAAGATTGTGTCAGACTTGGTGGGATGGAAATGTATATATTTTTCTGAGAAGTTATTATTTTTATGATTAGATTATAAAGTAAACGCGATGTATTTCTGTCACTTGGAATTTAAACCCATCTTCCATACGTTGAATAATAAATGAGAATTTATTTTAAGTAACTTAATTTAAATAAATTTTATTTATCTTAGATAAATAAAAAAAATGCTATGTTTTAGACCATACCTATAATTATATTTCCTTTATAAGCAAATAACTTTATACTATTCTTACAATAAATTTTAATTATTTTTGTGACTATTGAAACTTATTTAACTGAAGTAAATGGTATTTATATTTTATCTTTTCTCAGGGCCAATATTTTCCTACACGCTGTTTAGATAAAATTCTTCCTTGGCCTGCATTAACTTATTATTTCCATTAAAATCGTGATTTTAGTTTTCATTAAACATAACTTTAATTGTCTGTGGCCAAAGTTATTTTTTAACTACAGAAATACAATTATTTTCCTTATATATTGAAATTAGGTAATTCATTATGCTTATGCTTTCGATTCGACCAGGCCGAGACAGTTATATAGTTATATATTACAGTATAGTAGGTCTATAGTAGGCCTATAGTTATATATTACAGTATAGTAGGTCAAAAAAAAAAGTAGGTCTATAGTAGGCCTATAGTTATATATTACAGTATAGTAGGTCAAGTCGAAAGCATAAGCATAATGAGCACGATATATACTGAAAATGTAATTTTAAAAAAATTTCAAGGATGTAATGTCGCAAGTGCCAATAGAAGAGGTTCTTATGGGTATGGCGTCACAGTTATCGGAGCGTGAGGATGCCCTCCTTTGTTCTGATGTTAGAGATAATCTCTTTGGACCCATGGAATTTTCTAGACGAGATCTTGGTGCCTTGAATATTATGAGAGGAAGAGATAACGGTCTGCCGGATTACAATACAGCCAGGTAAATTTGGACATAATTTATAAATGTTCATATATAATTACTATATAATTTTTTGGTGTACATATACAGAAAAAACTCTTGCAATAAAGTTATATATATAAAAGTCTTATATATCTGCTAAATATTATTCTGCCACTGTTACAAAATTCGTTCTTATTTAAGACAATATTTAATAGTTGAAGTTACTTTATATTGAATAGTCAAAATCTTAGTGTTAAATACACACCACATTTGTGAATGTTATACATAACTAATGTTACATTGAACCAAGTCAGCATATTATTATGTGCTGACTTGGTTCTCACATTATCAGGCGCGCGATCTACTATGTACGTAACTTGGAGTTGAAGTAATTTGTGTATAGATAAAATTTTACGTAATATTTAATATTGAAGTTGTCATATTGCAGGGAATATTTTGGTCTTCCAAGAATAAAGACCTTCAATGAAATAAACCCTCAACTTTTCGAAGACAACCCTGACCTGCTTCAGAATTTAGTACAGATTTACGAGGGCAGACTTGACAACATCGACGTTTATATTGGTAGTTTTTATTATGGTTTTTAATAACAAGATTGTATTATTTTCATCTGTATTAATGTAAGAAAATCTTATCACATTTCCTTTTGACCCACACGCACTTGGTTAAAAATTCCGAATCCGAATTCGATGACAATACAATATTTTCATAACATGAACCCGATAAAGGTTCTTGCCAAGATGACCAGGTTATCGAGATCGTGGAAATAATTCATTCCTTTTTTTTAAACTTGTTGTTTTTTTAAACTTAATTGGTAATTTTAACTATAAAATATAGCTTAAAATACAACAATTTACGAAAAATTCTCTTTAAGGTGGAATGCTAGAGTCAACTGGCCATCCTGGAGAATTGTTTAGAGCCATAATTATTGACCAGTTTACGAGAATACGAGATGCTGACAGGTTTTGGTTCGAAAATGAAGGCAATGGGTGAGATTTAATATTTTATTTACGTATATAGCCAATGTTTTTGTAAAAAAATCGTTTTTTATGAAAGATAGAGAACGGGAAAAAAAGAATTCGTTATTCCAAATCAACTGGTTTTTTTTATTTTTACGGGCATTTTATACCTACCATTGTATCTGAATTTTACTAATATATTTAATCATTGAAAATTTTAGAATTTTTACACCCCAAGAGATAGAAGAGTTACGAAGAATTACTTTATGGGATATAATAGTGAACAGTACAGCGGTGGGTCCAAATGATATACAACGAGACGTATTCCATTGGTCTGTGGGTGACCCTTGCAAACAACCATATCAGCTAAATGCCTCAAAACTAGCCCCATGCAAATATCTCAAAGGATATGATTATTTTGAGGTATCATCAAAATATTTTTTGTTTATATTTAAGCATCTTCCGTGCCTTATTCAAAGACCCTAATTTGAAAAAACATTAATTTCTAGAAACTAAAATTATAATTATATTTATAACTTCATACTTAATAAAGTCTCAAAAAATATCTTAATGGCTATATGGCGTCATATACACTATGCTCATTATTATAAGTCTAATTTCAATGGTAATATATTTACAGGGAAACGAGTTCGCATATATCTATACCTGCTTGATTTTAGCGTTTGTTCCTATACTTTGTGCGGGCGCTGGATATGGTGTTGTAAAGTTACAAAACAGTCGTCGGCGTCGTCTTAAGATGCAACAAGAGCATTTAAAAAATGCTGAGCAAAAAGGTCAGATTTATTTACATATCTAAACAAAAAATAATTAATATAAGCATGGAATTTAGTCTCTACTAAGGTTTGGTTATCACTAAGAAAATAAAACTTAGAATAGGAGAAAAAAATATAAAAATAAAATTATTAATTAATTGATGATGATTATAATTATTTTAAAAAACATATTCTTATAAGCGTTATATATATCTGTATTACTTTCAATTTGTCGTGTTACCCTACAGGTTCAGTTGATAAAATGGTATGTCGAGAATGGGTGCACGCATCTCACAAAAGATTAGTGAAATTGAGAATTGGACCGGAACCCGCATTACACGTTACTGACAGAAAGGGTGACAAATTGAGGACTCTATCACTGCAAAATACGGACCAGTTAACTGTTATTGAGAGTCAGGTAATAATAAATAAACTACAGGAATGTTTCCATATTTGTTTATTCATACTATATATTATAACTTTAAATTATTTTATATAAATTCAATTAGGCCGGTCTATGTGACACATGTGATAAGATTCCCTTGACTGATATTTGAATTTGAAGGGTTGTGCCCTTGCGACTATTTTATAATATGTATATATTTGATTTGATAAACGTTACAGTTTAGTTCAAACGGTGATTTTGAATTTTAAAAAGTAAAAATGCACTACGCTTGTGGCGTTAGAATACGCCGCTAGTGTAGTGATTCATCACAAAATGTCGATGGAATTTTCTTAATACAATTATTATTCATTAATTAAAAAATATATATGTTACAAATTTATAGGAATTTTATCTTTATGTATAAATATAATTATCATTATTTATGCTAATTTATTAGTATAATAATGTATTAACAATGTACGTTCTAAGCAAATATATCCATGTATTTGTAAGTCTAATATAATGTTAATTTTTTTTACTATTTCTTCTAACAGGAAAGCAATAACAAGCGCCCTCTAGTTCTGATACGAGTGCAGCGGGAACACGACCTCGTGTTAGAAATGGACTCGCTAGCTTCGAGGCGCAAATTTCTCGTTAAACTGGACACTTTTTTGGCACAACATAAAAAAGCGTTAAATCTTACTCAAGTAATATATAATTAAATGATCACTTACATTAACTTTAAAATTAATACTCACTTTATTTTATTTTCAAATAACCATTATTAACGTTTTATGGTAGAAATTATATCTTTTAGTAAATCCGGCAATATAATGGCTGGGCTGGCTTCCAAATAAAAGTAAATCTAATTATAAATCGTATTAGATAAAGAAGCTAACAAAGTATAAAAAATATTGTGCATAGTAAAATTAGGAAACAGTTAAACTTTATTAATTAAAAAATAATAAATATTTGAAAAAGACATATTTGGAAAACGTATAAAAATTTGAACGCAGCGGGATTTGAACCCGCGCCTCTTGAAAACCGTTCAAGCGCTCTGACCGCTAAGCCATGCGTTCAAATAAAGGTTCTAAATATATCTTTTTCAATTTCCTTAGTGTAGGAATATCACTTTAAAAAATGGTAGCAAAATAATAAATATTTGTATAATAAATAATATTTGTATTATTTATATTTAATTAAAGTAGAAAACCTTTTAACAACGTAGTGATTTTCATTATATATTTTTTTAAGTTTAAGTTGACATTGTTACAATTCTTTAAGAAAACGTTTTACAAAAAAACTATATTATTTATTACTGTTAAAGGGTCATCGGGAACAAATCTTGGCATCAGCTGAAACAAGAGAGCGGAGACAACGGAAGTTAGAACACTTTTTCAGAGAAGCTTACGCTATAACTTTTGGATTGGCGCCTGGTGAAAAGAGAAGAAGATCGGAGGATTCTGATCCCGAGGTAAAAATTAAGTTTATAGGACTGTAAGTTATAAATGTCTTGACATATACCGTTTAATCATTTTAATTGCGATCCCTCTTCTTATATTGCGTTTGTATCGATATTTCAGTACGTCAGGCTTGGTCAAAGCTTGGTCAAAAAAGCACTTATTTGCTTTTGTATAGCTTTTATAAACTGAAGGTTTTTTTTATTAGTTTTTAATTTCATACCCTCTACCTTCCAAACTATAACAATCTTATATTTTTATTTCGTATTTCAGTCCATAGTTATGAGAACGTCATTATCAAAAAGTGAATTTGCAAATGCATTAGGAATGAAAGCGGACGCAATTTTTGTCAAAAAAATGTTTAACATTGTGGATAAAGATAGCGATGGCAGAATATCTTTTCAGGTACCTATAAATATATTTTTATATACATATTATAAGTATATGGCATTTATTTATTAGGTGATAATAAACGGATATTAAAAAGGCTTTTTTTTCATTACACTATTTGTTTTTCAAGTTAAAGTTTAAAGTTACTTATCTAAAAAATATTTATATTTTTTATTACTTCCCTTATACATAATTAATATATAACTTTTATTTAGTTTTAAAGCAGTTGCTCATCTGTGGCATTAATTTTAATTAGTATATGCTGCTACATTCCAGGAATTTCTAGATACTGTAGTTTTATTCTCTCGCGGAGCAACGGAAGATAAACTTCGTATAATATTCGATATGTGCGATAACGACAGAAACGGTGTTATAGACAAAGGCGAATTGAGTGAAATGTTGCGATCTCTTGTAGAAATTGCAAGAACTACATCGCTTCGAGACGAACACGTTACAGAACTTATTGATGGAATGTTTTCTGTGAGTACTACTAATATACATTTGGTATTGTTATAGGCTTAATGTAATTTGTTTCGAGATACACGATTTTTTATATATTTTTTATTTTTATAGGATGCCGGTCTGCAACATAAAGATCACCTTACTTATTCAGATTTCAAAGTAATGATGAAAGAATACAAAGGAGAATTTGTAGCTATCGGTCTTGATTGCAAAGGTGCTAAACAAAACTTTCTGGATACGTCCACTAATGTTGCAAGAATGACCAGCTTCCATATTGAACCGTCCATGGAACAGTCTAGGTAAAATATGCTTAATTAAATTATATTTTTTAAATTACTTATTAAATGGATGTTAAAATATCAAAACTTTATTCTACAAAGACTAGACTATGAGTATAAATCTTGAAACATAAATATTTAAAAATAATTTAATTATATTTCAAATCCAAATGAGCAAAGTTAACCTTAAAAATATGTGTTATTAGATCAGGTTAATAAAATTTGTGTTAATTTCAGACACTGGTTCCTTCTAAAATGGGACTATCTAGTTACGTTCCTTGAAGAAAACAGACAAAATATATTTTACTTATTTGTATTCTACGTAGTTACAATCGGTTTATTCGTGGAGAGATTTGCGCATTATTCCTTTATGTCGGAACATCTGGACTTAAGGCACATAATGGGAGTGGGCATCTCTATCACTCGAGGGTCAGCTGCTTCTTTATCCTTCTGCTACAGCTTATTACTACTGACTATGTCGAGAAATTTATTAACTAAGTTAAAGGTACATAGTATTCTCTCTAATTTAACTTCAACTGGTTTTACTGCTACTATAATTATTATTATAAATAATTTATATTAACCAAAAACTCTTACAGGAATTTAGTATCCAGCAATACATACCGTTAGATTCCAGTATTCAGTTCCACAAAATAGTCGCTTGCACCGCACTATTCTTCTCTCTCCTGCATACAGCAGGCCACTTGGTAAACTTCTATCATGTTTCTACTCAACCAGTAGAGAACTTACGATGTTTAACCAAAGAAGTTCATTTCACATCAGATTTCAGACCTGGAATCACGTACTGGGTGTTTCAAACCATAACAGGTAATTATATACCTACTGTAAAAGTTTATTTTCTTTAAAACAATATCATAATTAATTAGGTTAGGTTGCTATGCTATTCTATATCTAATTACATTCTATCTCATTTTTTTTAACAGCATTGATTTGAAAGTACCCTAAAAAAATAACCCCATACTTCGCACTTCGCTCGTTTAGAGAAAACACGTGCGTACGTCTTTGAGTGGTATACCTCTGCTCACAGTCGTAAAAGAAAGTAGAGATAATTATTGTCCCATAGTGGTGATCCAATTTACCCATTGTTAGTAAGCAACAGATTAAATAAACTTTTACTATTTACATACATATTACATCCACCAGGTATAACAGGAGTGCTCCTCTTCATAATAATGTGCATAATATTCATATTCGCGCACCCGGTAATACGCAAGCGTGCATATCCTTGGTTCTGGCGCGCCCACTCGTTGCATGTAGCTCTATATGCACTCTGTCTCGTGCACGGCCTGGCCAGGCTCACTGGTGCGCCTAGGTTCTGGATATTCTTCCTGGGGCCGGCAGTCGTTTATATATTGGATAAGGTTGGTTTTTGACATAAATTATAGTTCATTTACTGTTAAAATACCTATAAAATATATGAAACCATGTATATATGAAGTAATCTAGGAATACCAAACGTAATCAGATTTTATAATTATAATTATTAAATTAGGAATCTATTATTTATTTTAAAAAGATAAAGAGTAAGAAGAAAAAGAGTCAATTTATATAAATTAATACTCAAATATATATTTACAGGTGGTGTCTTTACGCACAAAATATCTGGCACTGGATGTATTAGAAACAGAGATGTTACCTTCAGATGTTATAAAAATAAAGTTCTATCGGCCTCCGAATCTTAAATATTTATCAGGTAAGAAAAATATATTTTAGTAGCTTTTAGTTTGAACCTATTGTTGTGTTATCTGGATGCAATGCATGGTATACCTTGTAGCCTTTAGATTGTTTATTGCTTCTTCTATCTTAAAGCCTTTGCTCTGAAGACAATTCTAATAGGCTTACAAGTTTAGTTCATAGGTCCTTGTTATCTGTTAAGAACTGTGTAACTGATGTATATCGTAATTTACAGCATTTATTGTAACTTCTTCTCCATTCATTGTTTTTATTGTGAATAAGTCTTTAGAGTTCTCCTCAGACAGGATATCATAGAACGATTGGTAGATTGGTACGGTATAATATATACCGTCTACTATTATAGCTAGAGGATGAGGAAGTATTTAATTATTTGTATCTCTTTGGTTTGAACATTTGTTTCCTTTTCTGGTATCTAAATGGGTGATGTAATAAATATGCGCTTTATTCTTATCCACTCCGTTTCTTTGGATACTTCTTCTTCATCTGTAGTATATTTTTTCTCCGAAGGTTTTTGCTCCCTAAATTTCTAAAGCTCTTGTTGAAGATTTTGTATTTAAAGTTCCATAGTTTTAACAGTCCTTTGGAGGCTTCTCGGTGCAAGTTTTCGTGGCAGTACCAGTTGTATACCCACGTTCCGTCTTCGACTTTAATTTAATTGTAGCCATTATGAGTTTTAGTGAATAGCTTCGCCTAAACTATTATTGATGTCGTCATACGTGCCTTACGCAATGATAAATAGGTCATCGGAGCCGGCCGCAGTGACGGCCATGTTATTATTTGTCAGCACTTTTAGTCACGCGAGCGCGACGTCTGTTCTCAGCGAAATCGATAATACGATAATAATACTGATGATCCTACCATCAGTATTTCTCTGAAACAGCAAAAAATCTCAGTACTGTGTGTATGATGTCCTGAAGTTGAAGACAATAGTTTATCTATTGTTTATTAAAAGTAATATAGCTACTGGTTTATGTTTATAAGCTGTCTAGCTAACATAGAAGAGGCTCAAGTTGAAGTTTTACAGCTACGTGTAGGCTGTGCAAGAATAAATATACTATCAAATTATAAAAAATAATAATAAAATAAACCTAGTTATTTTACTACCCTTTATCATTTACTTATCTCTTATCAGGTCAGTGGGTACGTCTTGCTTGCACTGCGTTCAAGAAAGAAGAATTTCACTCGTTTACTTTAACATCAGCTCCTCACGAAAACTTCCTCTCGTGTCACATCAAAGCGCAGGGACCATGGACTTGGAAACTTAGAAACTATTTCGACCCGTGTAACTTTAATCCGGAAACTCAACCAAAAATTCGGTAATATTTTCAAAAAATCGATTATTTACCATTTTGCTATATCTACACAAAATATTTAGTTACTTTTTTATAAAAATAAAATATCTAATTTAAAACAACAGAATCAAAACACAAGGCGCGTATCCTTAATGCCAAGTAATATTTAGAAATATCATATTTCAATAAAACTTCAAAATGATGGTATGAATTCCTTCTTATTAAAACCAGGATCCAGGGTCCTTTCGGTGGTGGTAACCAGGACTGGTACAAATTCGAAGTGGCAGTGATGGTCGGCGGCGGTATCGGCGTCACTCCCTACGCCTCCATACTCAATGACCTTGTATTCGGCACTTCCACTAATAGATATTCTGGAGTCGCCTGTAAGAAGGTCAGTCACGATTGATAATAAACAATTTAAGTTTTTTTTTATTTAACCGTCTTTGTTTTAATTTCAAACATACATTGTAACAAAGTTTACGCGAAGGCAATATTCTTACATTTCCGTTCAATAAAAAAAAGAAGCTCACAAGTGTGTTAGATTGTTTTTGTTTAATACATAAAGAGAAGTTATTATATTTCAAAATCATTTCTGCAATTAATGTGCTGTAACAAACTATAATTTTAGCATGTTAGTATATCGTTTATGAGAAAATAAAAATTTCGCTTATGCAGGTATACTTTCTATGGATCTGCCCCTCTCACAAGCACTTTGAATGGTTCATCGACGTACTTCGCGACGTCGAGCGCAAGGATGTCACCAACGTCCTCGAAATACATATTTTTATTACACAATTCTTCCACAAATTCGATCTTAGGACTACTATGCTTGTAAGTTTTTAAATATTCTTTATTACATACTATTTATATAACATTTTGATACATTTATATGATTTTTGAAGTAAGAATTACCCTCATTAATAATATATGAATGTCTGAAGAATGTATGTAGGTATCCGTATCAATAAATGAAATTCATAACTAAATCAAACTCTAAAACAATTTCTCTTCTCTCTAGAACTATCTTGGGATAAAGTATAAAACTAAAAAAAAACAATTTCAATGTATATATAGTTTAAATTAATTATTAGAATTTTATTAAAGTCCATCCAGTTATCATATCTGTACTAGGCCGCTTATTGAAAGAATTATAATTAAATGAAAATAAAATGTTTACTTTAAACCTTTTTAGTACATCTGCGAGAACCATTTCCAAAGGCTGTCCCGTACATCAATGTTCACTGGATTAAAGGCAATTAATCATTTTGGCCGCCCAGATATGTCCTCTTTCCTCAAATTCGTACAGAAGAAACATAGCTATGTGAGTAAAAACAGAAAACAGACGTCTCCTTTATTTTTATGTGCGCCTAGTAAATAGAAGCTAAATAGCGTTGCTAAAATTATTCTTGTAGTTAGTTTGGCTCATGTCAAATATTGTAACGCCTTACAATTTATGTACACCTGGTACTTTTAAAATTTAACATATTTACCAGGCCGCACTCAATGATTTATTATATATTTATTATATATATATATTTATATGATTTTATACGCTATACATATAATATATCTGTGATGCTATCTCTTTCTATCCTTTTTTAAATAAAAAAATAAAGCATTTTTGACATAGTAATTACTAAACATTGAGTGATGTTGACTAAAACGGTCTCTGTCATATTTATGGGCATCTGGTATTTGACAATGTATGATAGTTACATAACTGCAACGCCCAGATAATTTCAAATAGTCGAGGTCATCTCTTACAAATTTATGTGCGCCTAGTAACATCGAACTAAATTACGTAACTAAAACGTCGAATGAAACAAACAAACGACTACTAAAAAAAAACTTCTTTGCTTGATGAAGGTGAAATAGAAATAAATATTTAATTAAAACTTAACTTAGTTTAATAACTTAATAAGCTTTAAGGGTTTCATAATTTTTATTGCCGTGTCTTTAAGTTACATAACAATTAAACCTTTAAAAAATAAAAAGAGAAAAATATTATTAGATATTAAATTATAATTATTTTTTTTACTTTATTGAATTGATATTGCAACATTTATGACTTTTTACTCTACTATCAATGTTTATAGCTGTTTTAACTTGGATTCGTCCACAGATTATTAATTTAAATAAATAATAAGGAAATAATATAATAGCTTAAAATAATTAAATGATAGATTTAAAAAATCATAATTAATAATATCGCGTTTAAAACGCAGCCTGATTCTGTAATAAGTAGTAAATTAGATTTGCCTTTCCATTCATACATCGTGTAATAAAGTCGTGACTGATCGCGGGTTACACAAGGATTTAAATTATAATCGTCTACGCGAAGTTGGTAGTGCATTTGGTATTTAATTATTATAAAATATATCTACCGTTTCAAAGGACTTTCAGATATGGCAATTAGATATGGTTTTCTTTCAATGATAGGTTCATACATTATGCATATTGTATGTACTTGTCGTTAAAAAATGTCATTTATAATTATATAAATAAATATCATACACATTATTAAATGCATATGATAAAACTATACTCAATTTCTTAGTTTCGTAGTAGTACTTTAGTTAGTAATGCTCGTGTTAAATAATTTGACGACTTTCCTAGTGTTTAGATTTCTTTTTATTTCATCTGCCCCACATTTAAAGAGAAAAAAAACAAAGATAATCTAGTAAGTTGTTACTATATCTTTTTTTATAATGGTCATATTTTTTTAATAATGTCAAAGCGACATAATGCTACGTTTTATTTATCCAGATCGTAAGGACCTATTAAACAATTTTGCCGTCAACCGACAACCTTTGATCACATAAGCACTCGTATATTTTTGTAAATGCTAACAGCACCATATTAGAGATAAATTTAATAAAAGAAGTTAATAATATTTTATTTTATACAGGTATCTAAAATTGGCGTATTTTCATGCGGTCCGCGACCGCTCACTAAGTCAATAATGTCTGCGTGCGAACAGGTCAACCGCACTAGGAGACTTCCCTACTTCATACACCACTTCGAAAACTTCGGCTAACTTAAAATGTATTATATAAGATATATTTTATTAAACTAAACTATTTAGCATAATTATATGATTCATATATTTTTTTCCAATATAGTGTGCCGTAAGCAATTATTTTTAAGTTAAAAGTACTTGCTACTTATATTTGCATATTATTTTTTTGTTTTAAAATCATTTCTTTTTATAAACCATTTATAAATATCGAAGTAATATAAAATTGATTGAACAAAATTTTATAATACACAATATCTATTGAGTACTTGAAGGTTACACAAAGATTGGAAAATGTATTAATCAACTTAATTTATTAAATCAACAATTGTTCAAAAATCTATACAAATAATAAAAATGTAATATATATTTTGATAGAGCTTAATAATTAGGTACTTATACAAATTTCACTGCCCTATGTTAAGTAATTCCAATTGCTATTTATTTAAATTATACTACTTTAGACGCTACATTTATGCTGTTTGTGGTAAGTTTTTGAAATATTTTTATAAATACTCTTAGAATATAATTATAATAATTTCATCCATTATATTGTACCATCCATGTTTTTTTATGAAGTCTACTTCATTGTTGTAATTTTAAATATAGCGTTTTGATTATTTCATGTTACTTAACATTTTATTTAATTTATATATTAACATTTCAAAAATATTTATGTGATTATGACAAAATCTGATAACTTTCATAACACCATTAAAGTAATAGTTATTAACTATTTTGACAGTATTTTTTTAAAATATATTAGCCACATACATAATGGCGAAAAATTACAAAGTTTATAGTAAATTGATTTACATTCCCCTTATTCTTAAATATATTTTATTTATTGAAATTATCTACAGTAGTACAAAATAAATTTACTGTATATTTAATATGTACAAAATTATACAAACATAATCTCTAATTTGTACAAAACACGTTTATATTAAGATATGTTTTAAAATTACCATTAATTTTTAATATATATATATATATAATATCATTTGTAAATAATGTAGATAAATATCGGCTAGAATATAAGTATATCGTGTTTTTGTAATTTATACGTTTTGTAAATAATGCAATAAACTTTTATTCCATACTATATATCTATTATTTGCTAATCGATTTTCTTAACCCATTTTTCAAAAGTTTTTGAAGCGAATCGGAGAAACTTTAGAAATGAAAATGTGTATTTTGTAAGATATACATCTTTAGTTATCGTGGTTTTTACACATATACACCTATATTATAAAAATAACCTGTGACAACGAACTATTGTAGTATTCGAGAGGTCCGGTGTTTTATAATGTATTTTCGATTACCAAAATATATGCGATTAATCCAGTAAGATAAATATATATTTTAAATAGTCCCGTTACCAGAAGTAACTAGCCTTGCCGTCTTTATTTATACTGAAATAACAATGTATTATTGAGTAAAACCTTGGTTTTAGATTCAATCTTATAATCTACGAGGTACTATATTTACGAATTTGTTAATATATACATAGACCTATTGACTTTCATAGAAAAAAAGGTTTCTTATAATACACTGTCTGTAATTTATACTCACATTGTATCTAATCATAGACTCTTTCTTAACTGTAATTTAAAAGAAGATTAAAATACAGTTAAGAAAGAAATGAGATTGTGCTGTATTACAAAAAAGAAATATGTCAATTGAAACTATCGAAGATTTGTAATCATACAAGGTAGCAATCGGCAAGAACATCGACGACCCGACAGGCTCAAAAATTGTTACTCCTAGTGAAAATATTATAACTGTTATCGCTTAATAGAAATAGAAATTACTTATTTCCCAGATATTTGTAGTGACCTTTAATGAAAACAAATACGTTTACAATATATTTATTATTAATTGCAAATTATTATTTTAACCACTTTTTAAATGATGTAGTGTATACTTTAATATTATATTATTAATTTTAGGTTTTACAACGCAATTGTGTCAAAGATACTACCTATCAAAGCAATAGTGAAAATTTAATGTTCACAAACCTTCAGAAGTGTACTTGAATTATTTATGGACGGATTGTAAGGCTTCATAAAGTAAGAGGCTATAGTTAGCCTTGTAAATCATACAAACAGTAGATAATTTTTTAATAGATTTCAATGGATGAAGAAGATTCTATAATCATCTTTATCAATTATATTCTCATTTTTTAAATGAACTGAGTTACTGAGGTCCATTTTAACAAATTTATTTTAAAAGATCAATAAATATATGTATTTTTTTAACATAACAAATTTAGTTAAGATGGCTTTTGCTTATTTCTCATAGTTTAGTTGGTCTATTATGATTCTAGTTTAGATATTCAAAATGAATTATACCCTAAGCCCTGCCCAGTTAAAAGCAATAGGTACAACAAAAAAGATTTATTCAATTCCGCCCAGTAAATACGGAAATGCACGTTAACAAGCATACAGAATTTTTTTTTTAATTCGAAATCTTATTCTTGTACTGTTTTCATCCACCTAAATTATTTTTTCGTAAATATATGTATTCAATGTACAGACACATTTCTTTTACTGTTTTGTCATAGTATTAATAAATTGAAATGAGTTATAAAACGTACTTTAGCAATTACCACGGATTAATATCATTTTACAAATTCTAACGCGCCACATAAAAATAGAATACTTACATAAAAAAGACCTGTTCTATTTGTAAGTAAATATTTATATAATGAGTTACGCACGATTTTAATCAGTTTTCCAAGTTACAAGTTTACGTTACAATTTTTTTTTGTGAAAAACGTTAAATGATGCTGAAAGTGATATTGATTAATATAGTTACAGAAATATATTTCTGACAACTTCAGCAAAATGCTTTGTTATTCTTATTTTTGTGTTCCACACAATAGTTACGTCATGTTACAGATTGGATAGATTTTATTTGACCTTCTTCCCGCATAGATTTACATCTTTATGGTTTACACGAAAAAATGCCGTTTTTTTTAAAAATTACGAAACTAGTTGTAATTAATTTATTTTCATATAAAATTAGTCATAATTCCCTGTATCTTCGATCAATAACAAGAAACTAGCCTTTTCTAGAAAACTCCACGTTGATTCTGCTCTCCTTATGATGCTTATGAAATCCAAAAGACGTTGACTATCTGCTCAATAATATATAATGGCAATAAATATAATCAATATCAATAATAACAAGTTACTGTAAATATTGAATTATTAATATCTCAAAGTTCATGATGAAAGATGTTGCCAAAACAAAAGTACATAATATGTATATTTCTGTATTATTAATTTGATTATAACTTCTAGCTAAGACTGCTTTAGCTTATTCTATCTTTAATATGCAAACTAAATTTTTTACTTTTTAATATAGGATACTACTGGTTAATATAGGATATGAACCACGTTCAGTCATCAGAAGCTAAACAAACAACTCATGCGCTGGCGTGACTGGTAACATAAAGGAATAGCCGTCGTCGTCGGTATCTAAGCCGGTGATTTTTAGACAACAAAAACAAACCATGGCACACCTAGAGGTAAATGTAACAATAAGAGGAAATAATAACAATTTATTAAGCTTTTTATTGAGCCTCCACTGCTTTTCTGGCTCGTCATTGTGCCAGCTGACCAAATTGATGCTCATTCACTAATAGTATTCTAATAAGTCAGGTCGTACCAGTCATCCACCTCCACCTACCACAGCGCCGCGTCGTGGCTTCCCTTCCCTTCTTTACAGTACTCATAACATTACCATATTCGTTTTTACAAGCCCTGTCAAATAAATATGCAAGAAACATTGTACAAAAAATGTTAGGTAAAAGTAGTATATTGTAGCTTATGAGTTCAACAATGAAACACATCTCTGGGATCTGGAAACATATAGTTATAAATCGTATGACATTTGTAAATTAAATAATTAACAACTAGAGAGCTAAAAAGCTTTAGCTGATTTTGCAACCTTTTTATTCTTAAAAACTCAATAACCTCAATCTTACTGACAATTATTTATGTTAATCGAATTACTATATAATATGTAGAAATGTTTTAATGTTGCTGAGGGCATAGATACGGTATTTTGATGCAACGTTGACGTTGATGTTGCCGCTAGGGCAGTTGAGCAACTAGATGTGAACTTCACCTGTTATCTCTAGAAATCATTTCGAAACAATCTTCTTGGGATTCCTTATATAGCTTAATATTAAAAATAATGTAGTAATAATTAAAGAAATATCTCGTATTCTTGATGATAATAATATACTTATGATAATACATTTAATACAAGGTCCAACTAATATACAACATATACGTTAAAATAATATAGTAGCTGCAACTAAAGTATCGATGTATTTAGAGGAAAAGTTTGCTTATTACTAGAGAGAACTAATACTAAATAAAACTAACACAGACTAAGTCACGTGACAATATTATATATATTTTTAAACATTTTAATTAATTATACGTTTCATTTATGGAAATTATACGGAACCTTCACATTGTTACCGTATTTTGAGCTTATAATGTTATCTTAAACGTGTTTCTACTTTCCATACCACGTATTCCATTTTGATAGTACCTAATCTGTTTTAACATAAGTACATTTTTAAATTTTTATAATAACCTTGTGCCTAATGTATGGAGGTATACATGTGCATTTACAAAGTCAATTATATAAGCAAATAGTACTGTAATTACATATATATTTAACATTAGCAAATGTGTAATTTACTACACTATATATGTATACAGAAGAAACATAAATTTACAAAATATTTTTAATATAATTATTGACATTTGACAATTTGATAAAAGTATGTTTAATACGAGTAGCTTAGTTAGCAATAGATTTTATTAAAAGCTCATATTCATAATTCCTTTGTTGGAAATTCCTATAAAATCTTAATTAACAGTAAAAGTTTAATATAATATTATTTTTTATTATACGTACGTAATTTTGTGTAATAATATAAATTGGAGGTTATCTAACAGTTTCGTGTAACAAGTCAATAAAAAATAGAAGCTCATTTTAAATAGGCACTAGAATAGTAATAGCACGTTAAATAATATGCATTTCTTGCAGATTTGCTTTTTATTATTATAGTATGTGCAAGCGGTAGCTAAAGGCAATTAGGAACTCTCCATTAGAGCAGTTGCAAACGGTCAGTCCTCTGTTGCAAAAAACCAATTTATACCCGCTAATATTGAACAATAATGTAAAATATTGTATTAAATATACATTTACATAACAATTTCTTAAAATCTTTTATAAACAATTTCTCAAATATTTACTTTCTGTGGCTTTCTTTAATTATTTAAAGTTCTACCTTCAACTTATTTTATACTAATATCAGTTAAATTCACCATTTGTAGATTTAAAGAAATCTCTATAAAATTATTGAATGGAGGCAATGCAAAGAAATTTTACCATTTACGGCATTCTGCGAGTCTCATTGTCATTTAATTTCTAACCATAAAAATATAAATAAATAATGTTAAGTTAAACTACGAGTAATACTTGCTATAGTCTCGGCTCTCTTGCTATAGTTATAATAGGACACAGGTCTAAAATGAACATAATTAAAATAGTTACAATTACAACATGCAAAAACATGTAACTGTGCGTTATAATGATGGTTAATGAACCTGTATTGTTGAAAATACGAAAATGTATGCGAGTAATGAATTAATTTACGGACCGTGACTTGTCTTAAAACTATATGCTCTGTTTAATGGTTATATAATAGACAAGTAGGTTAAACGAAGGTTATGATACTTTAGTAAATTATGACCTAATACATTACACGTAATCTTTCTGACATTGAAAATATTAATTTTCTTTTATATATTTTAACTTTTTTTTAATACCACCATAAAAGAATCGTTTCATTGTACACTATTAAATTTTGGGCTCTATATTCTAATTATAATCATTATGAAATAAGATATTCTTTCCACTAAATGTCGCAAACTCATTACAGCTTGCATACAAAGATATAGAAAGAATGAAAGTAAAAAAAATACTTTATTAATGCATTTATATAAATCATATTCACCAAGTACTGGCACACACGAGTCCACATTTAAATATTACGTGATACTTGTCCACATTTAATAATATCTTAACTAAGTTGTAATTAACACATTGGCAAAATAAAAGAAAGTAAAATATTAAATACACAGAAGATAAATAGTTATTTTTTGCGCTAGAGGAAATATAATAAAGGAAAGTAAACATCTAACACCGGAAAACGATAATAGGGGAGGATCTGTTTCCACTTGAGTGCGCACGCGCTGTATAACATTTTCATCCCTACCATTCTTCACTTGTCGATGTGTAACAGCTTAATTCATAATAATTATGACAAGTGTTTATTTACATTACCTTTTTGAATCTATACGCACGTATATATAGAAAAAAATTGTAGAAAAATAGACACAGTGCACATTCCAGAATCCTGAATATGCTATATACAACTAGCAGTATGTTTTGCAATATAAACAAATGTAATGCTTTATAAAAAAATATTACTTACAAATTAAAAATAATTTTCATATTAAAACATTTATAATATTTTTAACTGTAGATTGCGTACTAGATGATTCAACGTCGCGAAAAACCTACCGAGCATTTATTAAGAAAGCTGTTTTCGCTGCATGAGTGAAAGAAAGAAATGACTGGTCGTCCCTTTCACTCTCGCTTTCGTTCCGAGGTTCAGAGGTGTACGGTTCGAGAGTGAAGACTGTTTACTGTTGGTGACTGCTTGGCTAGTTTTCAGTGTTCGCCCGGCAACGGTACCATGGTGACCTCCGTGTAACATTTGTAACATTTCCTAGTGTTGGTGTTGTGTATATGTTTATTGACCACTTTGCAACAAGGATATATCTATATTCTCGATAGGTACATTATTTCATTTAGAGCTCTTTTCACGACTCGCATGATCGCTGCTGACATCCTTGTCCTCAATTAAAACAATTTACGGCACTCCTTCGTTTGACTTATATACTTCATGTAGCAAATTATTATTATCAATAAATATTAGTTTCTAATTATTGAATGAACTTGAGAAGTCGTTTCGAATAACACCTTAATGTCGATTATATTTATTATAACTTATTTTTATATAACCTGTGATAACTTTTAATGTGATTACGTCGTATCTTTTATACAGTATACATACATATTTTGTGTTGTATTATAAATTTTATTTTATATAATAATTGCATTATTATAAATTAAAAAAAAATCTAAATTTCAGTAATTAGTTGAAGTAATTAGTTATTTAATAATTTCTAATATAATTTGTAAACCTACTTACTAGTACCTATTGAAATTATAACTTTTAAAATGTATTCTATTATCTGTACATTATAAGTGTGTGATGAAATTAGAGATTATTCTGATAGTGACAAATGGCCTAACTTTTCGTTTCAAAACGTTAATAAGCATATTTCAAACTAAATGGCATCAAGAGTTATCTATCACGGCTTAGTCTTAAACAAACTCAACTGCGAAACTAATTGATGTTGAAAGACCTTCCAAAATTTAAGTTTGCATCAACCAATATTGCTATTATTGATTTTAATGTTAAGAGAAAAAATCCTCAATTTTTCCTTTAAATGAATTATTTCATTTAATAAGATAAATAGTTTAGAACTTTATAGTTCTTATATACTCGTTCGTATGTCTCAGAACTCCTATAGTTGAGAATTTTTTTTTTAAACTAACCAGGTGAGAGTGGAGCGACGTCTATTAGATAGATATATTTCATATAAAACACAATACAAATTGTACAAATAAAATGGTATACCCAAGAAATTTTGTTCTAAAGGAAACTATGAACACATGATACGTATATTGCCAATCTACAGTAGTAACAAAATGATTACGTGAAGAAGCACGCGTCATACAATGGACACAGCACTAAATGTTCCTTTATATATTTAATTGTTTCTTCATATTACTTTAACAATCGAACTTGAATATATAAAATCAACAAGATTTTACATTTCTAATCTCTAATCGTAGGAACTTTTAAACGAGCACACGAAGCAAAGAGCAGTAATATTATTCAAGTCCTTATATTACGACACGCGATACACAGTGCGCGACAGGCCGACAGCTGCCTACGATCTTGACATTTGACTAAAATGCCGTCTCTTAATTCTTATTGTTTTATTCTATATATATATATTTATCATGCTTGTTTATATTATTAAACTATTAAAAGATTACTACGAATTTACATATATGTATATAATTGTTGCTGCAACGTTATTAAATTATGTAAGTTCTGTAGGCATACGCGGAGATCTAACTTAAATGTTACCTCGACTGCGAAAACTGACGGAATTGCTATTATAATTTTGAAATATTAAATATGGGTACTAATTTTTAAAGTTTATGAAATATATACACATATGTATATTTTTAATTAATTATGTTATATTCATACAATGAAAAATGTACGAAATATAACTATTTAGATAAGAAAGTTGTAGTTGATTTTGCAAGCCACTCACGTAAAAGTACCTTATATTGGATAGGAAAACGCAATGATGCGTGTTTGTTAACAAGCTACGTGGAGGAAAATCTTGTGTTTAAAAACATTCTTTCTCCGATTCTCTGATAGATTTGAACATGTAACTGTCATATTGTGTTGGTTAGACACATCCCACCCACTAAGTATGCCAATTTATGTAAACCATACTCTCACGGCTGTAAACACAAAATTAATTTGGCTTTATTCACAATGCGTTACAATTTCTCACGTATCATTGTAAGCGCAGTCTATAGCTGTTGGAATTTATAAAGTGTGACGTAAACACCATTGTTTTTGCCCGTCCATGTATCACCATTGCATTTAGTGGTGACGAGCCAATTGAATAGCATAATTTGTAATCATTTTGACAACACAAGACTAATTAAACAGATGATTGTTAAGTAAATTTTATTGAATAAAAAGTTCATATTTAAAAGATCGATGTACATACTCTTTGTTATATAAAATGAATTTCCAAGATTAATATACAAAATACAAACTAACTACAATGTAAATATACATATATTTGTAATGCTGCGGAGAATTGTAATATATTCAATTCTATGGTTTGCAAAAGTGCTAATGAAGAAGTCACATAAACTTGGCAACCGAAGAATTTCGGGCAAGGCCGGTTGTGATCGATGTTTGACCAAAGCGATTCTTGCGCAAATTGACCATACCAGTGGTGTGTCGCTGACCAGCGTGCGATCGTCTTATTTGCAGTTTCTTTTTTATTTATTTTGTCAACGGTGCGGTTGTCCTTGTGTTGAGAATTTTAGAATTATACACTTAAGCCACAGTTAAAAAGGTCACCCTACGCTAAATAGTTTACATTTGCTAACTGCATTACAATATTTCCCTTATATCTAAAATGTAATTTTGAAATTATATTACAGAATATACGACTTATTTACATATATTATGTAAATAAGTCTACATTGGCAATATGTAAAATTAATGGAAGTATAGGGCATTGTAAATATGTATATAATGTACACTACATTAAGTATTAGTGTTAGAGTCGTGACTAAGTGTATAATAGAGTGGAGATTGAAGATCCATTAGTATACTGAGTAATTATTGTAGTTGTTATAAACGCGTGATTGTCCGCAAATGGCAGACTGCCGCGGGTTCTGGTGACTTAATATGAAGGTCTTCTTTTGCAATTGAATAGACCTAAAACGCGTACCGCGAACGGCACCACTGAATTTTTATTTTAATTGGACTTAAAATAACTACTTTAAATCCATTATCGTTACTTCTTTTAAGCATCTTAATGTTCATAATAATGCTTTCAGAAACAATAGGGATTTTATTAACTTAAACAAGGATATAAAGCGGCTTTACACACATATACATACAAGTACATTACATTACAC
Organism: Podotricha telesiphe; assembly: GCA_038994665.1. Lineage (NCBI taxonomy): Eukaryota > Metazoa > Arthropoda > Insecta > Lepidoptera > Nymphalidae > Podotricha > Podotricha telesiphe. Next base: position 94,382 of record JAOYRR010000229.1, on the reverse strand, counting down.
ATAATACAAGCATACACTCACTTAAACACTTGTAATCATAATTAAGTACAAATTGTTGTTATGACTCGTAACCCGTTTAATAGATAAACACTTCTTTTCGCCACTCCCGTGGGATATATGGGATGCGAAACACTGTTTCTTTTTGTTACGGGCACTTTTAATCATCTGTTGACAACTTTAGCTTTGAATAAATTTTATATAATGTATTGTACTATACTGTCTTTTATGAAATATATTTTTTATTATTATTATATACCTATTAAAATACTAGTTGAAGTCTCAAGTGAACAAATACTGCCTGTTCAATGCAATTACGTCGTACGTAGGGTCGTATATTAATTATCTCGCTTATCTGACATCACACATTGTCACATACATTATTATATTATATCCTTACATGTACACCGCATATAATTAAATATTTCTTGAAATGAGACTATCTCTATTCCATTCATCCATTATTCCATGTCCACGACATAAACATTCGTTGAGCGGGACTTGAAACTGCAATTATCGCGTACAGTTCTAACAATCCAATCGTACAGTGACAATGGTAATAATAAAACTTGTAACACTTTTAAATTTAATTTTAGAGTTTTTCAATAATAAATCATCGAAATAATATTAATTATAAATGAACAAACCTCATGTATATATTAATTATTCCTTACATAGCTTCCATTGCAAGATATACATTTAAGCCTTTGCTTAAAGAATAAGCAAAATAGATACACAGCTGTGTATTCAAGTGCGGTGTTTTACTTCGGATTGTACTCACAGTTTATAGTTGCGATAAAGTGTTGCAACAGTTTTAATATTGTGGCTGGACAAAAGCTAGTCTAGACTTAACACGTGCCACCTAGCCAACAGTTTAATTTAATTTGCAATTTAGTTCTTATTTTCGTACGTACGTCGTTCGTACTTTTCAACACTTACTATTTATTTTCCTATTTAACATGCGAATTTCTGTTATTATACAAAGTACACTTAATAATGTTATTAAAACATAAAATTAATTTCAAACGAATATATATATATGTATATATAAATTAAAATATTTTTAAATGTCCAACTTAAACAAACTATTTAACTTCTGATATACTGTTTACAGATGTGGAAATGTAACCGATGTGTACTATGAACTCAATCAAATGAAAATGCACGGATTGTATTCTTTGCCAATGTATTCGCGTGTGTTGTGAAATGAACAGTGCAACGTTGTGACTTTGGTAACCACGTGGAAATGAAAAGAGAAAAGTATAAGAAAACTTTGCTTGAATTTCGGTAAGAATTTTATTTATTTTAACTACTAATATCGCATAGCATAGCGCATTACGTCGTGTCACAGTGGGATGTCTTATTGCAAACGCGATTGCTTGTGGGTTTGATCCCCACTCGAAGGAATAATTATATTTTAATTATTTTAATTTTTTCGCTCTGGTGCGGCGTTTGAGTTCCGCCACTCAACACGCAATGTCTCGAAATAGGGCGGAAAGTGAAGAAGTTCAAAGGTAGAGGAAGAGTTCTTGGCACTAGGCACTTGGTACTCTCTGACTACATCCTCCTATGCGGGAGAATGCGTGAAGCTGTGTGTTAAGTAAAATATTCCATAATTTATCATGCCATAGGTGATATTTCAACATCAAAAAAGTAATAGCTGTCTGGTTACATCACACAAAAGCGTCACTAATGTCTTGCCATCACCCATAACTAATTATCTTATTGACCGAAGTGTTAAAAATATTTTAAGAGTTACTAAATTGTCAATGAAGTGTATTTACGTACCTGAAAATAAAATAATTTGTTGCTCAAAATAATAAATATTATAACAATATATAAATATTATAACAAAATAATATTACATCTAGTTTTCTTAGACCGGTATCTGGTTAATTGTTGCAGCTATTTTTGTATAAATCAAATTTGATAGGCTTTTGTTTTGAAAATATCCTGAATAAAAAACTATCAGGTAGATTCTTGTTACAGGAAAACAAAATCAAAGTAGTGTTCAAGAGCTGAACAGAAATTATATTAAATGTACCATTTTTTTGTAGCATTTTATTTTTCTAACTCATATTATTTATAGTAAAACTTGTTTACTATTATAAATAGAACGCAACCAACAACCATCACGTGCACAGGACTTTCTGAATGTATACCACAATGGCGTCTTTTGAATTTAAAATATTATTATTATGTTATTTTGACAAAACAAAATTAACTTATAACTCGACAAATTTCCCATTAAATTATCAAGAAAATAATATTACATGATTGATTATGGTAATTTTTCTATCATTATGTCTATCACATCTTCTAGGATAATATAATACAATTTAGTAAGTCACAACAACTGTTGAATTTATAAGAAACAAATGCACTAACATATTTTGAAATGAAACTATTTTAACCGGATTAATCGCGTATAATTTTGGTATTCGAAAATACATTTTTAGAACCCGATGTTTCGAACGCTTTACAGTAGTCCGTGGTCTACCTGTGACCACGGACTACTGTAAAGTGTTAGAAACATTAAAATAGTTTCATTTCAAAATGTGTTAGTGCATTTGTTTCTTATAAATTCAACTTATTATGCACTAAGACATTTAAAAAGTTGATTTCATGGTGATATAATTGCGCTGGTGACGTAAATTCCAGTAATGACTTAGCGCAGTGAAAGTAACAATAAGACGGCTGCGAAGCGAGATACAAAGTATCATCTCTAAAAAAAGGATGATATCGATCTCTAACTTTCTTCTGCTTAGTAATATTCTACTCTTACACATACAAGTTTTTATAATTATTTTGACACGTGAAGGAAAGCTAGACCTATGTTGGCTGTCAGGTGTCAAATTTACAATACTTAAAGTTTATAAGGAGAAGAAAAGCGGAAAACCATTATATTAATAAAATAATTATCACATACACTCCATTTGGCATATATTTTTATGGAAACTTGTACTTTCGCGTCAACGGACATTACCTTATTTATTATTAATTTTTAATATATAAATATTTTTTATTATATACAGGCTGGTTCAGAAAGACCGAAGTGGTGTGAATTCCTTATAACTTTTTATTTAAGATATATTTTTTTAATTTTTTGTTTTTTAAATACAGTAAATTTATGGGGAATATTTTTAGATTAGTTATTAAAAAGGATATCCCGCAAGTGGTCGCCATTTTCTGCTTCGCACAAATGTGCTCTTTCCAACACATTTTCCATGACCTTTCGCAAAACTTCCGGTGTTATGTTGTTAATTTCTTCTCGAATATTGGTTTTTAATTCCTCAATAGTCCTAGGCTTATTAACATAAACTTTCCCTTTTAAATAACCCCAAAGGAAACAGTCTGGATTGGTCAGAATTCACACCACTTCGGTCTTTCTGAACCACTGTACCAATACAGCGATGCCATCGTTGAGTAGTTGAAAAGTGTCCCCTCGTATAGTAGGAGATAATTGTGAATTAGATTTCCATTAGTGTGAATATTTGTATTTTAATCTTTATATGGTAAAAAGAATGCCACGTATGCAGTAAATAAGTTTTCTTTTATTTTATCTGAGCCAAAATAATAAAAGTTTTATCATATAATAAATCAGACAATAATTGTAGACAAAGCAATTTTCTATATAAATGTTTTATCTTAAAAGCTTGCGCTTCTGAGGTAGAATTGAGACCTTATCAACGATGTATGTATACATTCTTGAGCGCTCTTAGTGTGTACAGTATTAGTCCTAAGTACTACGCTAGTACAAGGATGCAACACTTGAGTGCTCTGAATGTGTATGCAGTATCAGTGGCTCAAATCACATAAACCCTAAACATTCTTTTGTCTAATAGTATTTTTCATATTTCGTTCATACGAAATATGAAAAATACTATTAGACAAAATTCATTCTTAACATAAGTACCAATTTTTTAAGTCTATGCTAGTTATTGCAACGGTACAGAGTTTCAGTGCTGCGCTATAATTTGACCACGTTAATTATGAAACTTCTCAAAACTAATCTAAACGTAGTTTAGAATATAGATTAATGTCTGTAAGCGTACTAAGTTCTGAATATAGAGCTCTAATAGACTAAGATTCGATTTTGTTTAAAGTTTAATTAAGTTAACCAGTAGAAAGCTCTCTTAAATGTTCAATGCTCGTAAAATTCAATAATCAAAAATGTAGGCCATTGAAAGTGATTTTATTGTCCTTTTTGTACAAATATAAAAGAAAGCTGACTTCCTGCCAAAGTTACGATTATTCAAAAGTTGACACAAGGTCATTTTTGTTTCTCTTTTACTAAGCAAAACTTATCAACATACGAGCATATCATCTCGCTTGTAAAATGACCAACATTCTTGCACCTTATATCTGATTCTGGTTATTTATTCAATAGTAATTCTCCATATATATTTTTTAATATATTTTGAGCTGAGGCTGAAATTGAAAATCAAACCGTTAATATTTACGTTTATTTTTTACCATTGTTTACGAGCTTTTTAACCTTACATATTTGCAGCTTCACGTTTTTTACTGCATAGCAGGGTATGTTGAGACAAATTAGTGCCCAAGATACTCTGTTCTCCACTTTCGGCCTGAATCAGAGACATTGCACGTCTTAACGCCACGTATGGCGGAACTCAACGCCGCACTTTGTCTTGCCACCAGAACGGAGAAATAAAAATAATTTAAATATTATCATTTCCCCGAGTGGGACGCTGTCACACTGAGGCTCTAGGCACACATACATACGGCATATATTAATTAATAAGTTATAATTGTTATGGGTCATTACGCGTTATTTTTTATATTTATCGTTTACTTTTCTCAGAGGACTACATCGGTAGGAGAATATAATATGAATTATTAATATATCACATCAATTCACCATTATATGACGAGGAAAACATAAGCCTTAACCAAAGTGTAGTGGCTCCGTCCCAAGCGCGTCTCTCACACGACATAAAAGATATATTAATAATCTATAAATTCCGCCCAGTAATAATAACCACGGTGACAAACGGCAACAAATATTTGAATAAATGGACGAGTATAACTTTATTGAAAAATAATTTATTTTGTTTTAAATAGCTTCAGTTAGTTAGTTACTACAACTTCACGTTTTCGAAAGTACTAAGATTTTACAAAGCAATATAGAAGGCTATCACGATCAACGAAATGTTTACGATTGTGTAAATCGTGTTAGAATTATACAAGATTTTATCACATCCTTTAAGCAAGGATAAGTATAAAACACGTGCCGTTCTTTTGTTAAGTTGAAAAGGCCCCTTCGTTAAGATAAGCCGGGGTGAAAAAAAATTGTGTCACACATATACTGCCGTCGTAAAGAATAAATATAGAAAAAATGGAATTTAAAATATTTGTTTGTTTTTGTTGAGAAATATGCTATGAAACGGCGTTTTTCAATGTAAACACTTGCATTTATATAGTAGGTAATATAAAACCGTAAGAAAATATTTGTATTTTTAATCTATATATTAAATAATTAGCTGTTACGCTTAAAAGGCTCATATGACAAAAATATGCCTACGTAAAATTTTGAGCAACAGTTCAAAAACCCAGGCATAGTCGGCGTAATTATAATATGTAATGACAATAGGTTTATTTAGTTGTAAAGACATAAATGCCGGTGTTTTTATATAAAATATAATATGATAAAACGGCAGTGTATGTATACCTTAAAAAACAAAATTTCACACGTACATGATATTTCTTTATTATTTCATTCTTGATTCTAAAAAAATGTTCTTTGTGACATATATTAAAACTTATATTCATTTTTGCTCCTACATTATAAAACATATTATTTTTTTTTATCAATTAACTACACTACAATTCATATAGTGGCGTGTGTATTTTATAGAATCAAAAAAATGTACTTATGATATATATATAGTACGCACTTTATTGAAGTATTAACACCGAGCTGAAATCAATACGCAACAAAGCATACATTCCTGATAATACTAAAATCGACATTTTGATGAAGATGTAAATTAAATATTGATGTAGTGTTCTTTGTATTGTTACAACACATTTAACTAACAACTATGATAACTGAATCTATTGACCTTACATTACATAACGTTTTATATAATAAAAGCTTCTTTACAATACACAAAAGTTAATTAAAATCGATATTCTCTCAACTTTTAAGCACTGTTTTATAATAACTTCATTATATTGCAATTTTTAAGAATTGTTTTTCTTTTAGTCTTACAACTCAAACAAAAAGTATTTATACTAATATATAATTAATTCTTTACTTAAATAAGGCCACAGATTCCATCACATCGCTTTGAACCACCTTGAACAGTCACCTCAATAATCAACGTACCGACATCTGTAAACGACAGGAAGTGTCATGCATAATAATATCTCATAGTATTTTAAAGCACGCAAACATATAAGAATAAAACTTATTATTTATTTGCACTTACTGAATGCCGAAAATTAAACAATATCCATATACTTGATACCTACAATATGCCTTAATTTTACTTCAATCTTGCGTTGCATTACTAACTTAACGACTAACTAACATTATCTCATATTAACACTGATAAAAATGTGAAATATTTCAAATATAAAAATGTTATTACCTCATTTTCTTGTTAATTATATTATAAATATTGATTCTATCATATCTTCTACAAGATATAAGATCTTATTTTTTTTAATATTGCGTTTTTTGTTTCAATATAGAAAACTTCCACAATTTTGACCACAAAAGAGTCGAAGATTAAAATATAGATAAATATATACAAACCAGGTGCTGGACGTAATGATATAGTGTAGATGTGGCCATGTTTACTTAGATGTAATAATGTATCATTATGTAACTTAAGTAATAATAAAGTATCCATTGGCTGCCCTTGTGATATCTAGACCAAATCGATCGTGTACCTTGAAAGGCTCACCTAAATATTCAAACAGTGAGAATAAAAGACTGGGCGGATTTTTTTTTTATCTTCATGCCTCTTTCTTATATTTACAGAGTAAGTAAAGACAAACGTATAAGGTTTTAATACGTTTTCCAGAATCTAATTTGGCCACCATGGCGGAATATCGATAAACTTAGTAATTGAAATATTATACATGTATACGACCAAGCACAGCTTGACGTACAAAATAGACGGAACGGAACACCTTTTTTAAATGTAAATATTTCTACTAGTGGCATTGAAATCCATAACTATAACATAAACACGTCCCTAATACACCACAAGAGCGTTCATTGTTAGTTACTTTGTGACCATTGTAATATAATTTCCAGCTGACTTTGTAGTCGGTTCGTAGTTCATCCTTGTTTTAGTAATAACTTCATATATCACTAATTACATAAGTTCTAATTACAATTGATCGCATCTCTCAAACTTTAGTTAAGGCTATTTAATATTTTTATATAAGCCTTTATAATATAAAAATCACAAATACTGAATTCTAGATTCACATCATGACTAGTAAGAAATGTATCTACGGGTCAATAGAAAAAACTATTTTTCTCATATGCTGGCGACATCCGTACATGTATTTGTTTGAGCTGTCTCTATTGCTTTCATCATTAGATTCGTTAATTTTTATTTCTATATTGATAAACAGTTACATTCCTGTAATAGTTTTTAATCTTATTTCTATATACCTATAATATTAAAATCATCGTCATTAATATAAAAAATACAGCATGCTTGTAAAAAATCCTTTACGAAGATAACAGAGGCCTCCGTTGTGACGTTATGCAATAGGGATATTGGGCGAAGAAAGCGTCGTTAAATGCGTCAGTCATGCGGGTATGTGTCTAAAAACACGCACCGCAACAAATTGCCGTAAGCGCAATATTTCGTAAGCATACGCATAAAATATTATTTAAAAATACAAACGCCAATTACGAATTTGACCTCGCATAGTCTTATCGATGACTCGATGATTCAATTCTTAAGAATCATTTCCGTTTCCTGATACAGGACAGGTTATATACCTTCGACGTGCGTCCCGACTACGTTTAAAAGGTATTGACATACATTCCTTTTTTAGTGTAAAGGTCAGAAGCGGAAGTAATACTACAGGCTCCATTGCCTTTATATGACCTCGAACAATAAAAAAAATAATCCAATACTTATGTGACGAAACCTGATTCGTGTAAATACTTTTGTTCTCATCATTTGTTACTTAACGCTTTTGATTAACAAAAAACTAATGTTAAGACATGACTGTTTCGTAGGTTGGTATAAATCATCGATCACAGTGTATTTTGTGAGAAATTTGATTTGCATGAGAAGGTATATCAATACGCAGATGCTTAAAATAAAAAATATTACTGTAATAGTAATATTAAGATACATTTTCCCGCCATACGATATTATACTTAGCATACCATAGTGTTATGAATGTTGAGGACAGTTTAAAAATAAACTGTGGAGAAACCGCTTACGCAATATAGCAAACAGTGTACATTGTTGCCTGTACTTTCTTTCTCAGACAACTAAATTTATGCATTGCACCTATAAGTCTAAGATTATTTTATTATATTAAAAAATCCGAAACTTATATCTTCGGAATAACTAATATGTGTCTAAATAAGATGCTTCAAAATATATAAACTATATCAATTTAAGGTTATGTATAAGTTTACTATGCTATTTTTTTTGTGACTGGGAAATGCAATTTACGCAGATCATCCGCACAAGGCACATGTACCTTGCGAGCTGATGATACTGTGGGACTCATCCGTGAATCCATAACTACCCATTTAAACCCAACGGAAAGCCTCTCTACCATCATGAGACGTCGCTGGAACGATTACGCATGTTACTACGACGGCCCGGTAGACGGCCTGTCTATTACGAACCAACTGCTCCTGGGTTTTTTCTAGAGCACCCGCAGCCTCGATGACTTGCAGCAGGATCACCATTACCATTTCGCTGTAGCTCCTCTAGGGTATGGGATGGGGTTGCGCATACTGCCTTCTCCTACCCTCTGGTTTACGACAACAGAGCAGGCTTGCTGACTCACGGAGAAGACCATTGCAGACCAGTCATCGGACTATCCACCATTGCCCCCACCACGCTGGACAGTGAGAGGTCCCTACCTTCTACTACCGTAAAGGCATGGCGTTGTGGGGACCAAGTGGGCCATTCAGAATATGATGCGCGGAGTCGATGGGCTCATCACATTCGTGGCACACCGGCGACGCCTCCCGACGTGCAATCTTGTTTTTGCAATTTGCCGAAGCAACCGTGTCCTATTAGCAAGTTTACTATACTCTATAATAACCGCTAGATGTAATTTATCATGTATTACTGTTAATAACTAATAAAAATGTATAATGCACCTTGAATTTATTTTTAGATAGCAAAGCAACAACTCTTTATTTGCTTTGTAGACCTTGTGAGATATTTTTTTATTGACATCGGTCATAATAACATTATATAATGAATAGTAATGTATTAAAATGTTAACCTTAACATACTAATTTCATTTGTAATAACTTCAATAAAAGCTTATAAATTTTTTATTACACTTGCCATAACAAAATATTTTGTATAGATACATACTATATAGTACTAAAATAAAAAAGATGAAAGGTCTACAAGCATAGTTGACCATATTAATTATATTGATATAATATAATGTATCTGTTATTAAAAAAAGTTTTTTAATTTTTTTAAGGTCTAGTCATCTTTACACTTTATCACATAAATAGGGAGAGACTACAATTATAGTGTTGAATATAACCCTTTCCAGTTATATCGTTTCTCCATCATTTATCAAAACCATTGTAAGCAGTCAGGAAATGTCAATTTAGCCATAGTTTAAAACTCACGTGTTTATTTTTTACTTTAAATAAACTGTACGCGAATATAATAATACTCGAACATTTATTATAATTACAAATAATATCAAATCCAATATACATTGCATTCTATTCCATAAAGCAATACTCATTTATTTTAATAGTCACATAGCAAATATACATTTACAAACATAAAAAACTTTGTTCTTCAAAAAAGTATATAAAACCAGGATAAACTGGATAAAACGTACATTATTTTGTATGTAAATCAACAGTTTGAAATTTACAAACTAACAGACAGAACAGTCAAAGCAAAAAATTCATAAACTTAAAATTAAGAACGTAATTTTGTATTAAAGTAATTGAATGTTATTTAATTAATTATAATTTAAGTTAATAATTTTGTTTTTATGTACGAAAAAATAGTTTTCGAATACTGCACATGAGAAACATTTAGACGTTTTGTGCCTTGAAGGCGACCTCTCTGTGACCTCCTCGGACAGGAAAACCGGATGCTTCCGCGCACCTGTGCTGCTAATGATATATATACATATATTTATCTATGACTATTATCATTCTTTCTAATAAATACAGAAATAACAAATTGATTTGTGGAACATAATATGTTTAAAAATAAAGTTACAGATCATTTTATATAAGTAGTTAGTAATAAGACACTATAAACCACTACTTCCATAAAGATTTGATTGATACTTAAATTAATATTAGTTTTCATAAAAAATAAAAAATCTATTACATATAATTAACTAATAATTATGCGTAATAATGGTTATACATTTCTTAAATTCAATGTTCATTCAATTCAAGAAAAATGTCTTATTATTATTATTAATTTCAAATTTTTTACAAAAGTAAGCAATATCTAAAACAAATAAACTATACAAAATTAAACATTTTGTGCACATCCGGCTGAAAAAATGTTTAAATTTATACGCATTTACTTAGATGTTACTAAGCAAAAACAAGCGCACAAACTAAGGTTACCCCAAGATGTTCCTGTATAACATAGATATCAATTTCTATCGTAAAAGTTCGAACTTATACTTCGACAAAACTTAGGCTTTACTTATATGCCTGTCTCGGCAAGGTTGATTAAGCTTGGTAAGACACAGAATGGTCATTTATAAAATTTGGTCACAGTATAGAATTAAAGTAACTAAGCTTTACTTTTTAAATGTTAAGATTTTCCGTAGTAGGGCTTTTAAAGTATCATATGTGTCAGGGAATTAATAAATGTACAACCCAACCAAAAAGAATGCTTGAAAATTTAGTTAACAAAGACAGTGTATTAATAGTTAAAATTACTGAATAAAAACTGGTATTAATAACTTGAAGCGCGACTTGGCCATCGCACACAGTTGAAGTATCGAATGAAAAATAAAGAATTTTTATAAACGAGGAAGTTATTTCATTGTAAGAAACACTATACGTAAATATTTTATGAAGAAGATCATCGTTGTAATTTAAATAAATACATAGGTATTAATGAATATATCTCTAGATATATTCATTAATACATATGTATTTATTCCTTAACGTTATGTTATTCCTTAAGAATGAAATTCTATTTTTAAATATTCTTGTGTTGTGGTCTTCTTTTAATACACAGCAAATTCATGTTAATCAATTATAAATTAGATCCATGACTATTTATATACTACTAGCGACCCGCTCGCGGCTTCGCCTGCGTACACTACGCGGCTTATAGCTATTTCGTTTTTTCGTTCTCACTTAAATCCCCAACTTTACCCAAATTCATAATGTTGATGAATTATGAAAATAATATTGTGTCAATTGAATAAATATAATATGTTTAAATAGTGGTAGACCACTTTGCTATCAATTTCTGAACCAAACCACCTCCTCCTACTATCAATCTAAAAATTAATTGTAATCTAAATCATTTAGTTTATAACTTTATACCTACTAACACATTCGTCGTCAGAAAATTAGAAATTAGGAAATCAGGAACTTACATATTTTTAAAACACTTGAAAAATATTTACATATTTTTCACACATTTCGGATAAGAAAAACATATAGGATAAGAAGAACCCGCGCCGGTGGGTGGTCACCAAAAGGCGCAGGTTCGAATTCCTACATTCAACTTTTTATATATTTCAGGCAAGGCAATCTTTATAGCTTCCCGCTCTCCGCTGCTGCCGCATTCGCGACGTATTAAACATATTTAACCCGAAGCGACGACCACTCTGCCCGCTTATGTTAAACTTGTAATATCTTCTAAGATATTCCTTCTAATATCATGCTATAAAGGACAACATTTATTATTACATATCTAACATAATTAATGGGACAAAAATTATGATATACTGTTTATTATTTTGTAACTGTATCGTATTAAACTAATTATGTTTTGGAATAAGTAAAAGATAAAAAGGATTGTGGACCATCTTTAAGCGAAAGTTATACCTATCATCGTAAGGTTTTTTTTTGTATATTCTTTAGATACACAATTCCATAATATATTATGTTGTTCCATATTTCCCTAGTCAGCGGTCAGAGCGTTTGGACGTTTCCAAGAGGCGTAGGTTCGAGTTCCACTGCATTAAAATTTTTAAACGTTTTCATAAAATGAAGTTATACTATAAGTTTCTTATTAAACTTTTGGTTTTTGAAGATGTCGGTGGTATTTTTCTTATGGGAACATTGAACTTCAGGCTAAAATTACTCTGTATATTGCTACAGACTGTAAACTATTTACATGCAAAAACTCATTCATTGCTCATTAGTAGTTATCAGTTTATATAGTAATTTGACTGTTTCAGTTTTTATTTATTCTATGAAAACTACATTGAATGTCAGAATAATACTTATCCTATATGTGCCCTTTGGACCCACTACCGTATATATATAACCTACTACCGTAGTAAAAATCATTCATTTCTATCCAGTACTTATTGCGTGACACCCAAAGTAACAAACAGTCAGACAGACAGACAAAAATTCTACGAATTGGTTTATTCGCTTCTGTTATCCGGACCCAATTAACATTTTTCTAAAATCTTTCATATACAGAATTGATTTTTTTACTGTCTTATTATATATTTAGATTACTATTAAGTTAATCCACAGAATAATTATTTTAGATTCGCTATTTCCTTATCTACGAATTCCGTTAGTCTTGTTTCAGATTTTCAACCTTATTATTGTAATATTTTAAATTAATCTACTTGATTTATACTTTTTAGCCAAAGCCATAAGATTCACAAGATGTTTCGCAAGCAGCCTCGCTGTGAACGTGACTCACAGAACTGGTGACATAGCACATTAACTACACTGATTTAAATTTAACGCTAACTGCCCTTCTAACTTGTTAGTTCGCACAAGTAAAAACAAATAGTTTGACTTATTTCAATGCTCGTATAACGCAATTACATGTTTTATATTCAGAGATCATAACTTAAATTTACTTTTACGTAAATATGTGCGTTATTGATATAGATATAATTGAATTAGATATGTAAGTACCAGCGGTGTAAAGGCCAGCTTTTAAGTTAATAAAATAGTTTCGATATATGTAATAAAATATGTCGCTAATAATTAAAGAAAATATAATATATAATAAGAAAATAGATTATATATTTATTGATTTGATTCATAATTGTATAACTTTAATTGCAACATTAGTCGCAACTCGTATGTAAAATTAATTGTCATTTATTTTTAGGAATGTTTATAGAGGTAATTTAGGAGAAGCCTATTAATCGTGAGCAAAAGTTCATTCAACCAGATCCGTAATAAAATATTAGGCCTCATTAACATCTCGGAACACATATAAAACACACATTACACATAGGTGTTCAATTTTGTGTTTTCCTGAAATTAATATTTTATGTATGATTACTTAATACTGAAATAAATTTTATGAAATATATATTTTTTTTATATTATAACTAATTTATTATTATATTTTAACTAATTTTCTCATTTAATTTATTTTGTTGGCTGTATAATGTTCGTAAATAAATCAATAATAGAAAAGGTATAATATTTTTATGTAGGTACTTTTCTTAAGCCCCTTGATGCAAGAAGTTTTTTTAAGTTAAATTTTATCAAAGATCAAGATAATATTTTGTTTTTTTTGTAATAACATTCTCTATGTTTTTAAAATGGATCATTATTTTATTAATATGACTAATACATTTTAGTGGGTCTGGTATTTTTCATTATATATCCCTTAGTCCCGGATGTTTAGGAAACGTGCGATAATTTTATAAATAAATGAAATGTCCAAATAACAGACTTATTTAAAACACTCGTAAGTATTCTATCATGATTATTTTATTAAATGCACTATTAATATAGCATTATACAAAAATAACTTTTAATAAATCGAAAATATTTAAAGTATCCACTTCACATAGTGATTTATATCTACAACGACGCGGTACAACGCTATCGGTCGTTCGTAGTGAAAAACTCGGATAAATTGCTCGACCGATCCGCATTGAGTATAAAAGTGAACAGCCTGTGCTAGTGAAAAAATCCATAATAGCACAAGCGTTAAGTTTTGTAATTTTTAAAGTTTCTGACAGAGTTAAAAGTAATAATGTGATTAAAATTACTTACTTATGAAAGGTAACGCCATCATTTTGTAAACTAGACGTGGCAGATCTCTTTTTGCTGCAAAAAAAAACTAAAAAATTGGGCATTTTCAAAACATATTGGTTCACGACCTCAACTAGATTTAGTGTAGTGAGCAGTCGAGTTGCAACTAGTTTTTTTACTCGCGTAGGACCAATTGGACTTATACTTTGACAAAGAGGTACGCATTGCATATATGTGTATTGTACACATGTACATATACTACCTCCAAAAAATATGAAAGCACTAATAAGCTAGTAAATATCGAAAATGTTATTAGAAGTATTTAATTAATATTGAAACACAATATTTAAATCTATACATTTAATAAAAATGTATCTTGCAGTTTGTACATGGAAGATATATGAATAACAATATTATCGGGGTAACAATGATTTGTTTTTCTGTTTGTGTTTCCGTTTGCACGCTAATCTCAAAAACGGCTATATGCAGTTTTGACTATTGTATTTTGATAAACTTCCCTTAGCATTTACTATTACTATACATTTATTATTATATTTTAATAGGTTCATGAATAAAAAAAATACAACAATTTAAATTATAATTAGTTCAAAGTATTGATTGATTTAAGTGAGAACGCGGGCAGGCGATAGTTTAGTCGTGTAGTTTAAGCAGACAAAGTCGCGAGCGGATGACTAGTTGTAAAATAAAATCATCTTTTTCATTTATTACACAGTTTATAAATTTATAATTTCTTTCATCAATATATTCACCTCGCCTAAACAGCTAATGCATTGTGTCTATAATTTTTTCAAATAATCGATAGCAATTGTATCCTAAACTCTTGCCGATACCAAAAATTAAATACCAACGACCTGCAAACACACTAACGAAAGAATAATATACTTACACATTGAGAGTATTTAATAAGCGATGTAAAGATATGTTTCTAGGATATTTAAGCCAATCTTTAAAAGAAGGACCTTGGTCAGTTGCACTGCATTAAAATATTTATAGTAGTAGTAGATTTAACTATTATACCTACAACAGATTGGATATTTTTATGGGTTTATTGGCGGTTTTTTACTAGATTAAGTTTACTGCAGTATTGTATTGTTGACAGATAATTTGTGATTATTATTTGCAACAAATTATTAGCATAGAATAATATAGTGGTTTTCTATACAATATCAATATGTCTACAGTTCTCGTAGAATCAGTTTCACTTGTATATTATACCTATCTATTACATAATGCAATATTGCAAACAAGGCTGTGTGATATGACAAAAATTCTACAATGTCCCTAATGAGTGGTAAATGTGTAAATATTTACTTACAATTAGGAACAAAGATATTAACATACTAGAAAGTTTCAAACACTTAACTTAATGCAATATAATTACCGAATTATATTGTATTATTTTTTAATTATATTTTTAAAAAATTGTGTAAATTAGGTAGGTAATTTATTTTAATTATTTCAATTTGAAATTTAAATGCTGATTTATTAATTCTTTTATGAAAATATTGAACTACAAAATATGTATTTTTTTAACAAAATAATGTTACACAGTATATTCAAATTATTCCACCAACAGAAAAGAATTGTACAATATGTATTTAGGTACATTGAGTGCATTTCTGAGAGGACGAAATTTTTTTAAGCGTAGGAAGGATTAAGATAAGCTTAAACCTAAGTATAGAAGTCGCCACAATTGTCACGTGCGGCCATCTTGGAAAAAGGTGTGCAAATAGTTTTTGCGCTTTGTCTGGCAAACTATTCATCCTACAGAATATTTATAAAACATTTTATGTTAAATATCGAAAATATGAACGAATATAGTTGAATATTTTGAAACAAATTTTATTCCTAGCGGAATATTTTTTTTCTAGATATATGTATTTAACAATTTCCAATAAAAACTTTGTAAAATCGTTTATTAATTGGAGATTTACAGCGCTCTGAAGTTGACCGTAATCTTAAAGTATAATTGTCAGACTTAGTTATCTTTTTATTATTGCATATAATTTATATTTTTTTAATATTGCTATGTTATTAATATTTTAATGCCCCATTTTATTTTATTGTAACAATAATTTCTAATTCAAATGTACATTTGCGAGAACCAAACCCGTTTTGAGAATTATTGTAAAATGCTAATAATACTAATCCAAACTTCCAAGCCAGCACTTAGCTTTTAAAATTTATGTTTTGTATAAAAGCCATTCTCTAATGCTCTGCAGTGAGTCACTTGTACACTCACTTGTTCTGGTGAAACCTGGGGTAACGTTAGGGAAACATCGAAATGAATTAAAGTGAAACTACCTCCGTTATTCCCCAAAGAATAAGGAAAGAAAAAAAACGAGATAAAGAAGTAGATTCTTAACCGCAACCTGGAACATAATTTATACTATACTTTTTACTCCGTTTTTCGCTTTCCATCTATTTAAAGACAGTATATTGTGGTGAAGCTCAACACTGTAGCTTATTTGCTTATCTAAATTATATGTTATGTACTAGTTCCACATGAGAGAAAAGGGGGGTGCAGTATCCAGTGATGTTTTGTTATAAAAATCAGTCAATTTTATTCTTAAATGCTTTTATTTTGTTTTGTTGGAATATTATGAAAAAATAACAATAAAAAATCGATTTTTTCTTTTTTTTCCGTATAAACATTCCAAAAAATATGCGGACAGAGGAGTATACTTCGCATACCAAGTTTACCGCTCCGTCCACATGTTTTTCATATATTTTCCTTTCAAATAAACCTACAAATACATGTCAAGTTAGAAGTTCGTACGAAAACTTTTCCTTATTTTTATTTTTACAATTCTAAGAGCAATTTTAAGCTTTCAAGTCATTACTTAATGGATAAAACTTTATTATGGCATTATAATATGAAATACGTGATATCCCAACGTTTCCCAATTGAAAAACATTGCTCTCATTTTCATTAGAAGGATGTTATATAGTATGCCTAGTATGAGCAAGATTGTATCATTATATCTATTCACGATTATCATTAAATTATTGCATCAAACATTACGAATAATATACTATATTAATACTATATACAATAAAAAATATGGCCGAGTTTAAGCTTTAAAATTACTAAGAATAAAAAATTATAATCATTATAATACTCTTTGTTGAAAGCGGGCAATTATCATGACGTGATCAACAAGTTCCTGATCGACATCCGTTTCGTTGACCTTTTTTCTCATGTTTCATTGCCATTATTTATTATTTTAATAAAGTATATTACCTAGGAAATGTTGTCAGTCTTTTTGAACAGCATTAATAACAAAACGTTAAAACGTTTCAAAGTAATTTTATATAATACATTCTATTCCAAAGCTATAACTACGTACGTGTAAAAGACATATTTAGAAAACGTATAAAAATTCAATTTCCTAAGTGTGGGAATAACACTTTAAAAAATGTTAACAAAATATATATTTAATAAATAGCATTCTCTCTTGCCAGACGATTGTTCGTAGAATAATCTTTGGGTAGCAGAAATTTGTAAAAATCTCTCTACAGAGATGCTAACAACAAATATAAGTTGTAATAAGCGTATAAGATTTCAACGTAGCTGGAGGTGGGACGCATGGCTTAGCGGTCAGAGCGCTTGAACGGTTTTCAAGAGGCGCGGGTTTAAATCCCGCTGCGTTCAAATTTTTATACGTTTTCTAAATATGTCTTTTTCAATTTCCTAAGTGTGGGAATAACACTTTAAAAAATGTTAACAAAATACGTACGTGTAGTTTTAAAACAACTAATAACAATAAAATACGGCATCCACAGTGTGAATCCATGGAATGCTAAGGTGTTTTTTCATAATTTAATATTAATATTTTTAATATATCCATATTAGGAGATATATTTTTATTTAATATTATATACCGATAATTAAATAAAGGTTAAATAAAGAAATCACCTCCCGGTAGATATTTTGTATATTATTCGAAATTAAGTAATTAATTTAAAAAAAACTATCGCTATTTATACAAAATTGTTTCATAATTGCCGGTTGCAAATGATTTATATCTGAAAACAAGCTTAACTAGAAGCCTTATTTTATATTAAACAGTTATCTGTGCCACTGGGTCCATATTCCTCCCACTGGGCGAAAAAACCGCTGAATCATTCTCTTCACTTACTAACCCAAATCACAGTTTCCATCGGACTCATACATTCTACATTCTACATTCTACATTCATAACATATTAACATAAGTTTTTACAAGGATCTTTTTAACCACTACACCTTAACATTTTATACTTTTTGGCGAATAGAAGTGAGAATTTGAAGCGCAGATTTCTTTTAAGATATTTTGTTTGGTCGTTTAATTTCATTTTTGTGCAAATACATTGCAAATTTACGTAAATGATTGTAAATTTCGTCACGTTATGTTTGGCGTGCGTCACGCGTCATTTATACGAAGACGTGAAGTCGTGCGCGCCTGTACCTGTGCCATCCGCACGGTGTAGAAGGCGCTGATACAATACCTACATGTTTAAAAACACGTCCTCACACGCCTATTGAAAACTGCAACAAGCTACTTCACATTTGTTGGTAATAAATTGCCAATACAAATTGAATATCAACTTTTTATATCTAGTCTGGTTTCCGATTAAAAATAGTTCAATAAGATAGTGAAGTGATGGCTTTGCCTTACACAAAGTTTGAAAAAAATTATGTTTATCACAATAGAATGAACGCCAAAAAACATGAAAGTAGTACCTTCTCCATTTTTAATACCTAATGTAATTATCCTTGAATTGGGGATTCATTTTGCTGAATCTCTAGTCTGAAATATTCTGAAATAATCTATTTCCGCTGATTACCCTTACTATAGATGAATAGAACGGATAAATTGTGAGTGACAAAGAAGACACAGATAAGCCTTGCTGCGAGGTACGTGAGTCGCCCGCGGCCGCCTGAACCTTGAATGCTCCTTCCCTCGTTATAATAATAAACCGCTCAGTCCGGTCTGTGCCTTTACCGACAAAGCACGATACGATTTTTTTATATTACAATAACTTACACACGAACGATGCATCTCGACCGACCGCAACCCCAGTGACAACAGTGTAGTTAAATTATTCACTTCACAGTGTTTTTGTGATGTTTTGTGCCAAAACCTTTGGTGCCATATTGGGGAACACTTAATATTTATATCGAAGACACACAAGTGGGTATATTTGAATAAACAAAACACACTTATGACAATTTAAGTCATAAAAGAAATCTTTAAAAACAATATTGATATTGGCGTTTAACAATTTATTATGTCAAATTAACCACCATGTCATAATTTACATAACATTAGCACAATATTTTTAATGTTAAATCAGGTATTGCATAAAAAAATATTTATATCCGTAATAATTACATCGGCTAGTGTTGTTTCATTTTCAAGCAAATGTTACTTTTCGTTAAAAAAAAAAAAAAAAAAAAAAAAAAAAAAAAAAAAAAAAAAAAAAAAAAAAAAAAAAAAAAAAAAAAAAAAAAAAAAAAAAAAAAAAAAAAAAAAAAAAATTGGCAGTGTTAGTATGAAGGTAGCGTGATTGTTACAGTAAAGCTGCTAATTTCAGAATTTGAGTCCAGTTTGAACAGTAAACTTGTCTTGGTATATTTAAATATAATGCAAATCATAAAGTTCATGAAGGTCATCTTGAAGCTAAGAAACGCCATACTGTACACGCGATAATGGTTCGATGCCTACTTAAGGAAATATTTATATTTGAAAATATTTTTGTTACTTAATTCGGGCTATAGAAACCGCAACGTTAAGTTCTATTATCCAACATGTTAATGAAATTGCCCAAAATAAATAAGAAATATATTTCTTTTTTAACTTATAACTTTACTTTACAAAAGTTTATAAGATTTTAATGGCATAGTTAAGAATAACAACAAAATTAATGTTAATTTCCAAAAAAAAATCATAAATGTTAGGTTCATCGTGATATGCTGCATCTGAAACAATCATCATCACCATCTGAAATTAAACGATGTATAGAGACATACTTATTTTTTATAGTTGAATTGGTTTTCCTAAAAGTAAGTACTTCTTTACACAAGTGGAGTGGTGAAGCTATGACATGTGGGTCTGGTTTCGACCTGACAAGCGGAACACAATTCAGAAGAACAATCATAAAGATAATTACTATAAGCCAGTTGCATCATTTGGCATATAACTACAAGTTTTGTAGCAACAATACCATCTGACTGTCACTCATGTTCGTACGATTGTGTAGAAAGGTCAAATCAAACACATCCTGCAAACAGATTGACGTCTAATTTTTCGGCTAAAACTAGAAAGATAATATTATTTACTACCACACATATGAATTACGTACACATATGGACTATTTCTGCCTGAACAATGTGTATACCAACGTCACACTTTTTATTAACAAGATACTACTTACAAATAAGCATTTTTAGATACTTTTTGGACAGCACACAGGCATTTTAACCCCAAAACATTTTAATACTCGGTTAAAAAATATTAAAAAGACTTAAAACTTACACTTACAGCGCTGCATTTGCTATGCCATGGTAGTAAGTAACCAATAAATCAAAAATAATAGCATTAGGTACAATCTGTCAACTATTTGGCATTAGTCAACTATTTGGCATTAGTCAACTTCACAATGATATATGTGCTTGGACAGTGACCAATAGCGAAATACATTATTTAGACATTGGATTATATTATGATATGGTCACATTTTGTCAATGTTATGACATGTATTGTGCTTCCAATAATTATATATTGATAACCTAGTCGTTTCATTAAACAATATGAAAGTGTTCTTGGAAGTGACGTAAAAACGAGAACTGGAGAAAATGAATATCAAATCTTAGTGTTATATATTATTACGGTGTTTTAAAACATTATTAGCTATGAATTTATAGTTAATTATACAAGATTTTTTACGTTAAAAAGGCATACGTATAAAATATCAAACATCTTTTTAAAAACATATAACTAAATATTTTTTATTTAAAATCTATTATACTCCTAATTGTAGCGAACTTGGGGCTCGTGACTGTAATGTAGACGAAGGTAACACAACAATACAAAATACCATTCACTTTAACATAAGTGGTTACTTATTCATTATGCAGCTAAAATATTTGAGATATAATATTTATAATTTAATTGGATAATTAATTAAACGACTGTAAACTATATAATTGGAATCTATTGTCAGCATTACGTAACTGACCTGACCATAGTAAACCACAAATTTATCATCAATCATCCCATACTTGCGAATTAAAATAGGCTTAGCAATTATGAAGTTACTTAGACAGTCGCTCTTTAAAAGCGCCACCCAGTGTAGACATTGGGTATTGCATTGCATTGTCATTTGTTTAAATGCTTATATTATTCAATTTGTGCCACGGTCTGATGTAGCAAATACAATATTATAATATATAAACAACATTATCGAAAATAATAAATAAGGAATTCTATGAGTTCAAATATTTAAGATAAAAGAAGTAAAATACTAGGTTCAAATGCTTGCAAAGTTTTAAGGTTACGGCGTGTGTTATACTTATCAAAATATCGCTGTCTTCTCCGTAAAATAGTGCACAACTGTACCTAGTCGTGGTTTCCCCAAATAAACTTTACAAGCACGTCAAACCTGAAAAAGAAAGCGGTATGTACTGTTATTTCTAAATATACCTAAATGTATATAATAATCTCTCAATAACATACAAAGAGAATTATCTCTTTTGAAAATTATAGTCAACGATTTTATCCGATATGTGAATTTTAGATAGTTATGTCTATTATCCATACAATTAACAACGACATGCGACAGAGTCAATTTAATTTAAATATGATATGAAATCCTTGATTACTTATTAGACATGCGGATGCAGGTGATGAACAAACGTATTAATTTACCTGCCATTTTAATCACCCAGCAAGGTTTTGATAGCACTTGAGTATTGATAATACCGTGTGTGCCGCATATAGAGGTCGGAGCTTAAAAATCGATTATAAAATAAGCTTGAGTTATCTTAACAAAATATGTATTTTAGGAAATGTATACTTACATTTAAAGTATAAATATGTAAAATAGCATTGGAATGAATAATACAGAGCATATTGTTAGTCAGAGGCCAAGAAGCGACCTCGAGTTACAGCGTACGATCTACATCACAGAAGGCACCTACTTAAAACTCATTCGCGGAAATTGTCTAGGAAGACTATGAAATAAAATACAAATACTACATACAATGTCGTGCGTTAAATACGATTTCTATTGTATAGTATTTAGAAATATAAAAAATCATATTAAAAGTTGTCTCTAGCGTAGATTGCTTAAAATTTGTCTAATACTAATTTAATTCCTTTATATGCATGACATGAACCTAGCTAGTGCTAATCAATAATTAACCGCACGAACTTGTCCCATACAAGCCAAACGTATTTATGTAGTAAATTATGGCAGTAATTAACAAATATTTTTAGACATAAATTTTTTAACGATGCAAGATTGAACCCGCGTCTCTTGGAAAGCGTCCAAGCGCTCTGACTGCTCAGCCATGCGTTCTGCATCCGGCTAAGTTGGAATTATTATACGCTTATTACTACTTATTTTTGTTGTCAGCATATCTGTATTGAGATTTTTACTAAATTTAATACGTTTTCTAGGTTTTTCTATTGCCTAAGTGTGTGAATAACACTTAAAAATATTAAAAATATGTCAGTAATCTTGTAAGCCTCTGTAATTCTTAAGTTACAACACAAAAACTTGAAATATTTTTTTATAAGATGAACAATAAATAATTTATATGAGTCATCTTTATCAATATAATTTTTAACCATCCACTTTATTGAAATGATATAATACATTATACATATATATATATATATATATATATATATATGTAATGTAATTTGTAAAGTCCATTCTAAAACGATTCTTAATGTTATGTTCCGGTTGGGTAAGATCAGTCAGTGCAAGGTTGCCCACTTACCTACCATTAACAGGTTAGTTAGATTTTATGCAGTTATGAATCTATTCATAAATTATTCCAACATTTATGATAAAAACTCTGATGCTTTACGGTTCTATGGTGAATTCAAAACACCAACATTTTAGAAAACATTTATACTAGCAATAGTAATTATTAGCAATGGTAATAATGTTTACACATACATTGAATAAACATATTTTATGTATGTGTAAGTAATCAGTAATCAAGGTTTATTTAACGGCTAACCTCTATGGCAATAAAACTAAAATTTTAATTTTTTTTAATTTGTTTAATGTTTTATTAATATTTTTTTTATACATAGTGCATAATATTTTACAAAGTAATTTCATTATTTAGTGTACTGCGGATGTAATGTATTACGTGTGACAAGGTGAAGAAATAGCAACAATAAGCACTTCGAACTTTTGTAGAAATAATAATTTATTGTCTTACACAAACTCAAACCCACGGCTTGTATATTACGTGTAATCTTTGTCCATAATAAGCCCGTTCACAATATTAATTGCAGAGCTGGAGTCGTTATAAACTCGAACTGGCTGGAATTCTCTTAATTCTCTTTGTGCAGCTATCTAACTAAAATATCTCATTACTGAGCCTTGGCTCGAATACCGAATGTCTGTTGTTATGCTAGGCTGTCATACGAGAAGGCTGTAGAGCAGTACTCAATGCAAACTTGTTACAGTATGGAAGCACACTAATGTCAGCACTCACCACTTGAACAATTTATAGTTTCACACATAAGTCTAATTCGCATATCCTATTTGATTTAGGCACGGAAAGGCACTACACGCAAGAGTGCACATCTGTGTCTTGTGATTTGGCTTAAACATAATTGCGCTATAACCTTATTAAGCTATAAAAGAAAACGATTAACTTATAAAAATTCTATGAACAACGCAAAACTTTATTTACACATTCATTTAAATTTAATGATTTACTACTTTATAATAAACATATTTAAACTTTATAAATTTACATAAATATGATATTTAGCATAAAAACAACAAACTCATCAAGCCGTTTAATACAAATAATCCAACTTGATTTGTCATTAAAATGAGTAGTGTCCCCGAATGCGAAAAAGCAAGGTCAAGTTCCGACTCCATCGGAACTCGCACACTATTATGTAAGAATGGCTCAAAAATAATACAGGCATGCACGATATGTATCACGAAATATGTATATAAGCTAAATATATAGAAGTACTATTATGTATATTTAGCTTATATACATATCCCGTACTATTATTACGTATATGTTGAATGCCGCCGTGGTGAAGTTGTGACTCTATCTAAGCTTACGGCGCAAATAACAGGGAAAGTGCGTAAAAGTAGAAAAAAACTTACTTACATATTAATTTCTTGTTCCTTTCACTGTCATTTAATTATCACAAATTAAAATACTCCAAATGATGACATAATATAATGATAAAAGAGAGTATATTTCATTGACCATGTAATGGTTATAGTTATCTACTAATCAACATTACAGTCGGCCATAGCAGCAGGTATTAGAGATCATCGTGGTACTGTGGTCACATACCATCAGGTGACTCGAACGCTCGTTTGCCTTGTCTATTTAATAAAATATAAAAAAAAAGTGTGACAGCGTCTGACTGTATACCAGATGGTTGTGGGTTCGAGTCCCACTCGGGGGAATGATTATATTAAAATTATTTTTGAGTTCCGTTACTCAATACGCAATGTCTCGGATTCGGGCGGACGGAACGGAGTGTCTTAACACTGAGTTTTCTCTCTGAGGAAAAAAGCGTACAGGTGACATTACAGTAAAGAATGAACGTACGATACGTATCGCAATTATCTTACTTTAAACGATAGACGATAAACCAGAAGACATTTCAATAACCTTTTCGGTATCAGTGGTCCACATAATCGGTTCATCTTAGAACTCGTTTCAGCTTTTGAATACAGTGCGAGTGACTTTCACCCATACTGATTTAATGAGCACCATCTAAGGCGACACCACAATGAACAGTAATGAACAGTAACCCTGTATTGAAATAACGATAGAAGGTTAGTCAATATTAAACTGGAATGATTATATTTCAATTCAATTTGAGTGTCACAATTTTTTTTATACATCGTCTACCTAAAATATAACCTGGTCATTTTTGCTTTACATAGGACAATAAGTAATCATATAAATCATATGATTGAGTAATTCAATATTTGTTTTGCTCCCACATTAATCTTAGAGGCCACTTGTAAATGTGCATTACTCGACTCACCGTAATATGTACCAAATACGGCTAATGTTAGAATGGAGAACTAATGACTTATAATAACTTGACGAAAGTAGTATATTTGTATTTAGCGAATAAGAAATTGTGGGTAAAACAATTATGGGGAAACAGTAGTTGTTCAATTGAAAACTACGTTCACTTTGAAATATTAATATTTTTTTTAAATAATGAGGCGCTGTGGACCGTTTCCAAATGTTTCTTATGAAACCATGAGAAAATAGATTGTCATACTTGGTGTTTAGGTTATTTTTAAAATCCCACGTTTCGACTGATAGCTCAATAAAAACCTTGTTTTTGGGACACTGATAAATATAAAATACAAATTGATAATAACGCTAAAAGCTTTATAACGAACAATAACGCTTTATACGGGATTATGTTTAGATTGAAAAATAACATGATTTAAAAATGTTGCTAATTTATGTCAAGTTTTCATGTCGATTTCAGTAATGTCTGTCTTATATTAAATCAAGGCAATCGAAATAGTCTGTACAGAATTTGCCAAAATAATAAAAATTTCCATATTTTTGTTATTTCTGGTTTTCGTAAAGGTGGTAATTTTCTTGTCTCTTAAACTTCCAAATAAATATTCCAGATGCTTGTATTTTATAATTATGTAATACAATAAACCAGGAATTTACAAAAAATATGAAATTTAATTGTCTTCACTACTGTACTCAATTGAATATCACATTCATAAAAACAGTCGATTGTTGAAGAAGATTGACCATATGAAAAATATATATATTATAAACTAGTGACCCGCTCGCGGCTTCGCCTGCGTAAAGCTATTTCGTTTTTCGTCCGCCCCCGTTCTCACTGTAACTTCTTTTATTTATAAACCGATTGACATTAAATATATACTTAATGTCAGAAGAAGCTTACCACAATAGAATAGTTAAACTCTTTTGAAATCGGTGAAGCCGTTTCTGTGATTAGCACAAACAAACAGGAAAGAAAATTATTTTATTTTTTTTGGGTTCTATTATAAATGTCCCTTATAATATATTTTATCATATATCTTCCATGTACAGACAGCGATCAGTTACATTTTTGTTAATAAAAAAAGTTTGACCATCCAGACGTACCCATGCGTACATATGAATAGATAGATTTATAATTATGAAATGTTGTAGTCTTCATCTTATGAATCATAATCAAAATGTAACAATAAAATTTATACTTACTCAGTTTTGTACCGTTTGGTTACCATGCATATTTAAATACGATCAAATTACAAATAAGAATATATGTATCACTTTTGTTTTTGCTGTGCTGATATATATACTTATAAAAATATGATCACTTTTATATCATAGAGCATATTTTTTATGAAAACGACAAGATGCGTTTATAGATATAGATAATTAGTTCGTTAAATTATTTACTAAACAGCACAGCTTCACTCTCAGCAGAGAGTCAACTTACAACTTATTCAGAGAGAACATAGTGTCATGACACTCCATTATCCGCTCGAACGCGAGACATTTAGAGGTGCAACGCATACCGCTTTATCTAAACATTTACATTACAAATATAAACATTTTCCGAAGTAGGGCTCGAAACCACAACCAGTCGCCTTTATGATAAACATTTATGTTCCACTGAGCCACGATTGCCTTTATTTACTATTATTTTTATATATTATTAATTAATTAATAATTATAATAATACTTAGTTCACTATTTAAATAATATATTTTGACAGCTTCAAGCTCCTTCAGATATTAGTTATAAAACGATTTAGTTGTATAAAAGTTATTTTCATAATATTACGAAATGCATTTTTTAAGTAGGGTCCTAAACTTGGTAGCGGATATAATCAATTTTAAGATTAAAATTTAATTATAATATATCTCCCTATTTCTTCATACATTTAAATTATTTTAGTCTTTACAATATATTATAATAGTATGTATGACAATAATAGCACTCAAAACAAATAAGAAATGCAAACAGAATAAACAGAAAATATAAACTAAAACGCGCCAATATCTCGTCATCTAACAACAAAAGCCTCAGCAACCTTTTGTTTTCACGTATCTAATTGTTATTAGCAAAACTATCTCTAGATTAAGGTTAAGAGGCTAACAGGCTAACAGCATTATATAACATAACATAATTAACGTATTTAAGCAATCTTTATAAAATTTGAGAATAATACAAAGTTTGTGTTAATTGCAATAGATATTTTTATACTTTATATAAGCTTTCATATTCTTAACTTAATGTTTATTTCAATAGTATGGTATATAATTTTTAACGACGCTTAATTTTTACTCGTATCACATATTTATTATATGTACGTGATTGACGTCATATATGGTAGCGTGAGATGCGTATAAAGCAAGGTTGAATCACTTTAGGATGAACGCCCATCATTCAACATCCTTATCGGCGTCCTTGCTTTTAACCAGCCCTCAGTGGAAAATTATTTATAGCCTAACAAACAGTAATAATAGGTGATAATCATTAATAAAAAAAAATAGTAGATATAATGCAAAGAAAAAATATTTTATTAAAGCAGAGCCGGGACTTACTCGTCGTTAGGTCGTTTATAATAGGGAGGAAAAAATAAAAGAAAAACCATCAAAGCCTAACATGCTGTTTGTTGTTAAATTTGTTTACATATTATATAAAATATGTATAATATGCTTATAAAATTAAAATCACTTATAATAAACGCAAAATTAACAAATTTACGATACGCTGTTCTTAATTACAATCTTGTAATTAATAACGACAAATATATTGTCACATTGAAACAAAATTTAAAATAACATTGAGAGAAGTTCAAGGTACTGTGTGTGTGTAGAGTGGACCGAAAAGTATATAGTATGATAACAAATGAATTTATAAATAATATCTAAAAGGAACATTCCTTATATTATTTTTTGTTACCCTTGTTGTCCTGACCAGGACATGTGGTTCAAGCTGTGAACGTCCCGAGACGTGTGTAAATTGAAACAAATCTGAAGTCAAAAGAGCGTTACACTATTTTACTGTTGATGTGTTGAAATAAAGATAAAGGTACTATTTTTGAAATGTTCTGATACATTGAAAACATATTTCAAAAATATTTTTAAATTATTATAAAGAATAGAAGGACAGGCATTATAGTACCATCTAGTTCTTTTCCTTACAACAAACTGGCCGTGACTTCTTGCCCTTGCTATCACCTACGGAGGCCGGGCACTGCGGCCTTAGGCTCAACGACCGCTGCCGCTTCCGCGACAGGGCAACGCCTTAATAACTATAGTAAATTATAGACAATCATAATAAATATAGTCAAAAATATTTTAGTAAATAACCTAATACTTGTTAATAAAATTAGAAACAATAAAGTGTAGTGATCGATGTTTATTTTACACATTATATTGATGAAACTTTAAAGTACCTAGTACAATATAAGCGGTCATTACGGAAATACCAAATACAAAGTACATGCTATGTCCTTTATAAGTGATAGTCAACTAAGCTAACGTTATTTACTAAGATATAACAAAGACTACGAACATAAATTTAGTAACTTATTTAAATGCATGAAAGGCTTATAAAAATTTAAGAGCCAATTTATAAAGGCATTAATTTAAATAATGAAACATAACTTTTATTGTTAATCCCGTACAAAACTACAATGTGAAAAAGTGAGCCAAGTTCTTAATTAGTCAATATCCAAGAAATTCAAGACTTTATAAATATATATATATATATATATATATATATATATATATATATATATATATATATGTTTCTTGTCTTAGCTGACAAAAGAATTGATATCTAACTCCGGTGTCAAGTTCTTTAGATCGTCCTGAAATTTATTTGTAAGTAAATAAATAAATGAACGCTCAGCGGTAACCCTTTATTTGAAAAAAAAAAGGAATTCTAGCTATTTTTTATAAATCTCGTGTGTTAAATAGATTATAAGATATAAAGGCTTCAAAAGTAAAATGTAAATGGTTAGAATATGTGTTTCGTACACACATAGGTACTGCGACCATTGCCAGCCCCTTGGCTTGACGCGCTCCGGGTTTCTAGAGTCTGTTTTTGCTTCTTTCTGTACTGGTATAAATTTTGTGCAACCTCTTAAATAAAAAAATGGATTGTATATCGTATCCATTAGTTTTAATAAATAAACTAACTGCGTTTAAATTTTTTTTTTTTTTGTTGTCTATATAAGTGATAATTAAGTATTAACGTATATCCTTAGGATTACCTTGATCTACTGCCACTTAATGTTTAAAGGTTAGGTACGCAAAGCTAAATATAATTTGATTTTTTTTTGTTAGTAGTAAAGTTCATGACCATTATTATAATCTTTTGCGTTACTTTACTATCTATTAAAATAAATAATTCACTTTATATAACATACATAAAAGACTATGTACAAAAATACAACGAACCAACTATAATATACAACATTTAATTTTAAACAGAATTAAATAGGTATAAAAATCCGATAATAATCTTCCGGATGCTAATAAAGAATTGTTAATACACAAAATTATTTCCTATTCCGCTGTACCGCCAGCGTATTTTGAAGTATTTATGTCAAGAACTCGCTGACAAGGTCGACAATTATATACTAATTACTCTTAAATATGTTTTTTAAATATTTCAAAAGTAACCTTATAAACAAAACCACTCTATTTTTATTTACATTTATCTAATATTATATTGATTTATTAACGGCGTGGCTTGCATGTGTGACTGCAGTAACGTATTTTTGACTACCTCTCAGGGACGTGTTTATATTGTAAGTGCAACTCTGACACTACTAGGTCGCTAATATGTTCAAATTAAGAAATATTACATACTTCTACAGTCAGGCGCTATCGCACTGCATCACAATGGTCTCAAAATCGTCTGTAGCTTAACTACTGTTAACTTATCCTGCTGTTCGAGAAAAATAAATAGTGAAGCTTTATCTTAAAGCAAAACTTAGGTACTTGCGAAAATTATAATAAATAATACGTAATTTAAAAAAAAATAAACCGTGGTAGACCTCACGGTAATTTTTACATAAATAATACAAGTCGAATTGAAAATCTCCTCCACTTTTTTCGTCGGTTAATATAAATATAAGGATAGCGGTAAAGGCGTATTAAAGAAAATTATAATGCAGTTAAATAGATCGGTACAATTGCAAAATAACTTAATCAGAATTTGATTGAGACTAATTTATTATTAATACAAGTAACAATAAAAACAGCATCGTAAATTGAAATTTAACGTCACATGGCTAGAAATTATGTCAAGTACGAAATATTCTCGAAAGTATCATAGAATTAATTTGTAATAAGTATAAGAAAATACGTTTAAGACCTAGCTTCTTTAAATATTTTTAATAAAATACTATATATTTTGTTTAAGTAATAGGTGCCTTAGTACCTTACTTACAAGGCTTGCTACATCCAGCGTGTGTAAAATATGTAAGATGCGTAAAATATATCTTAATTTTTCATAAAAATAGAAGTACTATGCCAAATTTACAAAAGATAAATAATATTTAAATTGTCACTTTATTCTTTATAATCCACATGATATTTGTAGCTGCAAGCGATGAGGGGGTGGTTCGACGCTTTCCGCGATGAAGGCGGGCCAACCCTATATGCGTACCACAATAGGACCGCAGTCGCTGCAGATGTACCGGCACTCGCACTACTTGTCGCTGCCCTCATACTTTATACCTCGCGTTCTTAGCCATCTTCCCTGGCATTAGGAAGGAGGTATTTAAAGATTTCTCTGTTTATCATTAAATATTACACTATATTGAAATAGTAACAGTTATAACTCACTTATTACTTCCCTTTTCTTTTTATATACAAATTTTGTATTATATTTTATAGCAACAAATTGAAATTACAGTAAAATTATTTTGTTATTTACAACAGCATATTTCTTGTTTATTTTTCAGAGATTCTCCACATTTACAATCGTCACGCTTAGTCTATTTGTAGGAACTGTGATTTTAGGTAAGTTTAATAAAGTAATAATATCCTAATCCTAACGAATATTAAATACCCAACGTCTACATTATGAGCACGACTGATGTAGGACAACTCATGCTCTGGATCACACATTGTCTTAGCAAACATAGGTCAATAAATATATAAGCTGCACAAATTAAAAACACAAATTTAATTTATTTGAACCTGCTATTTTTGAATGCAATTTGAAAGCTAAGCGTTCCAGTTAATTAAGCTATACGTTATTATTACGCCACGTCAAAATTCTTATATAGTTTTGTTTATTTAGTTCATAAAACTAAGACATACGTAATATGGTACTAGGTATTTTTTTAGAAAACATTGTTTTGAATATTGCGAATTATATTAAATTAAATAGTTTTATAGATAGAGATGTGTATAGTTTAAGAAATTAGAAATACTTACTTAATTTCCAGCATGTAAGCATGGGTCGTCGTGGCACGTCACGGGAGCCCGTGTGTCCCGCGCCGCATACCGCGCATTTTCCTCGGACCGCCTAGACTGTTGGCTCGCGGTTCACGTTGGCTTGGGCCACGTCAATGTTACCCTCTCCGGTACGATGATTGAAGTATATCATTAAAATTACATTGTTTTTTGCTACTTTAGCATATATTAAAAAGTCCTATTTTATTTTTATTGTCATGATAATTTTGTACATAAATTATGTATAAGTGTATATAAATTATATTTTATGTATTTATACACAATTTACACGTAAAATAATTTAAGGATGGAAACCTTATAAATGACAACGATTTTTTGTGAAGTTTCAACCCTGTTATAGCGTTATCTTGGGGCAACTTATCGAGAGGTGATCCTGGTGTGGACTACAATGAACAATTTAGATGGGAGGAAGCGGGGGCAATTCAGGAGTGGTACCGCGCCGGCCTCTTACGAGGACTTCCTTATCCTGTCCTATCCGTCGCTGAACATTTTGCAGCAGAACATGAAGGATTTGAATGGGGTGCGAAGTACCGAGCAGCTGGGTATACAACAACGACTTTGCTTTGGTATGATATTATATATAACCTTTAATTGTGGCGTTGGCATGTATTAAAAATTAATAATCCCAAGAATTATTAATTACTTTACATACATTACAATTTATTGTTTTTCGACATTTAGTTTGATTATTAAAAGTTGACTTAATTCATCGCAAACCTTTGTTTATAAATTATAATCAAAAGTAATTTACATTATATATTGTTTTAGGGTGATAACATAACTCGTCATGTCTATTTTTTTTTTGCTATATTTGACAAAAGCAGGAAGACCCTAATGATAATACCGTCACACCGATAGTCCTTGAACTAAATGTTATTATATACCAATATATATTTCTTTTACATAACAACGCCACAAAAACAAAATTATGAATCCAATAACACAGATAATAAGAAAGTAATCAGTTAATTGAAATGTTCCAGGACGGCGCTTGCGTTGTGGCTGTTGATGAATCTTCTTTTAGTAGTTGTGCCGAGATATGGAGCATATGCGATGGCTTCCTTAGGTGTTACATTATGTGCAGCAGCGGGAGGATATTGGGCATCACTGCCTCATGTTCCTCTAATAGTTAGGATAGATGGAGCCATGTTGTTTTTGGCTAGTGCTAATTGCAGGTAATTTCGTTTGAACTTGAATCAAATATTTTTAGATTATCAGCTTCACGCTTTTTTCCGCATATCAGAATAAGCTGAGGTAATCTTGTGTCAAGACACACGTCTTTACATTCCGCCCAAATTCGAGACATTGCCTCTTAAGTGGCACAATTCAGCGCCGCACTTTGTCTTACCCGAGTGTAGACATGAAAATAATTGAAATCTAATCATTTTCCCAAGTGGAACTCGTACCCGCAAATACGTTTACAGTTTAACGCTGCCTTAGTGCATCACAATAGTCTCTTTTAAATTATCAGTATATCAATACATATACTGAAGGTTTTAATAGTTGCTCATTTCAGGTTGTATATGCGTAGTAGTTGGGCTGTTAATAGCTGCACTAGACCTAGTGTGGCCGCACAAATTTTCTACAGTATTAGAAGTGGACTATGATACACCATATGATAGGCATGTACTTATAGTAGACAGTCGGCAACGAGCCCGGCCTCAGACACAAAATTCACTGCCTTCTAGAATATTAAGGTTAGTTATCTTTCTCATTGTGGTACAAAACACATAATATATATGTACGTACGGAAAAGTATAAGTAGTTATTTTTATTAGTAATTTTTTTTTGGTTAATTTTTATTTATTATTATGATTCTCTGTGAAAGTTCTCGGGTTAAAAATAACACAGCCTTTGAAAAGCTTGCTTGGGAACATAGATCCAACACCTAAAGGCCCCTAAGAGAAAATAAAAAATGTTTCAATGCGACGCATCAGCTGGGGTACATCTCTGAGTAACCACAAGTGATTGCCCAGAGATGGTCACCGATTAATAAGTAGGAGCTATGGAAAATGTAGTGAACTAAACTAAGACTATTGAATGGAATCTGGATGAACTGAGGACTGGGCTATTGTTTAAGACTATCGGACGTTAGCCTTTTCAACAGTCTCAAATTGAATGGTTGGCGGACGGTAACTGAGGAGTCACCGTGGGAGAGGTCCCACTGGATGGACCTCCACGAAAAGAGCTGATCCCTCGGTCGCAACATCGGCGTGATCTCGACCGCGGGTGTCCAGAGGTATGCACTGATTTCATCATCACGAGCGCGCTAGTAAGCAGGTTACCCCGTTATTACGCAGATTGAGCATTTACACCCTTCCGAGCATACAGGTTTCGCTCTCCACTCTGCTAGCCAATAAAGGCAAGCCAGAGTCAGGTCCGCGGGATCGCCACTTCCAACAACTTCACACAAGCTGTCCTGCGGGCTTATTGTTATTATAACAAACTAAGTAATTTGCAGGAGGCTATCTTCGAAGACACGGGATTCAGAGAGGCAAGTGTCGATGTCGGTGGTGAATGAAAGCACCGGCCGAGACAATCCTGCATTCCAACATGAACAGCGTAAACCCAACTCTCCATGGAGATATCCATTGTTTAGGCGACAAATTGATCGGTACATTACAAAATAACTATTTTTTTCAATAATCAATTTTTTCAATAAGCTTATTCTATAATGTACATTATAAAATGTGAATAACCATTTAAACGATTTCAGCGTTGACTCAGCTTCGAGTTTGGGATCAAGTATAAACGGCAACAATTCTGGCATTAAATTGTCACCCTTAGTGAACAATCCACCTTCAAACTCATTAGCAATGTCTCCTCAAAGGTAAATATTTAGTTTTTGATCAATTGATGACATTTCAATAATATTTTGTATTCATTAATCTATCAATCGCAGATATCGACCCCAATTACCTGCAACGGAACGAGTGAAAGATGTGTGGTGAATTAGACGCAACAATTAGAAATACATATAGATAAATTTGTTAATTTCAAATTACATTCGTTTACGTGCCGATCTCCTAAAAAGTAAAAGAATTTATTGTAAAGACATATAGTATTATTGTATCAAATCGTAACGTAGTATAGTAATAGTGATATATATTTTTTATGTATTAAATTCATTTGTAGGAATAAGAATTGTAAATATGCACCTTGATATTTTTAAGCAAATTAAATTATAAACAATTATTTACGTCCAGTGTCATAGCTCATGTGTTATGGACACAAATAAAAGTCTCGTACCTCGTATTTTCGACTTAATTATAGTTTAGATTAGTTAGATTATGATAACATCGACACAAGTGAATACTTTGTGCCATTTGTAAATAACGTTTGACAACGACTTTGAATCATCACAAATAGAAAATAAATAAGTGCCTGCACTATAGAAGCTAAATTCATTAGGAACATATTGGAATACTAAAAAAATATTTATTTTACTTATGTTTAGAAAACATTGAAACAGTTGAAAATTGTTTGCGGCGATTCTAGCTTCATCACACTTGGTACAAAAATAAACTTACTAATATGTAATAGAAAGTCATTTAGTGATATTATATTAGTACTAAGTAATTTATTGTGTAATAGTTGCCAAACATAGGATATAGCGGCCAATTCCTCTAATTGTTTATCACAAGTTACGTGTTGAACTACGTACAGTTATGTCCACGATGCAATTTCAATATTGTGAAAATGTGCTTGCAATACTGATAATTTATTATATATATTTTGCACATCCATCCATTTGAATTTTATTTGTAACTAGGTGTTAGTGATAGTCTTAAAATATTTATTGTGATCCATAATATACCAATTGAAACATGCGTCGTTTTTATGTTACCCATTATATATCATTTGTATTTTAGTACGATGGATGACGTCCATAAAATTAATAATGTTAAATAAATAAATAATACGTTTTATTTTTTCTCAATATATACTTTAAATCATTTATTATATCGTAAAGCCACGGCACAGTGTGACAGCGTCTGACTGTATACGCGATGGTTGTGGGTTCGATTTCCACTCGGAGGAATGATAAGATAATTTTAATTATTTTAATTACTCCGCTCTTCTAACGTAAAGACAAGTTTCGGGCGGAAAGTGAAGAACGAAATGTTTTGACGCTAGATTATCTCTGCCTACTTTGGTATGCGGAAAAAGCGTGAAGCTAAAATAAATAATAAACAAATATCGTAACGCAAGTAAAAAAAAGAGTTAAATTTATATTTCTCCATAAGCAAAGTGAATACAAACGTCTAGTAAATAATAAGTTACAATCTATTTCATAGTACAATTTAATGTATCTATCACCGATAAGCTATAAAAATACGTTGCTACAGAATAATTGATATTTTCATATTTTAATTGAGCATCAATATAATAAATTTTATTTAATATCGCTTTAAGTATTATGCACTTCTAGCCCTGAGTCCTCGGGACATCAATCAGTCAGCGAGTGAAGAGTATGAACTTAGCTTGGGGTTTGAGTCCACTGACGTAACACTAATGCTTTACGCAAATTCCGGGCCAGTTGGTCATAGTTTTGAAGAGTTGGCCTTCCAAAATAAGTCATAAAATCATTCAATATATGTCAGTAGTTACAATTAAGTTCGCTTCGCACCTTGTGTAGTAGCTGAACCCAACCTTTTACCAGAAAAAATCAAAAGATAAGTAAACATCACTTTTATTGTATACTATACCTAGTGTTAATAATTCTTAGCTTTAGAGTGACTTTCGTGAAGTAACGGCGATATTTGTATTTTTTGTAAAGTATACTACTGATGTGTCGTTCTCACCTCAAAATAACTAGCATTGAGTTTTATTTTTTTATTTTACCTATAGCAATCAATCCCGGAAGAAAAGGATAGATGGCAAGTCGTAATCGGTATA
This sequence comes from Podotricha telesiphe, assembly GCA_038994665.1. Taxonomy (NCBI): domain Eukaryota; kingdom Metazoa; phylum Arthropoda; class Insecta; order Lepidoptera; family Nymphalidae; genus Podotricha; species Podotricha telesiphe. The sequence goes on along the minus strand of JAOYRR010000229.1, from coordinate 57,356 downwards.
TGATGACGATGTGATTAATTAATGTCGACGATAAAGAATCTAGTGTCTTATTATAACAATTAATTTATTATCGTAAACAAGAACAAATTACGCCTAGAAAATGTGAGAAGAAAAGAAGCCGTGAATCAAAGAACAAAAAATAAGCAAAGGCCAAAGGAAACTCTGTTAACTAAATATTATACGAAGAAGTGACGACGTTTAATTATTGATAAAAGATAATAATAATATAAAGAAGACAGTTGAAAAAGTGGTGAGTGTAGAGAAAATTATTATGAAACAGTTTCCATTTTACACTGGTTTTAATGATACGTATGCACGTTTTGGGACACGAAAATGGCATTGAATTTAAAGATTTGTGCTCGAAATGCAGTCAAGACAAAAAAGCCTGATTCAAAATAGACAATAACTTAAAAAAATGCTTATTTGAAGTTAGGTATCGCGAAATAAATAGTTCAAAGTTTGATTGTAAATATTTTTTTAACGATGGCCTAGGCCTGTAGATATTTATTTTGTCACCTAGGATCGTATCCCCCTATAATCCCACAAAATTTGCCATTTAATGTTCACAGTTTTTGTATTCGCGGCGTTTGTAAGGAACGTATACCCCGCGAATAAAGACCTTTGACTGTACTATGGTCAACTACTCCGGGCTTTTTGTTATTGGACTACAGACACTTTTTGTTACCGACACAACAGGAAGCCTATGTGTGTACGGTAGGGGCGTACCTTAGTAGAATTAAAGATAAAAGTAAGCAAATTTGCTATTTAATGGTAGCTTGTATCCCACACAAGGTCACATTCCGGCTGCTTCATATCGTCATCTAAAGTTCACTGTCTCTATAAAAAGATAAAAGTCGTGTCTAGATAAAAAGGTAAAGCTGTAAATAAAACTAGAAACATAAGACAATTATTATTTATTAAGTAGTCACAATTCACTATGTTATATTTGTAAGTATTATTTTATTTAAAGTGATGTAGACTTTATCTATTCAAAATTTCAAAAAAGTTATTTCGCCAAAAATGTACTTATATTCTCATGTCAGTTATTTTGCTCCTTAACAAGATGTTCCAGATTAAGTTGACATAAGAATGCGTTCCAATTCACAAAACCCTCGTTTATAAGGGTTTCTGCTTCCACCCAAAACTTGCACTATGTAAAACAGATATATTAAAAATTATGCTGGCTTTTAGAATATAATTAACATGAAAAATTACATAAAACGCAATTCTTTTCCTATATCTGTTATCTTCAAACGACAGCTTGGCATGTATAGGTATAATATTATTTATCTTATTTTTCACCACGCCCATATTGAATGGAGAAACCTTTTATTTTAAATGTAATGTAAAACGGATTCCTTTTCAATGGTAATTGGACCCACAACTAACATGTATAATTATTATATACAACCTAACTTCTTCAAGATGGCATCAAAACATAAAATTAATAAATAAAAATACTTTAATAATACCTCAGTATGTTTAACAGGCAGTGCATGGCGGACTATTTTTAAATAATCTTCTTCAGTAAGATTGAACATTGGTTGCGTTTGAAAGTTTAGAAAGGACATCAGATCCTCGTACACAATGTTGCAATTTTCGTCTCTTTCCAAGCTAAGAAAAAAATTGATTATATCCTATAGCATAGTTATAGCATCATAATATAAAAAAATAGGAACTTAGATATACATGTGATTTATCAAATACTTAAAAATACTTTAAATACATATCTATACAAATAAATAAAATTGTAGTGACTGTTTATAATATTAAAATAACCGCTTTTTAGTAAACGCATATTTATGTATACACGTGGTACACGTGTATAAATTTATTTACAATTTTTATCTGTTGTCTACTTGTTACGGCTAATCTCTAGAACGGCTGGACTGATTTCAACAGGACTTTCAGTAGCAGATAGCTAATGTAATAAGGAGTACTTTCCACGCGCAAGAAGTCGTGGGCAACTTTATCTCTTATAAAATGAATATAAATGAATCTAAAAATATAACGTTTTATTAAAAATAATATGGTATCACTTACACTTGCACCATACAGTCCATGAGATCACAATTAATTGGCAATCGATGAGCTCGCAGTATCTGGCGAATCCTCTCCACGTGCAATACACCTGTGTCGTCGACGTCTGCGTGAAGGAGCCCCTCCCTGAGCCGCGCTCTGTCATCCCAGAGGCCGCGGGTGAGCTCCGTGAATACCAATGATCTGAATACATAACAGCCATCAGTAAAAATGCACAAGTTATTAAGGCCACTTTAAAATACATTAAGTCGTAGTAAACTTATAAGCCTAGTGTTAAGTAATTAAAGTGAAATATTATGAAAAAAAAATAGAACATCTAACAAAAATTATGTACGGGTCAGTAAAGGACAAAAAAGGAAGAAAACAAAAATAATCTAGAGTATTTTCCCTGTATATTTGAAGAATTTAGATAATAGAGTATATACTTCAAGAATACTAAATAAATGCATATAGTTGAAAGAATTGAAATTATTTTACCTTATCATTTCCCGTCTTGGACTCTTTTCCTTTCCAGGATCACCGCGGAAATGTCGAATAAGCGTTAAAAATTCGTGCTCAGTCATTTTTTCGCACATTATTTCTTTTAATGCTTGCCTAAAAATATAATATCGCATAGTTATAAATGAAAACATCTGTTGTATAAAATTATTGAAACGTTTCGAAAATAAAAAAATATGTATATTACTTGAAGCATCTAACGGACATCAGTTCTTTTTTATTTGGTATGACGGCATCCATGTATTTCGCAACAAAATTCTTATAGCCATTTTCTTGAGACGCGAGAAATCGGCGAATTTTGTCCATTATTAAAGGCATATTGGCCATGGGATACTTTAGGATAGGAAAATATATTGTTTAATTACAGTCAAATTAAATATGTTTTTATACAAATAAAAATGATAATTTTAATTAAAAATCAATGTGACGCGAAAAAAATGAGCAGAAGCATTTGTATGTACATTTATTGTCTACTAATTCCTTTCTAAACAGATTAACGTATATTTAATACTAAACAGGTGGACCTTGGGTTTAGTTCCTACCCACGATTTGACATATAACATACCTCATTAGAATGTAGTTCCATATACCGCAAAGCGTATTCATCAGCTGCAATGAGTCGAAAGCAGTGTTTGTTTATCACCAATTCGTTGCCGACCCACATATCTTTGTCCGTGTATGATGGCGGCTCGTTTGGAACGAAGAAATCAACGTTTGGCAAATACATTTTGTCACGTCTAAAGAACTTGCCACCCTATTATTAAAATTTACAATTTAATTCAAGCTCTGGTTAACATGACGAAGCGCTGCATGGATCCCCGCCCCTCAACGCGCAATGTCTGGCATTCGGGTGAAAAGAATACTAGAGATTCTCTTTATTTGTGCGAAAATTTGCAAATTGCTATTCCCAACTAAAATAGCTCTCCACATATGAAAAGAAACAAATATTTTGTCGCTGATAAACATAACTTACTTTTCCTAGTCCTTTATAGAAGCGAAAAAAATGATGTAGATCATGAGCCAAAAAAAATTAAAACCTCTAGCTCTATGGTACATTGAGACGATGTCGTCGATGATTTTATATCAAAAAATTGCACAGGAAGATAATGTAACGAACTTTTTGTCATCGAATTCTCATGAGATTTCAGCGAAAGCTTTTTTTTTGAAAATTTTGATTGAATTGGATTGTAACTAAATTGGTAGAGGTAGGGGCGGCAAATACTTAACAGCCAATTACTTGAAAATATGCAAATCCGCCACTGTTCACATATATTTCATAAAAATATTATTCATAGGTATTGGAAGAAAAACTTACGGGAAACCCGGAGTTCCGTTCACCCAGCTCGAATACACCAATAGTGTCATCACATAAAAAATATTTAACTATGAAATAGCGTCGTTCATTTGCTGGATTGTCACTGACCAACCTTGCCGCGAAGCGCAGAGTATGAGAATCAAACCCGACTCTAAAAATATTTTTTTATATTTTACTATATTTAATATTTCCAAATATTATGAAAAATATTAATTATTATTTATTTTTTATTTTCAATAGCACGTTGCCTATCTACTCGTATTACATATTCTTCATTTACTAATAAGAACCATACTAACAAACACAAAAAGTACAAATAAACACTAAATAATTTGATCGGATATACCTATCTTTATTCAAAAATTTTACAAAATCCCTATGAGGCGCTTTTGGCTCAACAGTCCTGCAGTTTTCAGCAGAGTCGTCGTATGAACCGTAACCGTTCCAAGGCGGCAATTTTCGTTGAGCTAAGTTTGTTGTTATACACTCTGTACTATCGTCTTTTGGTAAGGACAATGGATTAAATGTATCTGAAATAGAAGCCATATAGTAGTAACAATTATGAATATTTATTAAATATTTGTATTAGGCATTACTTTTAACCTAGAAAGCAAATTAAGTAATAAATTAAATATTTTTTTATTAAATTGTAATATAAAACATAAAATTTTATTTTTTTAGAAACTTTCTACACAATACCCCAAATACAAAGATTTTAAAACTGAATATAAAATTCGCATCGGATTACCTACAGCTTTCAGTGTGGACATATCTCTATTATATACTCAACTTGCGACACGAAAATCTTTAAAAAAATATGTAAATATATTCATACTTACCCAATCCGTACGTAACACGATTATACTCCTTAGTAAATGGATCGCAATCGGTAAGAACGACATTTCGGCCGTAAACGTTCACAACCGCACCAATACTCAAATCCCCTGGAGTGTAAGAAGCATGTGCTGGGCCACCTGTCATTTCTATGTGTGGTGGAATTTTCTATAATAATTGTACATACGATTTAGTTAAAGTAAGATAAAATTGAATAAAATATTGTTTAAATTTCAAAAATGTTAGTGCTCCCCACTGGAACTTATAAAAGAACGTCGTTATTTTTCATAGTGGAACAAAAATGTACTTAAATTAAATTCATATTTTAAAATATTTCTACTGACCCGCGGTAATCGCATTCTTTTCAAAAACATCGGTCCAGCTTCCATTCCAGAATTCGGTGGCATAACTTCTTTTATTTCCATTGTATCGTCAGCCAAAAAATAATGGATTTCTAAATGATGTATCGTACCAAAGTCAGAATCCCGATCATCCCAATAACCTTTGAATCTAAAAGTAATACAAGTTATTAAGCATTCTTTATTTATACCTTTTCCCTATAAAACATGTTACGAACATCTATACAACTTCTTTTTATTGTTATTTAAAATTTGTATTTATTCGTAACACCGTGTTTCACCAGTTGCGGACTAAGGAAATGTATAGCTTTGTTAAATAAAAATCAGCTGGATTATGAATAATTCTGTATATTGATATGTTTAACCCGTCAAAATATAAATAACTGGGAATGTGCCGTACATCATAAGAATAAATAAAAAAATCGTTAGTATTGTTATATCTTTTCATTTTAGACCATCTTTTTCAATCCTTTTTTCAATCCCGGGACAGTCCCAGATTAAAGTCAGGTAACGAAATAATCGGAGTATATTATACGAATCAAATGTTCTAATTTTTTTTTCTACGCAAATACAGAATAACAAAACAAATTATAAAAAAATAATCATTCTTCAGATATGCAATACATTTTTGGAAAACGTATAAAAATATGAACGAAGCAGAATTCGAACCCGCGCATCTTGAAAACCGTCCAAGCGCTCTGACCGCCATACGTCATACGTTATATACGATAAGCCATACGTTACATATCCATAACAAGCGTATGATATTTATTACCATGTTTGTTACAACTCCCTAAAAACTAAAAAAAGTTGCCACAAGCGTTTAAGAATTTCGCTGCAACTGAATATAGAACGCATGGCGTGCACATTTTTATACGTTTTATAAAAATGTTATTGTAATAACACTTTAAAATATTAATAATATAGAATAAATAGCATTCTCTCTTGAAATCATGTGTTCTGAGATTGATACTATTACATGATTATATGATTTTTGCGTCAATAACGGAAAACTACATTTTTATATATATTATACATTTTTCAAATACATTTTTATATTTTTCCTTTTGGTGAGAACTATTGTATTAATAAAAGCTATTCGATTTTTCGTCCCTTCCTCCTTTTTTTCTCCCGTACCTTCATTTGTATTTGTACTATGACTGTTAGTACTTTGATCGCTTTTTCATAATTTTTTCATTTAATATTTTAATTTACTACAAATCATTCATAATATATTTTGGTCTTTCGAGCTAAATTGATTCAAAATAATAATAATTTAATAAAGAATAAAAGAAATACCTATATTATATGTAATGTATAATATATAAACCTAATATAGTGCATACCTCAAAACCTGTCTATCAAAGTCTAGAAACTGGCGAAAAGGTCGATGTTTTGGTGGTTTCGCGGTATCTGGTGCTCTCTGATGAACATAAAGTAAAGTTTTTAAAAGTATATTTCAAATTATTATACCTATTTTATAACTTAAGAAAGCTTAACTTACCTCAACGGCGTCAGGCCATGGAATAGAGTCAGGAACGTTTATACCGAGACGATTCATGAAAACTCTTGTAAAGTTGTCACAATTAATAATCTGTTGATAATTGATAAAAAATAACTAATGGGCATCTTAATAATTAAGAATAAAATTAATTGACGGTAAAATAATGTGGATTTAGAATGAAAATAAAATTACACATATGTAATACAACTTTCATTTACATAAGTCAAAAACTTTATTACCTTAAATACTTTACCATAAAATGTAACCTCTCGTCCAATGTTCAAATCAAGAACGTCATAGTATACGTCCGCAGTAAATGGCAATTTTATTCTTTGGCGACTTATAAGGGTACCTAAATTTATATTCAACATAGAATTTTTTATTAAAAATAAAACAAAATCGCCTCGTTTATATAAAGTACAAATAATTTTTATTTACCTTGCGACAATCCACTGTTTTCAGTTTTAGGTTCAATAACCTTTAGAGTACCATCTTCTAGGAAAAAGAATATTTCAACTTTACGCAGTATCCGAGCCCCGGAACGCATTTCGTGTAAGGTTTGTTGAAAAAATGCTTGAAACCTCAATATCTAATCAATTTTTTTAATAACTTATTAAAATTCGAAAAGTAAAGAAGCTAACCGTTAGCTACATATATATTTATTAGTGGTTAGTTAGCAAAAAACAAGTAGATAAGCTGCTACACAGTGGGATAGTGCCGGACTATAAATGCGACGACGGCTTTTGGTTCGCCACCCACTTGGGATAATGATAATGTATTTTTTTCATTTCCCCGCTCTGGTCAAGACATGGTGCGGCGTATGATTCCCGTTGTATTTGCACTCTGCATGCAGGACATAAGTATTATGAGAAAAGATTAGGAAAGCAGAGGAGTATCTGAATACTACGTTATTTCTGTAAATCCTGCTGTACTCGTATGCGAAAAAAGCAAAATGTTGTGATTCTTTAATAAATTCCTTGTTGGAATTACTACTATTATAATTTGTAGTAACCTACGTTTTTATCATACATAATCCAAGGAGGGAGATCTGGGGCTTGTTTTCGACAGTACAATGATGGTACCCGATTTATGCCCTCTGCTTTATCGACTAACATATTCACTTTATCTATTGAAGTAAATACGGGTCGTACACCAAAATTGGTTTTGCCAATCTAAAATGAAATAAAAAAAATATGATGAAATTTATTAAAATATAAATATTAAACACGACCAATATATTTCTATTGTTATATATAAATAATTTCGCCGCTCTTCCGGGTGGGTGACTTTATTGTATTATAGAGCGATTGGTGCGTTTCGTGTGGCAATTGGCAGAAAAATAAATTGAAGTCTAAAAACCGTTTAGTGCAGCAACGAGAAGGGCTCGGAGCCTGTTAGTTCTTAAATAATATATATAAACGAATATTACTACTAAATCTTAACTTAATATTCAATTTCACACAAACCTTTCAAAATTAAAAATATAATTTTTCGATTTTATTACCTACATTACTGTACCTCCCCTACTATTCTTTTCACTATTACAAACGGACTTGTGTTGTGTTGTGGGTATAGAAATTCTTATTATTATAGTTGTTACATAGCGCTTCGGTGTTATAGGCGGCATTTTGAGGCCATCGTGCCGCAGTGGCACAGTTGGATTCCCACTCGGAGGAATATTTAAAACATATTTTTTTCTGTTCTGGTAGACAGACAAACTTATGACATAGCGCGGCGTTGAGTTCCACCACTCGCTATGTCTCAATTTTTGAGCGAAAAATATTGTAAGTCTGGCAGGCAACCCAACACGATAAAACGATGACTACGTAAAAGTATAAAGTTATAACGGCACGGCGGTGGAACAGTATTCTCCCCTGGGACTATTTTTTATAATTTCGAATACATTACTCTTATATAAAATTATAATATAGATTATTTGTTATTCATATTTTAAAAAAGTATTAAAATTTTTGGCAAGTAAAAATAAGTACTACTCAATTCAATCCTCTAACAGCAGCCTTCCAGTTTCTTCCAAATTGTTTCTAGTTTATTTTGTATTAAAAAAATGAAAGTTACTACAGATTTACTTTCGTTAGAAACATTTTATATCGTATATTAATTAACAACAAAATGGGTCTTTTTTTATTACCATTGGGTTTGTGCCATAGCCAGGTAATAACGGCAATCTTGGATTTCGTGTCGCCATTTGTTTTTACAATTTACTTTCGTGTAAATAAATGTAGCAAAATATATACTTTGAAAATACGATTACCTAAAGGGTAACAGCAATAACTGATAATATATTTTGTTTCCATAGTAACGTATTATACTTTTTGCCTCGGTAATCGTGAAGTACACCTTTTTATAAAGTAAAAGCTGTTATGATTATCTTTTATTATTATCTAAAAATGTATCTTATTGACCTTAATTACCTAACTTTAATGTATATCTATTGAAATCAAACTATAAATATCAAGATTTGTATGGACAATTATTACTGTATAATATTCAAAAGTGTTAAGTGAAAAAACTCAGGAAATTCAAAATAAATATATTATACGAATTTGAGTTATCGCAATTGCACGGTTGATATTTATAACCTTTAATTTAAATATTAATATTTTTTACTTTGATACTCTGTTTTATGTTTACTCTACCTTCACTTAATTTTGTGACTTGCTTAAGTGACAGTCTGAGATGACATTAATAAATGACAAGCTTCAAAATTTTATGTTTGTATGTAGTAAACGCAGTAAAGTAGAGCTATTAAAGAAGTCTATGCCATTTATAATAAATATTGATACAATTATTCACTGCGTAATTCAATATAAGTCTATAATTTTTAAATTAACATTGAAGAAAGAGGCAAAATACTTTTAATATGATTGATGTGAAGAATAAAATAAACTCATTTTTCATATTTAATTCCAATTTTGGGCCTAAGGAGGGAGAAGTAAGTGATATGCTGTATTATGACCACAGAAAGCCTTTGTACTATTTTAAATATAATTATATGTCTTTGCGTTGTCATCATAGAAATATATATGTAACATATTTTTTTTATAATTTTAAGGAACTAAAAAGAATATTATTCTTTCATCCAAATCAAGTAGCACCTGATGCTAGAAAAATGCAAGTTGGTTTATGCGAGGCTGTTGTTAAATTTATGACGTAAGTTTTACTTTTACTAATTTCATATTTTGATATATAGCTACTAAAGAGTAAGAATCATTCATTATTAATTATTATTAATATTCAAAATCCTAAGAAAGAAGCATGTTTATTTGATAAAATATGAATAAGTATTCACTTTTTGTTGCCTTTAAGTAAGTTATGTTAAGTTCTTATCTTATCATATATTCACACTCACAATTAATTTAAATTTTTAGAACATTCTCATCAGAACCATGTGAAGCTTTGCAAACTCAAACAAAAAGATATATTTTTTACCAACCAGAGAAAAGCTTTTGGATGGTCCTGGTAAATATTTTTTTGTGTATATAATCTTAAAATGTTTGACAAAATATAGATCACTTAAATTTTCAGGTTGTATGCATACCCTATGCAACTAAAAATGCTTCCACTGCCGAAGATAAAAAGGAATATGTGGGTAAAAATATTACAAATGCTTTTATATATATAATAATTTGTAAATGGTAATTTATTGTTATTTCTATATTTTCAGATAGAACCATCTGTGATGTATGACTTGCTAGTATCAGCTTACAAAATGTTTAGAATGTTTGTAGGTCAGTTGAAAGATATTCCACCAGAAGAGATCTATGATAAATGTGACCAATTCTTCACCCCAGTAAGTTTAGTTCTTTTTTTTTTCAACTTTACACTTTGTCACCTAGCAGGGCAGTCCATTCTCCACTTTCTGCCTGAAGATTGACACTTTGTCTTACCAGGGTGTGGAAATGGAAATAGTTTAAATTTAATCAGTGTTTGCAGTCTGACCCAGTTCTCCACAATTGTCTTGACAAAGTTTCAATTTTATTCATTATAAATATTGTTGTATTATAAAACTGCAACACAATGTTTTTTGTTTTTCAGTACATTATGTCTAGAAATATTTCTAATGATATAAGCAATATTATTCAAGGGATAAACTATTTGCCTCTAGAAAAAAACTCATTTTTCAAAGTTGTATGTTTTATTGATCTCCTTGAAATCAGTTATCCAGATTTCAAGTGTGTTTCTTTTGTATACAATGACCAGCTTATATGGTAAGTATGAGTTTTAAATATTAATCAATAGATAAATCTTCATCTTAATTCAAATTATTAAAGTCATTTAGTACTTTTCTTTTTTTTTAACAAACTGATTGCTATGTATGATAACTTTCACATTCTACAGTAGAGTTTAAGTGAAGTCAACTCATATAAAATATTTTTTATCAAGCAATTGAAAAAATTGTAGGAACGGTCTGGCAACAAATGACATGTTAACTCTTTACCAATACTTAGTACAAAATTTGCTTCCAAAACAAGTTGAAAAGGAAATTCAAGGTGGAGCTGTGACAGCTGCTCAAAGGCATGGTCGTTTTATAAGTCCTCCAGATGGAATTCGGAATGTAGAAGACTTACAGAAACTACATAAAGTGTATGTAATGTGTGAAGATGATTCTGAAACAAAGCAATACTATCTTGTTGTATATAGAACTCTGAGTGCTACTGTTTGTTTTACAGTAGATGGTAAAAGTCTTTTCTTGTATACATACATATAAAAACAGAGAAATGCTTATATTTTATATTAAAAATATTTTGTTGCAGTATCAAAAACTCTAGAGTTGGACACTTTCAAATCTTTAGATGCATTTATTGGACCTCACTTATCCACAATTGCATCTACTATAAGTGAACAGTGTACAATGCATGCCTTGCAAAATGCACAATTAGCTGCCTCAGATCATAAATTTCTTTACTTTAACAGGCTTAACTTGGCTTACAGGTCTTCAGTAAGTATTTCTTTATTATAAAAATTGTTGTTATTTTTAATTCACACTATACATGTGTTACATTGTTTATTTATTTATTTACTGTTATTTAATATTTCAGCCACCACCTTCAACCTTAACCCCATCAACAACAATAAAACCAGAAGTTATAAGTATAATCGCTGGTATTCATTCTGAGCGCAAAAGGTAGAATTATTTTAGTTTTTGTTTTATCGATCACAAAATTTATTGTAATGCCCAAATAAATAAAGCTAAAAATAATTAAAACTCTGCCTCTCTCTCTTGGGCGAATGATTATATTTAAAATACTTTAATTATTGCAAAACATATTTAGGAAACGTCTAAAAATACGAACGCAGCGGGATTCGAACCCGCGCCTCTTGGAAACCATCCAAGCGCTCTGACCGCTAACCAATGCGTTCTACATCCAGGTGCTTCTAAATTCTTATACGCTTATTACAACAAAAATAACTGATAAAAAAGTAAATTATTTGAAGAACAATTACATTTTCATATTCACTTAAATTTTTTAGCATAGGTAATTATGGTGAAATTATAATTAAAACCCCAGATGAATACTGGATTGCGGGAAAGTCATCTAACGAAAGAGAGTTTTATGTCGTAATTCAAGATAAAAATGCGAATTTAAAAGACATAGCAGGTATTACTGTTTCCCTTATTTTTATATCATGATGAATAAAACTCAAAAAAACATAACTTTAATTAATTCTTTTGCAGATGAAGTAAAGAGAATGTGTGAAGAACAAATGAAAGGTGTCTTCTTTTATCCTATATAAAATGTTATAATTGTGTAAGTTATATTTAAATAAACATATTCTTACAATTTTTATTTTATTAAAAAAAACTTCAAATAATTATAGTACATATTATATTTTAATACAGGAACTTAATATACATGTATTAAATTTTATTAATATATTGTTATGTAACCTAACATTGTGTTAAATTCTTAATCATTTGACATTTTCTTTTCTCCCTTTTCCATAATTTTGTTATATATTTTTATAATAAGACCTTTGTTTTCATATCCCCAGGACAGCAGCACACAGATTAAACATACCATACCTATTCCAATATGTGCGATTGTTGAATTACTTGAAAATTTATTCTCTGAAATTTTACAAATACATCCAGCTGTAAAAAGTGTGATTAGGAAATACTTTCCAACATAAAGTCCATTAAGAGGTCTATAACCTGTATCCTTATATTTATTATTAATAAAATGTACACTGTGTATTATTCTAGCAAACATATTTATACAGTTGGAAATAATAAAGCCTACGGGCCCAAAAATGTATGTCAAAACATATGATAATATTAAAAAACTAATTGAAAAGAAAACCATTAAATAATTATAACTGTTAAGCTGTGCACAAGTCATTGTTGCAAATGCGTAACACTCAGTTACACCATTAATAGCCATTAGGACAATGGCGAAGCAGTGGCTTCGAAGTAATAATACAGGCAAACCACTGGCGACAAAAGATTCACCTCCATACAAGGTCAATAATGTATGCGAATAACTCAAGCCAAACACTAAAACTATCAATCCAATGGAACTAACAGTTTTACACACTTGTGATAATACTGTACAAGATTCGTGTATTTTGTGTTGTTCTTGCTTATGCAATGGCAAATCTCTTTTAACCATTTGTGTGAAATAGAAATAACTGCTGTCCTCTATAGGTCGAAATATAAATCTAGCAGCAAGGCTTCCTAAATTATTTACAACATCATATGTGGCTTGCTGGGTAAATGTCATTACAGGACTAGCTGACATAACATACTTCTCACCTTCAGTTAACAATTGCTTCAGCACCCCTTGTTTTGCAAAGCTTAAAGTTAATGTGCTTAACTTTCTATTAAAACTTGTGTGGATTGTCCCTAAATATTTTGGAAAGAAATCTAGGAGTGATGTAAAATTAAAATCATCCATGTTATTGTAGAGTGTTTCAAGAATACTGTTTGATAGTAATTTACTCTTTAGTGCATTTTTGGCATATAGCGGCTTATACTTAATATACCAATAGAAAAATAAATAATAAGACACTACAATAACCACAATACTCCCAACTTGTGCAACTGAAAATGCTATAAGAGCTAAAGACCTGTCATACAGAATAATAGACATAAATAATACTGTTCTTACAAATATATGTAAAGTATCTAAAACCACTTTTAGTTTAACAAAACAGAACAGCTGTGCAACTAGACACATATTTGCTGAACAAAGTTCTATAATACATGACAATGCCACACTCCAACACCCAAATTCATATTGGAAGGCATGTTCGGGATGACCAAGAGGTAAAATATGTAACCAAATGTACACAAAAATGCATGACAAAACACAACTTATAGGAACAGACAGCCAAATTTGATTTATAATCTGAGACCACTGAAATTCATCTTTCTGACCTATACATGCCCGAAAGAATGGTTCTCTACTCAGAAAAATTATTGTACTTTCAAGTAGTAATAGTCTGACATTCATTATACCAATAATTTCATGCCCAATATTTCTAATGACCCAAGCATTAATTACAAAAGTTATACACCTAAATAATATTTGAAGTAATATATTGAATGAGGCATTTTCTAAACTACTCATCAATAAATTCCGACCCATTTTTCTTATTTTTGTTTAGTTTTTCATAAGTTCAAGCATTTACAGCAATGCTTTCAGATGGTGATGTTTGTATGTTTCGTTTCACAACATATATTTTTTTGTTAGATATGCAGATAATAAACCAGTGATCATCGTAAGTTATAGATATTTTCTTAAATTTTTCTTCTGGACCAAATGCAACTGGATCTATGCTGCAAGTGAAAAACATTTATTTCTTAATACACGAGGTATTACGATATGGTTATGAAAATTAAATGTCGTATTTGTAAACTGATAATATATTTGTCGGTGTTACTAACCTATTAGATAAACTGATCAAATCAGTTACAATTGTTGCAATTCGTTCGTCGTTTTCAAGTTCCCCGCCGGATTCTAAGACTGCACCGTCCTCTGTGAGTATCAAGAATCCGAGTTGGTCTGGAATTTTTTCCATTATAGCTGAAATGTTCAAATGGAAACTAACAACAAAATATAACAGATATAATATTTATTTATTTATTATTCGTACCCTATGTTCTGTTAAATGGTGATTGTCAAAAAATTCTGACGTTTGGCATTGACAAATCAGCCACTGAATTACGGTAGACTAGATAATATTAATATAGACTATATAAGGTAGTTTAATAGGTATCTTTCCTAAACAATACAATCAACAAAAGATCAGAATAGTCACAAAGAGGACGTGATTTCAATAACAATACTTTGAAATAAAATTGATACATAGTCATAAAATATGAAAATGGTTTATTCTGTGTAATGATAATAATTTAGTCTGTTCTTGTCATTCCAAATCTGTCATCAATGTAAGAATTTCTAAAAAGATTGTTCATTTTTGTAATTTTGGCTGATTAATTTATCTTTAACTACAGTACAAATCGTAACTTGTGGAATAAAAAACGAAGAGGTAAGCTTTTATAATTATCTAAGTTCAATATCATATGAATCTCTTTGTATATTTATTAGGCGACAGCAAAAATATGTTGTTAAAATGGAAACAAATTTATAGAATTATGGAGATATAACAAACAAATGTCGAATACTTGTTTATATAAAAGTGCGAGATACAAGTGCTTTCACTAGAGCTAGACATTATTTATTTAAATATACATTCATAGTAAGACTACGTATTATAATCGCATTTTTGTATCTATTTTACTAAGTTTATTAAAAAAATATATGTTGAATTTAGGTATGTATCTTACATCACTAAATTTAGCAAAACGTATTATCATGGATTTGGACAGAAACTGGATCTTGTTGCATGTTCTGCCTGTCTACCCTGTAATATACGAAAAATCATCAAACAATTAAATTTTTCACAGTACATGCACATTAAATATAATTTGGGAAACTATAATTTTCGTCATAAATATAAACTTATCATAATTCTATTTCTCTTATCTAATTTTTCATATTCTAGTATGAAAAAAATTATTGTTGCTATAGCTTAAATGAAAATAACATTCTTTTCTTAATTAATTTGTTTTCCTTAAGATGCCTATTTGGAATTAATATGACTCAAATGTTTTAAATATACTATTTAAGTAAAGACTTATTATTATGATGTGGTAAAATATTGAAATTGTAACAAAATATTAAATTTCAATATTTATATTAATGTGCACATTTCATTTTTTTAAATATAGCGATTCTTGCCAAAAATTGATTAATAAGTAATATGATAATTTGAATATATTATGTATTAATAACAAAAATATATTTATAGACAAGAATGTTAAGATTCCGACCTAAGCTGGGCACTGAGCGCAGCAAAGAATGGCGCTGTTGCTTTTGTCTTCATGTTCGGACAGGGACAATCCTGTTGGGCACATGGCATTTGGTATGTTTTGTATCTCTTATATAAAGATATTTCCTCAAAGGTCTTTATTTCAATTCAGTCATTTAATTTCAATGTAAGTATAGTAAGTATGTAAGCATTTTGTACTCATAAGAGTATTATTTAAATATTCAAAACCTTATGCTATGTAAAATTTTTAATTAGCACAGAATTGTTTACACATCTACATGTAGAATAAACGGTAGTGGTACAGTACACTTTTGAAATGTCTATTTATTTATCTAGAGACTTGAGACTTAAAAAATAATATATAAGTTTTCATACTATCTTTGACTTTTGTGATTAGACAAAAGAATGTGACATGTTATGATGTTTTAAACATTTTTCTATAACTTAATGTTCATAAGTAAATTAAAGTGAGACTATTCAGTGACAGTGTTCTTTAAAGTATTAAAAGGGGTGAATTTAATAAAAACAACTATAATAACTATCTGTTATATATATATAGTATTAAAAAAAATTGTTATAAACTTTTTTTAGTAAATGTTAACAAAGAGAATGAAGAATTTAGCATAACTTAATAAATTTGATAATATTGATAATATTAATCATTGTCTATATTTAATAATAGATAAATTATATTGGTGTCTTTGTAGCTGCTCCACTTGATTGCATTAGGATTTCTGGCTGCCATAGTACGTGATCCAAACTTGCTTGATGAATTGGAACATGAATCTACACCTGTTGCTGATTGGGGTGATATTGGGGCCATATCCACTCCACTGTCAAATGTGGAGACCCGTCCCAGTTCTCAGCATTCTCCAACTCATCCCCGTGATCATAGTCTGATATATCGTAAGTTACAATATTTATATAAATAAAAGCCAACCTAATTACTTAATTTACTACTATACACTAAAAGTGTTTTAGAATACAGTTATTACTACTTTATTGATAGAATTTTACAGTTAATAGGTGTTTCTACACATACCATCATTTATACTCTAAATACACTATCTATGTGTCTAATATAGGCGTATAGATAATTACATTGTTTTATTATCTTCAAAGGTGATGTTCATACACTTTTTACAAGTGAAATATGTATGAAACAACAAGTTATATTGCCTAATTTCGACATAGCTATCTCGATAAAAACAGTGTTTTGACCAGAATGACCATATGTCAAATCCTGTTTGTTAAAATTTATATAAATAATACAAATTGAAAGACATATTATCTATATGCCATAAATAGAAAAAAAAAATTAAAATTTCTAGAACAGTAAAAAGTGTTGCTTCAAAATTTTAAAAGGTGTGTTGACTTTAACTTTTGAATATTGTTCAAAATAGGAAAGTAATTAAATTATAACTTCTGTAATCGCAATGAATATTTGAATAACTCTATTTCTATGAAAATTTTAATATGAAAAGTTCTTAACAAAATTGCAAAGATTTATTTAAAAGTTTATGATTAATGATTAATAAATTACACTTAAAATCTGCATTTATGTATAGAATTGCTAAAATCCTTAAAAGTGATATGTCCTTTTCGCCTGCATCCATGCACGTGTTCAATTCAAATTAGCATATTTTCTTAATTTAAGAAATTATGTGTAATGGATGGATAGGTAAACAAACAATGTATCTAGCATACTCGAGAAAACAAATGCATGGGGTTGTCGAAAGTTTAGCTATTGTTAACCCCTTGCATCTGTGTGTAGATGATGTGGATGTGGGTGCACTGGTTACAGTGTGTACACTGGCCATCACACTGATGCTGATTTACGGCGCCGCGCGTGGCAAGCCCGCACATCTGCTGCCATTCTTCTGCCTGCAAATATTTGATTTTGCTATCACTGTGTGAGTACTAGTCTTTGTTACATATTGGCGAAAATAATTTCTGCCTTATGGTGGCGTATTGCGAAGTTTGTACATGCGACAGTTGTGCATTCGTTTCTAAGGCATTTGTCGTATATAGTAAAAATATTGACAAAAGATAGATATATCGACTTGAATAAAAGAATGAAATGCTCATACAGACCATCTATGTACAATAATTATCGTAAAAAGTAAAATACTTTCGGAATCATTTTTAATACAAAATGTATTGGTTTGTTTGTTTGTGAAATAGGACTTGTATATCAAGAATTCACTCATCCAATTTAATTGGTAATTGATTATTTTTATTATTTTTAAAAGTCATTGTTTTTGTTTCACATACTTAAGATAAGATAAAGGTTTCTTTTTGTTTTTGTTAATGAATTGTGGTGGCGCGTACATATAGGCTGACGGCGACCGGCTACCTATGCTACATCCGCTCCATCCACCGGCTGGTGAAGGAGGCGCAGCGCGTGCCGTGGCGCGAGCAGCTGCTGGCACTGCACGCGCCCGCTCTCGCGTTCTTAGTCATCGCTACCTTCCTTTTGGCTGTATTGCTTAAGGTATTGTCATCATCATATTATTAAAGTATTCATTTAATATTTGGTTTTGTGATATATCATTTTGGAAAGCTTCAGAGAGCTTCGGATTTTGAAAAACGGAGAACTGAGTGCTTATATGCAGGATACAGCATGAAACTGAAAATAAAGAAAAAAGTTACGAGTACATTCTGCTCAATGAACATCTTAAATCTTTGGCAGATATATAAAGTATTGTATATCTTGTATATGTCGACGTTCTGCATATTGGTGCTAAACTTGTTTAACTTTTTTTAACTTCGGCTGTATTATATTATATATAGCTGTGTTAAACACTTTTTTTCTGAGAACCAGTGTCCCTATAGTTGCATCATGGAATTATTTTATTTAAAGTTAAATAAAATAGCTTCAAAGTGATACAACCTTCAACAGGGCTACTGCATCAGCGTAGTATGGCGATGCTACAAGTACCTAACTATGCGTACCCACGCGCTGCACTCGCTCACGCCGTTCGTGATCTCGAGCGACGGCGTGGTGACGCCGGCGCCGCCCTACACTCCCGCCGTCGCGCCCGCGCCCTACTCCAGCCTGCTGCCCGACTACGAGGAGGCCGTCAAGCAGAGCCCCCCGCCCTCCTACCGCGCCGCCACCTTCGTGCAGCCCACACCCGACCCCGCCGTGACCCCCGCCGCGACCCCCGCGCCCCCATCCACAACCCCTGACGCCGCCGCCGCTGCCGTAAGTATACATAAATATACTAGATTTTGCACGCGACTTGGCTCGCATAAAGCATAGAAGTATATTTACAAAGAAGTTTTGGATGTACCTACCTACCTAATGTTAAATATTACTTACATTCATTAAGGACCTCTTGTAACTTCAAATTTGATATATAAACGCTTAATAAAGTTCCACGTTTATAGCTTCAGTAATAACTAACTTCCGTGTAAACTATTTCACCTCTTTGGGGGTCAATTAGGGAATTTGAATAAACGTTAAAAAAAAATTTTTTTTATCTTCAGCCCAAAAAAGAATTTCATAATGATATCTTCCATACAAACTCTTAAACCCTTACATAACCCATTAGGAGTTCAATAATACAACTGATACCCTAGGCGTCACTCGCGTGATCATATATCATTCTTTCTAATTGTTTTTAAATAAAAAAGTATGGATGTCTCCATGGGCGTTTTATCGTAGTAAAATATTTATTATAACTAAATAAAGTTTTAAATGTGAATTAAAAACAGTACATTATCTCATAACTATTTAATAAGATATGCTTATTGTTTTATTAATATTAACATATATTTGCAGCCACAGCCTCCTGTAGATCAGAACCTTGTACCACCAACTGAAACCGTGGTCATGTTGCCACAGCAAGGCTCGCAGGCGCGCGTCTGAATCTCGTCCTTTATACCTGCAGTAAAATAGCATTGATGAACTAACTATAAACTGTTACAGATAAACAAGTATTTCATGTTTACTAAAATAACTCTACTAATACTAACTAAGAAAATTGTTACTGAACAGCTTAAATTACTATTTATGTGATATCAGTGTTATTCTAATGCAGCCGCTCAATACAATTTTTTTTTTTATTTGTTTTGTGTAAGGGTTATTATTTTTTGGGAAAACAATTAGTAGGTTAAGTTGATATTTGTTGATTTTTTGTCTAAATTATTATTATAGGATTTTTTTTGTAAGATGTTCCTTCTACAGCTATAATCATTTAATCAATTTCTAGGTATTTAATAAATCCATTTCTTCATGTTTAGTTTGTTAGAGTAGTGCCATTTTGTTTTGTTTTAAAATTTTATTTTTTTATCTCATTAATTATTATTTTTTTTTATAAATAATAAAATATTTTTTTATTATAAATTATATTTTTTTTTATTTTATTTTATAAATATTACATATTTTTGTTAAGTTGAAATGTTGTCAATAACTTTAAATGCTACATTCCATGAAAAATATTTCTTAATTGTGTTAACTTCAATCCTTTGTATGTTGTTTTTATATATATTATTTTGACATATTTTGAAAAAAAAAGCTAGCAATCCTATCATGCCGTCCACTCAGTTGAAACTCTTTCAATAAATACTTCTTTATACAAATGAATTAGGAATAGTTGATTTCGATTTGTATGAAGTAATATTTTGCCTTGTATTGTTTAATTTATTATAAATCATATTTACGAATTCTCACCCTTCTTATTCCGAATTTATTGAGCTTAGCTTTACTCAATGTTTTCTAATCGATTCACTGTATGTTGAAATTAGAGACATAGAAAGCATTTTCAAATTAATAGTGTAATCTAGTTAACTTGTAATCCATATATAATAATCATTGGAACTAAATTAAATAATTTTTGATGGTTTAATAAATACTAAAGTGTTACAGTAGCTTAGATATAACTTATATGGCGCATACACACACGTTTCTAGATTTGTTGCTAGTTTTATCGCCTAAAAGTTTCACAGCAACAGACAAAGGATAATCTAAGGCCTATGTACAAAAGTATCTGTTCAAAGGAAATGCTGAATTTGTGTACTTACATATTGGTAGAAATTAAAGTATTAGACTGTATTAGTGGGGTGAAATTTATTTACATAAATTATTCTCTACCTTCTACACAAAAAAAAAATATAATTGTGCTAATGTCTCTTTGTTGATATTATACCATTAAAATTAGACGTGTCATTTGATGTGTAATATGTAATATCCACTAAATTATTAACGTATATGTACGGCATATTTTAATCTGAATAAAAATCTAGTTTAAAAGTACAGTGTTTTTATTTTCTTGTGCTCTAACAATAAATACCTAATAATATAATTGAATTTAAATTAAGGATCAAGACAACTCAACGAATAGTATTTGGAATTTTGACCCTCTTGGATATCTGCCAAGTGCTTTAGTCAATTAAATCACCATGCTTAAGTTGTTATCTATATATATAATAAAAGAGTAGAAAAGTGAATTCTGTACATTAAAGATTATTGAAAATATTCAATTGGGTCCTTTAAAATCGATAACAGAAGCTAAAAATCCAATCAGTAGTATTTTTGTCTGTCTGTCTGTCTGTTTGTAACTTTGTGCCAATCACGCAAAAACTACTGGACAGAAATAAATGATTTTTTAAAAATTTTTAAAGTGTTATTCGCACACTTAGGAAATTGAAAAATACATATTTAGAAAACGTATAAAAATTTGAACCCGCGCCTCTTGAAAACCGTTCAAGCGCTCTGACCGCTAAGCCATGCGTTCTACATCCAACTACGTCGAAATTCTTATACGCTTATTACACTTATATTTGTTGTTAAAATCTCTCTACAGAGATGCTAACAACAAAAAAAAGTTGTAATAAGCATATAAGAATTTCGACGTAGCTGGAAGTAGCGTAGAATGCATGGTTTAGCGTTGAGAGCGCTTGGGCAGTTTCCAAGAGGCACGCGTTCGAATTCCGCTGCGTTCAAATTTCTATACGTTTTCTAAATTTGCTTTTTAATTTCCTAAGTGTGTGATATTAAAATTAATATCTTAGAAGATATCAGAAATAAGCGGGCCAAGTGGTCGTCGCGTCTGGCTAAATATGTTTAATAAAGTAAAGGCAGCAGCGGGAAGCTAAAACAGCTGCCGTGTCTAAAAATATATATAAAAAGTTAAAAGTAGTGACTCAAATCAACACCTCTTGGTAACCGATTAAGAAGCACGGGCTCAAGTTCCGCTGTGTTAAATTTTTTATACGTCTTCTGAAATATGTTATCCTTAATGCATTAAAAATATGTAAATATTTTTCAAGCGTTTTAAAAATATGTAATATTACTTTGTCTGTTTTAGACTCACTTATAAATAAATATTTTCGGCCTAGTAATTTTGACGCAAATCAAAAAAATCGTTAATTTGATAATTATATTCTCATTTTCTGACGACGAATTTGTTAGTATAATCTATTATTAATTAAATTTAAATTGTAATTCACTTTTAGTTAGTAGATTAAAAAATTGAAAGCAAAGTGGTCTACCACTTTTTAAACATTAATCACATCAATTGACACAATATGTTTTTTATAATTTACAATATTATGAATTTGAACAAAATTGGTGATTTAAATGGAAACAAGGCCGAATGAAAAAAACTAAATATCTATTAGTCGTGTAGTGTACGCAGGCGATGCCGCGAACGGGCTGCTAGTTATTGATAATTTGAAAATTGTGAATAATTCGACGTTTCATTTTAGCAAAAATGCTGTACAAAAATGTTATATCTTTTCACCAAATTTATACAAAAAAAAAAAGTATCATAATTTCTCAACAGATGATGCAGTTGCATAAGTATACTTTATTTATATGTACTTCAAAAATAGTGAAGGTGTAATTGACACACTTGAGGTAATAAACACAGGTATTGCAATTGCATATTCTGAATGTAGTATTTTACGGAATTTCTTTTGTCTTTGACTTCGATGATTAGTTGACTTCGCGCACCTGCTTTGTAGGACTCTGTTTTGAACTTATTAATTATATTAAAGTTGATGACGTTTCACTTTTTTATGGCGAAAACCTTTTATATATGAAGCAGATCAGGGACATAAAAAGGTTTTTAAATGTAAATATTCCTCGAGTGGGAATCGAACACCGTCCTGATGTTAATAATTTTATAATCATTTAATTGCTTTTAGAAAGTTCTTATCGCTACTCGTACTAGTTATTACTTAAATAAAATGTTAAATAAGATACAATATCGCTAACAGTTTAAAAAGTTTTGTAACTAATAAATCATAAAAGAGTAACAAATTTCGAGTATGTATTTCGAAGAAGCCCTTTCTATAATACATATATCCAAGCGCCCTCGTCCACAAGGTCACACGACCGTTCTGTAAAAATGTACACAACCGTCGTAATAAAATATTTTGTAAAATTTATGAAAATAGAATAGTCTATATCTAAAACTAAATTGCTCATGTATTAAATAGGAACTTTCCGTATATTCTGTTACAAATGTTTCCCCTGTTTTTGTATGATGTACCTATTTGTTAAACTCGTAACATATTCCACACGTACACCTAATATATATGGTATACATTTTATTAAAGGTATATAGATATGTAATTAAAATAACACCCACGATCATAAAGAATGCAGATTTTACATACTAGATAAAATCATAGCTTAATAAAGTAATTGGCTGTTCATTCCAATTTTGTACTATTTACTTGTGTGCATGGCAATATTGAAAGGTCAAAGTTATGAACACAATTTACAAACAATGCAGCGGACATGCGCAGCCGGAGTTCGAAGGACCAAGTTTGCGCGCCGTCGCCACCGCGCGACACGCGTCCTCTATTTATATCGACGACTTCACCTCCCCGCTGCTCTGCACTCACGCAAGCGCAATGCGCACCTGAAACGCCGAAAGTGAAAATTGCACATCATGACATCGTCCGCTGTAGGGAAATGTGATATGTTTGTTATTACAAACTGCTAATTAAAAACGCGAGGACGAGGCCGTCACCGCAGGCACCTCTGCACCGCGAGGATGGCTCATGCCTCGGCACCGGTGCTCCTCAACGCTGCGGTAGTCGTACGTCAAATATCAGCTGTGTTGCCGGCGAGAGCCGTGCGCTCGTGACGTCTCTCGACGAGAACCCTCCTCCGGAGGCCGGCATCATGGCCTCCACTATGCAGCTCGAGTTCACACAGGCGATGACCGACTTTAAAACTATGTTTCCTGACATGGACGATGATGTCATTGAAGCTGTACTTCGGGCCAACCAGGGCGCAGTGGACGCTACTATTGACCAGCTTCTGGCTATGAGTACGGACAATCAAAATGAAAGACTTCGTCTAGAAATGGAAAGAGTAGAAAACAGTTCACCGTCCCGACGCAAGGATTTAATGAAAAGAATTTCAAGGGCTACCGAAAATGGTGACGACAATGACACTACGGCGCTTGTGTAAGTTTATGATTTAATTATATAGGTATGTAAAATAAGCCTTCGTCGCATAGTGTTTATTCTCAGCACAATATGAACTATATTCATATTATTTGATCCACTATTCTTTAATATATGAATATCTTTTTTTTCGTAAACTATTAAAACATCATTGTTAGCTAAATTACATATGTATATGTGGTTAAAAAAGTAGTAAGTTTTTTATTATCTTTATCCTTATAAACCCCCTCTGCTTTAGGAGTAACTTTTGTTGTTTCAAATAGAATATAATTCGCATATCAATTCAATTTAGAAATATTCAGAAGTTAAAATAATGCTTTAATTATAAAAGAATCCTTAAATATTTATATTAATATATATTTATTAAACCTTTTTTAATTACTTTTTGAATACAAATTTCTGTAGGTGCATAACAAATAACTATACCTTTATCCCAATCTCTTAATACCTGTAGGATAAATATTTAAGGATTTGTTTAATGTTTTATGCATACTTTAATATTTTACTTTACTTAGTATTTTGGATTTTTGTATATTTTTCTGAAAGTAAATACTTAGAGCTTCACGCTTTTTCCCGCATAGCATAGTCAGAGAGGACCTAGTGTCAAGATACTCCGTTCTCTACTTTCTTCTCTACTTTCTTTCTACTTACTTTGCGTTTTGAGTGGCGGGCCTCAACAACGCGCTTTGTCTGGTTCACCAGTGTGGAGGAATAAAAAAAATTAGATTATGATCATTCCTTCCAGTGGGAATGGAAATCACAACCAACTGTTATTGCAGTCAGGCGCTGTCCTTTAACTAACAATTTATTTTAAAATTTTGCATAATTGCATATATATTTTGAGATAGGCGTCGTTTTCAGAAACGCTGATGACGAAGCAGTGCCATTGTCCATAAGAAGAAAATGGGTACCTCGATTATTGGGTCCTCTACCTCCTATGTTCCTTCGTATACCACCTGGTACTGATGCAAGAATCGACCTCAGCTTGGAGATGGATGATGACCGCATCGCAACGTTCCTGCAAAACGAGGAGTTTATGGCCGAACTCCGATGGAATCAAGAATTCATAGCAGCATTAGACAGCGAACAAGGAAATAAAACAAAATGTCACGATGACGAAGCGGCGTTTAAAGAAAGGCTGAAAAATATGGGGAAAAGTATGCTACTTTTATTAAATAAGTCGACGTATCTAAACAAATGTATTATTAACATTTTAAAGTGTTATTTACACACTTAGGAAATTGAAAGACATTTTTAGAAAACGTATAATAATTTGAACGCAGCGGGATTCGAAACCACGCCTTTTGGAAACCGTCCAAGCGCTCTGACCGCTAAGCCATGTGTTCTACATCCGGCTGCGTTGAAATTCTTGTACACTTATTACAACTTATTTTTGTTGTTAACATCTCTTTAAAGATGCTCGGGTTCGAATCCTGGTGCATTCAAATTTTTACACGTTCTTTAAATTTTTTTTAAAAATAAACCTATGTACTTCAAATTTATTTTATCTATGGTTTCGTATGAATTTGAAATTTAGAGTATGAATTAAAAAAAATCATTTTAAAGTAAGCTTTATTGGCATTTTTTTGATATTTAAGTATAGCACGTAACTGCCCTGTGCTTGTAAATTAGTGGTGTTTGATTTAATTTTAAGACAAAGTACGAGCTGTAATGCGAACAATAACTAGCCGTTTTTTTTAACTGAAACTCAAGACCATTTTTATCTCTTATTTAATTCTCTTTTCCTATCCCGTCATGAAATATATATTGAAAAATAAATTCTCACACCGATTTATATAGTGAAAATATTACATAATTTCAGTGTCCCGTAAGAAATTTGCGCAATTGTCTCGCATGTTCAGTCGCGGTGGTTCCCGACGAAGTGGCAGCGCGCGAGCACCATCTCGCGGACCGCCAGACAGCTTACTGTTGCAAGAGGAGCACAGCGATGATGACGACAGACCGCAGCCACAGAACATTAAAATTTAACCCGCGTAATATCCACATTATCATATCGCCACGCTTGTATGTCTGCAAGAAGACTTGGATGACGGGCCTTAATGTATTTATCGGAGTTGCACAAGGTTTCGCATAAGACTGGGATTGCTTAGATAAGATTACATTAGTACGTCGTTGTTGGAAACCGAAAGGGAGAGGAACGTACATTGTTTGACTTTTTAATTAAAGCAACAATGTTTACCATTCTTTCTTCAAAAGATGTTTGAATGCTTCCATATTTGAATTGTAAATAACTGCCGAGCCAGAGAGTTCCGGAGAAGGATTGCTTTGTTCACCTAACAATTAGATAAGTTTTTTAGCAATTTTAATTTATTAAATTATTGCTCGTTCCTAGCTAGTACCAAACTTTGCTTTAAAAGTTTATTTATATGTATGTAAGCTTCTACTACATTTTTGTTACACTACTGCAATTTTAATTATACAATCATGAATACTCCACGTTAACCTACTAAATGCAGATAGTTGCTAAATACCTAAATAATCTGTAGAAATTTTGTTTTGGTCCAATTTTCAAAAATTAGTAACTAATAAAAGTATCAGACTTAATATTGTTTCAATTGATCTCCCAAGTAATGTTAGTCAATAATAATAATAATTAAGAGTCGGACAATATATAAACAATATATAATTTTCAATAAATATATAATTTTGATATTATTTTACAAATATACCTGATAGGTATTATTATATTACCTATAATATCATCGTTCCGAGAATCTTATTCAATTATATGCAATATAACAATATAATAATATATTAAAGTTTCACGTTTACAAAAAAGACGTACATCTTACAGCTTAAAAAGCACATTATACGATACAACTAGGCATCTCACGTACCGGAGAAAGAAAAACTGCTTTCCGACGCACTCTTATTTGCATGCATAACTACGTGCGTGCAGTCAGCCGTAACAAACCAATACGCCGCTCTTACATCAGCAAATATCGGAGAACTATGAATAAATTTACATTTATAATTACTATATCGCAGATGAACCGTGAATGTCTCATATCTAAGATATTTGTGAAAAGTAGTTTAGGCTTACTAAGGAATGTGATTAGAATAAAAAAGGTTGTGGAGATAGCGCCTTAATTACTATGAATATAAGTATCTGTCGTAAAAAAATTTAGTTTCACGCTTTTTCCCACATAGCAGAGTAGGCAAAGAGAACCTATTGCCCAGACACTCTGTTGTACACTGGATCCGAATCCGAGACATTGCGTGTGAAGTGGCGGAACCCAACGCCGATTGTTGTAAATGAAACTGTATTTTGGTTTTTTGTCCTGTACATTTTGTTTTTTGTTGGTTAGGACATTTTCAGTTAACCGTCGATATTTCAAAGTAACAAAATACCTTGTAGAGACAAGAGCAAAAATTATCAGATTAGTTAAAAAAATCGCAAAATTACGATTTTTTTACTAATTAAGTAATAATCATGTTTATATCAATATAATATAAATGCATAATTAATAATGTTCTCACGCAAAGAATAATCAACGTTTAAGTGACATTCAATTGAAAAATATGTACTGCATCCGGTTACAATCTTATTTTATTTTGTCTCTCGTTTAAAGTATCGTATATATACAACACGTCATATAAGATTAATGGTGCGTGGTATACTGTGCTCGACGACGCGGAACGCGAAAGTCGCATCTTCTTAGTAAAGACTTCAACGCTCCATGCACTGTTTACTGCAAGCCTGGGCTTTATAGACATTTTCATTTGTTACATATTTAGTAAAATTAGACTACTAACAGTAACAGTATCATATATTTTTGTTGTAATATGAATATAATAGAAGCAATTATATTTTGCATGTTATTTTATTTGAAGAAAATAATGTATTTTGTATAATTAATATAACGATTACTAGATAACGATTACTAGACCTTTGAAAATATTTATGAAGAGGTTGATGACACTGTATGAATAGTCTGAAATTCGCTAGGGAACGTGTTACAAAAAAAATATAATAGAATTAGTTAATAGTTGATAGCAAAATTAACCAAATTATAAACACGCATTTATTAGCTTATATGATCTATCTACTACTTTTTTGCCGTCCAATTTACTTCAAAATGTTTGCATCTGATGACAATATTTTTCGAGTATGAACCTGTCAGTAAGACCTGGTCTTCCATATCAAAAATAATATTGTTAGATACATATTTTTTTAGTCTTTTTTATTATTTCATGTTTTTTCGTTATTAATTCACTAAATAATGGATAGATATTGTCATTCGCAAATTCTCAAAGCCAAGTTATTAAACTATCGTAGTCCATTATGTTAACAACAATAATATATATATATTTATAATTTGTTAAGTGACGATTTAATCTTCGATGGCATTATCTTTAAGTACAACTGATCTCTATTGGATTAAAATCCCGGTAAAATTAAGATTTATTTATAGGATCGATTAAGTCAACTTGCACAAGCCCAGAGATGGATGCAACAACTGGTCAAGTCAGCGAAAACGAGTTGTGGAGTCTTGTGTTTATTCAAGAAACGACTAGTGAGATAAACATTTTTTCTCACGTGATGAAAAAAGTTAATAAGCATAAAGTTCCCGTACTTACATCTTCCATATAACTACTAATCAAGAACTACTCTTTATAGTTTCCAGTTTTAAATAGAATTACAAGCTGAAAAGGTATGTGTGTAGGTACTATTACTGTAATAATGATTGTAAATAATTAGCCATTAACGATAACTTACTATTAAGATCCCAGTATGATATATATTTTACTTTATCAACAAGAGAGTATATATAGTATATATTTTCTTGTATTTCTCAATATGTATTTCTCTGTATACTACGAATAATAAAATATTCAATGTTTGACACATATATAGTTTAAAATTAGCATACAGTTTTATATACCTTCTTCTCTAAGCTCAATGAAAAAAATCCATATATATGACGAAACCCAGCCTGCTATTATCAAAAAATAAAGCTCGAAACTCGAATCGAGAGTCAAGATACTTCGACCGTGCTCGTTGACCACGAACCTGTAAGATGCTACAACACACTAGATAGTTTTAACGTTGCAGCGCGACTAGACCTGGTATATAAATCTAGTAATCATAAAATGTATATATATATATATATATATATATATTTAAATAGTGTTATTCATTAGATAATAATCAACAAGATGCAATAGAGTTACTTATTCAATTGTTTTTGAAAATTAAAATTTTAACTGTAAGTAATTTTAAGTTTATTTTATTTTACTAGAATATTTTTTATAACAGGAATATAATTTACTATAAATCCATAATACATATCTATGTTTAAATATCCACAGTAATACTCATATTATGTATCAGTTAAATATTTGGCAATGTTGCGGCTTTGACTTCTAACAGTCTAACAGTCTCTATCATATTTTCATTATAAATATCTTAGAATTATATAATTCCGTCGGTAAATTTATATGAAATTTTGTTATTTAGAGGTTCTCGTGTCACCCGTGCGCATGTTGCTGGAGATGTGTCCGCGCATCGTGCACGTGCATCCGTCACGCTCGGCGGCCACTCGCATATTCTTTTAGTTTGTCCTTAGCTGTGGTGCCACTTGTACGCACGCCGCCCTGTCTCTCGCGCAGTGACTATGAATACCCAGTGCTACCTTTACCTAGTATGAAGTGCTTTGGACAGGAAAAATCTCGCTGAAACTATTGACCATGTAAGTATACCATACAATTCGTTTATTCTTATGTCTTAATTTTTATGTGTTTTTTTTTTTCTTTACAATTTATTGTCCAACCCAATTGGTATTTGCACCCCCAACCATGTCGTCATCGTAAATGCTTGTTTTTTTGTCTGTTTCACAACGTATTACAAAATTCCGTATTTATAGTTTATTGTTAGATTATGATAGATAGAATTTATGTATTATATATATTAAATACCTAAACAAAACGTATATTTTGCGCACTGTAAAAAAAATAAGTTCAAAGTAAGAGCTCGGTACATAATTAATTACAATCGAGTAAAACTTTTCACAAACATTTTCATTCTTAACTATATGCATATATATATATTAAGAAATTTGTGAAAAGCCTTTATAAATTATATAACGAAATGCTAATAAAATTTCTCGCTAAGGTTGCATAATATATATTAGCAGTTTGAGAATATGGTCTCCTTAAACATTTAGATAAAATTTTTAATATGTACTGTAAAGAAAAGTAATAATAAAAAAAAGAACAGAAAATAAAGTGTTACACAGATTAAACTATGTTCTATTAAAACAAACCGTTGAACTAAGAATCTTGAAAATACACACACAAAATGATATCACAATAACTAAATCTGATTACTCTGGCATTATTATAGTTTAAGATAAGTTAGTTTTATTTTACCTTGCAATGGGATTAATCATAAACTGTCAATGGTTCAATACAACGTTGGTTGGACGACTCTTTGGGCGGGGAAATGTAAGATAAGCATGTAGGTAGCTTAATTTGTACTTCAAACCCGAAAGTCGTTTGCTATCCGTTGTCAATTTCAATAATAATATTTTAGGTTACAATTATTAACAGTCATTGAGCGCTTCACTATGAGAAAATAAAAAAAATCTAATATTATCATTCTGAGTGGGGATCGAACGCACAACCAGTCGCGTTTACAATCAGGCACTGCCCCACTGCTTAGCGATGGCCTTGAAATTTTATAAATTAAGTAACAAAAACAAACCAATCACTTTTTCAACGACAACCACAACATATTTCATTTTAATTCATATCACTATACAGATAATAAATGAGAAAAAATGATAAAGAAAATTAGTGAACTTATATCGACAAATTTGGATGTCAACATGCTCATCCAAATAATTGTAAGGCGGACCAAAATTTAACCTGACAAAGTGTTATCATTAGCGACGATACTACTAGTTTCATAACATCACATCGCATAATGATATTTTATTGCTAATTTTGAGCATAATCTTATCTAAAAGCTTTCATCTTTAAAAGCAATGCCTATACATTGTGTACTTTATTATGGCCAGTGGGTTCTTCTTAAAAGACTCGAAAGAGTAAATAAAACTCCGTGTGGTATTATCGACGGTGTTGCAAGGCATTTATTTTCTTCCATATTTCCCTTTTATGACTACATATTTTTATTAGCAATTTGATTTTATGTGAATGCACACGGTGCAGTCACAGCTAAAACTAATGAAGATATTTATTAACGTCTAGACCTAAGAACATCCGGATACGTTGTGTTATTATTTCACAGTAAACAGATACTAGTTTATAAAAATTTAAATCAAAATCAATAAGATGGAAATTTTTATATTATAAAGACAGACAATACAGCAAAATCAAAAGTAATTCACATTGTAAATCTGTAATAACTTGTACATAAAGGCGGAAAATAGTACTTCCAAAGATAAAAAGATAATTACTTACTTTCTAACAACCAAGTTTTATTATTGCATAAATTTCCAAGCTATTATCGGAACCAATAGAGACTCCTTTTATTTATTAGCAATAACTACAAGTTCTGTCGTAAAACGAGAATACAATCATGATAAAAATGAGCCAACACAATATATTAACTACGAGAGCTTAAAATAAGGCGACATATTTACGTTTTGCAAATTATTTGTGGTAAATCGTCTGTCTTTAACATCAAGTATTCACATGAACTTCACTTCCTTATTGCAAATTTATAATCATAAATTCTGAACGATGTCTAAGATAATGAACCTTTAAATAGGTGTCAAGTCACAAAATATGTACGATGTCTCTACATCGGCGCGATTGGATATAAAACTGCTTGATCGTATATAGGTATAACTATTTGCAGCATCGTAATAGGGAAAATATTTTAAAACAACTTACTGTGTAGGTATATGAAACCCATACACACATAACAATATTTGATGAAAGCTTAAACAGCTCTAAAGCCAATTTACATTATTGTTTTTTTTCGTTTTATAATTTAGTATTTGAAACTTCATCTACGCGATATACAGAACCGTAAATTATGGGTAGATTAATCAATAGCATTGCCTGTTTAGACATTCAAAGGACCTTTTCACATTTAGGATCACATTATTTTTTAATTATAATAATACAAATGTAAATATTTGTAATATATTAGGCTTATATGGTATGAAGTATTGCATATGTAAACTTAATATGCACTCAGATAAACAGAATAGAGATAATGCATGAGATATATCATGCAAAATAAAATTATGTTGATGTTTTTATTACTATAATAAACAACTTTTTATTTATTTTAAATACCCGTTCTGTACGTACAAATATGTACAATTTTATTAGCTACTAGTGGCCCCCTGCAACTTTGTATGCGTCATAAACAGAATATATTTTCTGCCTTTTTTACAACATGTTTAATTGATGCTCCGCACTTACTAGTCGAAGCGACTATTTATAGTCTTTAGCATTCCACGATAAATGGGCCAATCCAACACATAATTAAATATTTTTATAATTCGACAATTCACACAATTTCTTCAGCTTTATAATATAATATAACATATAATATAAGCCGATGGGTTCTTTCCTATGATATGTGGCCGTTACGAAATTTTATACAATTTTTATGCGATGTGTATCGTAACGTAGCGTTACCTAATATTGTCGAAATATAGTATCGTAACAGTATCGCATGATTTTCGTATCATACATAAAGGGGACTTTTATCACTTTCATCTAATAATAAATATTTGCCGATACATTAGGTACATTTCAGTATGCTATTATAAAGCTCAGAGGTGTATTGAAAATCATGTACATCAAG
The DNA here is from genome assembly GCA_038994665.1 of Podotricha telesiphe. Classification (NCBI taxonomy): domain Eukaryota; kingdom Metazoa; phylum Arthropoda; class Insecta; order Lepidoptera; family Nymphalidae; genus Podotricha; species Podotricha telesiphe. The sequence goes on along the minus strand of JAOYRR010000229.1, from coordinate 24,210 downwards.
TCTACATCAAATTTTAACCTCTCTTATTCTGTAAGCAAGTTTCTAATTTTGACAGAAACAACAATATACATATTAAGCAATTAAGAAAGTATAAAATATAAAAAAAAAATGTTTTTTATAAATATTTCGACAATAAACAATGAATATAGAAATAATATATATAGTAATAATTTGTTTCAGTAACGCTACGTATCCTTTTCACAGGTATAATTTGTTTAATATGGTAGCTGTACATCTGCTGAGACCGGCCGCGTAAGCCAGCCCTTCTAGTTTTTTCCTCCGATTTTCTTCGTCTTTAGAAAGTCCGCATCACGCTAATTTACTGGTTCTGATACTGCCATACCCCTTAAGATTCAGCTGAGCTGCTAGGGTTTCACATCAGATGCTTTTTTCCAGATCTTCGTTTCTTTTTGTTTTAACAGAAAGTCCACATATTAACTATAATAATTATTGCAGAGCATTAATAGCTATATAACAAAAAACGTTTCATCAAAATCCGGCTAGTTGTTTCTATGTGAAAGGTAAACAACGGACAGGCGTTGGCTTCTGTTAAGGTCAATGTTCAAAACATGGTGTGAAAGACAGCGGTACCCCATCGCCAAATTATGTCTTATGTGGGCGAAAAATATATAATTTTTAATGTAGATGGCATTTTATATTATTATATGGTAATTTGAATTTATAGTAATTTCGTTTAGACTAATCAATAAATGTAAGAGATTCTTTTAAAGCAAAAATAGCTATTATTGTGGTTCAATTTAGTATCTAATGACAAGATAATATTTTCAAAGTATAAATCTGATATCTGTGATAACTGTGGGGTAACATTTTTTTTGCGTTTTTGATTAAGCTCTAATTTCAATATTATCACACAGCCTTGCATTTTGGACACGTGCATAATTTCTTAAACAAATGTGATAAACGATTTCACGTCAAGCTAATACAAATGTATATACTAAACAAACGAAATTTAGGATGGTTTGCAATACATTTATTACAATAATGAAACATAAATGAATTAATATAAAATAAAATCGATAACCTATAGTCTAAAATTAATATAACCTAAAATCTATAAACAAATTTTGGATACGACACGATTCAAAGGAAAGGTTTACGAAAGATAAAAATAATATTCATAATCGCTATATAATAAACATCGTTTTCGTTTCGTTTTATTTATAAATTTGCTACTTCATTAGTAAAACTTTCTTTGATCTAGAAGTTCCTATCGTATTGTATAGTAGAGCTAAATAAATTACAAAGTAATAATATCTATAATCACGTTAGTTTTGTTGCCTTTTAAATTAGAAAAACATTATTAAACGTTATTTTAAAGTGTGATGTATATCATAATAATATTCTATTCTATTAATTAAATGCAGGTTTGTCTATACTCGTACAATGATTGTTAAAATAAAAAAATAGGTATAATTAGCTTTCTCGAATTTCACATAAATTGCATTGTTTATAGCTAACGCAACATTGCATGACTATAATAAGTAGGTACGAAACTTATAGTATAAACTTATAGTAAGAAATATATCCAGAAAAGAATTTAATAAAATTCACAATTAGGCATCGATTAAGGAATTCGTTGGTGCAGTATTAAGCCCCCCGCCAGCTAATCTATTGTTTCTAGGTGTGTAAAAAACATTTCAATATGCTCCATTTACAATACAATTCTGGGCGTGTTATATACTCTATATTTATTAGAGACGAAATTCAAAAACATATATAAAAGTATTTTACTTACTCCATGATTGATTTCCAGTGTTTCAAAATGTAATATTACTACCGAGCTTCAGGTGTTGCAAATAAATAAAACTTAAACATTCTACGAATTGGCAACGCATCATTTCGAGACCAATAAGTTGTGATGAAGCTAAAATACATTCATATATTTTTATTAATCATCTTTAATAGTCTTAATTTACGGAGACCAGATCGATGGTATAAGCAGAATATGAATTTAAATAATTATTAGTAAGTACGGAATGTGACATGGCTGTATTTGCAATCAGTACAGCCGAGTTTCACTCAGAGTATTCACGCTGTTACTTTTACAACGCGCGGCCGCACATGACAACGCTCTGTTTGTTTCCTTTAGTCTCATTGTCATTTAATACCTAGTTTAATGAAAATCTTTGTCTTTTCCAGTCATAGAATACATTATAAGGATGATGTTTCATCTTTACAGCTTTTATAGTCAACTTTGCACATTAAGAAATAACAAAGAATAGAATAGCATATAACAGTTTTCCCAGAAGTTACCAAAACTTTATACAATTCATACAGTTTATATTTTTTTCATTAGTGTCTACTTCAGCTTCTTCAATTAATTCAATGTAGCTTATATACTATTTATTTTCCTCTTCTTCATCAAACTATATTTATTAAATAAAATTAAAAACGAAATAAAGCATACACTTTTATTGATAATATTATTGTTCATCTGTCGAATTGCTTAAATTGCTATTGTGTTAAAATTTTAGGGAAGAAACATAAGTACACGTGTACATTTACCTACTGCTTCTTACCAGAGCGTAGGAATGAAAATAATTTAAATATAATCATCTCATCGGGTGGGAATCGAACCCACAACCAATCGTATGCGCCACGATGGCAAGCAGTTAATATTATGTTATTGTCAGAACTACTCTGAAATACGATTAATTTCGATTTTTTTTATATTGGTATATTATATATCTACTTAATACATCCGAAAAATACTAAACAAAAAGTTCATTGATTATTATTATTGGTTTAGTATCGTATTCGAATGAAATATTCCAGTTTGTCGAAGTCTATTGAGCCGCAAATGTGGTATCACGAGCGTTGCGGATAAGTAATATTTTTTGTAGAGATCACGATCACGACTTACAAGCAATATCTTATAGCCGTCTTGTAATACTACAGCACAACTATGATATGATAAAATATTTTAGAAAAATGTACATAACTATTCAAAATTACATTTCAATTACGTATAATGCACGTAGAAATAAAAGAATAATATATATAATATATGAAAGTACTTGTGATAATCTTTATTATAAAACTAAAATTGTAGATTGTCTTTGGAAAAGAGGTTTTTACTTTTATGGTAAAAGAGAACAGCAACAATTTAGCTTTACATTAGGATGCGATTTATCATTTAGATAACACGACTCGATACCGTTGTGGCTATCATTCGCCGGCGCCGCGCAGTGAGACCGAGTGCCCGCACTGAGGTCCACGGCTACACCGTTACTTTAACACCAAATCTGTCTACAATACGCTCCGTGTACGTAGTTTGATTCGGATAAGAAGTTTAAAGTCACAATCCGGTTCGTAGAGCTGTCTGCGTAATCTCCAGCCTGACTTCGAAACTTCCTTGTACGGCACCGATGCATATTTTAGGGTTATCGCAATTTGCGGCTTACATTTAACTTACTTACTTAACTCAATTTCATGAAAAGATTGTTATGCTACGAAAATTATATTATTAAGTATGTTGCGGTTACTGAAGAGGAAATCGAGCTTTTCTTAATAACATAATAAATCACTTCCACCATATGGTTTAGTGAATTTTAAGTTTTTGTATTATATCAATATTTGTAGCGTTTATTTTAACAATAAATTCCGTTTTAGCTTGTTATGTCTGCACCGTTACGGCGTTATTTCATATGTACCAATGGCTCGCAACTGTAAGCAATAAAAAGATGTTTTCTTCAAACAAGTCAGTTGTTACCAGGCGCAGGTAATTCACTTGCTAAGGCTGTCCCTTGGGGATGAGAATTAATACGTTCGTTGCCCCTGAGCGACCGATCGTAGACCTGTCACTTCTTTACTATTTTTGTACTTACTTACAATACATAACTACAAGTCTATAAACAGAAGTTTATTTTATTCTGATGATAATATTAATAGATTGCGCTATACAATGATTTACTTATTTCATGTAGTACCGACTTTGAAATCAAAAAAATATAAACTATTGATAAATTTCTTTGTATATAATAAAATATTTTAACATTTAGGTAATTGTCCTCGTCGCACAGTGGCACAATGACTTGCCGTACACGTCATACACGAGGTTCGATCCCCAAATTTTATAAGTACGGAAATAAATGTACAAACTAACAAATAAATGTATAACATGTAACAGGACACAGAAAAAAAGAATTTTATATTAAAAAATCGAACAAAGAGAATCAAATTGGCAAAGTTAGGGTGCCTAGAGGTGCAACACGACCAGTAAACCGGTTTAACTGAGAAATTCTTTGTTTGGTTCGAAACCGGGACGACGCGACCTGCGACGTATACGTTGTCATATGACTGACGAGCCGTTTATTATTTTCAGAGATAAAACGAGTAGCGCGGATGCGTCTACAACGACGAACGGGCAGCTGAGGGCGGCCCGGCCTGATGGCGAACATCGCGGTGTATGCACTGCTCGTTACGGCCTTATCGGCCACCCTAACGGAGGCAGGTGCAGTGCGTTTCGGCGACCGTTTGGCACCGCGAGTGCCTGCGCCGTACGCACCACGCAGCGCACCCGGGTCACGACACTACGTCGAAAATGAAGACGATGATGTCTATGATCAAGACTATGAAGAACAAAACTTCCATGAGGAAGATGACGAATTACCAGAGACCAAGGCTCCACCTCGAAGACCTACACGTACAGAAGCTCATCGATTAGAAATGAGCACGGAATATTTTATTATTCCCGAACGACCTTCATCGGCACCTTCAATTTCTTCAACGTTTCGAGTATTTACTGTGTCAACATCAAAGCCATTAAACGCGACGCCCGTTCATATAATACCGTCCCCAAAGTTCAGTATACTTAGAACAGAATCTTGGGCTGTGCCAATATTAGCGTTATCTAGCGTAAGCATGATAATTATATGCGGTTTTGAAGCATTTATAGTATGGGGAGCAAGTAAAAAAGCTCCAAGTCAACGTCACCTACTTCTTGGTCAAAGTTTACTTCTTGGACTTTTTACGTGCGCGGCAACAGCAGCCTTATTTACAGCTGCGCCTAATGCTTTTACGTGTGGTGCTGTGCGCTTCGGTACTGGAGTAGCCTACGTGGTCGTGTTTGCGTCACTACTAGTGAAATGCGTATTCTTATTAAGTTTAAATGGTGGCGTATACTTGCCTGCCGCATATCAAGGACTATTATTGTTTTTTGCTGTAATGATTCAAGTGGCTATTGGTGCTCAATGGCTGGGTGGTACGCCACCTAAAGTAGCAGTGGGAGCAACGCGATGTGACTCGCCTTTATCAGACTTATTGTTATCGCTATGCTACGCAGCATTTTTAATTGCAGTCGTTTGCATAATAGCTTTAAAATCCCGTGGTATACGAGATAATTACCGCGAAGCAACCCATATTGCAGGCGCCGGTGGGGCGACTGCTGCAGTTTGGATGTGTTGGGTAGCGGCAGCATTGGGAGCGCCGGAGCAGCACCGCGAAGCATGTGTAGCTGCTGGATTACTAGGCACATTTGCCGTAGTATTTGCATTGATGTTTGCGCCAAAAGGCAGGCGACTTGCCGCATTAGGTCGCGAAGGCCGATGGGATGCAGACAGAGAGGAAGGAATAAGTTCTCTCGGAGCAGGAGCTTCAGGCTATTCTCCTTCTTTCTTTCACTTTAAACCTGTCAAATATGGTATGGTTTCGGCAGCAGCTCCGGTACCCGCACCGCCGCCTATTCTCGATCGCAAGGAGCTCCCTACTCAGCCAGCCGGTTAGTTAAGTATCTAAGCTGCGCTAATAAGTAAGAACTAGCGCTTTAGCACCTGGATTTGATTGCAGTTCCCCACGTTCTTTTACAGATCCATATGGAGTTATGTTTGCCGGATCGCACCTGCACGAACGCTCTTTGTGTCCTCCGTCACACTACCCCCTGCACCCACTAACGCATTACCACTACAATTATCCGCCCTATCACTGTCTTCTACCACCAGGTAATGTTGCACTGCTTTAGCTTTAGTAAAACTAACTTAAGCCAAATTTTCATTCATTAATTTGTTTTAATTCTCTATGTCTACCTGTTATTGTTATATATCACTAAATTTGAGTTTTATTGTAAATACATAAAAAATGCATTTTACAGTTCGTTTAACTTGTAAAATATAATTTTTTTAAAAACTTTAGCTTAAGGACTGACAATAAAGTTGTGTTTTAGGCGTGATGATGCGTCCGGAGGAGGGCAACGTGTACACGAGCGTCGAGCCCACCTTCAGCAGCAACCCTAACGTCTACTTTCAACGAACAGAGCCGTTGCACGTCGGCATGATGTACTGAGCCTCTGACAAACCAGCGTTCCTGCGCGAACAGTGAGATTTGACAGTGCAACTGCTAGTCACTATTTGGTAATCAGAATCCATTTTTAAGTTAACACTACTATGCTAGTGTAGATACTCGAATTGTAGTTTTTTTTAAATAATGCTATTGTTGTAAATTATATAATAACTAGTAGAAGAAATAAATGACGTGAAATTAGCAGTCAAGTAAATATCAGGAAAGAATATTTAATTAAGAACAGTACAGAAAAATTTACAATTACACTTAAAAAAAATAGACCAAACATTACATGATTAAATTTTACAGATGCAACTGTAAAGAATTGATATGTATAAAATTCAAAAATATATTCTTTTACAGTTACACTGTGTAAAAGAATCTTTTCAAGCAAATTAAATATATCCAGTATTTTACATGACATAGACTATATTCTTGGGAGATGTAGGAAAGATATGAAAATTAAAAATAGTTTGTGATTAGAATGATATAAAACCCACCCTTGTTTTGAGACTATCTAGAGTATGAAATGTTATTAAAATTAAGTTTGGATATGTAAGTTTTTAATTATATAACAATGTTGTAAATAAAACTAAAGATTATGTATGTGTATTTATTTCTTAATGACTATAGTTATAAATTCCTTCTAAAATAAAACTGAACCAACTGTAGCACTTTACTTGATAATTTATAATCGGAGTACAAGCACACTGCAGTACAAAATTGTGTTCATATTATTATCACAAACACAAAGTCAGTCTTTTCACTTAGTACCAGTCGACAGCAAAGCCAGGAGACCAGATGCTACTGAAAGAGATACTATGTAATTACTGAACATATTATTAAAGAATTCATTGATATAAATAATGAGTCACATTGCTAAAAGAAAATCTTTAATATTTTTTTACATTCCAAACAATTGGAAATTGTAAATGTAAATGCAAGTCTACTGCCAAAAAGTAGTAGTCACAATTGTATATACAATTGTTATTGAATAATTTGCTCATATAACTGCAAAGCACTGATGCCACAATAACATAGATAAGTTTAATTTCAATCCTGGTATTACACAGCCCTATGTTGTGTATAATTATTAAATACCTTCATTAAGTAATGTTGTCAACTGATAATTTTTTTAAAAAAGGATACACAGTAGGAGTAAAGGAGCGCAGCAGGTAGAAGCTACTGAGAATGACAATTGTCAAAAACAAGGCATTGTTGTAGAAGATTGAGAAAGTAGTTGCTTCATAATCGGCTACCTCATTCTTCTTCCATAAAATCCTAAAAAAAATATATCATTTATTCATCACTTGACATTGTTTTTTTTAAAGCTTCATGCAGTTTCATTGGTTGAGAGAATCTAGTGTCAAAACATTCCATTCTCCACTTGCTGCCTCAATTCGAGACATTCCATGTTCTATTGTTTTGTAACAGAGCTCAATACTTCGCTTTAGTCTTGTTTACCAGAGGAAAAACGTAAAAAAATATATTATGGTCATTCTACCAAGTGTAGTGCAGTCAAAGGCTGTCCAACTATGACACGAGCCTTAGCATTGTAGAAGTAATCAATTAAGTGAAACACTATTTATTTGTTTCAATTATTAAACTATTAGTGAACAGCAAACTTACCTTTCATCTTTTTCTTTCCTACTCATTTTCTTCTCATCAGCTAACTTCCTTGCCATTTCACGTGCCACAGCATCTTCTCTACGTACTGCAACACGGTGCTTCAATTGAAATTTTGTGTTTCTGTATGCCAAAGCAAGTAACCATGTACTAGCTGTAGTCACTAATGCAAACCAAGCCAATGAAGTACTGACTTCTAAGGCATGTACTCTCCAGAAAAGCCCTGTAATTTAAACACATTATCTTCGACATACATTTTTCATTACAAATCTTGATCATCACATAAAGATAAATCTAAAAATTTACTAGATTATAGAACTAGACAGAATATAAAAAATATTATTTTAATACTTACATATGGGAATAGCAGAAACTATAAAAGCATTTCCATAGAATAACGCTGATGATTTCGTTGAAACATTCCTACTAAAATCTTGTAAAAGCAACTCCTCTTCTTTTGTAAATGCTTTATTTCCTTTTCCTGACATTTTGGCTGTTTATTAAAAACCGTAATAAATGGTGGTTGTGTTAAATTTTGTGCGTATATACCAAGAGAAAGTAAATAGTTCAACTAAACTACGATTGTCATGAAACGTGTACGATTCCAGCTGACAAGGCAAGAGAAATCTTATAGCCGATGACGTTTAACTTACAAATCACTTGACGTCTCAACTACACTCAACAACGTGTCAAATGTAAGATTCTAACAGCTTATTTACATCAACCAGAGATTAGTCTATGGCTTGATTAGTTCTCGGCGTGTACTGTAGACCTACAGTAAATGGATAAAAAAAATGCCAATTGTAAGCACTAACATAAAATTCAGCCATTATAAAAAGGTACTTTAGATTTTTTCCAAATATGCTGTTTAACTATTAATGATAATATATTTCGTCAATGTATTTGCAAAATTCTAATGTTTTGCTGTTTACTAGAACAGTACACAGTACAGTTCTTAGACTTACACTTACAATATCAGTATAAGTATTATACAAATAAACAAAACTTTTGTTCAATTTATAACTTATTTAACATAATAATGATGGGTTACTAATAACTTCTGTATATTATTTTACTTTGAAAATATTAAAGGAATTAGTGAACTAGTTCGCTGAGTTCGTTAGATTTCATGTTAATTGTGGCATACATCAATCTGTGGTGGTTTGGTGACAGGTCTGCGGACCCGTAATTCGGTTATTTAAATTTGAAATCAAATTTGATGTCATCCGATAATGTTAGTTACAACTCAAAATAAGTTTAATAAATAATATTACTTACAAGGTTTATGGAGAATTATCTAAGTGGAGTTATTTAAGTTATAAAAAATGGCTCATTTTGAATTTGCTATTCCATTACAAAAGGATGAACTTTTAGAATCTCATGTTGGACAGTATCACGTAGAAGATGTTGTTCAACCAAGATTATTGTTATCTCAACTTCAAGGTACATTGTTATTTCTTAGTTTATAATACAATATGAATTAGTACATCGATTTTATATTACTTTTACTATTTACTTATCAGACGCTGCTCGTGCATACAACTCTGATGGTGTTGATTATATATTAAAACATTTTGATACTTACTTTTCGATAATTGTTCATGGAACAAAGTTAGAATGGAACATTATAAACAAAGGTTTGAGAAATTTAAATATTATTTGAGAAGTATAGTAAAATGTTTATGTGCGTATATATTTTCATCTCGCCATTTATAGGTTTTGATCATTTAGTAAGAACTGTAAAAAATCTTTGTGGGCATTTGGAAGCATTATTTCAGACACAACTGGAAGTAGATATTCGAGTGAAAAATTTGAACATTGTTAAAATGACAATGTATTTATTTACACAAATAATGAAAATGAAAGATGCCAAATTAGCAGCAGATGTAAGTGGAAATATTGTATTATTTTTGCCTTATATATTTATAGTTATTGCTTAATTTAATTATTTTGTTGTAATTTGTAGAATTCTACTAAATTGACTTTGGGAAAGAAAGGAAAAAAGGTAACTGAAGATGATGAATTCTGTGGTTGGACTGAAGCAGACAAGCAGGCTGCACTGGTTAGTTTGTATCTATTGTTACAACAGCAACTGCCTCATTTGTGGGAACCACCTTTAGCTGAAGATAATTTTGTGTCGTGAGTATATATTTTGTTAATTATTATTAATGAGTCAACTTTTTGGTTATGTTCAAGTCATTGTGCACCCTATGCTACTAGGGCTATTGCAATTATATAATATGAAAGGTTTGTTATATTTTTTATGGTTTATTTTAGAATGGTGGCAGAGCCTTGTTATAAAGCTTTAGAGGAACAAATAATAAAGACAAAAATAGTGAGGGAAATAGTCTTTCAAACATTAGGCATACTTATTAAGAAATACAACCATGGAACATCCTGTATCATAAAATTGGTTCAGGTTAGAAATAATATTGTTTTTTGTTTATATTACAAAATGTCAACTTTGTGAGCTTGTTTCATATTTATACAATAATTCATTCATTTCAGATACTCAAAATGGTGGAGCACTCTATATCTCCTATATGTGCTGGAGTTGTCCAACTAACTAGAGATTTTGATTTTGCAACATTTGGGCCACAAATGGTATTTTAAATAAATAATTATTTCAGCTTTAAATTAACGAGACATTTTATATATTATTCTGCTTATATTTTACATTGTTAAGTACTAAATTCAATAGTTATTTGTTAGTGACTTTCCATAAAGTTTTTTGAAGTCCATTTATGTAATATACTGTAAGGAAGATACTATCTTTATGTTATTATTGAAATTCTATATCTTAAGGTACGTGAGATAGCTGAGGCTCTGGCTACATCTGAGGAAGAAAATGGAGGTGGTGCTGAGCAAGGTGCTGCTAAAAACTGTGGAACATTTTTACTTGAACTTACTAAAGAATTGCCAAAAGAAATGGTCAATGCCATTGCAACTATACAACCATATTTAGAAAGTGATGAGGTAGTTTATGTTCCATACTATTTTGTAATGTTTATGATATATACTGATAATTTTCATTCTAAAAATAATTTAGTTCAATTCCATTCCATATAAGATCCTGATATAACTTTTATATACCAGATTGATTAATTTTCTTAAGTATTTTCCATTAATTCACCAAAGTGGTAGTCCCACATTACCTGAAAGTCATATTTCCACATGACTTTCACGAAAATAATCATTCATGTGGGATTTCAAGTGACAATTAAAATGCATGTATGACAAATTCTTTGTTGATCTATGACTATGTACGCGAGTAATTCTAAAATATGAATACCCTAAGTTACACCTTTTTACATCAGCTATCTGTCAGTCAAAATCCTGTCAAATTCAACGGAATTAACTAGACCTAGTTGTTTTAGAGATTAGCTAGAACAAACAGACAAGAATTGTAAAGAGTGGTTAATATAATATTACAAACAGGCTTGTCTATTTTACTTATGTATAATGATTTATACAACTAATAATCTTAAAACAATATAAGAAATGTACCTATATGTTTCCATTCACAGTCATACACCATCCGTATTGGTGTTCTAGGCATGATATGCGAGGTGCTCAGCGTGGAGCTCACGGGCGAGGGCCTGACGGACGAGCAGCGCGTGCAGCGGGACGACTTTCTAGATGACTTGTATGAGCATATGCACGACACGTCTGCTTACGTGCGACATAAGGTACGTACATATCTACCTATATGGATACAACATTGATGTAATACAAAAATGAACAGAGAGAACGGTTTTTAAAATAATATGTTAACTCCAAGCTGCATCTTGTCTTAGCCGAGTGGATAAATAAAAAAGTGGAAAACATTTGAACAAGAAGAAATCATTTCAGTTACAGTCAACAAAAAAGTTTTCACATTATTAAACTAGTAATGATGTGTGCAGGTACTTCAATTTTGGTGCCGACTGCAACGAGAAAATTGCGTTCCTGTCATTCGCCAACGCTCCGTCCTCGAGCGAGCCATTGGCCGGCTAAAGGACAAAGCGGCTCTTGTGAGGAAAGCGGCGATACAGCTACTTAAAGTAAGAAATCGTATGCTTTGTTTTTTTATAAGTGCTTATATTAATTATTTATACATTTTGATAGATTCCTTTAGAAATATATATATAAATTATTTTTGGTAATTTACTTAATTCCAGATATTCCTGGAGTGTAATCCATTTTCAGCGCAACTAAAACTAGAATCGTTGGAAGAACAATTAGCAAATGAACAGAAAATTTTAGAGGAACTTCAAAAGATTTTAAACCCTGGTCCTGATCCTGAACTCATAAAATTGTGGGATAAAATAGAGAAAAATATCATGAAAACAATATTAGACAAAATGGATACTTTAACGCAAGACGAACCTGAATTGTCACAGGCAACAGTGGAAAACTTGTATGACGCAATTCGAAGTAATCTTCGAGGTAAAAATTATTATAAAGCATATTTAATTGTCAAACATGCTGAAAGACAGTACCCGGACGCGATGTTATTACGATGCGAAATGGAAAAGAGTCATCAGGTTAATGTGATATTCTAATACTTACTTATGAATACTTTGCATGATATATGGAATGTATTTTCTTTTGTCTTATTTTATTTGTAAATGGTGTTGCTAAATCTATAACTTTTTTGTTTTATATTTTAGGTCGATTATTTCGTAGCATTACTGCGTAATATATTTATTATACCAGAGAGAAAAAAGTCCGTATCTCTAACTGAACAGTGTGAACAGGATCTGGCATTGTACAAACGAATAGAAGAGAAAGAAAATATCGTAGCTTTTCTTCAGGAATCTGTATGTTTTAGCCGCATGATCTCCGAAGCGATACCATTAATAAATTCGTTACTAATGTCAAAACAAGCCGGTGATGTAAATGAGGCTATAGACTTTTTTACTACTGCACATCATTTTAACATTGAATCTGCGAAAATGGGAGTGACTAATATGCTTATGCTTGTTTGGTCACCGGATCAAGTAAGTATATATTTAATGTTAAGGCGAGCTATGCCGAAATTATTATATATTTGCTCCAAAAAATGCGGACAATAGTAATTCTGGTAACAATCGCATAATAATTCCTATTTAACTCGATATGAATGTAGCTTAATTAGCTGGAGCCCTTAGACGAATTCCAAGACAGACAGATTCAAATCCGAAACGTTTATTCCGAGAATTATTACTCGCACAACACTAAAATTCGATATGAAACGTTATAGAGTTAACATAATGAAATGAAACTTAAACGAATGTAACAGGAAAAACGCGAAGCAGTAGAGCGCGCATACCGCGACATGTACCTGGAGTGCGACATCAAGCAGGAGCGCGCGCGCGCCTTCGCGGTGGCGCGGCGGCTGGCGGCGTTGTGCGCGCGCCTCGACCGCGGCGCCGCGCTGGCGCTGCACATGCTGGCGGAGCGCTGGGCGGCGCGCGGAGACCTCACGCCCGCCATTATACAGGTTTGTGTCCAATACACTCCGTTCTCCACTTTCCGTTCTCGCTTTGAAAATATACTAATTTCCCCTGAGTGGGAATCGAACCCACAACCAATTGCGTTTACAATCACACACTGGGAGACTGCGCCACGATAGCCTCAGGTCCCAAGTACATGGGGGAAAATAATAATATATACATTTAATCAAAAACATAAATATTACACACACTACCATGCGTTTGAGAAATACACTTGTGTAAAATGACATTATAAGATATTAATTTAAGAACAGATATTAGATATTAAATTTGCAACTACCAATTTATTATTTGTTTCAGGTGTTTTGGGAAATGTTCCTTAAAAAAATTGATGGCACTACAGATATGGACAGTTCCGCTGCTCTATCACTACTGGTTATGATAGCGAAAGCAAAACCTTCTGTGGTCGTTGCGAATCTTGAAGTAATACGAATGCATGGACTCACCGGCGACTACAATACCAGGGAACTGAGTGCGGAACTACTTTTATTTCTGTCTAAGAAGGAACAGAGATATCCAGCAGATCACAACATATTCGTATCTTTACACGAAAGCGTCATGGAAACATTTGTGAAATTTAACAAATTTTCTTCATTTGCCGCGCATTCTATTGATTTTATTTATGGAGTGTGTGATACTCCCGGAGTAATTTGCTCGAAGCTATTAGCTGATATGTACAAACGTATAGAAGAAAAAATGATAAAAGACAAAGAAAACACAGAAGAAGTCAGCCTTCCCTCGGAACTGCTTACCAGATTTATTTTTGTATTAGGACACGTGGCACTGCAGCAGCTGATTTACCTAGATATAAGTGTCTACAGTGAATTGAGACGACGTAATCAGGTCAGCTATACACTTAAAATACTGTTATTATAAAATTTCTGTATTTTTACATGTACGAAATGCTCATTTTGTGTAGTCGTAGTGAAAAGTTCGAACTTGAATAACAATTCAGGCTCGAATTTTTCCAAAATCCTCTAAAAAAACTTATTCATCAAAAATAAATTATTAATAGTAAATTCGACCAATATCTAATAAAAAGTATTTATTGGTTTAATTTACTGTTCTTAGTATGTCTTGTTTATACAGTATTAGCCATCTATTGATCTTTACGCATCTTAATGTGATTACATGTGTCGCAGGTTCGAGAAGAGCGCAAATTCGAGGAGAAACGTAAGAAGAAGATGGGCACGCTGGCGACGCCTGCGCGCTGCAGCCGCGCGGACGCGCTGCGCCGGCAGACGCTCATGAACGCCAGCAACGCCTCCGCCTCGTCGCGCGCGCAGCGCTCCGCCAGCGTCACCTCCAAGGCCAACTCGGTACCACCACATGTTTCCTTTTTTCTCCCCCAACTTATAGTAATATCTGTTTTATGTTCATACATTATTCGTACATTATTCGTACATTGTTCGTACATTTTCATTATACTAGCAACAAAACCAACGCGTGATATAGTTTGTTATTTATATGCTATATTAAGAAAAGTCTTCCATTAATCTTTGAGTGACTGTTGACAACATATTGGCATTGCGTGCAGGCGAACACCACGATGACGGAGGAGGAGGCGGGGCTGGAGGGCGCGGTGGCGGACGACGCGGACGCGGAGTACGTGCGCAGCGTGTGCGAGCGCGACATCGTGGGCGCGGGCGCCGCGCTCGCGCGCTACCTGCCGCTGCTGCGCCAGCTGCTGGCCGCGCCCGCGCGCTGCTCGCCCGCGCTGCAGGCCGCCGCCGCGCTCACCTTCACAAGGTCACGCGTTCATACCACTCATAAATACGACTCACTTACTTTTATATTTTAAAGTGTTATGTTATTATATTATTTCAACAGATTCATGTTAGTGTCCAGCTCTGTGTGTGAGGAAGGTCTGCAACTCATGGTGACAGTGTTGAAGAGATCTAAGAATGCATCGCTGAGAATAAATCTGACTATAGCTTTTGCCGATTTAACATTGCGATTTCCTAATCTAACTCAGCCGTGGACACATCATATTTATCACATGTAAGCAATATTATTTTTTTCTTATAAAACATAACCGATTCCTAGATTATGTATTTGTTGTACTTGTAAATGCTATACTGAATTGGGTCTGATGCTCTCAGAATACATGCTCTCAGAAATTTCCTTTTGATATGTATTGCCTAGAAAGAAGTCATAAAAATATTTCAAATAATACAGCCTGAGCGACGAGGAGCTAGAAGTTCGCCAATGCGCAGTCAAGATGCTGTCATTCCTAGTTCTCCACGAGATGGTGCGTGTGAAGGGCCAAATCGCGGACATGGCGCTATGTTGCGCGGACAAGGACCCGCGCATCTCCGCCATGACACGTCTTTTCTTTAAACAATTGTCTCAAAAAGGCAACGCTCTGTATAATGTGATGCCGGACATTATATCGAGGCTGAGCGACCCCGAGCTTAATGTCGCTGAAGAGCAATATAGAGTAATTATGAAGTAAGTGCTTCTTTTAATTCATTTTCCCCATTTTCTGTTTCTATGTTTATTTTTACCTTTTTTCTGTTTATATATTTTTTTAAACAGATACGTCACGTCACTTATACAAAAGGACAGACAGATGGAAGCTCTAGTGGAAAAACTGTGCCACCGTTTCAAATTGTCTACAGAGGAAAGACAGTGGCGTGACCTAGCGTATTGTCTCTCTCTGTTCACGTACAATGAACGCTCACTTCGCAAGCTTATAGAAAATCTTGATTGCTATAAAGACAAGTTGCACTGTTCTGGAGTAATGGAATCATTTGGGGTACTCATGAATAATACTGCCAAAATGGCGAAAAATGAGATAAAAGTAAGTAGTAAACATTATATTATATGTATAACTAACTATTATTTGTATTAATAAGGTATATAATGCATTCGCCACCATGTAAGTGACTGATATTTATAGGTAATAAACTATATATATATATAAAAAAAACAGTCACATTTTTAATTATTTTCTGTACATCCTAATCGTTCTGGCCACAAGTACAGGTACATGTACAGAGTCAGCCACGGATACGAATGTTTTAAGTAAATCACCAAAGTGGTTTAAAATAGTGTTGTAAGATTTTCCTACACTGGATATATATACAAGTTAATCGAGTTACTAATGAACTATTGTTAATTAACTGTTATATATTATTTTCATGGTGCGGCTCATAGGTGTTGGTAACAGAATTGGGTGATAAAATAGAGCAATGTTTTGCGGTAGCGGATAAAGAGGGGGAGGAAGGAGAGGACCTGGCCGAGGAGGCGCGTCCCGAACCGCGCGCCACTCCGCGACGGCGTCCCGCGCCGCGACGCAACCGCCGACGCTCCTCCTCCAGTCCTGATGGGGTACGGAATTATTTTAAATTGATAAAATACACACATATACTATACATAGCGGTGTCGGATTGCTTGCCTTTTTCATTCCTTGCCTGTGACTTGCACAGAAGCTCGTAGATGGACATAAAACTGCAACTGTTATCTGAATGCTAATTTTGTTATGGTAAATTACATATGTGGTGAAGAGAAAGTCTGCCGTCAGTCTGCTGTTTTCATTAGCGTTTGGCTAGGGGGCGATTTCAAAGTTGTAATAAAACAGAAAATGCTGCAACTGTTTTCTAAAATCTGAATATTAGTTTGCGGTTAGTCTACTGCTTAAAAATCGTTTTTTTCATAGTCAGTCTAAAAATATTGCCACGAGACGCATCACAGCCCGTTTAACTGTTCTAAAATCTTTATATCGTGGATGTTTTTTAAAATATCAAATTTAGTATACAAGAAAGCAATACCATCACTGTTAAGAAAAAAATTATCCTAATTTTATTATATAGTTTTTCCAAAAACAAAAGCAGGTATAATGTCCGTATCTGGTTTAATCTCTTGCGCTATCGAATTTTTATATTCCTTTTTTTAAACATATTTACAACATATACAAGGACGTGAACTTCCTGCCATTTTCGATCATACTTTATATACTTATTTAGATTTACTCTATACTAACGTTCCGAAAATACTGTTCACAACTGACTAAGCCTGAGGCCAATATATCAAAACGTAACTAAAAACAGTTTTGACACTTATATTATATCGATATACAACATATACTAAATTTTCATAACCGATATGAAATAACTACACAAAAGATCATATTTATAAGAACTACGAGTATCATTATAAGTTAAGTGCATCGTTTTTGCGTTTTAATAGTTTTCAATTTTCTTTAAGATATACGAGGTGTGATCAAAAAATAACCGTTTATTTTATATATATTGACAATATTAGCCATTTTGGATTATCAGTTTTTGTTTGACAGTCGTGTTTTGGTGTGCTCTTCGTTTTTTTACTATTCGAAAAAATGCATCAAAGAAACTATTAAGGTTTGTGTAAAAAATTAAATGAAATGTGCAAACACATTTGAAATATTGACTGTGGCGTTTGGCGAGTCTACTATGAGCAGAACACAAGTTCAATTGTGGTATAACCCTTTTAAGGAAGGCCGAGAAGATGTCAATGACGATGCTCGTCCTCGTCGCCCGAGCACGTCAAAAAGTAATGAAAACATTACTTTTTGACATGCTATTTTATTTTAGGAAAATGATTTTGGATAATCGTAGATTTTATATCAGAGAGCGATGTTGGCATATCGTTCGGAGCATGCCAAGCAATTTTTATGGATGTTTTACGCATGAAACGTGCGGCGGCAAAGATGGTTCTATAATTGCTAAATTTTGAATCAACGTCGCATGGACATTGCTCAGGAGCTGTTGAATGACGTCATAACTGGTGACGAATCATGTGTGTACTCGTATTTATTGCTTCCCTTTCTAAGTATCATACTATATATTGTATGAAAAGAGATAAAGTGAATATGAGTTTTTTTCAATGTTTCTATTAAAGTATTACACAATGAACTGAATATGTAAAAAATACATTGAACGCGTGGCTTAGCGGTCAGGGCGCTTGGACGGTTTCAAGCAGGCGCGGGTTCGAACCCCGGTGCGTTCAAATTTTTATACGTTTTCTAAATATGTTTTTCAATTTCCTAAGATGTGATTAACACTCCAAATAATAATTTATTTGTAAAACGCTAAAAACTGAATTATATTTAAATTGTTGCATAATTTTTTAATTAAATATTTTAAAGATAATTACATTTCTATTTTATAAATAGAAACTAAATATCTTTAATAGGCTATAGGATAGAAAATAAATTATTATTTTGTCAAAGTCACTTAATACAAAATAATAAATTATATGTAAATTAAAATGTCTAAAGATTATTACTATTTGTGTAAATTTCGAAATAATTTGTAAATATGGTGATTTTAAATGTAAAAATAGTTTATTATTTTCTAAAAATAATGAGTTCTAAATTAAGACTTTTTTGTTAGTTCTAAGCCTTAATAAGCATGAAGGAAAATCATCTTAACTTATTATTTTTAATTATAAGCGTTTATTTGTAAATTAAATACTAATGACAATAATTTAAAAAGAATATTATAGCTTATAGTTATGTTTTAATTCTCCTTTACCATATCGATATCTGAAAACAGTTGTAGATATCGATATAAAAACTTCATATCGTATATGTTACGTTACAGCTAAATAACGGAAACGCCTATGCCTACAACTGACTATGTGATCAAATACTCTTCAAAAACATTAGTGTTAAAAACAAATTTAATCTATATTATATAATATAAAAAATAATGTAATTACTACAAACCTTTGTAGTTGGTTAACAATAAACACAAAAGAACAAAAATATCTATTATATATAGAGAATTAATAAGTACTTAAAATGAAGTCGTCGATGATAACAAAAATTCGCACAGAAAGATAATGTAACGAAACTACTTGTCATCTCTGACGCGATTTTAGTAAAAATTTTTTAGGAAATTTGCATTGAATTGGATTGTTACATTAAAGTACGAACTGATTATTGAAGGTTAAGGGCGACAAAAACTTAACAGCCTATTACCATTAAAATATGTAAATCTACCACTGACTAACAGTATATAACTATTTTCCCTACAGAGTTTAACAGAGGCCTAAATATAGACACTGTCAGTCGGTATGGTTTAAATATACCAATAGCATCAATAAAAAATGCAACTATGAAGCTTATTTTATAATTTGTATTGCAGAATGAACCTCCCAACACTGAAGCTACTCTGTCAACGTTAAGAAAATCAAGAAGGAAAGTTGTACAAAGAAAAAAAACAGTTGATTCAGAGGAATCAGGTAAATAGTTCTTATCATTCGTAAGTAAAATCTACATGTCAATAGAGACTTTGGTTATAATTGTGTTTAGTTAAGTACTTTCAATTTGAGATCACATTTAACACCTCTTTTGTTATCTTCGAGACCAAAATTTAATGCTTACTTACTTCAACTTCAATAAAATTTGTCTTTGAGAATGTTAACAAAAAAGAAAATTTAATTAAAGACTTTTTTTAAATTATATTTTTAATGTTTTCATAAAAAAAAACAGATATACTGTTATAAAAAGTTACTAGTTAGTATGGAACTCTGAACTCTGTCCCACTGTGCCACTATGGCACGGACGGAGAAATGAAAATATAATTTCAATTATATTTTCATTTCTCAGTTCTGGTTCCTAAAACAAAACGCGGCGTTAAGTCTCGCCACTTAACACACAATGTTTCGATTGCATACGGAATGTGGCGAATATAGTATCTTGACACTAGGTTCTCTCTGACTACCGTGTTATTCGCACACTTAGGAAATTGAAAAAGAAATAGACATATTTTTATACGTTTTTTAAATATGTCTTTTTCCATTTCCTAAGTGTGCAAATAACACTTTAAAAAAAATATAAAAGAAATATACATATTCAGTAAATAGCATTCTCTCTTGCCAAAACGATTGTTCGTAGAATAATCTTTGGGTAGCAGAAAGTTGTAATAAGCGTATAAGAATTTCAACGTAGCTGGACGTAGAACGCATGGCTTAGCGGTCAGAGCGCTTGAACGGTTTTCAAGAGGCGCGGGTTCAAATGCCGCTGCGTTCAAATTTTTATACGTTTTCTAAATATGTCCTTTTCAATATTAACATTCCTTACAGAGGACGAAGATTTCCAAAAGAAGGAACAAGTGTTCAAAAAACCGTCGTCGCGCAAAGTAACTCGCAAAAGATTATAATATGGTTGTTAATTTTTATATATAAAAATAAAATTCTTATAAATATTGTGTTTCATTTATGACATAAACAATTAACACCTGCTTTTAGATATTACGCATATACTTTTAATTTCTTGACTAGTTCCTCTTTGATATAGACAAGCATATTAGCTGTGGTAGCCACTATATTGTTACTAATTATCAAAAACTTACTTCCAAATCCTAATGAAAAAAAAAAAATTCTATTTAGAAAAAAGACAGGAAATGGAGAACACAGTTTAAATGTGATGCTCTCTCCTCTCCCTCAGACAATGAGATAAGACAACCTTTGGTCTTATTTTGTAAAAGATATTACAATAATAAACGGAGGCAACTATCGTGATAAAATAATGTTAGTAAAGTAAGTACTACGGTTTATTTTATTAAATTGATTTGCACACATTTAATATTAATAAATTAAATCAGAAGCACAGAACCCTTTTGATTAATTATATTAATTTTAAATTTACATAAATGCGATGATTGTGTGTCAAGAATCTATTAAATTTTAAAAAAGTATTAGATTGATCATCTATATATACATTATATACATCTTGATGTTAATTAGGCATAAATTAATTAGTAAACAAATAATTAAGATAGTGTTGCAGCTAATAAAATCCACTCATATTTTTAATTTTTAAGATTTGCTGATATCTGTTATCTGGTCTCTCAAATATTTTTACATATTCTTAGATAATAGTGTGTTCTTAGATAATATACACCCGCCACCTGGGTACTGAAATGGAATACAAGAAAACATTACATTTGTAAAGTAAACGCATGACAACTATTCCTCTGACACTTGCTGTTATTGCTTGAGCCTTGACAAAATGACAGATGACAATTTAAAAAACAAATAATAAATATACTTAAAGTATAAAAAGATAATAAGCTTTAAGTGATTTAATTTGAATTTATATACAAGATTAATATTTTTTATAAAAAAATGTATTTAGTGTAGTTGTCACTTATCGTTTTAATGATTAAAGAAGTAATATCTGCAATGTCTATTCATATTAAATGTCGATCCTCAATATATCCTAGATCTACTGTTAAAAGATTCACAGTAACTGATGAAAAAGTACCTTGGTCTGTACCTTATTCAGAATACGAGCCGTTATCATATACTGCACCGTCAATACATGGCCAATCATGGGCAGATCCGAAGATTGGTACTATAAGAAATATACGATTTTAATTTTTGCTTCATACAATAAAAATCTTTTAAATCATTTTAACTTTTAATAGGAGGTCAAAATTTTAATCCCAAATGGAATGAAGTTGATGGCAAGGTAAATAGAAAAAGTTTTACTGGGTTATATGACATTGTAGACAACTATCCTCTTAACCCTTGTGGCCGTACTGGTATTAAAGGGCGAGGGTTGCTTGGAAGATGGGGTCCAAATCATGCAGCTGATCCCGTTGTTACTAGGTGGAAAAGAGATGACAATAAGTGGGTTACTAAATACTATTTTTTATAATAATGTACAGAATTATTTTTATATTAATTATATATTTTTTTTATTATAGATCAATACTACAATTTATAGCAATCAAAAGAAGAGATACAGGAGAGTGGGCTCTTCCTGGTGGTATGGTTGATCCAGGTGAGAAAGTAGCAGCAACAGCTATAAGAGAATTTCAAGAGGAAGCTCTAAACTCTCTTGAAGCTTCTGCAGGTATTCAACTTAGTATATAATTAGGTGACAAAAACAAAATTAGTTTAAGGGTACTTTATTACTACTTCTTTTTTTGTTCCTTCATATAGTAGACATACATAACACAAAATGTCATGTCATGCCTGTTTTTCATTTACTGTCACCAGACCTCACCTGCCTGCCCATAAGCTTAAAACCATTTAAGGTGATTTCCTACAGTATCATAGTAACGATAGCTCTCATTTCTGCATTGTCAAAATCTTATTTCCATTCATATCCAATTTAATGGTCTATCATTATTTAGTTACTATCACCATCTTTAGTGATAACAAGCATGTAGATTATGGTTGCTGATTATGAATTATTTTTTAAGTTTTACTACTGTTTGTATAGTTTAAAGGCAGCTAATAAAATATATATTTTATATTTAAACATAAGGAACAATCTTGTCTATGTCATCATTAGTTATATGTAACAACAGACTAGACAAGTCTGTAGTAATTTTTACCTCTTCAATATCAAAATCCTACTAAAAATGCCTATGTAATGTAGGCAATTTAATATTAAAATAAAATTAAAATATCTTGTCATTATTTTCTACTTAATACTGTATGTTTTTTTAATAGATGTAAAGAAATATTGGAAAGATAAATTAAACAAATTCTTTAGTAGTGGTATTGAGATATACAGTGGTTATGTAGACGATCCAAGAAATACAGACAATGCTTGGATGGAGACAACAGCTTACAACTTCCATGATGAGACTGGTGACATTGTTGGCTTAATAAAGTTGCAAGCTGGTGATGATGCAGTAGGTGTCCAGTGGGTGGATGTAACACCTGATTTAAATCTCTATGCAAGTCACAAAGATATTGTAAATGCTGTTTTCATGAGGCATAAACAATAATTACAAACAAGGATTAATGTCAAATAAAATAATTTTGTAAGGGACTTTTTTTATTTTAATAACCAGTATGTTAGACTTTATTTGAACATAATGTGTGAAATACATACATACACCTATATATTTACATTATTAAAAGTACCAAAATATTGTCAAGTCAAAACACAGAATTATGACTATTTCTATAATATAAAAGATTTACGACTATTTCTTAAGAATATAGGATTCAGATAAAAAAAATAATTATTGAAGTTGTTTTATAGATATTTGTATTTTACATCTAGTCAATTCTACATTCGCGAAGCAGTGACCTTATACCTTGGGCATTGAAATATATTTGGTCCCATGGTTCTTGTATATATTTATTATAGTACTATACAACACTTTTTTGAGTATTGACTGCTTTAAGTACTTTCTTTTCATCACTACCCAAATTAAACAGCTATAAGCAAAATATTTTTCTACTTGACTAGTAATATAAATAAAATAAAGATAGGATAGACCACTGGAAATGACATATTTAAAAAACGTAAGAAAAATTTAACGCAGCGGGATTTGAACCCGCGTCTCTAGAAAACCGTTATAGCACTCTCATCGCTAAGCCATGCGTTCTATGCGTTTTCTAAATATGTCTTTTCCAATTTCCTAAGTGTGCGAATAACACTTTAAAAAATTTAAAAAAAAATCATAGACCACTGTTTAATATTAATATATCTGAACTAAAGTATAATTGGAATTAGTTTAATTCAACCAAAACAAATTTTCAACCAATATATTTTCAACGCAATATAAAAATGCACCTTTTCTAGAAAAACAAAATGCTTTTCTTATAAAATATCAACTATTACAATGATAATAATAGCTTCTTCAATATTCAATATATATTGATAAGATTTATCCTAAGCGCCCTATATGGCCAGTATCACAGCCCAGCAAAATTTGCGGAAGTGGTAGCTCTAAGGGCCCATTTCATTACATGTGAGAGATTGATATGCGCGGTAACAGTTGACGTCGTTCATAAGTCGCTGGATATTCTGTGTGAATGTTGGTAAATCCTGAAAATGAATATATAGATGTGT